>OX589596.1:4800000-6000000 GCA_951329385.1 Polia nebulosa
TTCAAATTTTATAATCATAAAATAAAAATTCTATCTAGAGTTTTTTATAAAACTGACAATATTAGGTAACTAGTTTGACAGCCTTTTTTAGTCCTGTTTGCTTATTTTGCTTAGAAGAAGTTCTCAATTCATATATTTTATTGTGTGTGTTTGGGCGTAACTTCTTGAATGAACCGATTGTGAAAATATGTTTTGCGTTATGTTTGAAATATAATATGTATAATGTTTTTAACTATAAAGGAATTTTATAGTGATTGAACTTGTTTATAACAAATCTCAAAACAATATAGGTAGAAATCAATACCAAACGGAGTGACTTCAGAAATAACATTACTTTGCAGTGTTGTTTTTTTCGGGTTCCGTACCCGAAGGGTCTAAACGGGCTCCGTTTATGTACGGTATGCACCGAGATGTGGTCGCAGTGGACAAGGGGCTCACCCCGTTGTTCATGGCTAAAGAGAACTGGCGCGTACCTGTAGTACTTACTACTGATGACCGCAAGGAGGTATGAAAAGACAAGGAGCTTCACGGGCGCTTTTGTCGGGCTTTACATGATGAGCCTGATGTAGATTTCTTGGCAATCGTGGCCTGGCTCCGTTTCAGTGACCTCTTCGGGAAAACTGAAGGTTTTGTCTGTGCGATTATGGACGAAGTTCTCCTGACGAATAACGACGTTTATTATGAAGGACCGGATGGTTGACGTGTGTCAGGCATGCCACCGTCCGGGTGAGTCCATCAGACTTATTATTTCTGGTTATTCTCGTCTTGCTAACGGCGAGTATTTGCACATGCATAACCAGTGGCCGTAATTATTCACCAGCAACTTGTTGTAAAATACAAACTTTTGAATTTTAAAATACCTTATTAAAAGTACCCGACGTAGTTCTCGAAAATGACCATGTCACGTTGTACTGGGATCTGTCTATCATCATTCATCACTGACAGACCGATTAGCGCGTCGCACAATGATAATTGCTGTCACCATCCCACATGACGAGAACCTCGTGAAAGCTGATTTGGTTGACAATATGTGGAATATGTCTACTCAGCTGCCAAAAGCCTCGACGACCACCTGTCGAAGCTGTCGTTGCGCGGTTGGATCAAGGGCCTGATACAGAAGCCAGTACTTCGGCTCGCATTGTAAGGCGGTTCCTGTCTCTGGAGCCCTAACCACTGGTAGCTTGGACCTTGCTCCCCGACACCGGCGGAATACTATTTTTATTGTAGGTACCCATTAAAAAATTGTTTTTTTAGGGTCCGGGGAGGGTTCCCCGACAGAAAGAGAGAGAGAGAGTTCCCGAAAGAGTCTTGACTAACGGCCAAAAAAGTGATCCTGTAAGGGTTTACAGGATCACTTTTTTGGCCGTTAGTCATGAATCTTTTTCTCAGAAACACGTGGAGGTATCAAGCTGAAATTGATATCAAATACTCAGATCTGCAATTCCTAAGAGCAGTGAAAAAATCGAAATTCTTATTCAACTCAATAAAAAATTACGACCGTTTATGCCGCATATTTTGACACTCAAAACTTCCCGTTGACCTAGAATCATGAAATTTGGCAGCAAGAAGCTAGCACAAGTAAAGGAAGAAACCGAAAACAAACTTATTTGCTGTTGGTAATCTGAACGTGACCTATGTCAATGTATGGGTACAACAGTTTTCCAACGGCAAAGTTGAGTTTGTTCGACATTCGATTCTCGTAATGGAACCTTCAGTGCTCGAATCCGACTCGCACTTGGTCGGTTTTTTGGTTACTCAGTATCCAAGTCCAATAACATAGTACTAATAACGGCAAGTATGACTTGTGTAAAAAAAAAAACAATATTGGTTGATATCGTTACAGTGAAATTTATAATAATTATTATATTTTTGTAAAGAATTTTTTAATTAAGTATGCCACGTCCGGCTCGTTCGGGCCTCAGATTGGCTAGTCCTTTATCAGTCATATTGATAAAATTAAATGAATTACTATAGGTATTTAAGTAGATTTTTTTAAACGATTATCATTTGCCTGCTTATACATACCTGCAATGGTCCACCATGGACTGAGTACGGAAACCATATTTCCGGATAGATTCTATACAAAGATTTTCTGTTTAGGAAAGCAGGTTTCTAAATTTTTTGGTCTATGACAGTAGTAACGGGTGCTTTCTAAGAATATGTATCGTGTTACCGAGACTGTAACTGGGTTATGGAGGTCAGATAGACACTATGTTAAATACTGTTTTTTTTTTATTTACTAGCATCCGGTTACACTGGAAGCCGGCTCCAGCATAAATGGGAAAATGCTAAGTAGATCATGATTTACATATTTTCCAAGGAAGCGAATGTTTGATATTTTAGGACTGCTGGACATAGGCCTGCCCCAAGTGTAGCCACAATGTCCGGTCCTGTCCGTCTCTTGGTTTTAGTAAGCCGAGGATTTTATTTTGTAGCAAACAGAAGTATTAAGTACCTACCGTTTGTGTTACAAATCGCAATACAAGTCATGTTATTTTAAAATATTCGGACATTCTAAGTTCTAATGTGTTGTTTGTTTAAGTTATAGTAATGGCAAGCAGAGCCGATGTCCCAACGTGAAAACACTCGGTGGGGCTTGTTAACACCATACATCTGTATTTATAATATAATATAATATTAATATAATAATAATATAATATTCCACAACTACTATATTTCATCGCTTAATGCTTAGACAACTGACAAGTAACCCACATTTGTTGCGAGGAACAAATATTTGAAATTTAATCAAATTTTTCACACTGAAGGCTATGTACGAGTATGTGTTTATCAACGTACTGGATCACGCAAACAATAATACTATTAAGAGTCAACGACACCATTAAAATTATTTAACATTGTGTCAGTAATTTAAGTCAGAAAGCCGTTATTATGCCCTGAATTCCAAAAAACAGTTTACCTTACCTACAATTTATGTTTAATCAGAAGGTGCCTACACAAATCTTAGATTACAATATGTTACGATTGTGCATGCTCCAGATATAAATTTATATTAAATAATTAAAGAAAAAAAATCATATTGACATTACGATTTAACTTTGACATACTAAACATAACAAAAACTTCAGCAAAAAAAAAAAATATCTAGTCAGTAGGTGCCTATCAATTTTTTTTTAGGTTACATTATTACGATTACATTACTGCATACCTAATTGTAAAGTAATCGTAATAATGTTCCAGATACAAAGTTACAAAGATTAAAAAAAAAACAACTGTCAACATATCTATTCATAATATCCCGATTTAGCGTTGGCACACATTTATAACAAACATAAAAGTAAAACAACAAACATACTTACAATAAAAATTAAAAGAGACGTCTTCACTGAATAATTTATCAACCACTATAAAACAAGGCACTGTGTCCCGCACTACCTTATAATATTATAGTCCCAACCCTCAACTACGACACTGTCGAATACTGCCCCGATTTGAAAATATTACGAAAACTATACGAATTGCGATCTATATCGATCGAGCGTGCACTCGCGGTAAGAATCGAATGCAAACAGTCAGACGGAGTAGGTCGTATTTGTATAAATAGCCACCGCGATGCTAAGTACTTTAACACTGCGGCTGAGTTGGATTTATAAGCCCGTAGTATATTTTTTACAATTTGTGTTTCGTATTTTAATAAAATATTTTTTGTGTTTTATAATTTAATATTTAATTTTAACCAGAATACAAAATTAAACATAATAGATTTCATAAAATAAACTAGTAAAATAATATAATTTGATATTTTGTTCTTCAATTAACCTGTACCAATTTTTCGTTACCGTAAACTCATTGTTATAACATACGAGTAAGATTGCAACTCATAGCAATGTAGGCATGAATATGTAGGTCATTCGATTACATGATAAATTATAAATAAATTATCTGTTGACGTTACTTAAACAATGATTATGATGACGCAAATCAAAAAGCATCGATTTGTAGTTTTTTATTGTTTTATAATCTCAGCAATTTATTTACACCAGCTGGTAGGTTACAAATTCCAATATTATTTCTGTTTTTCTTTTTATTTAGACATAACTAGCTTCTGCTAGCGGTGTCAACCGCGTGGAATTAGAGCCATTATGAATTAAGATAAATATAAATTTCATTTATTATAATATCATCATCATCCTTTTAATGTCCCCACTGCTGGGGCTCAGGCTCTCTGTTCGAGGGTGTGGGCTGTAATCTACCCCGCGGATCCAATGCGAATAATAAATAATAAATATAATTTATATTTTATTATAATTTATGATGGCGGAAGTACTACTAATCATGAGGAATAACACATAGCCAATTTTTTTAAATTTATAATATATCTCTTTGTCAAATTTCTTATAAAGTGAAAAAATAAATACATTCAGAATCTTTTTCTGATTTAGTAATAATAATCAACCATCCAAACATTCAAATTTATAATATCACAGTAGGATTTATAATATTAATAAGATACGAAGAACAAATTTTGCAGTGTTTAAAAATACAGGCACTGGACGTTTTATTAATTTACATTGTAGGTATTTTTTTTTTATTGTTGATAGGCAGGCGTTTGACCACTATCATATCATCACCACTAGGTAATTATTATTTATTTCAAATCTAGTCTACCTTTTATTATGGTTTGCTAAGGATCAGCAACTGACAAACAAACAAAATTTACAAAAAAAAAATATACCTCCCAGGTCCGTCCCGCCGCGATCTTCGCTGGTGGGTTAAGTGTAAAGTATTAATAACACCGCACTGGTAGGTATGTCACACGTCGTGTTTACTCTCCGATAATACCTATCTACTAACAAAATAATACTGATCCTTTA
Organism: Polia nebulosa; assembly: GCA_951329385.1. Classification (NCBI taxonomy): domain Eukaryota; kingdom Metazoa; phylum Arthropoda; class Insecta; order Lepidoptera; family Noctuidae; genus Polia; species Polia nebulosa. The sequence goes on from OX589596.1 coordinate 4,804,836, forward strand.
AATTATGCAACTTTTATCGTTGTCTTTTTTGTTTCATTCCGTTTATTTTAGTAACACATTAGCCAATCTTGTTTTGATTTTTATTATGGGTCGTCTTTAAATAACTTACCTACCTATATTTTATTTTTGTTCTTTTATTATGTATACCTACCGACTGGAGTTTATCGTTATTTGAACGAGTATTTTGTTATTTGTCAAACGAAATATTCGTTTGAAAAATAACAAATAAATAAATATATGGAGAAACAACTCACTTAGACGTTGGCAATACTCTGCCAGGGTGGTAAGAGTATTTGAAAGTCACTGCGGCCCATGGTACAGGCAACCGAAGATACACAGGTGGGTTGTAGTCAGGAAGAGTCTGAGACGCCCTCCTGCTCCACCTAGAGTGGGAGAAATTATTTGATGATGACAACCTCAAAAAAAAAAGCTTTGAAGTATACTCCTCCACATCAGGGCAAGCCAGAAACGTGCTCAGAAGACTGGCTATTAATAATGTCTAAAACTCACCTGTTTCCTCAACTGTGTAGTAATTTTTTTTATTTTTTTATAATAATAGTTACTAATTGCAATAAAGTAAAAAAAAGATGTACTGTGTCCTTTATACTCAAGAACCTGTATCAGCTTATAAGATTCCCAAGTATAGGCGTTAAACTGTCCAATTAAAATAAAATAAGAAACTTATTACAAAACAATAAATAAATAGTACGGAACAGTAATAAAAACGTGTTTTATAAAAACAAATTGCTACTTAGATTGTTGTTGTTGCATTCAGGATTCGCAAAACCTTGATAAGTTATTTATTTTAAAAATATCGATGCGATGACTGTTTAATATAAAATCTAATTTTAGAAACTACATAAAAACGTTACACTTATAATAATTAATGTTTTTTTTTTAAAAGAATTAGTATTCGGAATCCTTTATTCATGTTGTGGTACATAAATTAACATTTTTCTTAAAAAAATAACACACTACCATATTATACAAAAATTTAAAGGTACGGGCTTATATTTTTAATTTTGTTTGATAAAATAATTATAAATAAGTTTTTCTGACACAATTTCGAAGATATCACGTTGCACTCAAAAAACCAGTTTGGCCACATTTAACTTATTTTATTGTTTTATATACAATTTACAGCAAGAGGCATTCATAATAATTCATGAATGCATACGTATCCATTAATAATTTTATCATATTTATGTTAATTTCGTAGAATATAATAATTATAAATGGGTATATTGGTCAAACAAAAAATGTGTAACTTGTTTTTTTTTTGTTTCTCACTCAACGGCCTTCTCTTCGTCCTCCGTGGACCTCTTTTTCCACGCCTCTTTGTTCTTGCTTCAATATTAACTTTAAAAAATTATCTGTTTAGTCGAATGTGATCTAACATGCGCATTCTTTGGCTGAAAACAAAGGCCAGCCCTCTGGTCACGTGAATAGTTGACTAACAGCTTGCTAATGTCACGGAAAACTCGATGAGCAGCGACTTTCAAGGTGTTCTGCAGCTGCAGCAGCCGCCCCAGAACAGCCCGCCCGTGCTAAGAAGATGGAATGGCGCAAGGGATTCGACACACGTTGCATCCCACACCAAAGGCCTACCCAATTTACAAGGCATTATGTTCATCCCGTCTGGCCTCTTTCGACGGCCACGTGCCAAGCCATGAGATTCTAAAACGGCTGACACTCGGGCGATGATAAGAGCCCGACAAATGATGTCATTCGACCCGCGCTTTTACTGCAGGTTAGACCATGGTGTCCGAGGTAATCGACTGCTTCACCACATTGGCAGCGATGTAGAGCTCCACTAGAACCACCCAGACGTAGACATGTAGCGATCTGGAACTTGGTGTCACTCAGCATTTGTACCTATTTTGGGTGACGGTAGTACCTGTAGCCAGAGGCCCAACTCCCATTCACTCACAGCTAGCAAACGTGCAAGCTGTCTCTGGGGAAATGGGTTCTCGGGCAAAGCCGTGTTCGGGCAAGCCATTTCCCAAGCGTTCAATGCTTCAGTCAAGCACGGCACTTCACATTTAACCAGGGATGGAGTTAAAATTCTTTTGTATAACTTTCAGTGCTGTGGACCGAGGAGAGGAACGCCGGCTGTAGGCTTACACTAGAAATAATACACCAAAACGAATGGGTAGTATGGTTTGTCATCTGATCTGATGAGCCCTAAATACTGTTGAAAAACCAATGAAATAGCAAAAAGTCCACTACACTCGCGGTATCAAAAATGTTTGTACAACTCATTTGTTAAAATATTATTTCAACGGCTCTTGTGTAAAAAACTACCGTTGTAATAAAAAAATGCTTGGCATTAACAAACGGTCTATAAATGTCACTTGTCTTTGTCACACTCATGTTTATTGAATTGAGATAGCAACTTAATGATATTGATTAGACAGGTGCTATTACTACACGGTGCTGCTGGACCTCATTGAGAACCATACGTTACAATTTCCCAAAAAGGTTTAATCTTTATCGTCAACCACAAGTTTTGCCTTGACTTTCATCCCACGTAAGTTTTCCCCAAGTTTTTTCCAATCGTCATCATTCTCCTGCCCTTATCCCAATTTATTTGGAGTCTCGCATCATGTATTTTACTTCCATACTCCTCTTAATAGAGGAGTATGGAAGTAAAATACATGATGCGAGAGATGACGACTAATGTCGTCATCTCTGTAGTCACCTCCTTTTTACCCATATCCTCTTTAACACAGTCTAACCATCGTTTCTTTGGCCTTCCTCTACTCTTATAGCCATCCTCATCCATACATAAGACTTTCCTCACGACATTTTCTTCATTCCTCCGCATCACATACCCAGACCACGACAACCGAATTCCACACAACTTTTCAGTCAGCGGTGCCACTCTCAGACTTCCTCTTATATACTCATTCCTAATTCTATCCATGCGCGTAACACCACACATCGCTCTTAGCTTTCTCATCTCAGCTGCATGCAATTGCTTTTCATTCATCCCAAGTTTTCTCCAAAACAGGTTCTAAATAACCTTTGACTTACATTTTCTGAGGTGAACACATTTCGCATGTTATGTTCAGGTCGTACTACACTCGCGAGCAATAAACTGGAATAACTAATTCATCGCGCGTTGCTCAAAACAATTTTTTACAATTTTTAAGCAATGAAATGATGGATGGATTGTGTGAGGAGTGATATGAAAGAAAAGGGAGTTAGTGATAGCGTGACGGCTGACAGGACTGAATGGAAGAAAGAAACGTGTTGTGCCGACCCCAAGTAACATGGGATAAGGGCAGGAAGATGATTATGATGATGAACTATGGATTGTGGTATATTATTTGAAAGGTATTTTTTTTTAGCTTTCAACCTGTTTTAATATCATCATCTGCCTAACCTTTTCCCAACTATCTTGGGGTCGGCTTCCAGTCTAACCGGATGCAGCTGAATACCAGTACTTTACATGGAGCGACTGCCTATCTGACCTCCACAACCCAGTTACTGGGTAATACCACCATACCACCATACCATCATATCTCAATATTATTCACCATATTATATCATGGAAACACATCAATTTTTGGACAAAAGACATCAATTTTTAAAACAAAACACCATATTGTTTGGTAGTCCTGAAACTCATCTAAAGTGGATTCGTTTCATGTTGCTAAATGTTCTTTAATTATAACTTAAATGGAGCTGGGCGGAGCGGAGCGGACACATGCAGGAATCGTCCAACTACAGACAAGACGAGTGACGCGATGAGGATTTCAACCATTGTGATTGGATGATTCCTGCACTTCTCCGCTCCGTTCAGCCCAGCTCCGCTTCAGTGGATATGCACCCTTTTTTTGGCTGACTAAAACCCACCCCTGTTCCTTCCCTGCCTGAGTGCCCAGGGGTGTGGTAACTCATTTTAAGAATTTATCAGGCTACCCCTAGACATGCAGGCACCGGCCACGATGGGCCTCGTCAGTGGTGGCTGACAACATCTCTTTGAGGCGCGCGGAACACTACGCGCCGTCGACTCACGGGCCTGGTGCAGATCGGACGGCGAGCTACCCACTGCTCGCCGTTCGCAGGCCCGGGTCTACGGTGGCCGGAGATCGTCTCGCGACGTCCTACGCCCAGTACGCCCAGTACCTCTCCTGCGGTGGTAGCGGCCGTGCGGCGGTGCCGTGAGGGCCACTCCGTTGAGCTTCCCTCACGCGTCCTGTCTTCGCACCCTCAGGTTACTTTTTTGTAAATTGTGTTGTGACAGTAAAGAATTTATTAAATAATTTATTAGTTGCTCTTTACTGACATTACCAGCCTACCTCCATTTTTTTTTGATTATTGATTTAATGCCACCAGTTGCATCAGACTGCTTGAAAAGTGACTTGTTTGGAACTTTTTTTGTTGTTTTTAACAGTCAGGTTTTTTGGAAATGTTCATTTTTTCGTTATTTTCATATTTTAAGAACCGGTTCTGCCAATGGAAATGAACAACTAAAACTAAGAAAAATTTGAAAATTCTTAAAAAAAAAATTGGACTTTGCATACAAAGTGATCAGTAATTGTACGGGGGGCAAAAAAAAAATTCGAGAATTTCCCCAGATTTTCTTGAATAAAGTTGTTCATATCGATGGACAGATGCAGTTCTTAAAATATGACCATACCTTGCCGTTACACCCTGTATTTTTGGAATCGCCTCCTCGAAACCTTTATTTTGATGTCCCACTTAAATTCATTTATTTCTTTTTCACCATTTGGCGTCTGGTTATCGACATATTGTATTTTGATTACTGTCATGTCTTTAGTAGCACTCGCAAGATGAAGACGAATCAATTGATGTAAAAATTATCAAAATCGACCTTTCGCATTTGGTCTCTAAAACGCCACAAAAGAACAAACATACCTACATATAGGCTGATAAACACATTACCCTGCGTCGCACAATGGAGTAAAAAGTTTCTGCTCGCGATTCCGTACAAAATATTTAGTTAACCAATCATTAACTTTGAAATTATAAGGTATGACTTTTTTTTTCCTTTTTTAATTTCCTCCCACTGTAGGTACTCACCCACTAAAGCTGTTTCAATACGAATGTTTACACTAGCATATATTAGTAACCCATTTAAGCGAATTTATATCGCATTAATTGCTTAATTACATTTGCTTAAATTACATTAGATTCAGGTCGTGTTATCAACATTTTAGAGTATTTTACTAACTCTAAATAAGTTAGTAGTTTTGGAATTAAGGTCAGTGGAAAACAGTAATATAGTTTTTTTAAATTTTCCCGTAAAATGTGAACAAAGAAGCGATATGAGTAATCGTATATATCATTCTAATTCTTAAATCTTCCTGCTGACGATTAAAGTGGTACCCGATGTATGCGAGACGCATAGAACCAGTCGTTTTGGCGGTAGTTGGAGGAGGCCTATAGGGGAGACCGGGGATGGTTGACTATAGGGGCAGGTAGACTAAGCAATAATAACTCGCAACTATCGCGTGTTTTTCATCAACCAATCACGAGCGACGATGCCTCTCCAGGCCCCACTAACTTGTGCAAAGTGAGCCACTCCAGTCGCACGGCGTTCGTGAGTGGGATCACATGTTGTGTTTTTGGTCTCGGTAAGTTATTTTTTTCGTTCGTACTTTTTTTGTTATTGTGCCTATGGATCTGTTAGAAACATTATTGTTGTTATGCAAAAAGTAAATATGATAGTTTTATTCTATATTACACAGTATTGCTTCCATGTTAGTGCTAGAGTTTGCACGTGATACGCCGGTAAAATTCAAAATGGCGTCAGGGGTTGGTTGACAAATTTTGTTCGGGGTAGGTAGACTACTTAGTCAACCAACCCCTTTAAAATAAATATAACATTTAATACTTATTTTTGATCTTACTTACTAGATTTGTGCGGGCAGGTTAATGTGCACATCAATGCAAACACTATATGGTCTTCTCTCACATACTAAATTACAGTAATTGTATTTTTACAGAAAATGAGGACGTACAAAAGAAAATCTGAAAGGGGTGATGTACCAAAAGATATTTTAGAAAGAGCTTGCCATGAAGTTATTTTCGATAATAACAGCATAAACGCCACATCAAAGAAATATCAAATTCCATACAAAACGTTGCATCGTTATGTAACTAAACTTAAACAAAAGCTAGAAAGTAATCCGAACCCTACGAGAGCTGATTTGACCCTGGACACGGTGGGGTACATAAAAAATAGGCAGATATTTAGCGATGACGAAGAAAATAATCTGGAAGCTTATTTGAAGACGGCTGCTGACATTTATTATGGATTAACACCGTATAAGACACGCAAGTTTGCATTCGAATACGCAAAAAGGAATAATAAAACTATGCCTGAATCTTGGAATACAAAACAAATGGCTGGCGAAGATTGGCTTGGTAATTTTTTAAAACGTCACCCTTCGTTATCAATAAGATCACCTCAAGCTACAAGCCTGTCAAGAGCTACGTCGTTCAACAAAAAAATCTTACTTATTATTAAGTTTTTTTTTTATAGTTTAAAAAGAGACTGTTACCTTTATTAAAGTTCTTTATTAACCGAGAATGGACCAAAAATTTAAGTTTGTTTATAATTAAATAAAAAGTTTCTATCATTTAATACATTTTAATGTTTTATTTTATACTATAATCTTCTTTATTTACACTAATTACTGCCTAGGTCAACCTACCCCATGTTTATGGCCAACTTACCCCGAACATGGGGTAGGTTGACCAAGCGTCAGGGGTTTAGAAAATTGACTAAATAAGTATTATAATGATAAATATACAGGTTATAGATTACTATTTTAGGTGCCTGAATATTTCTTCTATCTGTATCAACTGTTGCTTTTGTTATATTAAGTTGAACATCAGAGTTAGACGAGCTTGAGTCAAAAGTTAGTCAACCATCCCCGGTCTCCCCTATCCAGCAGTGGACGTCTTTCGGCTGAAATGATGACGATCAAATCTAAACTTATATCTTAACTTGACATTTTTGTGGAAGGAAATCCCTGTTAATCCGATTACGAACATTATTTTACTGGTAGACTTAGAGCAGTGGTGGCCCAGTGGTAACGGCTGCGACTTGGAAGTTGTAGGTCATGAGTTCAAACCCAGGCAGGCGCTTTACTTTGTGTAAAATTATTTCATCACGACTGCTCTCAAAACGACGAAGGAAAACATCATGAGGAAACCGGCATGTCCTAGAAGCAAAAATGACATGTGACATCCACCAACCCGCACTGGGCCCGCTTGGTGAATCCCAGCCCACACCCTCACAGAGAGGAGGCCTGTGCCCCAGCAGTGGGGACATTAAAAAGCTGATGATAATGATAAGACCTGAGTGTACGTTTTACTGCAAGAATAGGCTACGGTAGCAAAGCCATGGGAAATTAAAACTAATTTTGAATAGAACAACGCCAGAGAAAGAACTAATTAAATCAAATATACGTTATAAGAATGTTTTTCCTACCTAGAAGTACAAGAATACTCCCAGTCAAGAACAATAGTAGCTCTGTATCTTAAGGCGTATATAGCCGCCAAATGACGCCCTCATTGAATAAAAAATCGTAGCAAAGCGTTTCTACGCCAACATAGGATTTTTTATTCTTTATCTTCTGATAAAGATTAATAATCCTATGTTGCGTTTGTTACAAACGTTGTTGAAACAGGACTCAAAGTGTTTTGTATCCAAAGTAGTAAGCCAAAGTACCAAAAACGGCCGTTTTGACACTTTTGCCTACTACTTTGGATACGAAACACTTTAAGTTTTAAGTCCTGTTTCAACAACGTAAAAATATCTTATCCTATTTGTAACAAACGGAACATAGGATTCTTTAATCTTTATTTTCTAGGCTAAGATACGAATATTTATTCAATGAGGGCGCCACTTAAGGGGAGGTAGGCCCTTAATGTGCTAGGTGGATCTTGCATGATTGTTGCAGATTTTTAAGCATACTAACAAACAGACTTTTCTTTATTTATGTCTAATCTTTGCTATCAGAACAAAAAATAAGATACTTAAGATTTTGTAATCTTATTTTTTTGCACTGACGAACCACAGACCCATATCTTGGAATCGCTAAGTAAGATTGTAAAGAATCTTCAATGTTATTTTTCCCTATTGTAACCACATCCTTTATCATAATCACGATTATACCCTCTTGATATTGATCTGAGTTTTTAATATTTGATCATAAAAATTACCAGTCATGATTGCCTATAACTGATCCACGTATTTGCTCGCTAACACGGGAAAACCTCTTAAGAAATACATCCATTGCTATTTTTTAATTAAGCAGGCCAATTTTGATACATATAAGGCTAGCACTGAACGCTATATAGGCAATGTTTCTTAGCAATTATTTCGTTGAAGTGCATAGGGAAACTGCGTTATTTTATTGTTATGATTTCTTGGTTTAGATAACGATTACCTACTGGTTAAAGGTCATAGCACATATATCAACTCGGAAAGGGATCGTCACCGTATCAACTCGAGCCGTGCAGTATTCTTTGTATGAAACTCCCTAAGCTGCAACGCACACTAATCGGAATCGTAACGTAATCGCCTCACCTCGTCGGCACTCGGGATAAGCTCACGAACCACGGTGCGGTGAGTGGTCAATTTGCAGTTCCCGCGCTTACGGCTCGTCGTCCCGGCGCTTACGTCTCTCCGTGCCGTCTCATCACATCCCTCCCGCGGCCTGCCTGCAGCACACTACTGTTGCCGAACGTGCTGTCATGTCTTTCACAAGGCAACTTCCAGTCGTATTGCGCGCGTGTTTTATTGAATTTGTAGGTTAGATTTCAAACAAACAAACAAAACAGGTTCAAACTGTGTGCCAGCCAGTTCGACCAGCGATCGGCGGGATCCGTAAGCGCGGCGTCACCTAGCCGTAGCCAAGTCGACGTACCGGAGCTGCTGATCCACTTTGGTTACGTGCTTACGTTAGGTTGACGACTGTTTGACGATGAAGCGAAAGGCGATACGGTGATTATCCCTTCCCGAGTTGATATGTGGGCTATGACCTTAAAGTTTAACCCTTTAAAGTAACTTAAGCGATATTGATGTATTTTATATTGACGCCATTTTTTTTTTTTAAATATATGGTGTCAAACATTCCTCGGCTTCGCTGTCGCCTGGAAGTGTGCCCAAAAGACAGGCGGCATTGCCACGATGTATGACAATACTTAACCTCTAGCCGAGGTGAAAGCTAGCCCTTGGGTCACGTGAAGTGTCAACTAGTCGAACCCCACAACCCACGATTTTCAACCCCAAACGGCTTGAAAATGTGGCTACTGACGAGGTTGTTTTTCCGCCACTTGAAGTTCCTATAGATGCCTTTAGATAGAATCGGCGAATGGATAAAGTGAGAAATGAGTACATTAGAAGTAGTTTAAAAGTGGCGCCAGTCACAGAAAAGTTGAAAGGGAACCGCTTATCTTGGTATGGTCATGTGAAGAGGAGGGATGAAATACATGTAACTAAAACTTTTTTACAAAAAAATAAAACCGACTTCCAGGAAATCTGCAAAATAACTTTAATTTTGAAAGTCGGTGTCAAAAAACGAAGACACACCACCAGAAACACAAAAAGTTTTCACAACTAAAAAGTGAAAAACACAAAAAGTTTTTTATTTTTCACTTTTTAGTGGTGGTTCCACAAAACTGTCTAAACAATTCATAGACATACGATCGCAGTAATCGCGGTTGATTTACTGTCAATTTTTGAAGAGTTCCCGTAGTCTGTCTCCGAATCCCATCATCAGATCTATATGAAGCAAGTTATTATCAATGAACATTCAGAGACGTGTTGCTAGAAGTTTTTTGCACCTCTTCAGCCCAGCTCAAACATTAGGAAGTGGTAGATAACTTGAAGGGTTGAAAAGTGATTTTATACAGCCTTTATGACAAGGTTCTTCGAGTCTTTTGCGTTAGTCAAAATTCAAAATTAAAATCATTTATTTCAAATAAACCATTTGCAGGCACTTTTGAAATTGTCAATGAGTCGGTCAGTCAGAAAGATGAAGCTAATTGCACATTCCAAGGCGTAGATCTCTATGGAGAAGAACGTGCAAGAAACTCCATGGACACTCTTTTAAACCACGTTATGTATTACAAAAATCCTGGTTACATATATCTTGTTGCTTCTAATATATGAGAACAATGTTAAATAAACAATTCATAAACAATACAGGATCACTCAGCTCAACCATATTGAAGGGAACCGAATGGCCCAACACACGCGCCACCATCAGCGATACAATTCAGTGAGCATGACAAATATAGTCAACCAGTGTGGCACAAGGCTCGATTTTTAAACCATTTTATTCATAGAAGACTCTAAGCAAATAACTGATAAGCTATTTACAATTACCAACAACAATATAGGAACAGTTCGAACAAAATATTATGTAACAAATGAACTATTTCACAATTGTGAACGATCTTGTACAAGTCATTATCTAATAGTAACTGATAATGGTACCTATAACTATAACTCTATTTTTTATTGTGTAATCGTAATAGATTGTTCGAGAGAAACATGATCTTTCTGCCGAGTGCCTGATTGACATGTTATCATCATTATTTCAGCCGAAAGACGTCCATAGCTGATCATAGGCTTCCTCAAAGTGTCAACACAACGACCGGTTCTGTGCGTCTCGCATCCATTGGATTTCCACGACCCTCACCAGGTCATAGGTCCACCTTGTTGTTACGAAAAGTTCTTGGAGGGCGTCATAAAATATATAAACATTAAAATCGCAAACGGATATTTTAAAGAATATTATTCAACATTATCCTTATTTTTCCAAAAACAAATCGATACACACATAATTATCAATACATTAATAACTATTAAAATTTTGACAATTTCCATATATTAAATAAAGCTTAACTTTTAGTGCAGGTTTCTGTAATTTTATTTAAAAAAAAACGTCTAATTTAATCGCACCGCAGGTAGCTGCCAAAAATACCTATATTTCTGATCTATAAAAATACACAGAATTTTCCTCAATCAATAATAATATTTAAAATTTTATGATATACGACATTTGTGCTCTTTTTATTTTTCTTATTTTAATGGTTAGGTACTTAATTTTATGAAACTGTGACTTTAAATGATTAGAAAATTTACTTTTTACGATAAGTACGGATAACAGTCCGTACTTTTCGTAAAAAGCAAATTTTAGAGGAGGAACAAAATACAGGTTTTCTGATACAGAAATCAGTTTTTAAATGTAGATAGACCCACCGTCCAAATAAAACAGTGCAGTTACAAGTAATGAAATTGCACCGCAAAAATACGTATTTTTAACTTCGAAAAAAGGAAGAGGGTCTATGTTCGACTGTATGTATGTCTTTTTTTTAAATATTTCCACCGATTTCTCTGTCAGTTGTGGACCGATTTACAAAATTCTTTTTTTATTAGAAAGAATATACTTTCGAGGTAGTCCCATATAAATTTTATCGAAATTGCTTCAGCGCTTTTTGACAAACTGATCAAAAACGAAAAATACGTATACATAGATGATGTTTTGGTTTTCTCCAATTACGAGTATGTTGGGGTTTTTAGTTCTGGGATATAACAACTCATCATCAACTCAAATAAAACACTTTTTCCAAAAAAATCAACCGACTTCCAAAAAAAAACACACTAAAAAAATAACTTTAATTTCTAGTGTATTTTCTTTTTTTTATGTATGTCCATCGATTTCTCTGTCAGTTGTGGACCGATTTACAAAATTCTTTTTTACCCAAAACATATACTCTAGCGGTGGTCCCATATAAATTTTATCGAAATTGCTTCAGCGCTTTTTGAAAAAATCAACAAAAACAAAAAAATATTTATACATAGATGACGTTTTGTTTTCTTCCAATCATATTAATTATTCCATATTTAGTTTTAGTTCTGAGGTATAACAACTAAAAAGTGAAAAATAAAAAACTTGTTTACAAAAAATACAACCGACTTCTAAAAAAGAAAATACACTAATTTTTTTTTAATTTCGGAAGTCGGTGTCAGATAACGAAAAAATAAAATACAAACACCGACTTCCGAAATTAAAGTTATTTTTAAATTTTTGTTGTATTTTCTTTTTAGAAAGTCGGTTGTATTTTTTGTAAAAAAGTTTATATTATATGGCCTGTCACAAATTAGCCATTTTAGCTCGGTAAATACGAAAAATTTCATTAGATGCATTTTTAAATGCCCCATTATATGGAGAAACAAACTAAAAAAAAATTGCTTGGAGTTATATAATCTGAATGAAGCTGACTAGATTAGTAGATTGCTTTTCGGTAGAATAAATTCATCACCTGTCTGGACTCACCCCAATTATGTTGGGATCGGCAAAGAGAACCAGTATTAAACCTTGCTAGGTTACATAAATTTGCTTGTCCAGTAATGTCTTTTAACTTGTAATAATATTGAATGTAAAATGTCATCAAGTTCAGGTTTCTGTTAGAAATAGATTTAGCAATTTCTGTTCCAAGCTTTAGTCCTCACAAAATGTCCATTGTACCTTGGGCTGTCAGCCTCAATAGTTAGTAACATGTTAGTAACCAACCTTGCTGTCCGGCTAATATTTTTAAATATATAGAAAAAAAATATCAAACCAGTTAGTAGGTACTTTTCAAGCAGTCTGATGCAGTTGATGGTATTTATTTTTAATCTCAGATTAAATGCAACCAACTGGATCAGACTGCTTGAAAATAAACGTTTTAGTTGTATTCAGTTATATTTTTTAATTTTCATCTCAAGTTCTTTATTTAATTTTGTAGAAGTTTAAGATTTTATTATTATAATTTTTTCTTCTCTTCCAGAAAAAAATAGTTTGCACTTATAACAGAAAATGTAACGGTCTGCATTTTCTATTATGTTTTACTTTTTCTATAATAATATTTTGATGATATTTTTGCCTTTAGGTGGAGGGGGGGGGGGGGGGGAAGGAAGAAAATAAACATTTTTATTATAATTATTTACTTTTATTATTATTATTTATTTTGATACCCCACATGACCAGGTAATATGAAATACAACTGCAGTTACCTAGTTTACAATCCGCACATCATATCCTGTGGTAGTGTACTCTTTGGCAAACTGAGCGCAATATTAGGTTGGATAGTATTCAGCCTACATCTGGAGTTGTCTATTACACGGACCTTGTGGAAACTAGAACGAATTTTAATACCTATTATTGGAATCAAGCTCACAATTTTAGGACCCATTAATATTAGTGTTTTTAACCAGTGGTGCTTGGCAACTGGGCTTACCCCAGTTGTAAAAACCCCCTTTGTGCCTAATGGCCTAGTTTTGTTCTGTATCCCACTTGATTAGTAGAGAAGTGGACATTATGTTTTTCTTACTCCTCCGCTGTCTTTTCTGATTAATTTCGTTGCGGGACCCAAGACAGTTTAATCGTTTCTCTGGGACTCGTCGAGCTTCATTACCGCGGCGTTTTTTCTGGTGGTCGCCACTGTTGATTCTGGTTTACAGAAGTTACAGTGGTTTGTGAATAGTGTGGCGGGCTTGCAGTTGCCTAATTGCGCCCGCCATTTTTTTTCGAAATTCATAATGTACCTAGCCTCTGTCACTTTCGCTGTCGAGATCAATTTAATAATACCTCATTTGTTAAAATCCATCCAGCCGTTTAGGCTACAGAGCGTGCCAAAGAAGTAGTACGAGTACATTACATACAAAGAAACATACTTGACAAACACTACCCTCCGTCTGAAACATTCGAGTATAAAAAAAACACGTGTCAAAAATCATTATGTTACCAAGTCAACAAAATACATGTTTTATCTTGAAATAAGTACTTACATTCAATGACTCAACGGTACATTGTAACTGTGTCTATCATAATGATATTTATTATGTAAAACAACTTATAAAGTGACCTTCGATTGAAACTACTTATTTGCTATCGCTACTAGCCAACCATGAACTTGGAAAGTGCTTTGTTTATAGTAATGTGACACACACACAATCTATTTGATCAGCATATTTATTATACACAATTAATGGTGTTAAATATTGCCACCTATTTTTAAATAGGTGTGTGTAATTTATCGTTTATGGCACGTTTTTTAACCGACTTAGAAATAGGAGGAGGTTCTATGTTCGACTGTATGTATGTTTGTTTGTTTTTTTTTATATGTCCACCGATTTCTCTCTCAGTTGTGAACCGATTTTCAAAATTCTTTTTTATCCGAAAGAATATACTCCCGAAGTGGTCCCATATAAATATTATAAAAATTACTTCAGCACTTTTTGAAAAACTGAACCAAAACGAAAAATACGTGTACCTAGATGACGTTTTGGTTTTTTCCAAATACGAGTATGTTTAAATTCCACGTCCCATGTTATTAGGGTTTTTAGTGCTGGTGTATAACAACTCGAAAGTGAAAAATAAATCTTTTTTACAAAAAAAAAACAACCGACTTCAAACAAACAAAATACCCTAAAAATTTAAAAATAACTTTAATTTCGGAAGTCGGTGTCAAATAACGAAGAAATAAAATACAAACACCGACTTCCGAAACTAAAGTGTATTTTTTAATTTTTAGTGTATTTTGTTTTTTTGAAGTCGGTTGTTTTTTATCATATACATTGCTTAACACCAGCTCAGTTTTATGGGTTTCATGTCTGTTTTTCGAAGTGAAAACTTCTTTAGTTACATTGAGTGATTGGTGATTGTATTGGTAGAGGAAAAACTTATGGGCTTGCATCACCGATATGCTAGTGACGTGTTGCGCCAGGCTGACGAAGTGCAGCAACTTGTGTAACTATATGAAAAAGTACCTATATATAATTATTTTAATAGGCCCATATTGTCGCACTGCTTGGCGACAATATAGGCCTCCCCCAATTCCTTCTAGGTATTATTTTCCCTGCTCTTGCGATAGGCGTCTAGGTCTTCTAGCCACCTCTTCCTAGGCCGGACTCAGCGCGACCGGCGCCTTCCATCCTCAGGCATCCACTTTGAAGAGACATAATTATGTACTAACATAATTTAAAGCCTTTTAATGTCTCCACTGCCAGCACACAGGCCTCCTCTCTGTGAGAGGGTGTCGGCCGTAATCCACCACGCCGGCCCAGTGCGGGTTGGTGGTTGTCACATGTCTTCTAATTTTTGGTTCTAGGAGTTGCCAGTTTCCTCAAGATGTTTTCCTTCACCGTTTTGAGAGCTGCAGTGGTGATGAAATAATTTACACAAATTAAAGCGCCTGCCTGGGTTCGAACTCACGACCTACAACTTTTAAGTCGCGACCGTTACCACTGGGCTACCACTGCTCTCATAATAATAATAATTTATATATTTTTTTATATTTTTAAATGTATTTATATGTTTTCTTTTAAAAATATTTATAAATTTAAATAATGTGTGTACAAATGAATAAACGAGATAATAATTTCAATAATTAATAATTATTTAATCATTTGATATCATTGTCTTCTCTTTCACGATTTTCTTCTGGATCATTCTTTGACTTGTCACGGAAATCATTATCGATTAATTGATCATTTATAGCGCCCCGTTCGCCAAGACCGTGTGTCAATCAAACCATTGGCCTAATTTTTAACTTCCGTGTATTCTAAACTTGTTTTAAAGATTTGTCAAGTCATTGTATATTGGGCTGGTCTCTGCAATCCACGTCTAATGCGCGTATTTTGAATAAGGTTAGTTTAGTCATACATTAAAATAAAAATGCGTAGAATAGTTGTTTACAAACAACCTTTTAATGGCGTAGTTACTGTTAAATCGTGTCTCATAAAACATTTTTTTTTATTTGCGACATAAACAACAAGTCTAGACTATTTTT
The DNA here is from genome assembly GCA_951329385.1 of Polia nebulosa. NCBI lineage: Eukaryota > Metazoa > Arthropoda > Insecta > Lepidoptera > Noctuidae > Polia > Polia nebulosa. The sequence continues at coordinate 4,820,664 of OX589596.1, forward strand.
TTACATTATTAATTGCAAATAACTAAGACTTCTTATATAATAATTTGATTAAAATGAATTATAACTCGGTTTGATTTAGAACTTGTGTTTGACGATTTCGTTAATACACGACATTTAATATGACGTCATTCCGAGGCTTTATTTTGTAATTATAATTTTAATAACGTGATCGAAAAGGATTTGCAAAAAGGGAATTCTGTTTTAAAACCAATCAACTAAACTTCAAGTTAGCCCAAGTTACTAAATCTCCATCTAGTAAATTGCAAACTATTTCATAAAAATTGTTATAATACACCTTCTAAAAACTGTAGCATGATTTTAGTAATAATTTAATATTAAGGAACTTTTGCATGATGAAAATAAGTTATCAAAAGATTTTTGCTAGCTAAGGAGTGGAATTCCCTGCCGGAGTCTGTTTTCTGATAGTTGCAACCTGGGAGTCTTTAAGTCGAGAGTGAATAGGTTACTTCTAGGCAAGTGTGCGCCATCTTTGACCACATCATCGCTTACCAACAGGTGGGATGGTGGTCAAACTCGAGCCTATTAATGATTATAATAAATATTATGAGGAACTATATAAATTGAAGAACTTTAATGTTCATGGAAACGTGCGACTGTGTTGATGCTGCATCGCTCTTAACGCGCGACGTCATCAGACTGCTTCAAAGGTAATCACAGCGCACGACTGTTTCGTGATAGTAACGATGCAGAATCGTGGATACGTGGAAGGTATAAGACCAGCGACAGCATCGCGACTGTATCGCGATCTTTTTGCGATAGTATCGCTAAAATAAATGTTTTCGCAAACAGTTAAAGATAACAATTGATTTAGTTATTTGAATTAAATTATGCAGACGTATATCAATTAAAAATGAAAAATAAAAAACGTTTTTACAAAAAATAGAAAGGTCTTCCAACAGAAACTAAACCAGAAACCCTGACTTCCGAAGTTAAAGTTATATTGTACTTTTTTTTAAACCCCATCGGTATCGGATCAGTAGTTTTTGAGAAAATCGCTGGCAGACAAGATTATTATCTGTTAGAAAGTGCAATATACTTTTTTTTTGGAATTCGGTAACCAAAAAACGAAAACACAAACCCAGAAACACTGACTTTCGAAATTAAAGTTATTTGGCCTGGTTTTTGTATTTTTTTTTTTGAAGTCGGTTCTGTTTTTTGTAAAAAAGTTTTTTGTATGGATATATCCTTATGAGGAGAATCTGACTGTCAATAAATCGTCAATAGTTTTTTTTTATTCAGTCCACACTGTCCCACTGCTGGGAAAAGTCCTCCCCTACATCTTTCCAGCTCTCTTTATGTCTCACTGTGTGCCGACAAAACGTCATTAACTCATTATAAATTATTGTAAAATTACTATAATATGAGCGCTAATCTATATCTTAACGACCAAAACATAAGGAACGGGATCATTATAATGTCGCTACGGTGTTTAAAATAAAGTTTCCCATGTTAATGAACTAATACGACATGATGCAACATGTTAGTTACTTTCATAAGAGAACTTGTTATGTAAATTAGCGTAACAATAATTCTCCATAAAGTGATATGATTATGATTAGTTATTTATGAATAAGTAATTTTGTCTGCTTACGCGTTCAGGCTATTTCTGAAACTTTATTTTAAGAATTTTGTTTTTATCGATTGATAATGACGCGAGTTTTAGCAAGCGAGGTTCAGTCAACTAATGCCAATATAAAAACTGGGCAAGTGCAAGGCGGACTCGCGCGCAAAGGTTTCTGAACAAACAATATTTTTTATATGTGTTTGAAAGCTCATAGGTACTCCACGTCTCCTCTTCTCAACGCCCCTCCACACATTGAGAGCTTCACATGCGCTACCGAAACATCACATGTTTTAGTTAATCTGTCCCAACTATTTCGGGATCTCATCATTCTCCTGCCCTTATCCCAATTTATTTGGGGTCGGCGCAACATGTCTTTTTCTTCCATACTCCTCTATTAGTCTTCATCTCTGTAGTCACCCCCTTTTTGCCCATATCCTCTTTCACACAGTCCAACTATCGTTTCTTTGGCCTTCCCCTACTCTTATAGCAATCCACATCCATACACAAGACTTTCCTCACGACATTTTCTTCATTCCTCCGCATCACATGCCCATACCACGACCGATTTCCACACAACTTTTCAGTCAGCGGTGAATTATTTCGGGATCTATGATTAAAAAATGTCTATCATAATATAGAGTGTCAAATGCGCGCAAACATCTCAAAAAATATCAGTGAACAGTTTGGCTATAAGTTCTTAGCCGCCAATTAGTGCCAATCATGCCGCCTTGGTATCACTACGTTAACGCGCGCTAAATTGTAAAAAAAATTGCATCGATGAAATGACGGTATGTGCTATGTGCCGGAATTAATCATCGGTAAGTGACCAAAAACTACATACCTATTTTTATATTTTTTTATATTACCCTTAAATTACGCCATATTTTATCAGTGTTGCCAGTTTCTTTGTTTCATTCTCCCAACTTAACGTTATATTTATTTTGGGTATATAAGTTGGTTTATAGATACGTTTATATCAATTTAGTTGGTGTCCTTTTTTTAACCGATTTAAAAAAAATTGGTGAAGTTTTTCAATTCGACTGTACTTTTTTATAATAATATGTTCGCGTATAACTTCTTTGTTTATGAGCCGATTTCAATGATTATTTTTGCATTGGGTCCAATAAACCGATTTCAAAAGTGTAAAACTAAGTGTGGTGTTTTTTTTATTTAATAACTAGCGACCCGCCTCAGCTTCGCTCGGGTACAAATTATACATATAAACCTTCCTCTTCAATCACTCTGCGGGACCCACGACAGTTTAATCGTTTGTCTGGGACTCGTCGAGCTTCATTGCCTTGGCGTTTTTTCTGGTGGTCGCCACTGTTGATTCTGGCTTACAGATGTTACAGTGGTTTGGGAATAGTGTGGCGGGCTTGTCTCAAGTGAAAAAAATACCCCTTGACGAGGCTGGTGTCAGAATTTCAAGCTTTTTTCAAAGATTTTACAAATGTCGGCAGGCGGCACCAATGGCTTAGCGTGCTTTCTAAGGCATGGAAGAGCCTCGATATGTATGCAGACTAGTTATGTTTATGCATTCCCATGTTATGGGTAGGTATCAAATGAGAGGGTTTTGTTTAGAACACGAAAAATAAAAAACAAAGTGTGTTTTTTAAACTACTGAAAATTATTCGTTTATCCTCGTATAGAAACGCCTTGCAGCAATTACAACAATGGAGCACCAATCACTTTAGTTTAACTGCTTTCCAATGTTTCCAACATCCTGTGCGCGGCAACGTGGTTGAAATCGTATGGATCGTCGACCACCGCCTTACGATGTCCAGTATAGATCATAAGGTGGTGGGAAACACACGCTTGCTTTCGCAGCATCAGGCTACCTCTTCTCTATGGTTCTACATAAATAATCCATATCGCAAATATTCTTTCAAAAAATATTGAGACTGAAATGAGTTCTTTGAAATAAAATAATGTAACCTCCGAAGCTCGCCATTCGTCAAACGTAAACATCCGTCAAGCCCCGCCCGCATACGACAAACCGGATTTCAAGTGTCAGTTTGACATTTTGTCTCAGTTATGACAGCATATATTTTTGTCGGGGGGCACCTGAGACGACCAATAATGTCTATGGCCAAGCGTGTAAATGTTGCCACAGCATATAATACATTGCGTTTTGGTAATAATAGAGGTAATAACGAGTGAATCGCAAAACTCACTGGTGAGTTTCAGTGCTCAACGGTTGTCGGTCAATGAAACTCACCAGTGAGTTGCCGGGCTCTACAGGAAATCAAAAAAATTGAAAATTATGGAAAATTTTGAGATGTGATCCTGACGGTTGACCATAGACTATAATCAATCGAGATCATTTTCTAAGAACAAACCAACAATTATATTTACATGCTTACACGTGTAACAATAATATATAAATCGAAGATTACAAATACGTTCTATAAAATACAACTTAATAAAGGTGCAAACCGATTAAGTAATCATTGTAATTTGTATTGATATGATTAATTTGTTATATAGCAACATTACGTCTTTAACTCGATGCATACGCAATGAATGGTGATAAAAGTATTATTGTCATGGCTAGATATTATGGTTCTGTACTAATTAATAGCAGATTTTGAAACGAAAGTTTTTATTAACAGCCAGAAATGAATGACATCCAGAAAGTTAGATCTGTTAGACCAGGGAATAATGGCATATAAGGATGGAGGCCTAAGCTCAGCAGTTGGTAGAACAAAGCTGGTCATGATGATAAAGATGATGAGGTTAGCCAGTACGTCGGTGCCTACAACAGGGGTTCATTATTATCATTCGACTTTACGCTTAAACTGGACTACGCTTGGCTTGTGTCAAACTCATATCCACGAGAGGGTTTACTATGTCCATCTACAGGTTGATTTTAGTACTAATTTTATAATATTTCGGTTATATTGATGACCGTTGGGTAGATAAGCTCTTAAGTGGATACCGCTAATCGACAAACGTTCCCACTTAACCGCATGTGACTATTACAAAATAACACTCATCATTATCTTCCTGCCTTTATCCCATGTTACTTTGGGTCGGCGCAACACATTTTTTTCTTCCATTCTGTCCTGTCAGCCGTCACGCTATCATTAACTTCCTTTTCTTTCATATCACTCCTCACACAATCCATCCATCTTTTCTTTGGCCTCCCACTCCCACTCCATTCATCCACATTTATATTCATTACTCTTTTAATTACATGTGTTTCATCCCTCCTCTTCATGTGACCATACCAAGATAAGCGGCTCCCTTTTAACTTTTCTGTGACTGGCGCCACTTTTAAACTACCTCTAATGTACTCATTTCTCACTTTATCTATTCTCGTTACTCCACTCATTCATATCAACATTCTCATCTCCGCCACATGCAATACTACAAAATTACACTAAGCTGATAAAGTTTTCGTTTCTCTTATTTCTCGTAGTTTTTGATTCTGCTTCTCCTACGGAAAAGGAGCTTGGCCCTGTCATCCGCAAGAATCTATAGAGATTGTTTTAGACTGGTTGCTCGCTCACGTTTCGCTCTCAAGCTAAGTGGAGCGACAGTGTATGCAGGGCAGCAGCTGGATGAGAGTTGCGAAGAATCAAGATGAATAATAAAATAAATGAATTAATCGTGCGACTGGAGAGGCTTTCATCAAGTAGTAAGTAGTAAGCTGATGATGATTAAATAACAAAAACCACAGCTATTAACAACACAAGAATTGGTTTTCATCAACCACTTTAGGTAAGGCGAAACAGATATTATGCAACCATGCTTTAAACTTTTGCAACTAGGAAACTCGATCATCTAAAGAGTTTACCTTATTTTATAAATAGTTAGTAAATACAATAGTTTCCAGGTTGACATGAAATTGATTGATAAGCCCATTCATTTTTTGTTTGTTTTTTTCCTGTTGCAGTAATAGTGCCTTTTACTGTCATGATTAAGGATACTTGCGATACTTGTTTAATATTCTATGGCAAATACGAAATATTTTAGCACATTTTAAATAATAATAATAAATCATTTTATTTCGGACAACTAAGAGATCCATAAATTGTTAGTAACAGGTTTGCACTTAAACACTATTGTTAGTAACTTAACTAAAGACGAATTAATGAGAAGACCACCCATCAACTAAACGAAATACTAGGGTATAAGTCGGCCGCCACGGCCTTCAGGATGCTATTGCGACTGCCCCTTATTCTGCTCAAGAGCGAGGCCGTTTTCTTGCGGATGATGGCATGAAACCCATCGGTATGGGTTACCGCAAACATTTCCGAGGCACAGAGCATCCAGCGATCTTTTCGAGTAGTTGACCTAAAGATTACCGGTGTAAAAACTCTGACAATAAGCTTGAAAAAGCGTTATCTTTACTTGATCAGTACACCGAGCAAATCTTCGTGCCAACATATTACCCCTGACCGCCAGAGCCCTACGCTCCCGTTCAATGTCAACATGGTCACTGAGGTCGTCGGCAAGAAAATGCCCAAGATATTTAAATTTTCTCACTCTACGTATTGACGTACCGTTTATGGCAAGCTCGAGTGTATTTTCCCGGCACCTACCAGCGACCCCAAAGACCATATATTCACACTTTTTGGCGTTATAAACGAGTCCATGTGCAGCAGCGAAGGTCTCACATACCCTAAGCAACTCCACAATCGCTCCAGGTGACGGGCCCAGCAGCACCATGTCACCCGCATAACTGATATTGTTGCAACTAACACCATCAACCGCGCATCCGACACGCATGCTGCTGAGCTCGGCAATGAGGTCATTAACATATAGATTGAAGAGCCGGGGAGACGACAAACCACCCTGCCTCACCCCGCACTCCAACCCATATGATTCCGAGAGCGCATTAGACCATTTAACACAGTTTGTCTGGCTACAATACCAATACTGCAGCACACTGAGCAGTTCCTCCGGTATACCACTACTCCTCAACTTGCTCCAAAGCACGTCGTAAGAAACAAGATCGAAAGCCTTGGAGAGGTCAAGGAAGCAACACTTACGGTCAGTGTAGTATTTGACAGTATGCTTGACACTTAGGATAGCACTTTCTGTTGATAGTCCAGGACAAAACCCAAACTGTGCATCGTGCAACTTAACATAATTTGCCAAACACGAGTCAAGCAACTGTCCAACACCTTAGCCATAACCGTTGCAAGAGAGATTGGGCGGTAGTTGCTAATGTCCGAGATGTCTCCGGTCCTATCCTTCACGATGGGTACTACAATGGTCTTGATTAAATCTGCCGGTAGATACGAATGGCTGAGACACATCGTATAGAACAAGGCCAGGACCCTCGGGATATGCAAGCCTGCATATTTTAAATGTTCTATACTAAGCCCATCATGCCCAGGTGATTTGCCCTTACTCATACTATTTATCACCGATTTAACTTACTTCGAGGTGAAGCGTAGTAGCGGCTGCTGCCCCCGAACATGTGACACAACTCCAATTTTCGATACTGAGGGACCGAGTGGAGACCTTACTTTGAAATAGTCTCTAAATAAGTTAGCAATGTCCCCATGCTCAGTGACCCCCCCTACCTCCGCCGCCAGACCAGGCCTAGTCTCCAACTTAGCTGTGGACTTCCAAAATGCACAGAAATTCTTTGTAGCTCGTTGTTCTGCTAATATGTCCATTTTAAATTGATCTTGCCTAATTTGACAGTACTTTAGTCGGCTTTTGAAAATTTTACGCGTCTCGTACATTCGATCATAAGCAGTCCCAGAGGTTGGTCTATCAGCCAAAACCCAAAGTCGGAATCTAAGCCTGGCCTCCCGGTGAGCGTCTCGAACATGTTTGTTCCACCCACATAACGGACTACCCCGCTTAGGTCTCTTTTGTACCTCATTAGATTCCCTCGCTGCCACACAAAGGACATCCACAATATTCTTGTACAACTTATCAAGGACAAGTTTGTGATCATCCAAGTTGCATGAGCTGTGACTGCACATCACAAACTCCTGTGGAAAGTCTATCTCCCGCAGTTTATCAGAACACATCTCATGATAACTCTCTATTTCTGTTTTATTTCTGACGCCCCAAACAACAGCATTGTGAGGTGCAGCCCAGGTCAACAACTTTGGCCTAACTACATCTAAGTTAACTGTAATATATATAGGTAAGTTATCAGACACATAAACATCTTCACCAATACCTACACTAACAATTGTCTGTTTGTCTTTAAAGCCGTTATTTAGAAAATTATTACTGGGAAACCCCTAGTTGTTTTAGGGTCACTGATGTTATCGCCTTCAGAATCTATTCTTTGAGCTGGTGATTAGGGTGTTATTACATCAATCGATTGATTGTGTGATAGCTTGGGCTGATCAACGGATATCGATACATCAATCGACGATAATACCCTTACTAAAGTACAATAAGATTTTACATTTGTGTGGGGCCTATTAGACAACCGGAAGTGACAATATTTTAGCACCGAAAGTATATCTGCATTATGCGGTAGCGACCTTTCGCGCCCAGCCCTGGTTCAGAATAGAATAGAATAGAATACTCTTTATTATGTACACCACATAAATTACAATAAAAATATGAGGAAAACATTACATAGGGTGACACAATGGGCGGCCTTATCGCTAAAAGCGATCTTTTCAAGACAACCTTTGGATGGATTTTAAAGAAAAAAGGAGATACAGTACTGTAGGTAGTCTTAGGTGTACTATTTATAATAATATATACAATAAATACATTATAGATAAATATATACATTAATAATTTTGAAACAAAACGCATAGAACCCTAGTAAAAACGATTAAAGAGAGAGGTAGTGACTTTTAACCATTGTTTTGAAAGTGGACAAGGATTGAGCACGCCTTACCGACACGGGCAAGGCATTCCATAACCGCACCGCCTGAACCGTAAAAGTTTTGTCGTAAAAGCTGGTGGAATGCATCGGCATCTCTAGTCTCAGACCATGGTACGGGGCGAGAGGGAATGGGAAGCAGTCTCCTCCTTCTGCGAAGCAGTAATGCTCGCGAAGGCGGAGGCGGGACGGGTGAGGGAAGCTCAACGGAGTAGCCCTCATACCCGCGGCTGCTACCGCCGCAGGAGAAGCACTGGGCGTAGGACGTCGATAGACTATCTCCGGCCACCATAGACCCGAGCCTACGGACGGTGAGCAGGCCCGTGAGTCGACGGCGCGTAGTGTTCCACGCGCGTCTCAAAGTGATGATTGTCAGCAACCACTGACGGGGCCCATCGTGGCCGGTGCCTGCATGCCCAGGGGTTGTGGTTAAATTCGAAACAGAGGTACCGCACCCCTCGGCACTCAGGGCAGGCAAGGAACAGGGGTGGGTTTTAGTTAGAGCCGCTCCACCCTAGAGCGGGAGATATCATTGGAAGATTTCCCACAACACAAAAAAAAAGCATGACTGCATGTATCTTTATTTCTATGTAGTAAAAATCTAAATCGCTTTTCGCGTCTATTTGTTTTTCCGTTAACTCCTGCTGAACCTCGCAATGGATTTTAACGCGGTTTCACTAATGGAAAGAGCGATAAACGAATAAGGTTTGTGCATAACTGTATCCGTGCGATAATTTTTCGCTGGGGCGGGTCACATTGGTATATTTTTTTTTTTCTTTCTTTTTTTTTTAGCGATGAGGCCGCCCATTGTGTCACCCTATGTAATGTTTTCTCATATTTTTATTGTAATTTATATGGTGTACATAATAAACAGTATTCTATTCTATTCTATTGTATAACAATGAAATAAATGGAATAATAATAATAAAATGCTTTTCCAGGCCCTGCATGGGCACGATGTAGACGAACTGCCGTCCGCAGCCTGGCTGCTGGTCGGTGACCTCTTTGGGGAAACCAAAGGTTTTGTCTGTGCAATTATGGACGAAGTTATCATGACGAAAAACTACCGGAGATTTATTGTGAAGGATGGCACGGTTGACATCTGTTGGGCGTGTCACCGTCCGGGAGAATCAATCCGCCACATAATCTCTGGTTGTTCTCGTCTAGCTAACGGCGAGTACTTGCATAGACACGACCTTGTAGCCAGGATTATCCATCAGCAACTTGCTCTGAAATACTCTCTTGTGGAGTCGGAAGTGGCGTACTACAGGTATGTGCCCGACCCAGTTCTCGATAATGGTCATGTCTTATTGTACTGGGCACGGTCCATCATCACTGACAGGACAATTTTAGCCAATAAGCCTGATATAGCGGTGGCGGACCGAATCGAGAGGCGTGCAATGATTGTTGACATAGTCGTCCCGCATGACGAGAACCTCGTGAAAGCTGAGAAAGATAAACAAATCAAGTATCTTGACTTGGCTCGCGAGGTTGTCGACATATGGGATGTAGACTCAGCGATCATTGTGCCGATAGTCGTGTCAGCCAATGGCCTTATAGCCACGAGCCTCGACCAACACCTTAGGAGACTCTGGTTAGGCGGCTGGATCAAGGGCTTGATTCAGAAAGGTGTACTTCTGGACACGGCTCGCATTGTCAGGCGGTTCCTCTCTCTGGAGCCCTGACCGCCGGTAGCTTGGACTCTGCTCCCGATACCGGTGGAATACTATTTTTTATATTTTTAAATGTTCTACTAATTATGAAAAATGATAAATAAATGACATAATAATAATGAAGCCTTTATTTACTAATAAACTAAAACTAATTACAATTTAATTTATAAATAAACGAAAACACAACTATTGCACTTCGATATCTTCGTCTATCAGCGCGCCACTTGACGCATAGGCCTCCCCCAGTCGTGTAGCTTTGGCCCACAGGGCACCAGCTATCTTCACAGTATCGTCGTCCCAGCGTTTGCGTTGTCTTCCTCTACTTCTTTTTGACCCTTCTCTAATTTTCCATTCTGCCTTAGACCATTTATCGTTCTTATCGTGCATCATATGGCCCAGCCCATCTCCATTTCATTATTTTTGTGTGGAAGGTAGCATCGTTACGTTTGGTAATCTTTCTCAGATCTTTAGCCCTCTGTCTGATCTCTGTCTAACAGACAGACTAATTTGACAATAACCCTACACTAAATGGCGCATCAAGATAGATAGGTATCGCATAATTCTTCCATTGTCTTTAGAAGAACCCTAAACAGCTATGTAAATGATAACAATACTAACTGTATCTAATTATGTTTATTTGATTAACGATTTGTTTATAACCTGAAGATAGAGCAACGAACCGAGATGTTGCATCATAATCTTATGGAAGGCTGTTGAATTAATTAGGTAGCAGTTAGTGAAGTTGTTAAAATGGTAATTTGATTGTTCGTTTAGTGGTGATTGGAATTTTTAATAGGATGGTGTCGTAGTTGGTAGCGAGGTTTGGATCGTGACGGTTTTGGTTCGATTACTGAGTCAGTCATAGTTTACGTTCTTCAAACTTAGTAGACAGATGTGTTACTGGGGAGTTTACAAATTAAAATAGTTTTATTTACTTTAACAAATTTTGTAATTACTATATGTATAGCTAGTGTTAGAAGTATCCTTTTAAGTAAATAAATGCCTGTATTAAGAGACTCCACTCTGCCGTATCCACTTACTATAGAAAATTATTATGCCAGTATTTAATATTTATAATATAATTTTGAGAAATAAACTAAATCATATTACAAAAGAGAATGTGAGAATGTTGAGATGGATGTGTGGAGTAACGAAAATGGATAAAGTGAGAAATGGCATACATTAGAGGTAGTTTTAAAAGTGGCGCCAGTCACAGAAAAGTTGAAAGGGAACCGCTTATCTTGGTATGGTCATGTGAAGAGGAGGGATGAAACACATGTAACTAAAAGGGCTATGAATATAAATATGGATGGATGGAGAGGGAGAGTTTTTTTGTGGGGAGATATTATATATGATATGAAAGAAAATGGAGTTAGTAGCGTGACGACTGACAGGACTGAATGGAAGAAAAAAACGTGTTGCGCCAACCACAAGTAACATGGGATTATTAAAGGCAGGAAAATGATGATATTACAAAAGAGAAATAAAGAAGACTGATATTTTATTTATCAGCTTAATTATTACAAAATAAGTGTGAGTTGTGTGTATACTTAATTATTATTATGCGAGTTGGGTATGTAGTTTATTGTACCACTTCTTCCCAGCTAAAACAATAGAAAAGTAGTGATGAGCGGGCTTTTTTTTATTTTTGAACTTCTTTAGGCACGTTGGGCATTTTTGAGATGGGAAAAAAAACATTTAACTCGCGCGCCAACGACACCACCCGGATTGAAGTGAAAACTTCTTTAGGCGCGTTGGGCATTTTTGAGATGGGAAAAAACAATTGACCTCACCACCGACACCGCTATTTAGATTGAAGTGAAAACTTCTTTAGGCGCGTTGGGCATTTTTGTTCAAGTTTGCACTTCTGTCGGCACTCCCGGAGTGCCACTATTTTTTTTATGTAGAACTTCGAAATTCAAAAAGAGCTGACTTTCAGCCTAGTTAGCATAAACGACTTTTGATTTTGATTTTGACAGGATTTCAATCATGAGGTCTACGATGAAGCCCGCTTGCCTGGGAGAAGACCTTTTATTCTTTTCACGCTTAAAAGGTTATAGCTATCAGGAACACTGGTGAACCAGAACTCTGGCAGGGAATTCTATTCCTTAGCTTCACGCACAATGAAAGTATTCAAAAAAAGTTTTGTGCGTATGGATGGAGTGTCTACCATGTAGCGGTTATCCGATGATGGTGATGGTAATTAAGATTAAGATTGTTATTGGTACGTAGGTACAATATATCTAAAGGTGGCCCCCTCTATATGCTGATAATGATCACCGGGGTGGTTTTAGTGAGGTAAGAATCCCACACTTCCTGGTATTTTCCCCAAAAGCCGAGGCGCCTTTAGAAGGTTTCCCTTCGAAAAAAAAAAGTTACTGTATGTCACAAGGTAGCAGATTTTGAAGTGAAGACTTCTTTAGCCGCGTTGAGCGATTTTTGGTAGGGGCATAACTTGTGGTTTCGACAGACATGCTAGTGACGTGTTGTGACCGACTGACGACGCGTCGTTTTCACTTCTGTCGGCAGTCCCCATGACTACCATTTTTAACACACTTAAGGATGATTCACGTTACACCATGTCGCCACCGGGGCACGGTCACGGATTGAAGTATACATTTTGTACGAAGTGATTCATGCTAGACCGTGCTCCGACGGCGTCGAAATGTCGGTGGCCATTGTTTTCCGGCCGGGGCATGGCTCGGTGACGACACGGTGTAACATGAACGTTTGCACTGGGCCCGGGCGTGCCACAGCCGAGCCCCGGCCGGGACACAGTCAAACATCTATAGTATACTTTTTGTATGAAGTGATCCATGCTTTGCCGTGCCCCGGCCGTACCCCGGCCGGGAAACAATTGCCACCGACATTTCGACGCCCGGAGGCGACTCGGTGACAGTCCGGTGTAGCATGAGTAGCCCGGCCGGCGCACGGTGTAACGTGAATCATCCTTTATACTAACTTCACTTGTAACTAACTGACTAACTAACGAACCAACTAACTTTGTAAACAAATCGTACAAGTTAAAATTGACCCACTGCCCGGTTTCAGATTAAGCTGCAATTTTGTGTAACTGTTTTAGTTTCGATGACAATGCATGGTTTGCTAAGTGACGTTATTCTAAATACAATATGGCGGACTTCCAAAGATGGCGGACTAGTTATTTTGTATGTATTCCAATTATATAAGTATCAAATGAAAGGGTTTGCTGAGAAGATCGCTAAAAAATAAAAAAAATATATAAATAATATATTTTTTACTCTATTTCAACTACAGAAAATTATTTTCAGTTTAAGAAGCATTATAATAATGATGTAAATAATTAGGATAGGATGAAAATGACTGTTACAATTTCAAGCATGACATTATTCACCTGTCCTGTTCTGACCTACGTAGCGGTTAGCTTCCACTCTAACCACATGCAGCTGAATACCAGTACATGAACCTTTATTGTGATAATCGATACTCATTGGTTCTTAACTGCCTGCTACACGGTTACCAACCACGTCCCCGGCAGAGTTGACCTTGGTTGGCGACCGGCAGAGCTGAACGAAATTTGGTCATAAACCACCATCTACAAAGTTGTAAAACGTCTGTCGAGACGCGGTTGGCGACTGTGTAGCAGGCGCTTTACCAATGGGCGTCTGAATGAAAATGCCTAGCTATGAATATTGTTAGAAATAATAATATTGTTAAAATATTCTTTGCTGTTCTTTTTTTTAAGTTGTCTTAAAATTGCTCTATATACAGACCTATTTCGAAGTCAATAGTGCTGTCCCATTGTTATCGCGTCACGTCTTTCTGCGGGAGCCCTTATTTATTTATTTATTTATTAAAACTTCATGCAACACAAATGTACAAAGGCGGACTTAATGCCTTAGGCATTCTCTACCAGTCAACCAAGGGTGGTGGAGAGATAACATGGCAGGTGCATAAACTGAAAAAATAAAATAATTCTAAGACGAAAATAATTACAAAAGTATATATAAATATAGTTAAAATAAACATACATATATATTTAATATAATATACCTACATATATAATAATAATATATAAAGTTAGAGATAAGGATTTTGAGACGACTCCTTTACTTGTTAAGAAGGTAATCCCGCAACTTTCGCTTCAAATCAACAAAACAAGAAACTTGGTGTTAAAGTTATCACATTTATCATTTTGTTTCAGTTCTTAAACGTCACGGTGTTTATAACTTGTGTAGTTTGGAGTTTTGTATGTTTTTGTGTTGTTTCTTGTTGTAGAATGGAGCTTAATCGGTTTTGTTTGTTGACAACAAAAGTAATAAAGGAGTTGATAAAAGATTTTCGAATTTAATCATTCAGGATGTCTTTATCGTACATAGATTTCTAGCAAATATTTTTTTTAAATAATTGATCGGCTTGCACTTGACCACTATCTCACCTGATGGTAAGCGATGATGTGGTCGAAGATGGAGCACGCTTGCCTAGAAGTAACTTATTCACTCTTTACTTAAAGACCCCCAGCATGCAGCTATCAGAAAAAATAGACAGTACGGCTAATTTTTGATCCTTTCGCACTGTAGACGTGATTTCATTTCATAATACCACTGAAACATTAAAACATGATATTGAGAAATTCATCATGAAAAACCCAACAATACAGCATGCAGCAGTTTAAGGCTTAAGGAACTTTCATAAAAATGCGTGAAGCCTTAAAAACTTAACCTCGCTGTGTTATATTCAAAGAATACATTAGGTATAAAGAATGTTTGCTTAACAGGAACTTGTCTCGTTATAACCATAACACCAACACCTAAGCACATTTCAGCACAATGAGAAAGATTCGGAGATAAAAATCTTCAACAATAAAGGCATGAAGATTACTATCAAGAGTGTTAAATATAGATTGTTTTATTCTAATCTAGATATTTTTGCGGAGAAATGCATGGCAGCTTATGTTTTTATTAGTTTTAAAGTTTTTTTGTATCTAGTTAAATTACTGCTGTTCTTAACTGCGATTATTTCGAAAACCTGTGAGTATTTTAAATGAATTTAGTAGCGATGCAGTTATTGTTTTTACTTACAGAAACATGAGACATTGTAACTGACTAGGGCACACTGCTCGGAGAAAACACCGGCCAAGTACGAGTCGGATTTTGCACATTTAGGGTTCCGTAGCCAATGACGGAATTATCAAAGATAAAATCTGATTTATCAGTATCTTGGAATTTGTTACTAAAATATAAGTAATAACAAACATTATCACCAATTTTTAAGTTCATAAATCAAATGGGTAGTTAAAAAAAAAATTGGTGACAGACGACAAACAGACGGACACGTGAGTGACAGCAATTGGGCTTCATTTGAACCCTTCGGGTACGGAACCCCAAAAAAGGGATAGTCGATGAGACCGAAGGTTCTAGATTCGCGATGGAATTCCAGAAGGTGGAAGGTAAGGTGGATAAGATGATCTGGTAAAGGGCGCCGTAATCTGCTGAATGCGAGGAGCACCGGACTGGTGGTTGTGGTGAAGCTTGGGAGAGGCTTTTGTTCAGCGGTGGACGTCTTTCGTTTGAAATGATGATTATGAGAGATTTCAGTTTATTTGGCCTTAGGATGGTTTTGGCCTTGCGATGCGTATGGTTCAAATATACCTACTAGATGTTCATTGATTTTAGTGACTATGTTCTGAACTTCTGACAATAACTACTCGTATTTGTCTTATAGTCGTGGATTTCGCTCAAATACCACTTTTCCTACGACCCTCTAGTTTTCGATAGTTACTACCCAAAATATTCATATCTTGGAAAGATTATTCAGCACTAACAATTTATGCTTACTGGCCCTTAAAGTTAAAGTAACTAAAACTTTGGTCGTCTATCATTTACTTAGATCTTTGCTTAGATATCAAGACTAGGTACCTCCTTAATATTTTAAGTAAATGAAACTTTCACCAAAGACACTAGTTCAGCACTTCAGCAGTCCGGCAGTCACCTCGTGATCGAGACAGAATTAAAATCTATTGTGTCTGCTAAATTGGACGCGCAAAAACAAAAAAATACATTCGCGGTTAATGTCCAAAAATCATATATTCTATGTTAGGAATATTTGGAAATAGGAATTAGGAATATTATATTTCGCCCGAGAACCCATTCTCCTAGAGACAGTGGGATGAGCCACTCTGTAGATTGGTACGGAATAATCTCTTAAATACGTCAACCAATACTGCTGAGCGTGCCCGCCTGCTGGCTGTGGGTGAATGGGAGTCGGTCCTCTACAGGCACTACCGTCACCCAACATAGGTACTATGCTGAGTGACACCACCTTCCGGATCGCTACATGTCTGCGTCTGGGTGCTCCTTGCGGAGCTCCACATCGCTGCCAAAGTGGTGAAGCAGTCGACTATCTCGGACATCATGGCCCTATCCTGCAGTCGGAGCGCGGGTCGTATGGCACGGCACGCCAGCATTAATGACATCATCCGTAGGGCTCTTGTCACCGCCGGTGTGTCAGCCGTTTTAGAACCTCTTGGCCTGCCACGTGACGATGGAAAGAGGCCAGACGGGATGACCATAATGCCTTGTAATCTGAGTAGGCCATTGGTGTGGGATGCAACGTGTGTCGACACCCTTGCGCCATCCCATCCTCTTGGCACGGCGGGCTGTTCTGGGGCTTCTGCTACAGGTGCAGAAAACCTCAAACGACGCAAATATAACAACCTTATTGGGAGTTATATATTTAAACTGTTTGGGGTTGAAAAACTGGGGCTATGGGGTCCGAATACTCATCGAGTTTTTCGTGACATCAGCAAGCTTTTATTCGACTCTTCAAGTGACCAGAGAAGGCTGGCCTATTTTTCGGCCAAAGAATCAGCATTGCCATACAACGTGGCAATGCTGCCAGCGTTCTGGGCACTTTTCCAATTGACAGCGATGCCCAATGAATTAGACTCCTCCCTTTTTTATGCCGCTTGTATATATATTCTTTTTTTCTTTTAGCCTCTATATACGTATATTGTCTGAAATAAACTAAAATAATTAAGGAATATTTTGATATGGAATCGTTAGAGAATAGAAGATAATAATTTTATAAACGCTTTTCAGATAACTCGTAGGTGTATGTTAATTTAACTTATACTCAGTTTCCAACGCTTTCTTAAGCTGTCGATTAAATAATTTAAAACGAAGATTCTATTGAGAGTACTCCTACTCACGTTGTTATTAGATACACCTCCTACGTGCTATCGTTTACCGTTTGCTAGGAAAATGTTAGTAAGATCATTCTGATGCTAAAATAATGTCAAGATACACCTACGTCTGAAACTAACCTTTTGTAGGAGGATCAACTGAAAAGAAAAAGAAGTGAGAAGTGAAGTGATAGTGGGAATCTCACGCTGCACGGTGAGCAGTGGACAGTTCCCCCTCGGCGAACTTAAGATCAAAGCGCCAGAGAAGACCCAAAAAAAAACTTTTTTACAAAAAAAAACAACCGACTTCAAAAAAAAAATACACTAAAAATTTCTAAACTTTGACACCGACTTCCGAAATTCAAGTTATTTAGAAATTTTTAGTGTATTTTTTTTTTGAAGTCGGTTGTTTTTTTTTGTAATTTTATTTTTTATTTTTCACTTTTTAGTTGTTATACCCCAGAACTAAAAACCCCAATATAATGGAACGTGGAATTTAAACATTTGGAGAACACCAAAACGTCATCGAGGTACACGTATTTTCCGTTTTTGTTCAGTTTCTCAAAAAGTGCTCAAGCAATTTCGATAAAATTTATATGGGACCACCTCGGGAGTATATTCTTTCAGATGAAAAAGGAATTTTGAAAATTGGTTCACAACTGACGGAGAAATCGGGTAACATACATACAAAAAAAAAAAAAAACAAACAGACGAATTGAGAACCTCCTCTTTTCGGAAGTCGGTTAAAAAGGGTAGCCCCCTAAAATCAATTTTTTTAACGTTTTTTTGCAATTTGACGGTCATAATCAGGTTGTATGTTAGTCAAAATACGATTCGCGGCCGTAGCAAGTACGTATTTTCAGAACTGTAATCGTTAAAACCATCAAGAGAAGAGAATAGTCACGTGACTCACGTCCTTTTTTTTTTTTGTGGCGTGGGAAATCATGCCATGACTTCTCCCGCTCTGGGTGGAGCGGGAGGGCGTGTCAGACTCTTACTGACTAAAACCCACCCCTGTTCCTTCCCTGCCTGAGTGCCCAGGGGTGCGGTAACTCATTCTCAGAATTTATCCGCTACCCCTAGGCATTAGTGACTCACGTCCTGCTAATGGCATTGCCGCACATTTTTTACTAAGCGTTAGCGTGAACGCTAACAGAAAAGTATTTTGTCTCAGACCGCTGTTAGCTAAATTTACATGCTTCTTCTTCTTCTTTTCTTTTTAAAGCCACCAAGGCATGTCAGCAACGAATAAATTCAAACAAAATCAATAACTTCTTAGTCTATTCATGAATAACGATACAGGCCACATGGCTTATGCTAATTTTATTAATACCCCTCCGCCCTGAAAACGGATTAGTTATTTTCCAAGCTTCTGAAAACATGAACTCAATATAGGCCTAGATTTTGCCTCAAGATATTGCTGTCTGGTGAAAAACATATTAATTATGAACTATGGAGTAATTAATTTGGTTCAAAACAAATAGGGTGACGGGGCTGGCTCGCTGCCGATAAACGATTATATTATCGTTTCAACTCCTAATAGTTTGATTTTCAGCGTTATTTTACAAGTATCGAGTAGTGTAATAACACAATATTAGCTTAATTTATAAATAAATTACTGCATACAAGTAGTACAACATACAGTTAGTTGTAATAACTAACTGCATACAAATAACAGATATCATAATATCTAGCTCTAGAGTCAGGGCTTCACAAATAGTGTAAAAAAGTTTACCCAAATAAAGAAATTATTATTATTATTATTATAAATAAATAAGTAAACAAATATTAGAAATAAAATTTGACCCACTTCCCGGTTTCCGTATAAACTTAGAAGTTAAATTTGACCCATTTCCCGGTTTCCGAATAAACTTAGAAGTTAAATTTGACCCATTTCCCGGTTTCCGAATAAACTGAGAAATTTTGCGTACATGTTTAGTTTTGATGTCAGTGCATGGTTACTTAAGTGACGTCATTCTAAATCCAATATGGCGCACTCTGAAAGATGGCAGACTAGATATTTTATATGTATTTTCATGATAGGGGTATCAAATGAAAGGGGTATGCAAGGTGCACAGACGGACAGACTGGCAGGCGGACAGACGGAGAGACGGACAGAAGAACAGACGGACAGACGGACAGACGGACAGACGGACAGACGGACAGACAGACAGACGGACAGACAGACAGACGGAAAAAATGTTTAACTGTTTAAGTCGACTACAACATTGTAGGTAAGCCAATCCTTATATCACATCCTACTTCTTACTTATTAGTAAGACTAAGAAGTAGGATGTTATATAATGATTGGCTACGATAGGATTTTACCTAGCTATATAGATCTTTACAACGTATACATCCGAATAACAGTAGGCTACAATTTAAAAATGGGGGAAGTACTTATAAAAAAAAATATATTGTTGACTTTTTTTTAGCCATTTGATTGACAATATTAACTTAGGTTTCCCACAATTTTCAAAAGATGCAATTTTACTATATTAAATAAAATGTATAATTGAAATGTTGGTGATGATGATTATTATTACGTATATTTTATTAACAAATAGGTACCAATATATTAATAAATCAGATTTTTTTCTTTGATAATTCCCTCATCTGATACGGAACACTAAATATGCGAAGTCCGTCACACACTTGGCCGGTTTTTTTACCACGAACTCAGTCGTCCAACCTTTTTTTTTTTTTTGGGGGGGGTGGGAAATCATCCTATGACTCCTTCCGCTCTAGGGTGGAGCGGAAGGGTGTGTCAGACTCTTACTGACTAAAACCCACCCCTGTTCCTCCCTGCCTCGAGTGCCCGGGGGCGAGGTAACTCTTTCGAATTTATCGTCGTCCAACCTTTGACTATTTACGCTGAGATGAATCCACCCTCCATCCATCCTGTGAGACTCGAGCACTGAAAGAAGCGACTGCAATAATTTTGCACTGGATAGTCTCTAGAGCAAACGTTGTGACGGCACTGAATACGAATGCTTGTGCAAAGTTCATCTGTGATGCATCAAACGGATTGCTGTGGTGACATTTCTATTCATCAGGCTTTACTTGTGAGAGATTTGAGGATTCTGTGAAAATGACGCTTAGAAAGTTAGTTTATTAGAGGTTAGAAAATTAACACTGAATAAATGGAGGGAGCCCAATTCTTAAGATAACATAGCAAGAAAAGTAAAAAAACACTTCTCAAAAAAAACAGCTATTTAGCTATGAGTTTACGAAGTTATTTAGCACCAAAACCAGGTCACATTGTTTTGCCATACTGACAGGGCCCATCGTGGCCGGTGCCTGCATGCCTAGGGGTAGCGGATAAATTCTGAAAATGAGTTACCGCACCCCTGGGCACTCAAGCAGGGAAGGAACAGGGGTGGGTGCTTAGTCAGTAAGAGTCTGACACGCCCTCCCGCTCCACCCAGAGTGGGAGAAGTCATTGCATGATTTCCCAACCCCCAAAAAAAAAAATTGTTTTGCCATGAATGGCAACCCTTTCGATGTGGGGAAGCTTATCGAAAAATTGTTGTATCATTCTGTACTATTCTTTTCTTTTTTTACTTTGTATTTGTTACTGTTGTGACAACAACAGTCTGTGTCGAATATTACGGGTGTGAAAAGACAGTTTCAGAAGCCGAAAACCACATACTTATCCTACCCATTATTTTGATTTTTTTAGACCATACCTGACCATACCATCCATTGGTTCTGGAGATACGGTCATAGTCGCTATTTTTTTTTTTGCTTTTTTATGAAAATGTTGTTAGTAAACTTTTTTCCTAACAAACATTACCTGAATTTTCGTTTTTTTTTTCAAAATTACACATTTGCAGTTACAAAAACTCAATGAATATCAAACGTATCCGACAAGTACCTACGTGGCAAAGAGTGAAGGGGCAGGGTTTAACTCCACTTGCCTGAGTTTGCGTTACATTGCGCGCAATTAAAATAGTATTTTTTTTCACACCTAAAAATGAAAGTCGTTTCCCAGCAATAATTTTTGCGCAAAACTACTTTGTTAGACGTACAGTATGCGTAGTTAACGGCTCTGTTATGTGTCTTTTTACAACCTGTATAGTTTTTATTCACATGTACATTTCCATGTATTTTGTGATTTTACTGTGGCTTCGCAGTTGAACAACAGAATTGGTGCTGGCATGTCATGTTACGTGTTCGAAAAAATACAGCCCTGTATTAATAGTCAGGCAAACATACTATAAGTAGTTTAGTAAAAACATCGCGTCGGCTCCCTCGGAAATAAACAATTTGTAATGAACTAGCGACCTGCCCGAGCTCGGCACGGGTAAAAATTATACACAAAAACGCTCTTTCTATTACTGGAAACCGCATTCAAATTCGTTGTATGATTTAAGAGGAGTTGGCGGAGAAACAAACAGATGCGGAAAAAGTGACTTTGATTTACACTACGTAGAGAGTACAAGAAAACTATCAGTGGCATATTATATACTTTTCTTTCAAATACGTAGGAATGTTTTCATTAATCACTACAAAACCGATCACCCATGACGTATATTTTGCTTAGAACAAAAACCGTGCAGAAATGTTAGTTGAAATCTCGTGGTTGCACAGTTTTCCATTAATGCATTGTTTTTTGAAGTGAAAACTTCTTTAGCATCGTTGTGATTTGAAAGTCGATGAAACGAAAAAGCGACTGTAAAAAGAGACAGAAACATACATTTATAAGATTTAACGTGGGAGGAAATGAGATTGAGAAGGAATCATTATACAGTGTTTTGTTTTTGTGTTTTAAAATGAGATAGGAATCATTATACAGTGTTTTGTTTTTGTGTTTTAAAATGAGATAGGAAGCATTATACAGTGTTTTGTTTTGTTTTAGCCAAAAAAAATTAAGGTTTCAGTTTTGCCACGTGTGAATTGCACACATGTTTTATATTTTATTTAGCTATAAATTTACCACAGAGGTTTAATGTCTCCCATTAAATTTAATATAAAATCTATGCATTAGATCAAAAAGATACTGGCTCAAAATAAAAATTGGCTAAATTAAACCGACTCTGTGAAAAAAAAAAACAAATGGCATCATACCGTTGTAAAACTTTGATACTTCATATTTAGTAGTTTAAGAAAATGGAAATAGACAGCGATAGCAAAATGAATTCAACTCCAGAAAGTATAAAAACAGTTGCAAATGAAATTGTTAATATTTAATTATTATAATATTTTTCATTAAATTGAGTTTTTATTTTGAGTAGGTATTTTTTATCACGGTAGGTAGATTGGTAGTTGAAAGAAAAGTAGATTACGCAACTTGCTAAAGTGAGTAAATAATGCACTCGTGTTAATTTAGTGCCCTCGCATACGTTCGGGCACCAACATGATACTTAACTCACTTTGCGCTCGATGCAACAATCTACTATTATTGAATATCATATTATACTGGAAAACTTTTTTACAAAAAAAAAAAACAACCGACTTGACACCGACTTCCGAAATTAAAGTTATTTTTAAATTTTTAGTGTATTTTTTTTTGGAAGTCGGTTGTTTTTTTTTTTAAAAAAAGTTTTTTATTTTTCGCTTTTTAGTTATTATACCCCAGAACTAAAAACCCCAATAACATGGAACGCGGAATTTAAACATTTGGAGAACACAAAAACGTCATCAAGGTATGCGTATTTTTCGTTTTTGTTCAGTTTCTTAAAAAGCGCTAAAGCAATTTCGATAAAATTTATCCGGGGCCACCTCGGGAGTATGTTCTTTCGGATAAAAAAAGAATTTTGAAAATCGGTCCACAAATGACGGAGAAATGCGCGGACGTACATAAAAAAGAAACATACATACAGTCGAACATAGAACCTCCTCCTTTTTCGAAAGTCGGTTAAAAAGAACTTTTGTCACGTTGCGGCCGGAGTATTGGTGTGACACGCAGAAGAGGACGTAGAGTAGGAGGACCGTAGATGAGAATTGGATGAAGATAAACACGACGAGTTCAGACGTATATTTTGTTATATACAGTAGGTTTGATTATATGGAGCACTTATTAATCGTACGTACACCATACACTGTGACTAGGTAATGGTATAAATTGAATTATTGCTAGGAACTGGCTGGTTATAAAAGCTGCACTTCACTGTTCTATGAAATCTTACAAACTGGTAACTGTCATTTATTGAATAGAAGAACATGACAATGATGAATAGGAGCTTAGTCTAGCTCGGCAGCGGAATTAGAACTGATTTTTAATATAAAAACAGAGACTTGACAGATAACAAGTAATTTTTGAATTTTAAATTAAAAAAGATAGGAAAGAACGTAATTTTGGAATAGAGGTCAAAAAATAAACAAGGCTTTATCACTGTTTTCTTGTTAATTTGTTACACGTTGCATCAATATATGTTATGATGCAACATTCTTTTGCACAAAGCTGCATTTGTACCGACTTTCCCCTGAAGCGAGTTGCGGTATTTTCCATTTAAATTTCAGTAGTATCTCCTCTCCCAACGATTATGTTCAAAGATTCGTTTGACATGGATATTCTTGTGTAAGAATTTAATATACGTGAAAGAAGACGTCCTCTTTGCGCAGTGATCTAAAAATACACGACAAATAACCGAAACGCTGAATTGCTGACATTTTATTTATTTCCTTTGATGGCTATTTTGGTACCTATTTTGGAATTAAAATTTCGCCAAGAATATTATACAGAACATACGACTTAGACACAATTTATATTAAATAATTATCCAACAGCTTGCTTTTACCCACTGCTTTTTAACGTGGTTTTAGTGGTGGGTAGTAAATAAAAATAAAAAATAATTTAGTTACGTTACAAAGTTAGTTAATTTACAAAGCCGGTTGTTTTAGACCGCCTAAAAAGCACTACTGTTCTGCAGGTCCTCCAGACGTAGGTAGCGGAATCCAGAGGTAGGTTCCTACTCCGATTGTATGCACGCAGGGTAGTCTAGTGCGCTCTGCGGCGGCTGCAGCAGAATTGGTATCAGCTGAGTAGGTCGACTGGACCTTGAGCGGAGACGCAGCGCTTGGTACGTTGGTGTGGACATAGACAGTAACCCAGCAGGTCCAGAAGATGTGGGTACGTAGAAGTCTATAGAAAGAAGTCCGTGAGTAGAAGAATTTCATCATCATCATCAGCCTTTATGTCTTCACTGCTGGGGCACAGGCCTCCTCTTTGTGAGAGGGTGAAAGCCGCAATCCACCATACGGGCCTAATGCGGGTTGGTGGATTTCATATGTCTTCGAATTTTTGGGTCTGAACATTCCGATTTTCTTTCACCATTTTGAGAGCAGTGGTCATGAAATAATTTACACAAAATAAAGCGCCTGCCTGGGTTTGAACTCACGACCTAAAACTTGTATGTCACGGCCGTTATCGATTGGCCCCCACTGCTCTATATCTATATTTTATATAGTAAGAGAACCTAATAAGTACGTACTAAGTTTTGAGGCGAGGAGCTAAAATGTTCACTAGATGAACTTGTCTCTGTTTGTCTAATAGTAGTAGGCCTCTCTTTGCGTAGTGGAAATCTCCGCATTCCTGTACACATCAGTTTCAATCAGTCATAACGCGTTACCAACAATGTCATCTGGTTATCTCACCGACAAAATGTTTAATATTTTAATTGATTTTAACTATATTAAATTACGTAAATATTGAATTACGTAAATTCTTTCATTGATAGAATGCCACATATAGGATGGGAAAGAAACATCCTAGAAGCAAATTAAGTATAACTAGTACTTTGCCCGCGGCTTCGCTCTCATGACATATCCCGCGGAACTGTTATTTTTACCGGGAAAAAAGCATACATTACTTCCCGATACTTTAGCTTTCTTTTGAAGAAATGGTTTGGTGTGCAAGCAAATTAATCCTAAATAAGCAAATTAAGTATAACTAGTACTTTGCCCGCGGCTTCACTCTCGTGACATATTCCGCGGGTACTTTTATTTTTCCCGGAAAAAAAAACATATGTTACTTCCCGATAGTTTACCTTTCTTTTGGTGAAAAAATGGTTAAAATCGGTCCAGTAGTTTCTGAGCTTATTCGGTACAAACAAACAAACAAAAAAATCTTTCCTCTTTATAATATTAGAATAGATTAGCAAAATCTTCTTTTCATTCATCAAACATTAATTCTGCACAATCATTACTTCTGAAGTCTTACCTACTAATTACGAAGTGCCAAGGATAAAATATATTGCAAAAAATGCTCAAGAAACGTAGTCATTATCCTGAATAAATCCGAAAGTTGCCAAAGCTAGGAGTTGTTAAAACGATTACTCGTACAGACCTAACGAAGCGAGTTTAACCAATCAGCTCACTTCACCATTTCGAATAATGACGTCATTGATATGGAAGGGCTTCTAGACTTTTCTCTGACTTTGAGAGGATAATGGTAATGAGATATTAATGGTCCAATTAGTTGTTACTGCTTCATTAGAGTTCTTTTGATTGGCGTGGGATCCTTAAGACTAAGGTAATTGGTTTGTGTTCGTAAGGGTCTTACAAAAATAGAATTTTGTCCCCCTCTGGTAACGCAAGTTGTTCCTGGTACTGGGCTGATGTGGATACCATAAAGCTTTCCATATTTCCAGACCTTCAGACTAACGTAGGTACTAAGAGTATGAGATAACAAAGAGAATAAGTGCGGCATACTGAAAGTTTCTGGATCTGGCCACTTGCAATAAAATAACGAGAAAAACAATTATGGAATTCGAAAATGGAACTTTTGGGCACATGTTACTTTTTAACCGACGAAAAAAAAAGGAGGAGGTTCTCAATTCGACCGTATATATTTTTTTTGTTTGTTCAGCCCTCACTCCGTCATTTATGAACCGATTTTGATGATTATTTTTTTTGGTAGATAGGGTATACTTCAAGGGTGGTCCCATGTTAAGGAAATCAGTATCTGATAATGGAATCCTGATAAAATTGAGAGAAAACCTCGAAAATTGTGGGCACGTTTAGCGTTTCTGTACGTATGTTCAGCCCTCACTCCGTTGTTTATGAACCAAATTTGATTATTCTTTTTTTCTAGATAGGGTATACCTCAAGGGTAGTTTCATGTCAAGGACATCAGGATCTGATCATGGAATCCTGATAAAAATGAGAGAAAACCGCGAAATTTGGGCACGAATATTGTTTCTGTTAACTTTTCATAACTTTATCAGGTATTTGCATTTAGGAATCATCACATCATGAAACTGAGCTGATGATGGAAACCATACCTTTCCTAAACAATAGATGTTAGATATAAAAACTGGTTTTAGTGACAGATACCACTTAATATACTTTGAAGAAAAGACGTCTTTGGAATATTAGTGGTAACCTCAACTGGTCAATATCCTGGGAACCTCAGTGCCAAGAGGAATGATGAAGGATTGGAAATTAGCCTCAGAGTATTAAAAGATGATGCAAGTCACAAAAAATCATTAAAAAAAACTTTTTAACAAAAAATTCAACCGACGAAAAAGAACTAAAAAGCAAAAAATAAATTAACCTTTTATGTCTTGAGTATTGAGCTAATTTACCTACATAAAATATCAAATTTTATATAAACTAATTTTGAGTCCGCGCCAAATAATAAAATATAATACATCTAGCATTCTTCATTTCTACGTACATATAAAATTTAGATATTTAACGAAAATTAAGAAAAGTCAAAGCATTGTTACAAAAATGGTTCCTTTTTTTTTTGGCAAATCAGGACATTACACTACAGTATCGCTTGAAGATCAAAGGACAGTGACTGCAGATTAGTATGTCAACACTTGCTTGCCCAGAGTTTTAGAAAAGGTTCGCAAAAACACGCACACGTTTTACGAGCCCTGAATCTGAAGAGGTCCCTAAGGAAGACTGGTCCAACTGCTTTGTACAATCGTTACAGTGAATGCAAAAATGCATTAATTGCGAGGGGAAAACAATAAATATCGTAAGTCTTATATAACAAAATTATTATCTAGTCTTATTTATCGGCATCCAGAAACTTTCAGTATGCCCTAGGTAAGGAGTAGGAGGAAATACCTAGCAACTGTAAAATTTTGCGGGTTTTCAACTGGTGACTTATTTACCTACCAGATCACTACTTACTTTTTAGAAGAAGACATTCTTTTTCACTCTTGACATAAATGTCTCGGATGTATAACTACCAGCAACACAGATTCCTGCAGGGAATTCCACTTTTTAACAGTACGCACGATGGAAATGTTTCCAAAACGTCTTCTGGTTTGACTTGGCGGAATTAATTAATTTAGATTAAAGTGCTGCCACATCATACATATTTGACATTAAAAATAAAAGAATCATTCGAAAGGTAGTCTCATGTAGGTACATGACAATATCGGCGTACATAGCACTAGCATATTTTGGAACGAAGTTCCTTATCGCGCTTTGTGAAAGGGGGCTAGACGGAAAAAATTCTTACGAAAAGTTGTCACGACACTAATGAGGCTGTCCATCCAAAAAGATTGTGTTGGAAAAACAATCTAATAAAAACTTTTTGTATTTTGGTGGGTAGGTACAAAGTTTGCAAGCAGATCAAGCATTATCAAACATTATTTGTTATAGTTGTTGTTATTGCTAAAGAGTTGAGTTGAGCTGAGCTAAGCTGAGCTGAGCTGAGCTGAGCTGAGCTGAGCTGAGCTGAGCTGAGCTGAGCTGAGCTTAGCTGATCTGAGCTGAGCTGAGCTGAGCTGAGCTGAGCTGAGCTGAGCTGAGCTGCGATGAGATGAGATGAGATGAGATGATGAAGTATAACTTCTTACGTGCGTGCATGTGTGCGTAGTTAATAATAAAAAAAATATTATAAATTAAAAAAAATAAAATTATATTACAATTCCTTCACTAATTAATCGAAAGGAACTTCGTTCCATACGGGTGTCCCTTGACACCTCTCAAGTTTTTTTTTTTTTAAATGAAGCTTTTGTAACATAATAAATTGCCTGCACTTACTCCAAAATTTAAATTTTCTATCACGTCTTCCTCCACTCAGTTGTCACCTTTACGCCAGTACTTAAAACTTGGTCCACTTCAATCCACTTCAATCAACCCTGTAGAGTTAACTGTTTTTCTTTCATTCCGATTGTAACGTTAAGGAAACCTTTAGAAAAACGGTCAACCAGAAATAGCCCGTTACGACCCTTCACAGCCTATTAACCTTACCGTTACTTACTTTTGTTGGTTATTAGGGTAAGTGATGCCATTCTTAGAGGGGATTTCAGTGAAGGAATACAAAGAAACTAGTGAGATTGGAGTTTTCTGTTCGTTACTTTTTAACAGACTTAAAAAAGGAGGAGGTTCTGAATGCGTCTGTATGGTTTTTGTTTGTTAAAAGATTACTCCACCACTTGTGAATAGATTTTGATAGTTCTTTTTTTGTTTGGTAAGTAGGTCACAATTCAGACGGAAAAAATCAATTTTGATAAAAAAAAATTGGAATCACCTATCGAAATTGATTCAGTGATTTTTAAACAAATAAACAAAAGCAAAAAATAGGGATGCAAAAACAAAAGTTACCTATATATACACAGATTTTTTTTTTTTGGGGTTGGGAAATCATCCAATGACTTCTCCCGCTCTGGGCGGAGCGGGAGGGCGTGTCAGACTCTTACTGACTAAAACCCACCCCTGTTCCTTCCCTGCCTGAGTGCCTAGGGGTGCGGTAACTCATTTTCATAATTTATTCACTACCCCTAGGCATGCAGGCACCGGCCACGATGGGCACCGTCAGTGTTGGCTGACAACATCTCTTTGAGACGCGCGTGGAACACTACGTGCCGTCGACTCACGGGCCTAGTGCTGATCGGACGGCGAGCAGGTCTACGTGGCCGGAGATCGTCTCGCGACGTCCTACGCCCATTACGCCAAGTACCTTTTCTGCGGTGGTAGCGGCCGGGGCCGTGAGGGCCACTCCGTTGAGCTTCCCTCACGCGTCCCGCCGCTTTCACGAGCATTACTGCTTCGCATAAGGTGGAGACTGCCTCCCATTCCCTCTCGCTCCGTACCATGGCCTGAACCAGGGTCGGGCGCGAGAGGTAGTCGCCACCTATCGCATCCACGAGGACACGGCGGCGCTCCGGCCAAGCGGGGCAGACCTCCACCGTATGCTTCACCGACACGATGAAGCATACTCTGGGCGATCCCGCCGGGCGTTTCCTCCCGCCCGATCTGATGCAGGAACCTCCCGAAACAGCCGTGTCCAGCGAGGACCTGTGTCAGGCGGAAGGTGAGGACGCCGTGGTGACTCTCCAGCCACTCCTCAAAAAGAGGCCTTACCGCCGCAATTGTAGCGTGCCCAACTCACATCTCCCTTGAAATTACCTTTGTTCGTCGCCTTTTCATTTCGATATTGTGTTTTTAAAATTTTCCACCACTTCTTATTCAGACAATACAGTTTGTTTTAGACGGTAATTTTGAAACACTCCTCTAAATAAACGTATTTCGTCGAAAAATTTCTGCAAGTCTGGGTTTAGTAAATTCTCTAGCTTTTTTAGTATTCTTATTTTTTATGTTAAAGCTTTTAACAAATGAGAGACACGAGTCCATTGAAATCGAGTTAATATTACATTCCCGACGTAATTCTATAACATCTAATTTAGTTAAAAGCATTGCCAGGCCGTAATCAGTGGAGATGTTTTGCAGCTGATTGAACGAATATTTTTTGTTAAAATACGAGTATCTAGGGCCTTGGAGCTTTAAGGGGTTCATGTAAATAATGTATTGAGAGAGGTTGGTATGCGAGGTTATATGTTAATTTGTGCTTATGTAGCGTGTTGTACAGATAAACATGATACGGTTTTCACTCTCAAATTGAGACGGCTAAGGGCCGATTTCACCATTTGCTCTATAAATTAAGTTTTACTGAACTAAGCTTAGCGTAAAAAATAAAAACTATAAAAAAGATTATAGGGAGTTAACCATAAAAGATAGACATTATGCCGTCGCGGACTTTCTTTTTTAGAACTTTAAAAGGAGAACAATTCCGTCATATATGATTTTTGCGTAACTTTAACCGTTTACGCAGCGCACGCAACTGAAGCTCTCAAAAGGATTTTTATTCCCCTTTTTGCCACATTTTTCACCAGAGTCACCACGGCACCATGAGTCACCACGGCGTCCTCACCTTCCGCCTGACGCAGGTTCTCACCGGACACGGCTGTTTCGGGAGGTTCCTGTTTCGGATCAAGCGGGAGGTGACGCCCGGGTGTTTCCATTGCACGGATCGCCCAGAGGACACAGTGGAGCATACGGTGGAGGTTTGCCCCGCTTGGGCAGAGCACCGCCGTGTCCTCGTGGATGCGATAGGCGGCAGCGACCTCTCGCGCCCTGCCCTGGTTCAGGCCATGGTACGGAGCGAGAGGGAATGGGATGCCGTCTCCTCCTTCTGCAAAGCAGTAATGCTCGCGAAGGCGGAGGCGGGACGCGTGAGAGAGCACCAACAACGGAGTCGCCCTCACGCCCTCAGTAGCAGCCGCCTCAGGAGACGCCGGGGACTTCCGGCGCCGCGAGACGATCTCCGGCCACCGTAGACCCGGGCCTGCGGACGGCGAGTAATGGGTAGCTCGCCGTCCGATCAGCACCAGGCCCGAGAGTCGACGGCGCGTAGTGTTCCACGCGCGCCTCAAAGAGTTGTCAGCAAGAGACGGGGCCCGTCATGGCCGATGCCTGCCCGGGGGTTGAGGATAAATTCGAAACAGAGTTACCTCGCCCCTGGGCCCTCAAAGGCAGGAAGGAACAGGGGTGGGTTTTAGTCAGTAAGAGTCTGACACGCCCTCCCGCTCCGCCCAGAGCGGGAGAAGTCATGGGATGATTTCCCACCCCACAAAAAAAAAAAAAAAAAGGGTGTATCAGGGTGAACAATACAAATCTGTGTACCCCTTCAGCGCGTATTAGCGTGATGTTATGTTATGAAGTGGTGTAAACAATCAAAAGACAGGTGATTACAGCAATGCCGGCAGGTTTACTATCATTTATTGAAGAGTCCCATTGACTATCTCCGAAGATGTTCATCGAAGATCTTTACCAAATTTAAATGGGACCACTTGGAAAGTATAATATACCTACCCTTACAAACAAAAAAAATAATTTTTCAAATCGGTTCAGACGTGTCCGTGTAATCGGGGAACATCTTTACATAAAATAAAACTTTTTTACAAATAATACAACCGACTTCTAAAAATTGCAAAATAACTTTAATTTCGGAAGTCGGTGTTTCTAGTTTTGTTTCTTCGTTATTTGACACCGACTTCCAAAATTTAGGTTATTTTGCAATATTTTTTGAAAGTTGTATTTTTTTGTAAAAAAGTTTTTTTTTCACTTGTTAGTTGTTGTACCCCATATGTAAAACTAAATAGTAAAGTTATGCCCAAATTGGGAGCCCCAAAAACATGTTATTTTAACCTAATGGTGAAATTAGGGTGTATCAGGGTGAACAATACAAATCTGTGTACCCCTTCAGCGCGTATTAGCGTGATGTTATGTTATGAAGTGGTGTAAACAATCAAAAGACAGGTGATTACAGCAATTTCGGCAGGTTTACTATCATTTATTGAAGAGTCCCATTGACTATCTCCGAAGATGTTCATCGAAGATCTTTACCAAATTTAAATTGGACCACTTGGAAAGTATATACCTACCCTTACAAACAAAAAAAATAATTTTTTAAATCGGTTCAGGCGTCTCCGTGTAATCGGGGAACATACTTACATAAAATATTTTTTTTTACAAATAATACAACTGACTTCTAAAAATTGCAAAATAACTTTAATTTCGGGAGTCGGTGTTTGTATTTTTTGGTTTCTTCGTTATTTGACACTGACTTCCGAAATTAAAGTTATTTTGCAATTTTTAGAAGTCGGTTGTATTATTTGTAAAAAAGTTTTTTATTTTTCACTTTTTAGTTGTTATATCCCACAAGTAAAACTAAATACTAAAGTTATGCCCGAATAGATAACCCTAATAACATGGAATTTGAACATTTGAAGACAACCAAAACGTCATCTGTGTTTACATATTTTTTGTTTAGATTTTTTCAAAAAGTAATGAATCAATTTCAATAAAATTTATACAGGGTGTAACGGAAAGGTGTAACGGAAAGGTGTGGTCATATTTTAAGAGCCGGTTCTGCCCACGGAAATGAACAACTTTCTCTAAGAAAAAACAAAAATATCCCAAAAAAAAATTGAACTTTCCATACAAAGTTATCATCAGCTGATCAATATTTTTATGGGAGGTAAAAATTTTTTTTTTTTTGATTTCCTCGGATTTTCTTGAAGAAAGATGTTCATATCGATGGGCAGATGCAGTTCTTAAAATATGACCACACCTTTCCGTTACACCCTGTATGGGACAATCTCTGAAGTACGACCTACCAAACAAAAAAATAATCATCAAAATCTATTTACAAATGGCGGAGATATCGCGTAACAAACATGCGAAAAAAACATACAGACGAATTGAGAACCTCCCCTTTTTTGAAGTCTGTTAAAAAATAAAACATTCCAACGAATTGTTAACCTCCTGCTTTTTGAATTTCGTTTAAAAAACATCCTACGTAGGTTCAGTTCTGATGACAATACATTTTTATCAGTTGTATCAACATTCAGGATTGCCATCAGATAGGAGAACTCTACAAAGAGCAACAGCACAGACATACGTAATTTTGAGTATGACAAAAAGGATTGTTTAAAAAAAAATACTATTCACTTATTTTTCCCACTATATTTAAAGGTTTAAGTATAGTGGGAATCAATTAAAATGGTTCTTAATTGATTGCTTCTCTTTTTAACCGACTTCAAAAAAAGGAGGAGGTTCTCAATTCAACTGTATTTTTTTTTATTTTTTTTTTTATGTGTGTTACCTCATAACTTTTCACTACGTGAACCGATTTTGAAGATTTTTTTTTATTTGAAGATGCTGCTTCACATGTGGTCCCATTTTAATTTAGTGAAGATCTGATGAAGAACTTTGGAGATACACAATGGAACTCTTCAATAAATGATAGCAAACCTTCCAGAATTGCTGCAATCGCATGTCTATATATTGTTTTCACCACTTCACAACATTACATCACACTGATACGCTCTGAAGGGGTATACAGATTTGTACAGTTCACCCTGATACACCCTAATTTCACCAAATATGTTCAAATTTCCTATTTTTGGGGCTATCATTTCGGGCATAACTTTACTATTAATTTACTTTTAGAGTGGGGTACAACAACTAAAAAGTGAAAAATAAAAAACTTTTTACAAAAAAAAATACAACCGACTTCCATAAATAAAACTAAAAAATGCAAAATAACTTTAATTTCGGAAGTCGGTGTCAAATAACGAAGAAACCAAACTAGAAACACCGACTTCCGAAATTAAAGTTATTTTGCATTTTTTATAAATAAATGATAAATGATAAATGATAAATGATGTTTATTCAGTAAATAGGTTACAAGGAACACTTTTACACGTCAATGTTTTTTTGTCAGTTTAAGCTAGATGAGGCCGGTGTTTCCTAGCTGACTACCCTGAGAAGAAACACCGAAACAAACTCAGAGGTCAAAGTCTCTTTTAGTGTTCAAATCCATACAATGTGGACTGGTTAGATCCTATGAGAACCATGTACGTTTATGTCTGGGATGAGCTTTATGAAGAAAGCAACACACGAATTCGAGTGGACCTGTCCAGACAGTGCAAGCATTTGTCAGTCATCGCGAAGCTCAACTCAGAACTCTGAGGTGCTCAACGAACCGACGAACAATACCAAAGTAAGGACATTTGAGTAGGCCGCAAAAAATACTCAAACTGCCAGACAATCATAAAATCTACATGAATATAACGACATACATAGTTCTCGCATTCACATTATTCTATATGAGGACCATGCAGCTTAGTGTCTGTAGTGGTCTTTTGAAGAAAGAACCAAACATATTTGAGTGGACCTGTCCAGTCAGTGCAAGCATTTGTCAATAGTCGAATAGCTCAACTTAAAAACCACTAAGGAGCTCAATGACATGACGAACAATACCAAAGAAAAGACATTTGGGTAGGCCGCAAAAGTACTCAAACTGTCAGACAACGTTGAAAATTACTGTAAAAAGGAGGAGAAAATAATAATAATAACCCACATAGTCCTCACATTTACAATAATTAAGTAATCAAAAAAAAATAAAAATATAATACTTTACAAAGTAAATATTTGTGTCAAACAAAATAGTAATCATAATATGTCAATCAAAAAATAAAAATAAATATAATACTTAACAAAGTATTCAAGTAAAAAAAAAAAAAAAATAATAATTAAATGTCAATAAAAAAATAAAATAAAAAATATAATGCAATACTATACAAGTATTCATGTCAAAAACGAATATTAAAAAAAAATAAAAATATATATAAAAAATTTTTCATCAGTAAGTAGTACATATGAAAACAATGGCTCATGTATATCATTGAAGCAGCTCAATCCCACGCCTTTTTGTCCTCAAGAAAGTCATTAATTGTGTAAAAAGCTTTCTGGCATAGCTTACGTTTAATAAATGATTTAAATTTATTTATGCTTAGTTCTTGAATTTGGCTAGGAAGTTTATTATAGAAACGTATACATTGACATCTAAACGAACCACCTATTTTTTTCTTGAGCCTGGTTTTTGGTACAATAAATTTGTGTTTGTTCCTAGTATTTATGCTATGGATATCACTGTATCTTTTAAACAGATTAATATTTTTATGTGCATACATGAGATTCTCATAAATATATTGAGAGGGAACAGTCATAATATTAATCTCTTTAAATTTGTCTCTGAGGGAGTGTCTGGGACTTAATTTATAAATTGCACGAATAGCCCTTTTCTGTAAAACAAAAATTGTCTGAATATCGGCGGCATTTCCCCACAACAGAATGCCGTACGACATCACACTATGAAAATAACTAAAGTATACTAAACGAGCTGTCTCTAAATCAGTTAAACCACGAATTTTCCTTACGGCGTATGCTGCAGAGCTAAGTTTTTTGGACAGTTTATCTATATGGGGGCTCCACTGAAGCTGCGCATCCAAAGTTAAACCTAAGAACACTGTGGAATCCTCGGGCTTCAACTCTTCACCCTTTATTGACACACTAGTGTTCACTTGTATTACATTGGGTAATGTGAACTTTATGCATTTTGTTTTTTTCTCGTTAAGGAGAAGATTATTGACATTAAACCAGTTAACTACAGTTGAAAGAGCATTATTTACATTATCAACAACCACCTGCTGACGTTGGAGGGTTTTTTTAGTTTTATTTATGGAAGTCGGTTGTATTTTTCTTTGTAAAAAGTTTTTTTACCGTTACTAATTTCTTTTATCACTAAAGTGCATGACAGGTTTCGCACATTAATGGTTCCGTACCAAATATTGGTATTTGTTAGTTATGTGTACGTAATAATAAACATTATCACGAAATTTCAAGTTCATAAGGTCAATGGGAAGTTAAATAATTCTTCGTAATAAAATTTTGTGACAGAATCGGGGGTAGCCGATGGATGCGAGACGCACAGGACCGGTCATTGTGGCGACACTTGAGGGAGGCCTATGTACGGCAGTGAACGTTTATCAGCTGAAATGATGATGTTGATGATGACAGACGACGGACATACGTACAGACAGACGGACACGTGAGTGACAACAATAGGGCTCCGTTTGGACCCTTTGGGTACGAAACACTAAACAGATAGATCGTTTACATCCAACAAATATATAGTAAGCCTTAGATATCTATCAAAATAATCAATAAAATAAAAAAGAAAACAACCTAGAATGAAGTAATTAGACAGAAAACGTGACTTTTCCTCGTTAACTTTTGATAAATAAATGGATCAATATACTTAATTGACTATTAAAGATGTATTTGCATAAGATTTCATCATCTTCAATGATAAGAACTGTAATTTTCCCTAGATTAATTTATTGTCTTATTTAGATTAATTTTAAGCTTCTATAAAAAAAAAGTGTAACAAGCCATAATTATGTCCGATAAGATTTACCATAATCAATAATGACGAACTTATAAGCAATTTTTGATGCCATTTCTAGGGCCTCTATAGATACGCGGGCCTGTGGACGGCGAGTAATGGGTAGCTCGCCGTCCGATCAACAGGCCCGTGAGTCAACGGCGCGTAGTGTTCCACCCACACCTCAAAGAGATTTCAGCCACCACTGACGGGGTCCATCATGGCCGATGCCTGCAAGCCAAGGGGTAGCGAATAAATTCGTAACAGAATTACCCTGGGCACTCACAAGGAACAGGGGTGGGTTTTAGTCAGTAAAAGTCTGACACGGCCTCCCGCTCCACCCAGAGCGGGAGAAGTCATAGGATGGTTTCTCACCCCCAAAAAAACGGCTCATCGCGTAACAAACATGCAAAAATAAAACATACAGACAAATTGTTAACCTCCTCCTTTTTGAATTTCGTTTAAAAAACATCCTTCGTAGGTTCAGTTCTGATGACAATACATTTTTATCAGTTGTATCAACATTCAGGATTAGCATCAGATAGGAGAACTCTTCAAAGAGCAACAGCACAGACAAACGTAATTTTGAGTATGACATAAAGGATTGTTTAAAAAAAAAATACTATTCACTTATTTTTTTCCCACTACACTTAAAGGTTTAAGTATAGTGGGAATCAATTAAAAAGGTTCTTAATTGATTGCTTCTCTTTTACCGTTACTAATTTCTTTTATCACTAAAGTTCGTTAACCCAAAACAAATAGCCTTGTTCTAATGAGTTTCTTAATTTTTCGATCAATTAAGATACTTATTGCAACGTGTGAATAAAATAGCTGTTTTGTGAATAACATTTATGGTGTAACTTAATATATTTTCTCGTAATTACCCGTTAATTAATGGTATATTTTGGAGGTGCGGTTGTTTATGCTCATGGATTTGCTGTGATTTAATTGCTACTTAATAGAATACTTATCTTTCAACACACTTACTTAATTAAAAGGGAGTTAGCATTAAAAAAAAATCGCGAGCCATTTTTCACAAATGTTTGTTACTAATTATTATGTTTATTAAGTTTTGCTTATTGTTTGCGAGTAAGTGTGTTGTGTACCCTCTCACAGAGAGGAGGCCAGTGCTCCAGCGGTGGGCACATTAAAAGGCTGATGATAATGTGTTGAAAAACGTCGTTTGAAACACGTGGTCAATTTTCATTTCAGTTTCTCAGCTCCAGTGCATCAAAATGCACTATTATAAATTTTATGATTTCATTCAATGTATCTAAATCTTCTTGGTTATTAATTGTAAGGTATTTATTTCTCTCTCCAGTTTTATACATTTTTTAAATAAAATTTATTTACTAACAAACAACAAGTACCTAGGTATAATATTATTTTGCACAAGAGCTGTATAAAACGAAAGTGAGCACTGAGGAAGAATTTTGGCATGCATGCCCTAAAAATTACGAACATCCATGCAAATGTAGATCTTCTATTTGACCCTAAGGCCCTACATAGACAGATAGACACTCGGGCCTGCGGACGGCGAGTAGTAGGTAACTCGCCGTCTGATCAGCACTAGGCCCGAAAGTTGACGGCGCGTAGTGTTCCACGCGCGCCTCAAAGAGTTGTCAGCAAACACGACGGGGCCCGTCATGGCCGATGCCTGTCCGGGGGATGAAGATAAATTCGAAAGAGTTACTCAATACTCAATACTTTATTGCATTCCATATGTGTTAAATAGATGGTATAACATAATAAAATATCAATATGGACCCTGTCGGGCACAGCAAAGTAGAAGAGAGGAGAGGGCTAAGTAGTTATTCAATAAGCAATATAAATTATTAGTTGTGGTTTATTGGGTGTATGTATAATATTATGTATATATATAAGGTTTGCGTATATAGATATATTAAATTGCTATTAATTGTAAGTAATTATTATGAAGTTCTTATATTATTATTAAATTATTTTTCTTATTCATAGATTATTTTTATTTATTATTTTAATTTTATAGTATTTTAAATTGCACCGTATCGTAGGCTTTAGTCATATCGAGTAGCATACCGATGGCGTAATTTTTGTTATTAATAATAGTTAAAGCCTCTTGTACGTATTTGTAGACTGCTAACGTTGTAGACCAGTTTTTTCGGAAACCGTTTTGGCAGTCGTCAAGTATCGCAAACTTTTCACAAAATGAGTAAACGCGGTCACGCATAGCCTTCTCAAAGATTTTAGACGCAGTTGGTAATAGTGCGATAGGACGATAATTATTTGGGTCGGTTTTAGAATTTTTCTTGTGAATGGGTTTTATTAAACTTATTTTAAGTTTATTTGGAAAGGTACCTTCTTCGAAAGATTGATTAATTAATTTATAGAAAGGTAGGGTTAATTCGTCTGCACATTGCTTAAGAAGAAATGGGGGAAGTTGGTCTACACCATAGCTCCTTTTATTTCTTAGGTTTTTATTATATTATTTACTTCATAGGGATCTACAGGGCTGAGACACATGGTGTTCTCAGTGGGGCACATCACAGGGGCTCCTTTTGCTGGTGAGGTTTTCTCTCCAATAGAAGCAAAGAAGTCATTGAAAATATTAGCTATATGCTTAGGTTCAGTTATCAAGTTATTATTATCATGTAATTTTATGTTAATTTTGTCCCTTTCTAATGTTTTATTTGTTCTTTCGTTTATTATATTCCACATTGTTTTTACTTTATTTGTTGATTTTTTAATTTTATTTAAATATTGTAGTTTTTTTGCTGTTATTACAGATTGCTTTAGGATTTTTTCGTATTTTTTATAATATTTTGATAATACGGGATTGCTTGTTTTCATGGTAAGTATTTTAAGTAGTCTTTTGTTTTTGCAAGATTGTTTAATACCCTTAGTTAGCCAGTACTTCTTATAGGTCGTTTTAATTTTACTTTTTTGCAGCGGAAAACACGCATTTAAAATATTATTTACTGTGTTATTAAACGCAGTGTAGTTTTCATCTATATTTTTATTTGATACTATTATTTCATTCCAATTTTGGTTTTTTAATTCGGATTTAAATTTTTCTACATTTTGGGTACTATATAATCTATTTTTTGTGAACCAATTTGTTTTTTTATTGCTGTCACTGAATAATTTCATGTGAAAGATGGTTGCACAGTGGTCTGACAGACTTAATTCTTCTACAGTAGTATAATTATTTTTATAATTAAAATTTTTAAAAATTAAGTCTAAGCATGTTGATGTAGTTTGTGAGATACGTGTGGGGACTTTAATATGTTGTATGAATTTATGTTCCAACATTAGATCTAAGAATAAGTTAGTTTTTAAGCAGCTGTCTAAGATATTTATATTTAGGTCTCCACCTAATATCACATTATATTTTGAATACTTATTATTAATATAATACATAATTTCTTTTAATTGGCGAGTAAATACTATAGGGACCTGAAGCACCTTCTCTTAGTGCTGTCCCTGGAGATTTCCTATACACGTCTGGGGGTTTGTCATACTCGCTGGCAGTGCGAGAGTGTGGTGTACGAGAGTGACTGC
Source organism: Polia nebulosa (assembly GCA_951329385.1). NCBI lineage: Eukaryota > Metazoa > Arthropoda > Insecta > Lepidoptera > Noctuidae > Polia > Polia nebulosa. The sequence goes on from OX589596.1 coordinate 4,860,423, forward strand.
TTATGTGTGTTGTGTTATAAAAGAAAGAGGGATGGCGCACTAATACGTTATATTGAATAATAAAATTAATACAAGTGCCCTCTTCGAGCGGGCTAGGAGAAGTCTTATTAAAACAAAAGTCTTCCTTATTCTTCTTAATTTTCAATCGGCGTTCCAAACTTCCAACGTGCCAGTCTCCAACATAAGGTCGCCAACATAAGGTCGTCACATGAGCTACGCCCCTACGAAGAGGGCACTTGTATTAATTTTATTATTCAATATAACGTATTAGTGCGCCATCCCTCTTTTCTTTATAACACAACACACATAAGCAGTCACTCTCATACACCACACTCTCGCACTGCCAGCGAGTACGACAAACCCCCAAGAACGTGAAAGGAATCTCCAGGGACACAGCACTAAGAGAAGGTGCTCCACGTCCGGCGCCTCCACCACTTTTAGGGACCTGAAGCACCTTCTCTTAGTGCTGTCCCTGGAGATTTCCTATACACGTCTGGGGGTTTGACATACTCGCTGGCAGTGCGAGAGTGTGGTGTACGAGAGTGACTGCTTATGTGTGTTGTGTTAAAAAAGAAAGAGGGATGGCGCACTAATACGTTATATTGAATAATAAAATTAATACAAGTGCCCTCTTCGAGCGGGCTAGGAGAAGTCTTATTAAAACAAAAGTCTTCCTTATTCTTCTTAATTTTCAATCGGCGTTCCAAACTTCCAACGTGCCAGTCTCCACCATAAGGTCGTCACAATACTTCCTCCTCTTTTCTATTCCAATAAATAGTAACTATAAGTATATTTTCCTTAAGTAATTCTATTGCACATACTTCTATACAAAACTCTACAGACATATTACTAATATCACAAATTTCTTTGTACTCTAAATTGTTTTGTAACAAGATACAGACGCCGCCACCTTCTCGAGTACGGCGACAGTAAGATGCTGCAATTTTGTAGCCGCTAAAATTAAAATTTTCCAATTTTTCTGGTGATAGCCAAGTCTCACATAGGCATATAGCATTATATATTGTTCTTTCGTGAAGGAAGGCTTCAAGTAGATGTTGCTTGTTATAGATACTTTGCATGTTTTGATATAAAATTTTAAATTGTTGTTCTGTAGTTTCGAAATGAATTATTTTTATTATATTCGATGTTATTAGGTTTGTAGTGGTATGAATTTCGTCGTTGTTTATTTGTTCGTTTCTTTCGGAGCTTTTCGCGTATAGTGTCATCTCTTTGGTCGCCGTTTCACTAGGTAATATTCGTTTCCCATCTATAAACAATTTGTTATTTCTTATTACTGCATAGTATCCATTTTTTCGTGCTCTTATCATTTCCTCACGCATTAATTTTCTTTCTTTTCGTGCAGTTTCATTTAGAAAATCGGACACATGTATATTAGTTCCTTGGAAATAATGGCTGTTCTCCACAATGTACCTAGCCGTTTTCTTGCTTAGAAGCTCAATAACTAGGGGTCTGTTTTTTGCGGTATTTCTTCCTATACGGTTTGTTTCTTCTATGTATCCGCTCAGGTCTACATGCAGAATTTCAAAAAACATGTCAATCAATCTGCTGTGTAGTTCGTAATCAGACTCATTGTAGTATTCAGAGAAGCCATAGATTACTATTTTCTTGGAATTGTTTTCAGTGTCATTAATTTTTGGTGATAAATGTTTCATATTTTTTATTTCATTTTTCAGGGTTTCGTTTTCTATATTTAGTTTTTTTATTTTTTTGTTTATTTTGTCTATTTCCTGGCTGTTTTGCTCATTGTGTTTGTATAAGAAGTCGGTTTTTCCTTCAATATCCTGTTTGAGCTTTGTAATTGCTTTATTTATTTTAGTTACCTCGCCCCTGGGCACTCAGTGCAGGAAGGAACACGGGTGGGTTTTAGTCAGTAAGAGTCTGACACGCCCTCCCGCTACACCCTAGAGCGGGAGATGTCATTGGATGATTTCCCACCCCCAAAAAAAAAAAAGGGCGCTCCATAGACGGACTGCTGACTGCTGCGAGCAGTGGAGACCGACTCCACGAGAGCAGTTGTATTGCGGTTGAAGGTTGGTGGTTGAAGTCTTCAGCACGACTGCTCCGATGCTGCTGTTCATTCTGTTCCTAGCTGGGCTGGGCGGGTCGCGGGAAGGGGAAATGGCGAGTAGCCGCAGAGAACCGCTTCAAGCGGTCTGTGTACGGTAGGTCGAGCAGCTCTTTGCTGCCGGCAGCACGGCAAAACTCGACTCCACGCCGACTAAATTAATTTTAACTGCGACTGCAAATAACTGGTCCGTGTATTGCGAATGTCAATTTTGTATTTGAAACTGCAGATCACCCAACAGCGACCGTTTTAGGCTGTCGGCAGTGACTGCTACAAACAGTCCGTATATAAAGGCCGTTTTTTTGGGGGTGGGGGACCATCCTATGACTACTCCCGTTCTGGGTGGAGTAAGAGGGCGTGTCAGACTTTTACTGACTAAAGCCCACCCCTGTTCCTTGTGAGTGCCCAGGGAGCGGTAATTCTGTTACGAATTTATCCGCTACCCCTTGGCATGCAGGTATTGGCCATGATGGACCCCGTCAGTGGTGGCTGAAATCTCTTTGAGGCGTGCGTGGAACACTACGCGCCGTTGACTCACGGGCCTGGTGCTGATCGGACGGCGAGCTACCCATTACTCGCCGTCCACAGGCCCGCGTATCTAAAGAGGCCCTAAAAATGGCATCAAAAATTGCTTATAAGTTCGTCATTTTTGATTATGGTAAATCTTATCGGATATAAGACTAGTAACAAATATTTTTTTTGATAGAAGCATAAAATTAATCTAAATAAGACATCAAATTAATCTAGGGAAAATTACAGTTCTTATCATTGAAGATGATGAAATCTTATGCAAATACATCTTTAATTGTCAATTAAGTCTATTGATCCATTTATTTATTAAAAGTTAACGAGGAAAATTCACGTTTTCTGCCTAATTACCTCATTCTAGGTTGTTTTTTTTTTGTTTTATTGATTATTATGATAGATATCTAAGGCTTACTATATATTTGTTGGATGTAAACCATCTATCTTTTTAGTGTTTAGTACCCAAAGGGTCCAAACGGAGCCCTATTATTGTCACTCACGTGTCCGTCTGTCTCTCTGTCTGTCCGTCGTCTGTCATCATCATCATCATCATTTCAGCCGAAAAACGTTCACTGCCGTACATAGGCCTCCCTCAAGTGTCGCCACAATGACCTGTCCTGTGCGTCTCGCATCCATCGGCTACCCCCGACCCGGGTTGTCACAAAATTTTATTACGAAGAATTTTTTTACTTCCCATTGACCTATGAACTTGAAATTTGGTGATTATGTTTATTATTACGTATACTTTACCAACAAATACCAATATTTGGTACGGAACCCTTAATGTGCGAAATCTGACACGCACTTCGCCAGCTTTTGGTCTATTCGCAGTAAAACGTTTATGATTTTAGTGTTATTTTTTATTATATTTGTACTGAAAGGGCAACTTTTCACCATCGAGAATTGTATTTTTGGTTCGCTTGTGTAGCTAAATGTGGATGACTGGAGAGAGAGAGCGGGGGGGAAAAGAAAAGATGCGTAGTTCATCTGATAATTGCAATATTGTAATTAATCTTGCGATAGTTTAAACGCCCAATATATTATAAAAATATAAAAGAAAAAAAAAATACAATAAATCTCATCCAAATTTGATAATTTCCAGTATATTATGCGAGTCTTATTGAAAGTAAAGAGTTTACAATTTTGCGTGATTATGCCGGCGACTTCGGCCGCGTGGAATTAGTACTTTCCACCTTATAAATTATAGCATACTAGCCGACCCGGTGAACTTCGTACAATAAATCTGATCTCTTGATATCATTAAAAAAGTATAAAAAGTGACTTTTAACCGACTTCGAAAAAGGAGGAGGTTCTATGTTCGACTGTATGTATTTTTTTAATTTTTTTATGTATGTCCACCGATTTCTCCGTCAGTTGTGGATCGATTTTCAAAATTATTTTTTTATCCGAAAGAATAAACTGCCTATTTTATGGACATTGCTTCAGCGCTTTTTGAAAACCTGAACAAAAACGAAAAATACGTATACCTCCATGACGTTTTGGTTTTCTCCAATTACGAGTACCTATATTTAAATTCCACGTTCCATTTTATTAGGGTTTTTAGTTCTGGGGTATAACAACTAAAAAGTGAAAACTAAAAAAACTTTTTCACAAAAAAAAAAACAACTGAGTTCTAAAATAACTTTAATTTCGGAAGTCATTGTCTGCATTTTATTTTTTCGTTTTTTGACACCGATTTTTTAATTTTTAGTGTATTTTCTTTTTTGGATGTCGGTTGTTTTTTCTTCATATTTTTTTATCCATCGTGAAATTTTCCAACGATTTAATAGTTATTCTGCTATTCGGGGCGGAGACAAATCCAACAAATTAAAGATCATAACAATCGGTTCAACCGTTCTTTCATAAGTGGTCCCCCCGACTTTGTTTTAATAAAGAATATCCAGAATATCAAACATCCAGATCCGCTTAGCCGTTCTGATTTAACAAACAACCCTCCAAACTTTCGCATTTATGATGTTAGTAGGATAGGTACTAAGGGTGTTTACAATAATACGGTGTATAATATGTAATAAAATAAAAGAAGTGAACGATGGCTTGACAGTTGACAGAGAAAACGGAAAAAAACGTGTTGCGCTGGCTCCGAGCAACAACAAGGGAAGGAAGCTCAATGACTGAAAAGATAACGTGTTTGACTGGCTCCAAGCAACACGACAAGGGATGGAAGCTCGATGACTGAAATGATAACGTGTTGCGCTGGATCCAAGTAACAACAAGGGATGGAAGCTCGATGACTGAAAAGATAACGTGTTGCGCTGGCTGCAAGCAACAACAATGGAAGGAAGCTCGATGACTGAAAAGATAACGTGTTGCGCTGGCTCCAAGCAACAACAAGGGATGGAAGCTCGATGACTGAAAAGATAATGTGTTGCGCTGGCTCCAAGCAACAACAAGGGATGGAAGCTCGATGACTGAAAAGATAACGTGTTGCGCTGGCTCCAAGCAACAACAAGGGAAGGAAGCTCAATGACTGAAAAGATAACGTGTTGCGCTGGCTCCAAGCAACAACAAGGGAAAGAAGCTCGATGACTGAAAAGATAACGTGTTGCGCTGGCTTCAAGCAACAGAGGACAAGGGAAGGAAACTCGATGACTGAAAAGACAACGTGTTGCACTGGCTCCAAGAAACAACAAGGGAAGAAAGCTCGATGACTGAAAAGATAACGTGTTGCGCCGGCTCCAAGCAACAACAAGGGAAGAAAGCTCGATGACTGAAAAGATAACGTGTTGCGCTGGCTCCAAGAAACAGAGGACAAGGGAAGGAAGCTCGATGACTGAAAAGGCTCTTAAAATCCCTTCTGGATAAAAAATGGGTTTTCCTATACCTGACACTTATATGTTGGATCACCAGGATTTTAATTAATTTGAAACTCATAAACTTGGTATTTTAAAATACTAGTAGCAACAAAACGTAGGACAGTTCCGATGCGTCTTCACTCCGTGACTCCCAGGCTAAGACTGCCCGACTAGGCGAGTCTTCCCCAACCTCGAAGTCTTACGGAAACGCGCCAACTCCGTCAAAGCCCGCCAACTGTAGTGTTTATAGTTGCCGCCAGGTGGCGTGCTTTGTTTTGTTGCCAATTTGACTAGCGGATACGACATATATAATAATTGTTTTTGAGATAAAGTTATTTTTCTTGTAAAAACTCTCAACCGAAACACTACACTGCTTGACATAGGTCACCCCAGGCATCCCCACAGGAACCGGTTCTGTACTTCTCGCATCCAGCATATCTACTTCGGCGGTGCTCATCTGGTCCCCGGTTTACCTTGCCTTCCAACGATGCATTTGCAGGTGTCCCGTAGCTATTCCAGAACCTTGTAGCCGCATCGTCCATTAGTTATGTGAGAAGCAATATGCCAGAGCAATTTAGGTAGACCACTTCTTTTGGCTATGTGGATTACCTTTTTTTTTTGTGGGGTGGGAAACCGTCCAATGACTTCTCCTGCTCTGGGTGGAGCGGGAGGGCGTATCGTACTCTTACTGACTAAAACCCACCCCTGTTCCTTCCCTGCCTGAGTGCCCAGGAGTGCGGTAACTCATGTTGAAAATTTATCCGCTACACCTACCTATGGCGGGCTCCTGGCCGGTGCCTGCAAGCCTGCAGGCACCGGCCACGATGGGCTCCGTCAGTGGTGGCTGACAACATCTCTTTGAGGCGCGCGTGGAACACTACGCGCCGTCGACTCACGGGCCTGGTGCTGATCGAACGGCAAGCTACCCAGTGCTCGCCGTCCGCAGGCTCGGGTCTACGGTGGCCGGAGATCGTCTCGCAACGTCTTACGCCCAGTGCCTCTACTCCGGTGGTAGCGGCCGGGGCGTGAGAGCCACTCCGTTGACTTCCCTCACGCGTCCCACTTCAGCCTTTGCGAGCATTACTGTTTCGGATTACCTAGGTTCTCTGATCCATTATCGGTTTCAGCCTTATTTTATTTTATTTATTGGGGACAAAAAACAGTTACAATGCTAATAAAAAATACAAGAAATCCTGAAAACTAAAATCACAAACATGTTACCCACACCAATGTCCACCTCTTGACTACAGAAGTAGAGGACTAAACCACCTCCAAACAAGTCACAGAGGCCCGGAAAAGGAGGAGGCTATCAATTCGGATGTTTGTATTTTTAACCGACTTTAAAAAGGAGGAGGTTATCAAATGTATCTTCGGGCATAACTTCGTCATTTATAGACGGATTTCCAAAATTCTTTTTTTTGTTCGAAAGGGGTTTGTTCCGAAATGGTCCCATTTAAATTTCATGTAGATCTGACTATGATTTTCGGAGACAGACAACGGAACTCTTCAAAAAATTACAGCAAATCAACCGCGATTGCTGCTATCGCATAAATATGCATTGTTAACACAATTTTATGAGCAAACACAACTAAAAAGTGAAAAATAAAAAAAACCGACTTCCAAAAAAAAAAACAAAAAGTGCAAAATAACTTTAATTTCGGAAGTCGGTGTCAAAAAACGAAGAAAAAAAACCAAAAACACCGACTGCCGAAATTAAAGTTATTTTACACTTTTTGTTTTTTTTTTTGGAAGTCGGTTTTTTTTTGTAAAAAAGTTTTTATATTCACTAAGTTTGACACGCCCTCCCACTCCACCTAGATCGGAAGAATTAATCTGATGATTTCCCAAACAAACAAAAAATGGTGTCCAGTCACGGGTAAAAATATGTACACAAGTAAACTTTACTTGTAAGCTCGATTAAGATACTCGGGCTTACAAGTAAAGTTTGCTTTTGTACATATTTTTGCTCGTGACTGTATAGGAGCTTTGCAAAAAAAATGGTTGAATTAGTATAAATTCTACCTATGTAATGAAGCCCTAACAAAAAATACTTAAATAACACACGTACCTAACTTGTCTCTTTTCCGACTTTATATAGCAAAAAATAGAATTCCTTTAGTATCTAAGCATTTTTTTTTAAATACTTTGGCAAAAAGTTTATACTAATCGGTAATAATCTGGGTATGATAACTTTTTTTGTTTACCTGTCCAACCAAGGTCTTAGGGCCAATTTCACCATTCGCTGTATAAACCAAGTTTTACTGAACTAAGCTTAAAGTAAAACATAAAAACCATAAAAAAACATTATAGTGAGTTAGGTAACCTTAAAAAATAGACACATGCTGTCGCAGACTTTTTTTTAGAACTTTAAAGGGAGAACAATTTCATCCTACATAAATTTTGCATAACTTTAACTGTTTACGCAGCGCACGCAACTGAAGCTCTCAAAAGGTTTGTTTTTTCCCGTTTTTGCCACATTTTTCAATGATATTTCTCTCCTGTTGGTTGCAACGTGATGTTATATCGCCTATATTCTTCCGCGATAAATGGACTACTCAAAACAAAATTAATTTTTCAATTCGATCCAGGATTAGCGCGTTCAACCAAACAAACATACAAACTCTTCAGCTTTATGACAGCGGCTAAACTGAAGCGAGCGAACGTTAAACCGATTACACCAATTCTAAACGCCCTGTGTTTAGAATTGGTGTAATCGGCCTTTAGTTGAAAAGGAAACTAATTGGCTTACCTACTGCTTTTTTTGGAAATTAATTTGATATCCATTATTACACAAAAAAAGAGCTACAAAATGAAGTTGAACATGTGTTAAGGTTTTTACAATTTTCAGAACTCACGTGGGTATGCTGTCTAGTATCAAACTGGTTGGCATTTAGTCGCAAGACCGCAGACCCAGATTTCCCTTTCGGGGTCTAAGGTTCACTACTATGAATATAATGATAATTGAGGAAGACATTGAGGAGATTTTTATGTGAGGTCTATAGCAGTAGCGTCCTAAGCCTTTTTTTATGTGAGGTCTATAGCAGTAGCGTCCTAAGCCTTTTTTATGTGAGGTCTATAGCAGTAGCGTCCTAAGCCTTTTTTTATGTGAGGTCTATTTAGCAGTAGCGTCCTAAGCCTTTTTTTATGTGAGGTCTATAGCAGTAGCGTCCTAAGCCTTTTTTTATGTGAGGTCTATAGCAGTAGCGTCCTAAGCCTTTTTTTATGTGAGGTCTATAGCAGTAGCGTCCTAAGCCTTTTTTTATGTGAGGTCTATAGCAGTAGCGTCCTAAACCTTTTTTTATGTGAGGTCTATAGCAGTAGCGTCCTAAGCCTTTTTTTATGTGAGGTCTATAGCAATAGCGTCCTAAGCCTTTTTTATGTGAGGTCTATAGCAGTAGCGTCCTAAGCCTTTTTTTATGTGAGGTCTATAGCAGTAGCGTCCTAAGCCTTTTTTATGTGAGGTCTATAGCAGTAGCGTCCTAAGCCTTTTTTATGTGAGGTCTATAGCAGTAGCGTCCTAAGCCTTTTTTTATGTGAGGTCTATAACAGTAGCGTCCTAAGCCTTTTTTTATGTGAGGTCTATAGCAGTAGCGTCCTAAGCCTTTTTTTATGTGAGGTCTATAGCAGTAGCGTCCTAAGCCTTTTTTATGTGAGGTCTATAGCAGTAGCGTCCTAAGCCTATTTTTTGAGGGGTTGGAAATCATCATATGACTTCTCTCGGTCTGGGTGCGTGAAGGCGTGTCAGACTCTTACTGACTAAAACCCACCCCTGTTCCATCTCTGCCCTGAGTGCCCAGAGGCGCGGTAACTCTATTTCGAATTTATCCACGATCCCTGGGCAAGCATCGGCCATGACGGGCCCCGTCATGTATTGCTCATAACTCGTCAACTCTCGGGCCTGATCCTGATCGGACGGCGAGCTACCCACTACTCGCAGTCCGCAGGCCTGCGTCTACGTTGGCCGGAGATCGTCTCGCGACCTCCCGACGCCCAGGGCTTCCCTGCGGCAGCTGCTGCTGGCAGCGTGAAGGCGACTCTATTGAGCCTCCCTCACCCGTTCCGCCTCTTCCTTCGCGAGCATTACTGCTTCGCAGAAGGAGGCGACTGCTTCCCATTCCCTCTCTTTTCGTACCATGGCCTGGACCAGGGCTGCTGCCGATCGTCTCCACGAGGACACGGCGGGGCTCCACCTAAACGGGGCAGATGTCCTCCGTATGCTCCACCGTGTCCTCTAGGCGATCCTCATAGTGGTGACACCCTGCGTTTCCCTCCGCCTTATCCCACACAGGAACCTCCCGAAACTTCCGTATCCGGTGAGGACCTGCGTCAGGCGGAAGGTGAGGAGGCGTCCTAAGCCTGGCGGCAGCCCGAGGTGACAAAAAAAATGTATCTAAGTACTGTGACGACCTTATGTTGGCAACCTTATGGTGAAGACTGGCACGTTAGAAGTTTGGAACATTCTAGAAACTCTTGGAACGCCGATTGAAAATTAAGAAGTATAAGGAAGACTTTTGTTTTTAGGTAGACTTCACCTAGCCCGCTCGAAGAGGGCACATGTATTAATTTCATTATTCAATATAACGTATTAGTGTTCCAGTTCGCTTTCTTTTATAACACATCACACATAAGCAGTCACTCTTATTCACCACACTCTCGCACCGCTAGCGAGTAAGACAAACCCCCAGGAACTTGAAAGGAATCTCCAGGGACCTAGCACTGAGAGAAGCTGCTCCAGGTCCCTATAAGTGGCGGCGAGCGCCGGGAAAGAGCGCCGTATGTAAGAGTGACGGCAACGGTAACGGTGTGTGGTGGACAAACTGAGGACTGATGCAGTGACAGCCACCAGGATAAGAGGAGTATAGTCCAAGCTGAGTGGTTCCGTTTTTATTTAAGTGTTAAATAATATTAAAAGAGGAAAATGCGATATTTTTCGGGACACACGTATGAGGTGTGCCTCGAAGAATTTATCGACGAGTTTGTGTCGATGGCCATTGCCAAAGGGTGGCGAAAAAGCGATTATTCGCTAATTCTTGGTATTTCGTTAAAAGGAGCTGCGCATTATTTTTTTAAATATACGTTCCAGTATGAGATGGAATTTGACACGCTGTGCGCGGAGCTTAGGAGAGAATTCTCATGCAAGTGTGTGTCTTGCAAGCAAAAAATCAATCGGTGTTTTTATAATCTTGAGAGGCCGGACGTTGTGTCCGAGGCGGATGAACAGTCCGAGGATAATGTGAGCGAGGATAATCAAATAATATTATTTTCTAGCTCAACAATTAAAGCAAAGGAGGAGGACGATGATGACCAGAGCTGCGCTGATGCCAGCCTAATCAATGATGTCCAGGAATATGAAGACTGCGGTCTAGGCGATGATGACCGAAGCTATGAAAATGAAGATACAGAATCGGGTCGGTTATTTACAATTATTCCTAGTAATAATATTTCAGAGAAACAAGAGATAATTGTAGTAAAAGAAACATTTGGCGAGCACGAGTCGAATGAAAATTTTATTTGTTTGGGAGTTGTTTCGGCTGATGTCGTCGACATGGAAAGCTGTGAGGTGGAAGTTCCGTCGGAGACACATGGTTCTTGTAACGATGATTTTGTTCAAGTTGAGTATGTTTCTGCTGATGTTTGTGAGCAGGAGAGCTTCGAAATGGCGGTGGAGACCAAAGAGCTGTGCGTGCCAGTGGAAGTCATGCAAAATCCTGCTATTGTTGTTCCAATAGGTGATGGTCCAGCGGATATCTATCGGGATGAAAACTGCATCATGGATATCACTTCACAACATCACAACATTTCACAACAAGCGGAACAGCATTTTTCACAGAATAGGCTGGAGGAGGAGATATGGGCCGTCCCATATTGTCCGAAGAAGGATAATTTCCATTTCTATGCTAAACATAAAATTATTTTTGTATCAATGTTATTTATTCTAGCTGACGTGTATTGTCATAGCAACGTGACAAACAAGTTTTCGACCATAAATATAAGGTATGGACGTAATTACGATGACCCAAATTCTTCGATAAAAATAAAAATATGCGAAAGAGGTCAAGAATTGCTTGTAAACTATTTATTAAAGCAATATTCTGTAAGTAAATATAAGTTTTGGAAATTTAAGAAAAAAATTATAAATTGTTTTTTGAAAATTATTTTATTTTTTAAAAAGATTTTTAGAGAATAGACAGTGGTGTCAGATGTCATTTGATATGACAAATAATTGTCAGATATCTGGTACGTCAACGATATTACGGTTGACAATATAGTAAAAGTTTAAATTTTAACCGACTTCAAAAGTAGGAGGTTCTCATTTGTTTTGTTTTTTATGTGATATTAATCGTTGTGTTTTTGTGTGTTTCATGTAATCGATATGATGAGCTGCACGGACGTGAATGAAGACTGATGGGAGATGTGACCACCTATCATGAACAAGGAAATATATTTGTTAGGCGATTATTAGTGAGAAATAGGTATGAGTTTCTCCAGAGTGCGATTTTAATAAAGATGTTACTACGGTTAGGAGGTAGAGGGAATTGCGGTCCTCTCTCCTAGGGAAAAATGTGTCCGGGTTTTTGTCGGTTTATACCAGCTTTGTTTATGGGGTATAATGCCTTCGCAAAGTGGGATCGAGTTGATTCTGTATGGTGTGACCGAGCCCGTGACAATTTTTATGTATTATTCATTTAGAGAGTATACTTCAAGTTATATTTATGGAGCACTCTGGGGGAAGTTCAGGAACAGTGAGTAGGTGTTCATAACAGTGGTCGTTTTTTCTCCTGGTCTTCATAAACGTCCAATGGAGTTAAAATTATTACAGTTTTGAATTTTATTTTTGTAAACCCCTTCTGGGTAGATGCTAACTAGAGCATCTTAGGTCAGAAAATTTAGCAGAGCAGTGTGGCTTTTAGTGAGGTTTTGCCTCACTGAAGCCATGTGCATTGCCGGGATATGTAGTGTGCCGAATGGCTCAAATTAATAAAAAGAAAGTTGACCACATCACTCGGGGTGCAGTATGGTTATCCATAGATGGACTTCTGCATCTCCATAACTCCTCACCTAGGCAGGGAAAAACTGGATAGGGTTAGGTAGGTCTCAATCGGCTTTTCAAATATTTAATTGAATAGAAGACTTACTAGCGTCTGCGCTTCTATTCGTAGGGGCGTAGCTCATGTGACGACCTTATGTTGGCAACCTTATGGTGAAGACTGGCACGTTAGAAGTTTGGAACATTCTAGAAACTCTTGGAACGCCGATTGAAAATTAAGAAGTATAAGGAAGACTTTTGTTTTTAGATAAAGAAAGAAAAAGAAAGAAAATACGTTTATTTACGGTAAACATGACGCAAAAAACAGAGAAACACAAAAACAAAGAAAAACTGGGGGAAAAAAATGCGTCACATCCACGCAAAACGGCCATCGCTCAGCTTAAGTGCTATGACCCTATGCAAGACAGAGCCCCAGCGCTGGTTTTCAGCGACAGCCGGCGCCGACGTCATGACGTCAACCGGTGCAGAAAACAATGAGTAAAACTTCTAAATATTATACAGCGTAAAAAATATTAATATTTAAGTGGCAACATTCCATTTCCTGCAACATGACGCACGCGCCGCCGGCTTTGATTTTAATCTGTGCCTCTCAGCTGTCAGTAAACTATCTTTGACAATGACAATGTTAGATTAGAATAGGTTATGTAATAAAAAAAATGGCTCATGGCGGCACTATGCAGGCGTTGGCAGGCATTACGCAATGACATTATATAATGAATTTTATGATGAGATAATAATAAATAGTTAAGGGAAATTGTATAGCGAGTAGTGTTATTGTTTTTGGGAAAAAGTGTTTATGAAAGTGTAGAACTATGTATATCACAAACACATTGATTTAACACAGAACGGAACAACAAAGATGGTAAGTAAAATTAAAAATAGATTTAGATTTAGTCACTGCACAAAGACATTATACTCGTAGAGTAATAGTACTAAATTATAAATATAGGCATCGTATTGATTCAAAATAAAATTAAATAAAAATTGGATTGGTTTGAATTAAGTTAGGATTCATATAAATAATTGTTGATATAAATAATTGTATAATTTGTCTAAAATAATATGTAAAAAATTACAGGAACAAAGTGGTGCACTTAATATTAAAGGAATAAAAGTAGCAACGAGACATACAAATACAGGGACCCACAGAACCGCAAATTCCAAGCAGCCCACGCTATGGGAGATCCCACACCAAAGCCCGCAGGCCATGACCTCTGAGGTATGAAACAACACTAAAAGTACATGGTCAAGAATGATGGGAAACTTGATTATATATGAGTAACTTTTTCAGTTGAAATTTGAAGGATTGTATTGTTTTCAGGCGTCGCATTGGTGGTGGGAGATCATTCCAACAGCGCGTGGCTGCAAACTTGAAACTACCCCTGAATGCTGCAGATCTGTGCAATTTCCCTGACAGTGGGCTTACCATGGAGCGAAGAGCATATTTTAAACGGTTTTGTTTCCAGGTTAACTTTTCATAGAGATATTGTGGTTTTTGAGAAGTAACAATGCCAAACAACAAATTGGCCAAATGAAGCTTCCTTCTGGCGGCCATCTTTAATAATTTAAGTTCATTAATATATGGAGTAACATGACTTCTTCGCGGAACGTTGACACAAAAACGAACACAGGCATTTTGGATACGTTGGATCAGACGCCCCGTCCTTGAAAGCAGGCATGGTCCATACACTATATCACAGTAATTTAACTTGGATAGGATGAGACTGTCAACAAGTTTTTTCCGTACTGGTATGCTCAGGTATTTTCGTATTCCGTATAAGACCTTTAGCCTATAAAAACAGGTTCGGAGAACATTGTTAACATGGGCCTCAAAGCGCAGCTCTGGATCCATAATTAGCCCCAGATTGCATGCCTGCTCCACTCTTTCAATTTTCTCTCCCATGATAACTATCTCAGGGTTAGCAGACAGAATTACACTAACTTGATTCCTAGAACCCAGCACCATAAATTTAGATTTAAGGGGGTTCAAAACCAGAGAGTTCTCCTCCGACCATAACACCACCCTATGCAAGTCCTCATTTATTTTCTGCACTGCCAAAGATGTTTCATCGCCCTTGAAGGATATGTACAATTGATATCATCAGCGTACATATGATATTTACAGTTAATAAAGGACTTTATGATATCTGCACTGTACAAAATATACAACAAAGGCCCCAGAATCGATCCCTGAGGGACACCCCTTGACACTTGGAGGGGGGAGGATGAAACCGTTGACCCGTCCTCCCTATGTATCTCTACATATTGAGACCTGGTGGTAAGGTAGCTTTTAAACCACTCCACCGCATCACTGTCAAAGCCATAAAAAGCTAACTTTGACAGCAGTAGAGAGGTATTAATTGCGTCAAAAGCCCGGGAAAAGTCTAGCAGAGCCAGAATTGTACCCTCCCCCCGGTCACGTGCTTCAAGGATATTTCCCACAACATCAGCTAGAGCCGTTGCAGTACCTCTACCCTTTCTGAAACCTGACTGTAGGTCAGGAAGTATGTCATTTGTTTCGAGGTATTCAATAACCTGTGAGTATACCACACGTTCCAAGATCTTAGACAGGCAAGGCAGAATACTAATAGGTCTCAAGTCCTTTGTATTAGCTGGGTTATTGTTTTTAGGGATAGGGCGTACAACAGCGCATCGCCAGAGTTCGGGGAACGTACGCGTGGCTATGGACCGGTTTATGATGTCTGTGATGGCTTGCAAGGTAGCTGGCAACGTGAGAGCTATCATATCGAGACTTATACCATCGACACCCTGTGCATTTGACCCTAGACTCTTGATTATTTTTAGGATTGACTCGGGACTGGTTGTTGTGAGTGTGAATGAGGCAGGACCATACCTATGAGACTCAAAGTAGGACAATTGTGAGACGTTGTGATGACAATTACCTGGGACGTCCAGGAACGCCGCATTAATTTCATCAGGGTTGTTGAAGTGACCTGGCAGCAATCTTTGCCTATGGTCTGGAAGCACATCCGATTTTAAGTTGCGCCACAACTGTTTTGGGTCCTTCATTTGGTCATTTATGCTCTTGGCGAAATATGCCGTCTTCTCGTTAACTAGTGCCGTGATTGCTTGGTGCTTCAGATCAAGATAATATTCCTTATGACCCAGTAGTTTGGATTTACGAAATCTGTTTCTGGCTTCATCTCTCAACTTCGAAATTAGTCTGATGTTAGCAGTTATCCATGGAGTAGGGCGGGTTTTGAAGGCCTTCCTTTTTATAGGTGCATGGAGATCGAATAATTGGATCATAAATGCGTTAAATGTTTGCACCATAGTATTGACATCACTCATGTCACCAATAATCGACCATGGTATAGTTTCCAAATCTATGTTAAAATAGTCCTCTAATATGTCTCTGAGCGGACGAAATACGACAGATCTTGGTTTGGACTTATGCTTTTTAAAAATCGTCTCACATGTAATAAACGAGTGATGGCTAAGTTCACTTATATGATTCACCACAACATTCCGGATTGAAGCATCAGTGCAGATTATGTCAATAAGCGAACTACTATCACCCACAAAATGAGTGGGTGTTTGAACTACTTGATTTAGTTTGAAGTGGTTAAAAAAATCTAATAGTTGTTTTGTTTTTGGGCTATTGACATCTAGCATATTAACATTAAAGTCCCCCAATAATATTACATTATCATAGGGGGCCAAACCACCAATACTGGCAGTCAAGCCCCCGAGAAAAGACTCCAAATCCAACCATTGTGGACGATATGCAGTGCCAATGAGTAGTTTTTTCCCATTGACATGAAGAGTTAACCAAAGCTGTTCAACATTGGGATGATGAGGGTGAGGTCTTACACGCGCAGCTACCCCGTTTTTAATGTAAAAAGCGACTCCTCCGCCGTGCCCATTACGTACAGACGTAGGTCGCGGTATGTGCTTGAGCTTGTACCCAGGCACACTAGGCGCTCGGTTCTCCTCACCCTTACGCAACCAAGTCTCGTTGATAGCCATGACATCCACAGAATGGTTGATCATAGCTACCAAAAATTCATCCTGACCAGTCCCTAGAGAGCCCGCATTCAGTAGACCAAACTTAATAAATTTACTCGGAGTCATTTGCATTTGTCATCTGTGTATTGTATGTATGTCTTGTGTATCTGTGTTTGTATGTGTGAGTTTATGTAGATGTAGGAAATATGTATAACAGAGGGTTGCAGTGAGCTTAAATGATTGAGTGATGTTGTACTGTAATTGTAATACATTAGAATAATTGTAAATAATTTGATTGTAAATAATTTTTGGATAATATTAGGATATAGATATATATATATAAGTGTATAGATATATAAAACAGATATATAAAAAACTATTAACTGCAACTGATTATACATACTACCCGAATTGTGGTGAAACACCCGATAGAAACAGTTGAGACGCATATTTTCCCAGTTAGAAATAATTAACGAGTACTTAAAAAATAACACAAAGAAAAATAAAACCAAAGAGTAGTCATGCATTTTCATTGACAGTTCCAAAAAACCGAGATATGTCTTCATCAGTGCGGATCCTCTGTGTGGGGTCACCCGGCTTCTTCCTGGCAAGTATGCGGCCGCGCTTCGTCCATACAAATCTCCAGTCGAAGAGGCCAGCAGCGTCCCGTGCCCTCCGAAACAACTGGCGGTTGGTTTTTGTAAGACGCTCATTGAGGAAGAAGCGTCGTGCCGGGCCGGGCATGTCAAGGTCGGCTGTCGTCGCACCACGCCGCACTCGTGCGCTCGCCAGCAGCTCGTCGCGCAGATCACGACGCGCCAGGCGCACGACAATGGCGCGCGGGCGAGTTTCTGCCGCACCAGCGGAGCTCGTCGCATTGAGCTGCCTCCCGCCGACTCGTTCCGCGCTGACAATGTCGCGCTCCTCAAACTTGACCCCTAGCTTAAGGCCTATGACCTTGGTGATGTGGATCGGGTTATCAATCTTGGCCTCGGGGATATTTGTTATTTCAATGTCATTCGCCAAAAGATCCTGATCCCTGTCATTGAGCTCGCGCCTCAACTCCTCCACGATCCCGTCCACTGCCCCGGCATTCACCGGGCCCGAAGAAGCTCGCCGCTCCAAAGCGTCCACTCTGGCCTCGAGGCCATCGATGCGCATGCCGCATGTATTTATAGAGGTTTTGAGCTCCATCATCTCCACCTCCATTTCCTTGCGAAAGACTTGGATCTCCGCACGCACCGCCCTCAGTTCCTCCATGATTAATTTCATGTCGGAGCCGGCGATCAGCGATATTTCCCGGGCCGCGACGTCGACTACAGAGGCACTGTAAGGCGGCGGAGTAGCAACGCGAGATAGGCACGCAGACCGCATAGGTGCAGGCCTGGAACAGTCTTCAGACATATTGGTTGTAACAACCGTTTCCATGCAGGCTTGTTCTATAGGGGTGTTTCCAGCTTGAGAACCCTCCGCATGGCCTCTGACTGGGGTCTCAGCCCTGTTGTCCCTAACGAGGTCCTTTTTGCATTCGGGGCAACGCCAGCTTGCGGTAATAATTGCTTTGGAAGCAACGCCTACACATACTCGGTGATATTGGGCCTGACATTTACCACACCTAGCGCCCTCCACCGTCGAGATAAAGCGACCGCAACCTCCACACTTAACACCCGGCATGATGGCAACAGACGATTAGCAAGTGGTTCTAGGTTGGCAGGCTAGATGGCCCAAGAGATGACTCGTTACGGATCGTTAGTCAAATAAATAAATAAAGACAGATGGCACTATTATCACGTCAAGAGCTTGCAACCACTTGTTATAAAAGATAAGAGGGTAAGCAGATAATTACGCAAAGTCACTGTGTTATTGTTTTGTTGATTTGTGTCCCATAAGCACTCTATTTATTGTTCACTTCAATATATGTTACGCTATATTGCACTAAGATTACAATAATAATAAATTTTTTCACCAATATTTGTGTTTAGTATTATTTCCGACAGTAAGAATGACAGGCAGGTCTACACCGATACAGACGTCATCCGTCAGTCTAGGTAAACTTCACCTAGCCCGCTCGAAGAGGGCACATGTATTAATTTCATTATTCAATATAACGTATTAGTGTTCCAGTTCTCTTTCTTTTATAACACATCACACATAAGCAGTCACTCTTATTCACCACACTCTCGCACCGCTAGCGAGTAAGACAAACCCCCAGGAACTTGAAAGGAATCTCCAGGGACCTAGCACTGAGAGAAGCTGCTCCAGGTCCCTATAGTACCTACGTAGCTATACAGAAAGTATGAGAGACAGGGACAGTGTAAGATTTAAACGAAAAATTTAAAAAAATCAAGAAGCGAACGGAGGCAGCTCGAAATTAGCAACATAACCTGAAATACCTACGGACTTGTAAGGTATCCGTTTATTCCAAGCACGCACCATTTTAAGTTCTTTTCATATTACCTACCTCTCCTTCTAAATTTAGACGTCACTGGCTGAAAGTGAAGAATATCATCATCAGTTTGAATGTTATCAGGGCTTTTTAAAGCGTGTTAGGTACTTCTTTTTCACTATATTATATTATTTCGTACGTCTTTTCGTTTTATCATAAATTTTTGATACGAATTAATTATATCGTGGTGCCTAATTTATTAGTGTAATTATATAACGGAAGCTCGTAATAAATTCTAAAACTTAGGTATAACTAAATACGAATTTTTCTTTGATTTTGCATGCTAATAACTCAAAATAGCAAACAAAGGGCATATTTGCCCTAAGACGATAGCGTAGTGTCATCTGTAATTTTCTTGTGGAACTACGGTTGTCATGGCGGAAAGACGTAGATACGAAAAATACTGTGTAAAATAAATTCAAGTGTAGTGCCATCTATCCAAAGTCGACCGGTACTAAATAAAGCAGTAAGTTAATTCCACGTGGTCATGGTAGATGGCAGTAGGTACTAGGAAAACTGTTTTGACCTATGAAAATGTCTGTTTGCAGAATTGTTCGAAAGGGTTTTCTGAAATGACAGACACCAGCTAGCAGCACTGAGGCGTTAGGTTCAGGCACCTCTCGAAACGTTGTCATTAGTTAAATTGACATCAACGTCATGTTACGTCAAAAGTTGCTTTTTAAAAGTACAAGACCTCTCGCTTAAGTGGCGCCAACTGGTGGCGTAAATTTGCCTGAAAACCCTCATTAACTTGTTACTTATGTTGCACTTCTACAAAGAAAACGTTTAAATAATGAATGTGATGTTATGTACGAGAAATTGATGTACTGTATGAATAGCTACCCATTCTGAAAATGATAAGGCCCAATAAATTGGTATCTGATAAAAATTAAACTAGTCAATGGCACGTGTGCTTTTAAAAATGAAACTTGTCGATGGCGCGTGTGCTTTTAAAAATTAAACTTGTCGATGGCGCGTGTGCTTTTAAAAATTAAACTTGTCGATGGCGCGTGTGCTTTTAAAAATTAAACTTGTCGATGGCGCGTGTGCTTTTAAAAATTAAACTTGTCGATGGCGCGTGTGCTTTTAAAAATTAAACTCAGGCGCGTGTGCTTTTAAAAATTAAACTTGTCGATGGCGCGTGTGCTTTTAAAAATTAAACTTGTCGATGGCGCGTGTGCTTTTAAAAATTAAACTTGTCGATGGCGCGTGTGCTTTTAAAAATTAAACTTGTCGATGGCGCGTGTGCTTTTAAAACCCTAAGAAAATAAAACCGGCCAAGTGCGAGTCGAACTCACGCGCAAAGGGTTTCGAACACATCATATTTATCGGGTGTAAAAACACAGTTTCCGTAGCCGAAAGCTACATATTCTACTCATTATTTGGTTTATTTTTTTCCACTAGACCATACCTGGGAATCCACTGTTTTTGGAGATTTTTTAACTTTTTTACGATTCTAAGTGTATTACTAAACTTTTATCTGTTATTTACCTACTAAACTTTTATCCAAACAAACATTACCTGAATTTTCGTTTTTTTTTTTTTAATTTTGGAAATTGCGCATTTGAAGTTACAAAAACGCAATGAATATCAAACGTATCCGACAAGTACCTACGTAGCTTAGAGCGAAGGGGCAGGGTTTAACTCCACTTGCCTGGGTTCGCGTTACATTGCGCGCAATAAAAAATAGTCTTTTTTTCATACCTAAAAATAAAATTCGACTACTTTGTTAGATGTAAAGTATGCGCAATTGAGGGCTATGTAATGTGTCTTTTACACCCCGTATTTTTTAAACCAAAGACTACTTATGTTTTCAAGTTTACACCCCAAAAGAGCGAGGGTCCGTATTCCGAATTGATTTGTTTACGTAACACATCCATATTTGGGTCACAGAAATTAATGTGTGTAGGTACTGAATCGTTTCAGAAGATTCGGAGCGAATTGGCTGTGACATACGGACAGACAGAGAGATAAACAAATAGATAGACAGATGGAAACACTGGAAGACAGACGCACGAGAGATCCTATAAGGGTTAAGTTTTTATATTCAGAGGTTCGAAACCCTAAAATCTATTTTCCCTGACTGCACAAGACTGTGTAAAGAACTTAAATGGTAGAATTTGTATCCGTATAAAGTAGAAAAGTTGAAAGCCTTTAAAAATGAGGTAACTTTAATAAGAAAATCCATGTTGTAACTAACCCCTTTCGCTTCAACAAACGTATAGGTATTTGCATGACGTCACTCCTTCTTAATCGTGCGTGTAAAGTGTTACTGCGTGGCTGACCATTATAAATATCACCTTATAAAAAACATTGAAAGAAAGAAAAAATAAGGTGAAGAACAAACGAGAAATCATTTCATAAAATATAGTTCATTATTATTACTTAAACTTGGAAATTGAATTTCCTTTTTAACCGACTTCAAAAACAAATGTTCTGTATTCAACCCGCATGTCATCATTCTCCTGCCCTTATCCCAATTTATTTGGGGTCGGCGCAACATGTCTTTTTCTTCCATACTCCTGTAGTAGTCGTAATTTCTGTAGTTACCCCCTTTTTACCCATATCCTCTTTCTCACAGTCTAACCATCGTTTCTATGGCCTTCGTGTACTCTTATAGCCATCCACATCCATACACAAGACTTTCCTCACGACATTTTCTTCATTCCTCCGCTTCACATGGCCCATACCACGACAACCGATTTCCACACAACTTTTCAGTCAGCGATGCCAACTTTCAGACTTCCTCTTAATACTCATTTCTAATTCTATCCATGCGCGTAACACCACACATCGCTCTTAGCATTCTCATCTCAGCTGCATGCAATTGCTTTTCATTCATCCCTTTTGTGGCCCAACATTTTGAACCAAACAAGACAGCAGGTCTGATCATTGTTTTATACATCTTCCCCTTAAGAGTAAGGGGAATGCGGGAGTCGCAGATAGTCCCGGTGATCTGCCACCATTTCATCCATTCAGACCATTCGACCCGAAAGTATGTATGTATATTTGCTCGCGATTTTCTCGAAAACTACTGGTTCAATTTCGTCATTCAAATGCATATTTTTAAAGGAAGGTTTTGGTAAATAATACAAGGACCTTTGAAGATCTTCGGAGATAGACAGTGGAACTCTTCAATAACTGCAAATGCAAATGACTCGCGATTACTGCGATCATCTGTCTATGTATTGTCAACACAATTTAATGGGAAAACACAACTAAAAAGTGAAAATAAAAACTTCTTACAAAAATTCGAACCGACTTCCAAAAAAAAAAGTTAAAAAGTGCAAAATAACTTTAATATCGGAAATTGGTGTCAAAAAACGAAGAAACAAAACCAGAAACACCGACTTCCGAAATTAAAGTTATTTATGATGTAAACAAATCTTACAAGTTAAATTTGACCCACTTCCCGGTTTCCGATTTAGCTGAAATTTTGCGTAGGTACATGTTTAGTTTGGATGACCATGCATGGTTAGCTAAATGACGTCATTCGAAATCTAATATGTCGGACTCCCAGAGAAGGCGGACTAGTAATTTTGAATACATGCATAAGTTGAGAGTTCAGTGCCCACGTAACAAAAGTGGGGGAGAGCGCGCGAACTTCAAGTCAATAGATGGACGTTAACTAATAAATATTGTGACTGTTTAAAATTGTATCATAAATGTATTTCACACGTTTTAAAACTAATTTTAATGTATTAAAACATGATCATAATATTTAATTAATCTTTCAATATTTTACTGAACCAAATTATCGTTACTAGTGAAATTAATTAAGTATTCACTTTAATTTATGTTTAGATTTTAGGATATATTTTGTAATTGCTCACATATGTGCGGTAGAATCCACGTCCGAGCTGAAGGAAAGGTCGTTTTGGAGCTGAAAAACTGCAATGACAATTGTCCATGTGTATCAAATGACGTTTTTAAACACGAGCAAGTTTAGTGGGCAAAACATAACAAGGAAGAACTTCATAATTAGTAACAAATTATTGTGAGCAATGGCTCGCGGATTGTTTTACTTGTGCATGTAAATTAAAATATTGGTGAGGGTTGCCTCGCGACTAGCCTGAAACAATAAATATAATAAGTTGTGGTGAGGGCTGGACGTCAGACTTTTTCACACTTGTGCAAAATACACTTCATTGCAAGCTTATAAGCGGTACGGGTAGGAGCCGGTTGTCAAGGAAGTGTACTTAAAAATTATTATGAGCCTGGTACTGTTCCACTGGAGGGCAAATGTCTCCCTACCTTCCTTAAAGAACAATACCCAGTTCCCATACATTTAAAAAGTTTAGAAAATAATGTCAAATAATCATTCTTACGATTTAAACGCTACGAAGACCAAGAATATTTGTTACTTTTTAGGTTAGGATTTGCCGATTTCAAGTATGTAATATAGAAAAAAAATGAGCTAGAACTAATTATTAACACTCGAAGTTTAGTCTAAAATAACCTAGCTATGGTGTAAAACGTCTTTTATACTTTGTGAATTAATTGAAACCAACTTTATTCGATGTTTGTCACTATAGATTCAGTGAAGGACTGTCCAATGTCAAAAAAATCTGTTTCAGCCGTGCGAACTCAATTTCATACTGCATGATCTGGCCTGCGGACGGCGAGTAATGGGTAGCTCGCCGTCCGATCAGCACCAAGCCCGAGAGTCGACGGCACGTAGTGTTCCACGCACGCCTCAAAAAGTTGTCAGCAATAATGACGGGGCCCGTCATGGCCGATATCTGCACCGGGGTTTGTTGATAAATTCGAAACAGAGTTACCGCGCCCCTAGACACTCAGGGTAGGGAAGGAACAGGGGTGGGTTTTAGTAAGTAAGAGTCTGACACCCCCTCCCGCTCCACCCTAGAGCGGGAGATGTCATTGGATGATTTCCCATCCGCCATAAAAAAAAAATGAATGATTAATTAATTTAATTATTATGTTATTTTTAATAAATCAGTATTATACTGTTATTTGATATGGCAATGTTTATATAATAACTTAAGGTTGGCTGTACTGAACGCATAGAATGAATGTGTTAGATGTCAAAGTTGGTACGTGTGTTTTTTAAGTTCCGTTTTCTTACTTGTTCGGTTGCTCCGGTTGCTCTCGTAATGCTAAAGAGTAGTGTGCTGTGTGATTACAATAAAAGGACTTGTGTCTACTAGAAATTATCTGCATTTCATTTCAAACAACATCAGGTTATGGGCCCAGACACATATACCTGTTTGTTGCAGATAATCGCGAGTTGAGACAGCTAAAAGTCGACGAGAAGGAAAAGTGAGGGTATCTCGCTAAAGTGCGGCGTGGTGCATAGATTTTGTGCATTGCGAAATATCGTCGAGGAGTACTTGTTCCTAGTTGAGAAAGGACGAGGTCGGAATGGAGAGCAATAACAGCAACAATGTCAATGTTATCAAATTGGAAGGGGCCAGAAACTGGAATATCTGGAAATTTCAAACAACAGTTCAGTTGAGAGGTAATGGCTGGTTGGACATTGTGGAGGGAAGACGCACGAAGCCCGAAGTCGCCAGTGAGATACCTTCATGGGAATCTAAAGACGCTAAGGCGCAAACACTACTGGTTACTCGGATGTCGGAGGAGGCAATGTTACATATTATTACATGTACGAGTTCTTCTGAAATGTGGCGAAAACTTCACAGTGTATATGAACAGAAAAGTGAGACTAGTGTGCATATAATACAGCAAAGATTCTTTCAATATAAGTATGAGAGGGGCACAGACATGTCAGTTTTCTTGTCTAAGATTCAGGAAATACAAAACCAATTGAAACAGATGGGCGAAGAAATCTCGGATAAGTTTGTAATCACAAAAGTGTTGATGTCATTGCCAGACGAATACAAACATTTCGTTTCGGCTTGGGAATCTGCGCCCGACGAGAAGCAAACATTCGATAACTTGGTTGCTAGATTACTAATCGAAGAAGAGAGAGTAAAGGGCAAGAACGAAGAAGCGCAGCAAACTTCATCTGCGTTCATAGTAAAAAATAAGAAGCCTATAAAATGTTTCAAGTGTGGGAAGAGTGGACATTATCAAACTGACTGTAAGAGTAATAAAAGTGGCAGTGAAGAAAACGCTAATAATAATAACTGCTTCTTTTGTGGAAAGTTTGGACACTTCAAGTCTCAGTGTCGGTTTAGAAAACAAAGAATGTCAAGAAATGAAAATAAAACGAAAAGTAATGCATTCATGGTGGTTAATTCGTCGCATAATCTTCAAAAATCTAAGTGGCTAGTGGATTCTGGTGCTTCAGAACATATGTGCCGGGATCGTGCATTGTTTACGTCGTATAAAAGCACTTCACCTAAACCTGTGGTCGTCGGTAATGGCGCGGTGATTAATGCGCTTGGTTGCGGACAGATGGCAGTACAAGTGTCGAACGGAAACGATTGGATTGATACTGTGATTGACGACGTGTTGTATGTTCCTGAACTGAAAACGAACTTGTTCTCAGTCAATCGCGCCACAGATAAAGGATACGTCATGATGACAGATGACAGTTCATGCAAATTTTACAAGTCGAACAAAATATGTGCGGTGGCGGAAAGAATTGGAAGTTCCTATTATTTAGATCTACGTTTTATTAGTAATATCGACACAGCGAACACTGCAAAGTTAGTCCCGAACGACATAAATGAGTGGCACAGAAGATTGGTGCATCAGAACTATACTTACGTAAAAGATATTCTGCAGAAACATAACATTGAGGTTATACAAACATCAAAGCATGAGTGTGAAAGTTGTTTGGCCGGAAAAATACATAGATTGCCGTTCAGTAGAAGTGAATTCAAGAGTTCTAAGACATGTGAGTTAATTCATGCTGATACCTGCGGTCCTATGGAAGAGCCGTCAGTTGGTGGGTCAAGGTACTTTGTCGTCTTGAAAGATGATTACTCGAACTTCAGAAGCGTGCACTTTGTGAAAACAAAAGATGAGATCAAACATCGTATTGAGAATTTCATAAATAAGGCAGAGAATATGACTGGAAACAGAGTGAAGATATTCAGAAGTGACAATGGCCTGGAGTTTGTAAACAAAGATGTGAAAGAAACATTTTCAAGACGTGGAATAACACATCAAACCACCGTACCATATACCCCGGAACAAAACGGGAAAGCTGAAAGAGAAAATAGAACGTTAATCGAAGCGGCAAGAACTATGATTCATGAGAGGAACTTACCAAAGAAATTATGGGCTGAAGCTGTAAACACAGCGGTGTATGTGTTGAACAGAACTGGAAAGAGCCATGAAGATGGAAGATCTCCATTTGAGGTATGGACTGGAAAAACGTTTGATATCCGTGAGTTGAGAGCTTTCGGTGCAGAAGTGTATGTACACATACCGAAGGAGAGAAGGAAGAAATGGGATAAGAAAGGAGAGAAGGGCTTGATGGTCGGGTATGAGGAGAATGTGAAGGGATACCGGATATACTTCGCTGAAAAAAACACAGTGGAGGCTAAAAGGGACATTATTTTCTTACAAGAAGAAAAGAAGGAAAAACCTGAAGGGAGTGAAGGTCAAATAGTGGTATCGTTAAACTTTGATGAAGACAAAGGGCAAGAGAGTAGTCCCGAGAGAAATGTGAATGAGGAAGCTGTCCCTGAACCCGAAGAGATGACCGATTCAAGTACCTTAGAAGGTAATTCAGAAACTGATAGTGACTACCTGCTGTGTAGTGAGGAAGAACGCCTGCTAGATGAAATTGGTTCGCCTAGAGATGAAAGGAGTCAGCGTGTGCGTAAACAAACATCATTCTATCAGTGTAATAATGTGCAGTTGGACAAAACTGAGTGTGAGCCAATTACTTATAGTGATGCCATGAGCAGGAGTGATGTGAAGCTATTGCTAGGGAACTTCAGACTTTGAAAGACAATAATACATGGGGACTTTGTGATTTACCTGTAAGTGCAAAGCCTGTCAGTAGCAAATGGGTTTTTAAGATTAAAAACGTAAATAATGTCACACAGTATAAGGCTAGGCTGGTTGCTAGGGGATTTGAGCAACAGGATGTGTTTAATTTAAGTGATATTTATGCCCCAGTTGCAAAGCTTGCAACTTTTAGGTTATTTGTAGTAATTGCAACTAAATATAATTTACCTATTTACCAAATGGATGTCACGGGGGCTTTTCTGTATGGTGATATTAAAGAGAATGTGTTTTTAAGTTTACCAGAAGGGGCTTATTTAGGAGTAAATAATATAGTAAAGCTAAATAAGTCATTATATGGGTTAAAAAGTTCACCTAAATCTTGGAATATTAAATTTAACTCTGTAATAACTCGAGAAGGTTTCATAAGGTCAAAATGTGATTCATGTTTGTATAAAAAGGATAATGGCACAGACAAAATATTTGTTTTAATTTATGTAGATGATTTGTTGATTCTTGGCACAAATATAAATGAAGTCACAAAGCTAAAAATAATATTAAATAAAGAATTTAAGATGAAGGATTTAGGGTTTATTTCAGACTTCTTAGGAATAAATGTGAAACAAAATTTTGAAAATGGCACAACTGTATTATCACAAAGAAATTACTTAGAAAATGTACTTAAAAGATTTAATATGGAAAATTGCAAACCTATGTTGACTCCCATAGATATAAATTTTAATACTAAAATTTTTGATTGTGACAATTCTAGTGATAAAGACATTGAAGGAATTTGTAGACAAATTATTGGTTGTCTTATGTATGCTGTTGCAGGCACTAGGCCTGACCTGTGTTTTGCAGTCTCTTTGTTAAGTAGATATCAGAAATGTGCAAATAGTGTGTTGCTAAGCGCACTTAAGAGAGTATTGCGTTATGTAAAACATACTTTAGATTATAAAATTATTTATGAGTGTAATGATACTATGTTACAAGGGTATTGTGATGCTGATTGGGGAGGGGATCAGAGGGACAGAAAATCCACATCTGGTTATTTGTTTACCTTTGCAAATTGCTTGATTGTGTGGTGTTCGAAGAAGCAATCTTCGGTTAGTTTGTCTTCTACGGAAGCTGAGTATGTCTCTATGAGTATGGCAGCCAGTGAAACATGCTGGCTTGTTCATTTGCTACATGATTTTGATTTTCATAACGTTAGTCCAGTAAATTTGTATTGTGACAATCAGTCGGCTATTTTAAGTGCAAGTACAGTTTCAGTTAAGCGTCTCAAACATGTTGATATTAGATATCATTTTGTGAAAGATTTGATTAAAGAAAATAAAATTATTATTCAGTATATAAGTACTTCTGAACAATTAGCAGACATGCTAACAAAGTCACTTTGTAAGGATTTGTTAATTAAGTTTTTAACACGGTGTAATGTAAAGTTATAGATAGAGATGTTTTAACACTAATGTTTGGTTTTTGATATTATATAGAGTTTATTTAGTTTCTTAAATGTATGTAAACATTGAGAAGGGGTGTTATTTGATATGGCAATGTTTATATAATAACTTAAGGTTGGCTGTACTGAACGCATAGAATGAATGTGTTAGATGTCAAAGTTGGTACGTGTGTTTTTTAAGTTCCGTTTTCTTACTTGTTCGGTTGCTCCGGTTGCTCTCGTAATGCTAAAGAGTAGTGTGCTGTGTGATTACAATAAAAGGACTTGTGTCTACTAGAAATTATCTGCATTTCATTTCAAACAACATCATATACAAAGACTACTTACTGATTAAATAAAACGTTAAATAATGTAATTATAAAACTTAGAAACAGAGTTGAATAAAGTCAAATAGCAGTGTGTGAAATGTAACGTCCTAAAAAGTGTAGTTGACATGCGTTCAAAACATGGTAATACAAATTTATCCTTGACGTAGAATAAGCATATAGAAAAAAAAATAATCCTGCGTTTCGTTTTTTGTTATATACAATTGAATTAGCTGAATTTTAAGATTTATTTAATTTCTATCTTCTTCTTTCCTTGAGTGTTATGCGATTTTGGGCCAGTTTGAAAAGGAATCCAGCTCATCTCACCATCTCGTTCTTAGACAGTTGTGTTGTCATTTTCTAGAGTTTAGGATAAATTTTATGGTCATTTTTGCCTACACAATTTTATTACGAGGTCAAATAAAACTAGAATTATCGGAGAAGCAACGAGGCCAACTTTAAAAATTTTTGAAAAGTTTTTCTTGTTATTTCTGCGAAAATAATTACATGGTGTAGGTACCGGAATTTAAATACAAATTACGTGCAGGTAGACCACAAAAGTTTTTGTCTCAGAGGTCCTATTTTATTTCCGTATGCAGTTTAATTAGGGTCATGGTTGTCCTTGACATACTCACATGCTCAATGTGAGGTACCTTAGGGATCTCAATTCTAGGAGATATAAGGTTACTTGTAGCTTTAATGGCATAATTGAGTGTGCTAGCTAACAAGTGGCGATAATTTAATTTTATGATTATATTTTAGACGATATAATTATCTTCATTTTTGCTGTTATACATACGTTACATACACATACGGTAAGATTGTTGCATATATTTATATAGATTCAAGTTCTTCAAACTTAACAGACATATGTGTTGCTGGGGAGTTTGTTGGCCACTTCTTCTTCACAGCTAAAACACTGGGAAGTGGTGACGGGCGGGCGTTTTTGGGGGACTGTCTTTATGTAGAACTTTGACGTTCAAAAAGTACTGGCTTTTTACAAAAAACCAACTCTGTTTCTAGTTTTGTTTCTTAATTATTTGACACCGACTTCCAAAATTAAAGTTATTTTGCAAAATTTAGTGTTTATTTTTTTCGGAAGTCGGTTGAATTTGTAACCGACTTCAAAAAGGAGGCGGTTCTTAATTCGGCTGGTATTTTTTTAATGTATGTACGTACAGCGTTGTGTGGTGTATGTACACTGATTACTCCGAGGTTTCTGATCCGATTTTTGTGATTTTTTATTTTGTTCGATGCGATATAAGTACTTGGCGTTTGGTTTAAATTTGGTGAAGATCTTATGAAGAACATTTTGTGAAATTTTTGTGCCAGTTCACCTTTCTGGGTCGGCCTGCCTTGGACGTTACTCAGACATCAACTGATCACGATTGTTGATCGGGATGCCTGATCGGATTCAATTCCTAAGAGTACCTAATCATTTGGTAACTGTAGCAAATACCATCATGGATTCGGAGATTTTCTTCGATAAAATCGCCAACATTACTATTCGACTACGCTTCTTTTAAAAAAAAATTAATATTTTCAAAAAACCCGACTTTAAAAAATAAGCAGTTATTAACTGCCTTGCTTGAAAAGTGACTTGTTTGGAACTTTTTAGTTGTTTTTAACAGTCGGGTTTTTTGAAAATATTATTTTTTTTATTTTCTACATTTTAGTGAGTTATACTTTTGGATTAACCTACTCGAACCCTTTATTTTGATACCCCATTTATTGTCGACTTTATTTTTTTTTCTTTTTCACAATATGGCGTCTGGTTGTCGCCATATTGTATTTTGATTACTGTCATGTCTTTAGTAGCTCTCTAACTCGCAAGATTAAGACGAATCACTTGGCGTGAGAATTATCAAAATCGGCCTACGCGTTTGCTTTCTAAAGCGCCACTAAGGAACAGTACATACATAGGATGATGAACACATTACCCTCCCTTGTGTCACCCAGTCGGGTA
Organism: Polia nebulosa; assembly: GCA_951329385.1. NCBI lineage: Eukaryota > Metazoa > Arthropoda > Insecta > Lepidoptera > Noctuidae > Polia > Polia nebulosa. The sequence goes on from OX589596.1 coordinate 4,890,927, forward strand.
AAAAATCGGTCCTTTTTATAAAATTCCTTTAGAAACACTTTAATAGTTTCCTTTGAAAAACATATGCTCGATAAACCAATCATAATAGCATAAAGTAGGTTAAACTAAGTCTAAATAAAGCCGATCCCTGCACTATATAAATAGGCGATGTGTACTGGTGCGGGAATCAAACATGTGACCCGACTGATCGGCGGTCGACTGTAACAAATTAGCACGGAACCTTTGTGGGTTGTTGTTCAGGCGTTACTTTGGAAATAAAACTTTGCTGTAAACGTGGCGTTTGATGATATCAGTTAAAATCATGTAATGGGTTAGTATTGGATGTATCTTTATAAATAGTGAAACGAAACTCCCAGATACTTCTTATACTTTTTATGGTTACGTATCCAAAGGGTCCAAACGGAGCCCTATTGTTGTCTCTCACGTGTCCGTCTGTCTGTCTGTCCGTCCGTCGTCTGTCACAAAATTTTGTTACGAACCACATTTTAACTTTCCATCGACCTATGAACTTGAAATTTGGTGATAAAGGTTTTATTATTACGTTTATGTAACTAACAAATACTAATATTTGGTACTGAACCCGACACGCACTTGTCCAGTTTTTTTAATTAACAACTCACCTATTACACTTGATCTTAATAGACTTCATTACTTATACAGTTAGAGCCTATGGTACCTTACAAGCAGTACAGCCACCTTAGCCAAAATACATTTCTGTTAACGTTAACGATGACACTTCGTGCAAAATGTATGGCAAAGACATGACTGGGCGTGAGTCACGTGACAGTTCTCTGTCTAACATACATTTTGCACGAAGCGTTAGCGTTAACTTTAACAGAAAAGTATTTTGTCTAAAGGCTCTGGTTGGTTCCGCTGTCGCCGAGGAACTGCCCTGACCTGACTCAACCATCCCACCATGGTTTGAAATTCCCGCCTTCTGTCGTTGAAATATGGCGGCAATGTCTCCTACCAACCTAACTCAAATCAATACAAGAACTAACATAAGAATGCGTACCAACTAATCAATTTAAATATTTAGAATGCAGTAGGTTTTAGGCACCAAATTGGTTAAAAATATAATTAAGGATTTAGCTGTTTCGCATCCGATGATAATATCAAATCAACACAACTACAGAATCCTAACGATTGCTACAGATAATATAGCATAGTTTAAAACAAATTACGACAATAGGTAATACCTGAATAGGATAAAAAGTACAAAATAAACTTTAATTTCGGAACGACTTCTGAAATTAAAGTTATTTTGTACTTTTTTGGAAGTCGGTTCTATGTTTTTGTAAAAAAGTTTTTTATTTTTCACGTTTTAGTTGTGGTTCCCTATTAAACTGTGTTAACAATTCATAGACATACGGTAGCAGCAATCGCGGTTGATTTGCTGTCAATTTTTGAAGAGTTCCGTTGTCTGTCTCGGAAACCTATCATCAGATCTATATGAAATTTGAATGGGACTATTTTGGAATAAACCGCTTACGAACAAAAAAAGAATTTAGCAAATCCGTCAATACATGACGTAGTTATGCCCGAAAGTACAAACATCCGAATTGATAACCTCCTTCTTTTTGAAGTCGGTTAAAAATAATATAACATATTATACTATAAATAATAATAAATTAATATAACTAATAATAATAAAGCATTTTGTTGTTTTGCATTCGATGATCAAATCAACAATACTACTGTATCCTAAAAGTTGCCACAGATAGTATATCATAATTTAAAACAAATCACGACAATACTGCTATACCTGAACTGTGTAGATGAGACTAAAACAGTCTGGTCTGTCAGATAAACTACCATAAAATTTTGGACACATGTATTTTGTCTTTGGTCACCTAAACAAAAAATTTGGACGCTAATAAGCGTTGAAACTTCGCATAACTTTATCAAAATTTAAAATTCAAAGCATTTATTTCAAAATAATAAACCATTTTCAGGCATTTTTGAACTGTCAATATGTCGGTCAATCAGAAAGATGAAGCTAAATATGTCACACCTACATCAAAAATGTACTACTTTTTACCTAGAAATGACAAGCCCCCACTCCGAACTTTAGTGCGTTTTATCAATGTCTGAATTTTGTGACAGACGACGGACGGTCAAACAGGTAGACGGACACGTAAGTGACAGCAAGGGCTCCGTTTGGACCCTTCGGGTACGGAACCCCAAAAACACGTGTCCAATATTTTTTGATAATCTAACTTTTTTTATAGGGTGGGTATGGGTAATCATCAAATAACTTCGCCAGTCATGTGTGTTATGTCAGACTCTTACTGATTAAAACCCACACATGTTCCTTAGTTGCCTGTTCCAATGCCGCGGTGACACTTTCAAACACTTCCGAGACACTGGTAGGGTCCAGTTACTCCTGTGACCTGTTGTTCTGAAACATATTTAGTTTTTTTTTTTTAATCTTTATTTTTTAGGGACTTTTATCCTTTTAGGCATGTCAGCCCCATCGTAACCTAACCTAAGTTTATATTTCAACTTATAATATTAAAACCTTAACAAGAAGTTATACTAACAACACATTGCCATGTCATAAACAATTTTAGCAGCATCACTGCCTTTTTTTTTTGTGGTGTGAGAAATCATACAATGACTTCTCCCGCTCTGGGTGCAGCGGGAGGGCGTGTCAGACTCTTACTGACTAAAACCCACCCCTGTTCCTTCCTGCCCTTAGTGCCCAGGGGCGATATAACTCTGTTTCAAATTTTATCCTCAACCCCCGGGCAGAGCAGTATCACTGCCTGTGTTTGCCAGGATTTCAAAAAACGTATTGTCAAGTTTACGCAATCTTGACAATCTTTCCCTACCCGTCTGGTTCTTGACACATTCCATTAAAAGATGCTGGACATCATCAATAACTCCACACACATCACAATTTGGGGAATCTAGTTTTTTCATCAGATGACCAAATCTTCTGGTGGGAAAGTGTCCAGAACGAAGTCTTAGAGCCGCTACAATATATGTTTTGCTCATTTCGGAGTTCACAAACCTTGTACCAGATCCCCTTGACTTTACTTAGGTCTTGAAAGTAAAGATCCCATTTTTCAATACAAGCTGTTTTAAGTTTGGCAGAATTTCTGTATAGTCAGGCGTTATTGTTTTTTCTGTGCCTTCTGTTATTGCCAGTCTTGCTAACCTATCAGCCTCATCGTTACCTGCTAGTCCTATGTGCAATGGTACCCATTGCAAGTTCACATTTACTGACCGTAAGTTAAATTCATAAATGTATTTTAGAATTTTGTAGGCTATCGATGTACCTCTGAAACCAGAAACACATCGAGCCAAATGTTGAAGAGCACTTTTACTATCAGATAAGATCACTATATTTTTCTCAGTATCAACGCATAGACTTAGGGCTATTTAGTAGAACCCGTGCATCGAACTAACATTTGTCCATATTTGTAACCTACCCCCAAAATATTATAAACGATGCCTAAGTTTGTAATAATTGATGCAATAACAGCCGCACGGGTCGATCCATCAGGTTAAGCTTCGCATTCCGGGGTTGGTCCATGGATAGGTGACCGTCTTTACATACCGAGACTCCTCCGTGCCTCGGAAAGCACGTTAAGCCGTTGGTCCCGGCTCTCAATCGTGGATCTTTGACAGTCGTTACGGGTCGTCAGAAGCCTGACAACCAGTCTTACCAAGGGGTATCGTACTACCCAGTTACTGGGTTGTGGAGGTCAGATAGGCAGTCGCTCCATGTAAAATACTGGTATTCAGCTGCATCCGGTTAGACTGGAAGCCGACCCCAAGATAGTTGGGTAAAAGCTAGACAGATGATGAAGATATAAGAATAAGTTTATCTCAAACATCCATTGGAGTTTGTTATGACCGTAATTGTATTGGACCTATGATTTTATACAAAAGTCCTAAATTATAAAAGCGAGATTTATTTAGTAGCAGCCTTTTTTTTGGGGAGGGGGGGGGGGTGGCGGGGTGGGAAATCATCAAATGACTTCTCCCGCTCTGGGTGGAGCGGGAGGGCGTGTTGACTCTTACTGACTAAAACCTCTATGAACACGAAATAACCCCGGGTAGACTTAAGAGCCGGAAGAGCTTCCTTCGCTGCACATATGCCAACCAAGACCAGCCACCTATAATGAGAACCAAACTTTGGGAAGAATTTCACCATCCACCTCTTGACTTCTTGAAACCCCAGGAACACCTGCCACCCGGACGGAATCTGCAGTGGCCTATATGGAAAGCACTCAACCGGCTGCGTACCCAGGTAGGCCGCTGCAAATACAACTTGGCAAAATGGGGTTTTATAGACTCGTCTGATACCCAGTGTGAGTGCGGTGCGGTCCAGAACATGACTCACATACTGGAATGCCCCAAGTGCCCATACTCTTGGACTATGGAGGACCTGATGAACGCTACAGACGCTGCAATTGATGTGGCCTGTTTCTGGGCACAAAGAATTTGAAAGTTAGGGAACCATCGATTCGAAAGAAGAAGACTGACTAAAACCTTACTGACTAACCTAAATTATCAATTCAGAAATAGCAATAATAATTCAGCAATAACAACAATAATTCGATAATAACAATAACAATAGTAGTAAGTTAATAATAACAAAAATAATTAAATTGTTACAGTAATTGTTCAAAGAATTAATAATTCATTCTAACTATAGACATTGCAGTTCAATTAGTGAATTTAAATTGATCATAATATTATAGTCTAAGGTATTATGATTAGTAATTAAAGATTGATTAATCTTACTATTATATTATGTTATTATTATGATGTAAAAATTATTATTATGTTGCCGTGCCCAAACCGGGTTTCATGTTGGAACTTACTTACATATTTTTACAACTAAATGTAAAACACATGAATGCAATAAAGAGATTTGATTTGATTTGATTTGAACCCACTCCTGTTCCTTCCCTGCCTGAGTGCCCAAGCAGCCTGGAGTTTGGATTTGTTTCCGTTTGATGGCAAGCCTCGTCACATGGAATTCAAATATAATTGCGAAATGCGTAACTCTTTGGGGAGTACCGGAAAAAAGACTGACTTCTGAGTTTGTTTCGGTGTTTCTTTTCAGGGTAGTCAGCTAGGAAACACCGACCTCATCTAGTTTACCTTTACAAAAAATTGACGTAAAACCATAGGTATGTTGGTTTTACGTAAAAGTGTTATTTACAAACAATTTGCAATAAAAAAATATCATTGATGTCATGTCACTGTAAATTTTAGAACATTTTCAGTTCACACTCTAAGGGTAGGTAATAAAAGGTACTCTTAAATCTTAAGTAATTATAATCAAAAAGGAAACAAATAATTGCTTTACACGTCCGTCTGTAAAATATGAAAATCTGACAAGTTAATAATGTGGGCTCGGAATTGCAGGCAAGCAAAATAATTGTAACCCAATTTCAACGGCCTAGTTCGGGGAAAGTTCATTTATTCTAATTTAAATTATCATAATTTTGTACCCTTCATTTGCACGAGCTCTTTGTTTTTCATGACATCTGACCTCTGACTTGGTAATTATTAATTAATCTCGTCTGAGTGAAATTTGGCATCCTTTCATTTCAACTTATTATGGATGCGGTCTTCGCCTGGGGCGGGCGAAGGGGTAAAAACCACCCCGGTGTTCCCTCATATACTCGACTTGGGGGCTGCGGGTGCGAATGGGACTTCCGCTGCCCTGGACTAGTACCGGCCCGCTGTTTGCGGGCCTCATTCCGTGTTTGGGAGTGAGGTGTTAACTCCCCTTCACGTCTAAGAGAGGCGCGTGTGGAACACTACGCGCCGCCATCTCGGGTCCCGATTGATGGGCCAACGGACGTCCCTGAATCAGTCGGCCCTAGACCCTTTTAGGGGGGCTGTAAGAGGGCGTTGTCCGCCCTTCTCCAACGCTCGGTGCGCCTGGTTAGGGAAGGGAGTGCACTAGTTATCTCCCTCTCCCTTTCCGCAGCCTCCTTCTGCGAGATGACATTCTCACAGAAGGAGATCACCGCATTCCTAGACTCTGCACTGCCGACCATGGAACAGACCACGGCTGGCAACGACAGGTCGCCTCCGACTTCCAAAATTAGGGCACGACGCGGCTCCTCCCACCCTGCTCCAACCACATTATACTTCTCGTGACACGATGACTTAAACTCAGCCATGTTGACAGCGCTAGCATATACATGCAAAGGTCTCTTGTGCTTCGTTTACTTTCATACACCAGCAGGCGTATTCACTAACTTTTTTCAAGGAAGGTTTTTGTATAATATATAACACTTCAGGATCTGATGATAAACTTCGGAGACAGACAGTGAAACTCTTCAGTAACTAACAGCATATTACTAGCAATTACTGCGATCGTTTGTCTAGGTATTGTTTACACAATTTAATAGCGAACCACAACTAAAAAGTGAAAAATAAAAAACTTTTTTACAAAAATTAGAACGGACTTCCGATAAAGTTTTTCATAAAACCTTCTTTAGCGATTTTTAGTAGAAACAAAACTTATGGGTTCGCGTCAGCGATATGCTAGTGACTTAATTGCGCCAGACTGGCGACGTGCAGTTTTCGTTTCTGTCGACTGTCCCATTGACTGCTTATTTTGTTACAGCATATTTAATAACTTTAAGGTAATGTTAAACCTCTCTCACTGCTTTTGTTATAAAAAATCATAAGTAACCCAGGTAGGCTGCAAATACAACTTCGCAATATTGGGTTTTACAGGCTCGTCAGATCAGACTCTATGTGAGTGCTCGGCGAACGGAGCTCCGGCAGCATCTCATGGCGACATGGAGAAATCGACTGTCGCAACCCAGCGCTGGGCACGCCAAAATTGCGGCGGTAGTGCCCCTCTTTGAGGAGTGGCTGGAGAAGCGTCACGGCGTCCTCACCTTCCGCGTGACGCAAGTCCTCACCGGACACGGAAGTTTCGGGAGGTTCCTGTGTAGGATAAGGCAGAAGGAAACGCCCGGGTGTCCCCACTGTGAGGATCGCCCAGAAGACACGGTGGAGCATACGGTGGAGATCTGCCTCGCTTGGGTGGAGCCCCGCTGTGTCCTCGTGGAGGCGATTGGCGGCAGCGACCTCTCGCGCCCGGCCCTGGTCCAGGCCATGGTACAGAGTGAGAGGGAATGGAAAGCAGGCTCCTCCTTCTGCGAAGCAGTAATGCTCGCAATGGAGGAGGCGGAACGGGTGAGGGAGACTCAACAATAGAGTCACCCTCACGCCCTCAGCAGCAGCCGCAGGAGACGCCTGGGGCTTCCAGCGCCGCGAGACGATCTCCGGCCACCGTAGACACGGGCCTGAGAACGGCGAGTAGTGGGTAGCTCGCCGTCCGATCAGCACCAGGCCCGTGAGTCGACGGCGCGTAGTGTTCCACGCGCGCCTCAAAGAGATGATTGTCAGCCACCACTGACGGGACCCATCGTGGTCGGTGCCTGCATGCCTAGGGGTAGCGGATAAATTCATAACTGAGTTACCGCTCCCCTGGGCACTCAGTCAGGGAAGGAACAGGGGTGGGTTTTAGCCAGTTAATTAGTCTGACACGCCCTCTCACTCCATCCAGAGCGGGAGATGTCATTGGATGATTTCCGCCCCAAAAATAAAAAAAAACATTGCTTCTTGCTAAGTCAACGGGAAGTACCCTATAGGTTCTGATATCCTTGCAAGTGTCAAAATATGCGGCGATTAAAGGCATTATTAGCTGTATCTTTTGATTGTGTTAACTTAGAAGTTTGAATTTTTCACAGCTCCAAGAGACTGAAGACTTGAGTATTAATTTTAACTTGATATCTCCACGGATTCCTGAAAAAAAGGGTCTTTACAGATAGACGGACGGACGGACAACAAAGTGATCCTATAAGCGTTCCTTTTTTCCTTTTGAGGTACGGAACCCTAAATATGGCTCAACGCGGCAAAAAAACTTTTCACTTCAATAATTTCAACGAATCCAATAAATAGAAAGTCTAAAATATCCTTTGTTTCCTCAAAAACCTTTTATTCCCAATTTCTTCAAACAATGTATTCAACGTACTGCCTACAATAATATAATAACGAATTCAAACTACAGAAGCCTTCTGTCGCCTTCCGTACATTAACAATTGATTCGCCACCGGCCACTGGCGGTTGGTTCCCACAGGGAAAATTCCTGAATGCAGCATTAATTATTTAAAATGGCCGCTCGTGCTCAGGCATGCACTTTAATGCGAACAAAAGCCTGCTTTGAACTTTAATGGGATTTAATTTGTTGTGCTGTTATATATTTAAGTGACTTTTGGTTGCCATGTTTGATGGGTTTTAAAGCCTAATAACATTATATATACCTATTGGTTTTGTTTCAGTTTTTTCCTTGTTGTTATTTTCACACGATTGAGCTCCATTTACGACTATTAGAGTGTGAGAAATCGGTTTAGAGGTTCTGTTTGTTTGGTAACAAATTTTATTTATTTACACTTTATGCAACAAAAGTACAAAGGCGGACTTAATGCCTTAGGCAATTTTGTCTAGGGTAAAGTAAAAACATTTTTTTTTCTTTGCCTATATCCACTGTCTTAATTCTGGGCAAAGGCTTCCCCTGAGTCCTTCCAGAAATTATTTAAGGCGCGGTTTTGCCTCAACAAAAAAATATTTCTTGGATAGTGGAGTATGACGTAATGTGATGAAAATATCCTTTGCAAAAAATACAATGGATAGATAAGGGTTTAAAAAAAATTTAAAGGAAAAAATTTTGCAATAAAAAATTTGGAAGTTGCTCCACAAAAATAAACTTTGGCGTCGAACATCTCTATATTTTCAGCGATAACAACTGTTTTTGTAAGAATTTAATTGGGTTTTCATTTTTTTTTTAACTTTAACCGGACTTTTATTTAATTTATTGTCACAGAGAGGAGGTCTGTGTCCCAGTAGTGGGGACATTAAAAGGCTGATGATGATGATGATGATTGTAATATATTCAGAATAATGTATAGAAAACCCGTAAAATAGAAGCCTATTCGCAGGTAAGTCACATCGCGCACACGTGGTTGTAGTCAAATTCAAAATCATTTATTAAGTCAGTCCGCGCCTTACCCGCGCAACCTCCTACCAGTCCTCAAGGTATTTCCAAAGGGCTCCCCGAAGTCCTTCCAGAATTCTTTTCTCAAATCCTCACCCTCACGTAGCGTGTCTTTCAGATCGTCTCGCCGCCACATGCTTGGCCGGCCTCGGCGGCGCCGTCCGTCTTCAGGCACCATTTCAGGCAAACTAAAAAATTACTATAAGTTCTATTAAATGCATTGAATTTTTTTTTTATTTCTCGAGACTCTGAGGTCCTAGACCTTTGGAGGGCGTACGAAGGGCCGAATCCAACTTGTAGAGGCCCCTTTAGACGCTTTATATGAAATGAGGCACTGAATAAATTGATTATTCATCGTCATCATCATCATCATCAGCCTTTTAATGTCCCCACTGCTGGGGCACAGGCCTCTGCAAGTTGGCCTGTTGGTCCTCTCTGTGAGAGGGTGTGGGCCGTAATCCACCACGCGGGCCAGTGCGGGTTAGTGGATATCACATGTCTTCGAGTTTATGACCTACAACTTGTAAGTCGCGCCCGTTACCACTGAGCCACCACTGCTAAACCTCTCTAATTGATTATTACCATTTGTTAAACATTGCAAACACGATTTCCTTCATAGTCACAAACATAATCAGCCTTTTAACGTTCCCACTGCTGGGACACAGGCCTCCTCACTGTGAGAGGGTGTGGGCCTTAATCCACCACGCGGGCCCAATGCGGATTGGCCTAATCTTAGCAATAATAAAATTATGCGTAACGTTTAGGCTTTACGTTGTTATAACAGTCAAGACTTTCAATTTTATATATACAGATGTACATCACGTACCTACCTACTAACACCCATTATTCTAATCGCACCCCCTAAACAATACGAGAGGGATGAAAGTGAAGATATTTTCTAATATAACGCAACCCGGAATATTGAAGGAATATTAATTTTACAAGGGACGCCGCTTGGAAGGATTTCCTCAAGGAATACGTAATAATATTGGGTCGAAGGTATAATAATCTCACTTTTACGCTGATTTCGAGGAATTGGAAAAAGGGAAAATTGAGCTAGTTTTCATGTTAGGAAACTTATAAAGATGTGCAAAGCTCACTTGGAAACCATTTACACATCTTCCCTATGCCTTGTACATTGGCCTTTGTTCTGGTATGGGGGATATCCTCATGGTTTTACTCCATCTGTGAAGAATTAAGGGTTACGTAGTACTACTGCTGACTAAAACCTCACGGTTTCTACCGCTAGGTACAATGAGTCAGGGGCCCGGGCGATAATAGAACGAAATATCTTCTGCTAACTTCGTTTTTAAGCAATCGACTTTGTGATATTTTAACTAGCGACCCGCCCTGGGTTTGCACGAGTCGAAATTATTAATAAAATAGTGGCACTCCGGGAGTGCCAACAGAAGTGAAAACTTGAACAAAAATGCCCAACGCGCCAAAAGAAGTTTCCACTTAAGGGCCTTCTCGCGGTCCAGTGACGCCCTCATTGAATAAAAAATCGTAGCATAGCACAGAAAATAAATATTAAAAAAACCAACTTCACGTTTGTTACAAAGAGGATAAAGAATTTTTACGTTGGATACGAAATATTTTGAGACCTGTTTTAACAACGTAAAAATTCTTTATCCTCTTTGTAACAAACGTGAAGTTGAATTTTTTAATATTTATTTTCTGTGATAAGCTACGATTTTTTATTCAATGAGGGCGCCACTGGACCGCGAGAGGGGCCTTAAATCCAAATAGCGGTGTCGTTGTCGGTGTCGAGTTCAATTGTTTTTGCCCATCTCAAAAATGCCCAACGCGCCTAAAGAAGTTTTCACTTCAATCCGTTACGCGATTCGCTACGAGTGCTACTTACGTAGCACTCATAGCGGTGTCGGTGACGCGCGAGTTCAATAATTTTTTGCCATCTCAAAAATGCCCAACCTGCCTAAAGAAGTTTTCACTTCAAAACCTTTCTCGTTTATCGCTTTTTAACGATTGTTTGTTTTATGTAAGTATGTCCACCGATTTCTCTGTCAGTTGTGTACCGATTTCCAAATTTTTTTTCATCCAAAAAAATATACTTCCTAATAAAAGTAAAAAAATAAAATTTAAATGGGTCCACTCCATATAAATTTTATCGCAATTCCATCAGCGCTTTTTGAAAAACTGAACAAAAACGAAAAATATGTATACATAGATGACGTTTTGGTTTGCTCCAATTACGAGTATGATTAAATGCCACGTACCGTGTTATTGCGGTTTTGAGTTCTGGGGTATAACAACTGAAAAATGAAAAATAAAAAAACTTTTTTACAAAAAATACAACTGACTTCCAAAAAAGAAAATATGCTTATCATAATAATATATGATAAGCATATGAAAATAACTTTAATTTCGGAAGTCAGAGTCAATTAACGAGAAAATAAAATAGAAACACCGACTTCCGAAATTAAAGTTATTTTTAAATTTTAAGCGTATTTTTTGTTTGGAATTCGGTTGTATTTTTTGTGAGACCCGGAATAACTATCTGTAGGCTATACAAATGTTTGTTCCGTACAGGAATCGAACCCGCTACACGCCGTTTAGCAACGCTCAATCACTGCGCCAAGCGCCAACCGTGTGTGTAGGATAAGGCGGAGGGAAACGCCCGGGTGTCCCCATTGTAAGGTTCACCCAGAGGACACGGTGGAGCATACGGTGGAGATCTGCCCCGCTTGGGCGGAGTCCCGCCGTGTTTTGTGGAGGCGATCGGCGGCAGCGACCTCTAGCGCCCGGCCCTGGTCCAGGCCACGGTATGGAGCGAGAAGGAATGGGAAGCAGTCTCTTCCTTTTTGCGAAGCAGTAATGCTAGCAAAAGAGGAGGCGGAACGGGTGAGGGAGACTCGATGATCTCCGGCTACCGTAGACCTGGGCCTGCGGACAGCGAGTAGTGGGTAGCTCGCCGTCCGATCAGCACCAGGCCCGAGAGTCGACGGCGCGTAGTGTTCCACGCGTGCCTCAAAGAGTTGTCTGCAATAATGACGGGGCCCGTCATGGCCGATGCCTGCCCATGGGTTGAGGATAAATTCAAAACAGATTTACCTCGCCCCTGGGCACTCAGAGCAGGGAAGGAACAGGGGTGGGTTTTAGTCAGTAAGAGTCTGACACGCCCTCCCGCTCCACCCTAGAGCGGGAGATGTCATTTGATGATTTACCACCCCACAAAAAAAAAAAAGATTTATACTATGTAGATATTTTCCTTCACGCTAGAAAGGCTATTCAGGCAAATTTACAAGCAACATACCTATTAGGAAAAGACAAATAGATAAATCCGACTTTGTCCATAGACAAGTACCAAAATAATAAGTTTACTGCCTCGATAATGGTTAGTCTAATAAACATAAATTAATACTTAAAAAAAAGAAAGAAAGAAAATACGTTTATTTACGGTAAACATGACGCAAAAAACAGAGAAACACAAAAAGAAAAAGAAAAACTGGGGGAAAAAATGCGTCACATCAACGCAAAACGGCCATCGCTCAGCTTAAGTGCTATGACCCTATGCAAGACAGAGCCCCAGCGCTGGTTTTCAGCGACAGCCGGCGCCACACTACATGCTCACTCATGCTTACTTCATGCTCTAAGTTGTTCCAGTACCTACGTATTGGTAATAAAACCTAGACATAAGTACTCGTACTTCGTACATACTATTTCCGTTTAATCCCAATACAAAACAAACGTAGCATAGTGAAATAAATAACAGATATAAACAAATCTGCCTGACTAGCTGTGTTTTTTCCAGAACTTATTTGGCACACAACTCCAATTTATTGCATGCTACTATGTTGGCTGAAAAATAGGGCTAGCTGATGATTTCAACAATTCAGTATGAAACATTTCATTCATAAAACGAATTAATTAAAACTTTATTTAATTTTGTGGTCGGTGACAGAAATTAAAATAAATTCATGTCAGCTGTTTCGCATAAAGCTTTTGAAATTTTTAATTTAATTTTCTGATTTTTGATCACATTGTAACTTGGGGCTGAGTAAAGAGTCGTTGGATCAGCTTTCCTAGGTGATGGGGTCCGCTAGCAACGGCGGGCTGATACCAGTTGGGGGTGTGCGAATTGTAAACGGCGGAACGCGGGAACGCTTTGAGTATCTTGTTCCAAGAGGAAAACCTTGCCACTCATCGTCCTCTCTTCTCCTTCGGTTTCCTTCCCACTCTTCTAGTCGTTACGGTGGATCCTTTACTGTTCGTGCTGTACGCCTTTGGGAATATCTTCCACACACTCTAAGGGATAGCCCTTCGTTGGAGGTGTGCAGGAGAGGAATAAGGGAGCATTTCCTGTCAACATGACCCATAATAATTTCTTTGTTTATATTATAGGTATATATTATGTTTGTGTATCACATATTTGTTTAGTTTATTTAAGCAACAATATTAGATTTTGAGTTTTGTTGTGCACTTATGATAATCCTAAGCAATTATGTATTTTTCACCTTGTGGTTTGCTGTAAGAAAACCCAAACGCTGGGTTAAGCTCGCCTTTGTAATTAACTGTCCCATTGTGTGTTTCTGTATATGTTTTATGTGTACAATAAAGAATAATAATAATAATGGACCCCTGACTCATGGTAGAGGTAGAAACTGTGGGGTTTCAGTCGGTAGGAGTCCGACATACCTACATAACTCTCCGTTCTCCCCAGACAAAGAGTATGGATGAAGATTTCCCCATATAAAATAAAAAGGAATAGTGACCTGAATGAATATAATAGATTAGATGTCTGAGAAAACTGTGTCGGATCACAAAACTTATTCTGTTAGTGTTTCTCAGCAAATAATACATTACTCAACCCTTTGCGCCCGCCTGTAGGTGTAATAAAAGGTGTCTAGAGAATAATCAGGTACCTGAGACGATTTACCTCTGATCTGGGTGTCGTATGTCGAGGAAATCCTAAAATAGATGACATGACAAGACCTACACATTTTAGATACGTGCTGAGGGAAACCAGCCAGAACCTTAATGCTGACCTATATAATAACATGTTCAAGCTAAACACAAAACTTATGTACCTACGAGTAGAGTTCAGTGTTCCCCTCGCTATTTCTGTTGAAAGTACTCGTACTATCTTTATAGTAAAGAGGTTTGATGTTTCCCGTGACGTTCGAAACGCGCTTGGATTTATGGAAAAAAAAAATAAGTGTGTGTTTTTTACCTCATTATAACGACCCCACGAAAAAAAAAAAAAAATAACCACCAGTGCGTCTTGCCAGTGATGACTTATGGAACCGAAACATGGTCGCTCACAATGGGCCTCATCAGAACCTTAGGCTTACTATCAGAAATGATGATATCTGCAAGATAACTAAGGTTACCGACATAGCCCGAAGAATCGCCAAACTGAAGTGGCAGTGGGCAGGGCACATTGCTAGCAGAACAGATGGTCGATGGGGCCGAAAATTTTTGGAGTGGCGACCGCGTACCGGAAGACGCAGCGTTGGAAGGCCTCCCACAAGGTGGACTGATGACCTGTGAAGGTCGCGGGTAGCCGATGGATGCGAGACGCACAGGACCGATCATGGCCTACGTCCAGCAGTGGACGTCTTTCGGCTGAAATGATGATAATGATGATAACCACCCCGATGATCACCGTCAGCACTTGGAAGGGGTCCTGTGACCCCCTAAAAGACCACTCCGGAACCTTCTCTGTACAACGCCTGTTAGGACACATCCTTGGGGAGACTGTAACGGGGTCTCCCCTTGAGCCTATCCAACCAATGCGATTGTGCAGTAAACTAAAATATTCTGAAATAATTAGAACAAAAATCTTTAAAAGCGCGTAATTGTTTACTTAATTATAACCGTGTCTAAGGCTGCGTTTCCACCAGAGATTTGCGAGGATGCGTAGCGAGAGTTAAGAATCAATAGAATCGCTGCATTTACTTAGTCTCGCTCAGCGCAGCTTCTGTGGAAACGGCTTAGGGGAGTGAGGTTTTGGATGCGTGCAAAGGATGTGTGCTAGGGATGTGTGCGAGAGATCTGTACGAGGGAATGTGCGAGAGATGTGTGCTAGAGATGGCTGTTAACTCGCCCACGCACTCGCTCGCATCTGAAAAGAGCCCGCTACACATCCTCGCACCGCTCATCTGCGCACCGTTTCACAGCATCGCTAAGCAGCGTCGCACCGCTCAGCGACCTAGAACATCTCTTGTGGAAACGCTTAAATCGTTTCACAGCTTCGTTACGCATCCTCGCACCACTCAGCTACCGCGCTCTCATCTCTGGTGGAAACGCAGCCTTAGCAATAACTTATGAGGTCTAAACATTGCTATTGTGTAAAAGCAGGTCCATTTTAGAGCATATTGGTGTGACACATTGGTTGCCTTTCTCTTATGGTTTTTTTTTTAAATTTGAAAGCAGGTTTCCTATCAACTCCTATCATACTGGTCATCAGCTCTGTTGTGTTTTTTAAATGTAAATTTTTCAACTAGCGTTTATCTGACGACGTGTTTCATGAAAAATTTGTCAAGGAAAAAACATTTTAGACCAAGTTTTGGTCACAAAACTTAGATAAAATCAAGTTTTAAAGCAGCTGCAGTCCTTTCTTCAACTCCTGGAACATACAAACCCGAAAATTTAAAAGAAGATCCTTCCGTATCAGGTGTTTACTTGTTAAACTTGAAAGGTACTGCTGCTATGTTTGCTACGATAGGTATTATTTCAATAAACTGATCATCCTTTTTTCAGGGTACCGTACCCGAAGGATAACCAACGGGGGCCTATTACTATGCCTCCGCTGTCCGTCCATCTGTCTATCAGCGGGCTGTATCTCATGATCCGTAATAGGTAGACAGTTGACAATTTTCACAGAATGTGCCAGATATGTCTGTTGCTGCTATAATAACAAATAATAAGAATATATAAAAATTAAAGGGGGCTCCCCTACTAGAAACGTGTGTGTTTTTTTGGCTTTTTTTGCTCGATCTTAATAATGGCAACAAGTAGACGCGTAAAATCTTGTGCGATAGTACAGAACTCTTCACGCGCGAGACTTGTAAACTTGTCACGATTCTTCTAACGTTCAACAATAAGCTTATACATGTATCACACTTTCCAATTGACTTGACTATTCGGAAACAACCTCAAACATCTTTTTATTTTATAAAGAAATAATGACCCACCCCAGTTTCACTCGGGTACAAATTACACACGTGAACCTTCCTCATGAATCATTCTATCTATTGGTATAAACCACATGAAAATCCGTTCAGTAGTTTTTGAGTTTATCGCGTACAAACACGACGGGGGACTTTCTTTTATAATATGTAGTGATGTAGTGAAGCTGCCGGTTCTATTTGGTTGAGAATCTATGCGACCCCATCTGCAATGATAAGCAATAACCATCAATGGCTGATCCAATAAAATTTAACAAGCGCATACTTTGCTATTCCCCTTTAATCTCTAAGGTCGTGTTTACTTCTTTAAAAGGAAACATCTTAATAGCTGTGAAACTTTTCCCCAAACTGAATCGAACTGTATCGACCGAAGTTTAAAGTTCATATTGAATTGTGGTGTTGGGACTTGATAGCCAGCCAAATGTAGACAATCAATAAGTTTATTTGGCTACGAAGGCACTGTAAGAAGCCAGAAGGAGGTTCGCATTTTAAAGGAAATGCGGAATTTTGAGTGATTTGCCGTCTCTGTTACGTCTTCTCTCTCTCTCTTTTTCTTGTCTTGTACCATTACAATCGGGAAGCCAAGCCTATGTATGTATTTATGTTTGTTCCTTTGTGGCGCTTTGGAGATGAAACGCGTAAGCCGATTTTGATCATTCTTACGTCAATTGATTCGTCTTAATGTTGAAAGTGTTACTAAAGACTTGACAGTAATCAAAATACAATATGTCGACAACCAGGCGCCATACTGTGAAAAAGAAAAAAAATTAAAGTCGACTAACTGTATTAAGTGAGTTATCAAAATAAAGGGTTCGAGGAGGCGATTCCAAAAATATAACTCACTAAAATGTAATAAAAAAATATATATACGGTCGAATTGAGAACCTCCTCCTTTTTTTTCGTCGGTCAAAATGAATATTTTCAAAAAACCCGAGTGTAAAAAAAGAAATAAAAAAAGTTCCTAACAAGTCACTTTTCAAGCAGTCTGATGTAGTTGGTGGCATGAAATCAATAATTGAACTAAACTAACTGCCGGGTTTTTTGAAAATATTCAATTTTAAAGGTTACGTACGTTCATTCTGCAATAATGCCATTTGTTGCATAATTTTATATTATGCAACAAATGGCTAACCTTAACAACATAAATCAAGAATTGGACTCACTCACCGTAGCTAAATCCCACAAATGTCAACCTGAAAGTTGCTCGCGGTATATTAGAAGTCCAAATAAAGGGTTAAAAATACTACATCTTAATATTCGGAGTATATCTAAAAATTTCGATGAAATCTCAGTGCTAATGCAACTTCTGGGTTTTCAGTGTGATCTCATTGTCTTGTCCGAATGTTGGTTGAGTAAAATAAGTCACCTTCCTACCCTTGACGGCTACGCTTCTTATTTTACGAAAAATACATGTAATCAAAACGACGGGTGCGCTGTATATATTAGGTCTTCTATAAAGCACGACGTAATAGAACCCTATTTTGTTGATGCCAATTGTCTAATCTGTACAATAGATAGCGTCTCAATTATTTGTCTGTACCGTTCTCCTTCCAATAAAAACATTAACAATTTCATTGAAAGTCTGGAGAAAGTACTCTTGCTCTCCACACAGACCGTTGTATTGATTGGAGATATCAACATTGACATCAAGAATGGCAACAACGATGGACACTCAGATGAGTATTTATCCTGTGCTGCCACACATGGACTTCTCCCTGCTCACCTGTTCCCCACACGCTTGTCAAACTGCCTGGATCATATCCTCTTAAAAACGAATTTATCCGCTACAGCAATCGTCATTGAGTCGTCTATTACTGATCATGATCCTTTGCTGCTATTTTTGCAAACCAATAAAAAGTATCATATTTTACCCCGTACCAAATGTAAAATAAACTACGACTCAGCTGTAGAAGCCATAAATGCCAATGATTGGTCGCCTATCCTAACGTTGATGGATCCAAATAAAGCGGCGGAGGAGTTAATAGGTAGTCTCTCTATTATCATAAAGAACAACACAAGTCAATATACTGTCCCTAGAAAGCTCAGATCGCTTAAGCCATGGATTACTCCTGGATTGCTACGCTGTATCCGAAACCGTGACCGTATGCACGTTAAATTAAAAAAATCTGGGGATAATGAAATTCTTAAAATTACTTATACTCGCTACCGTAACTACTGTAACTCATTGTTAAGGAAACTTAAACGGGCGTATGAAAAGGAGGAGTTTGCTAAAGCAAAAAATAATATTAGAGCAACATGGGATGTGGTGAAAAAGGTAACTGACCTTCGTTCACACTCTCCTTCCCCCCTGGAACTGTTACATCTTTCTGATTCTCCAGGGTCTTCACTTAATCTAGTCAATAATTACTTTGCAGGTATTGGTGAAAGCTTAGCTACTAAAATTAAACCTGTGTCTGCTACTCCTACAATATCGTTGGCCAATGCTAGTGGTTCAATGGTTCTCCATGAGACTACAGAAATGGATGTCGAAAATATTATTCTGAGCCTTAAGTCCGACTGCGCTACTGGCTGGGATGGTATCCCCGTTGGCATCATTAAGACCACTAAAAAAGTATTGGTCCCAATCATTACGCATGTTTGCAATCTTGCTATTTCATCTGGTATCTTCCCGGTAGTCTTCAAAAAGGCCGTGGTGCACCCCGTTCATAAAGCCGGATGCAGGGACGATGTTGGCAACTATAGACCTATCTCGGTTCTGTCCGCCATGTCAAAGATATTGGAGCGCATTTTGAACAAGAGTCTCGTCAGCTTCATCGAAACCAACAATATCTTAGCCCCTAACCAATTTGGTTTCCGGAAAGGAATGAGTACCGAAGATGCTATAATGGCTTTGTCTGACCATGTCGTCAAGACTATTGACAAAAAACGGAAATGCCTGGGTATCTTCTTGGATTTGTCGAGGGCTTTTGACACCGTTTCTGCGCCGGCTTTACTGAATAAGATGGAGAGCATCGGAATTCGAGGTCCAGTGTTGGAGATCTTTGGGGACTATTTGAGAAATCGCACCCAAGTGGTTAGGATTGGGCAATTTGAGAGTGAAGAGCTTTCTCTTGCTTACGGTGTGCCTCAAGGTAGTATACTGGGCCCTACGCTTTTCCTGATCTATATCAATGATCTCTGTAACCTTCCTATCGAAAATTGTAAAATTTTCACATACGCTGACGATACTTCCTTGCTTATAGATGGAGAAGATTGGGCCCAGTGCTATCACAATGCCGAGAGTGCACTGATATGTGTAATGAAATGGTTGTGTAATAACCTTCTCACCCTAAATGTTAGTAAAACGGTTTTTGTGCCATTCACTATAAGGTCTAATTTATGCCCACCATCTTCCCTTACACTTAGAGCTCATACATGTACAGCTCCCTCTATCTGTGACTGTCTTGAAATCTCTAAGTCCTCCAGCGTTAAATATCTAGGTGTACATATCGATCAACTTCTTAATTGGCATAAACACCTTGACACCCTTTCTGGAAGAACTCGCAAACTAATATTCGTTTTTAAAAAATTACGTAAATCTGCCGATGGAGATACATTGAGGGTCGTTTACTTTGCCCTATGCCAGTCAATATTAACTTATTGCATCCCAGTTTGGGGTGGTGCTACTGAGAGTCACTTTATTAGACTGGAACGAGCACAGAGAGCTGTCCTGAAGGTTCTACTCTTTCGGCCCCTTAGATTTCCCACGGTACAACTTTACGCGGAAACTAAAGTTTTAACGGTCAGACAGCTGTATGTCCTTCAATCGATGCTTCGTAAGCACTCAACTCGTCCTTCCTCAGAACCAACAGGCAGAATTAAGCACACAGTTTTTCCTCATGAGTCGCATAGAACTGCTTTTGCTAAGCAACACTATTATGTCACCAGCACAAACCTTTATAACCAACTTAACAAAGTACTAAAATATTTAACAATACCAAATATCAGTGCAAAGCAAAGTTACAGGAATATCTGCTTAAGCTAAGTTATCGCAATACTGAAGATATTTTATTAGGAAATTATAGTTACATAAACATTTAGTCCATTCGCGCTTACACTCACATAACAAACACACATACTGCAGACACCAAAACACGAGAGACATATTTTCCAGGGTATGTTGTTGTTGAATTTATTTATTTTTGTTGAATTTATTTATTTTTTGTTTAATTTAATTATAATTTAATTGCAATTTAAGTTAGTTTAATTTCAATTCAATTTGATTTCAATTTAATTTTAGTTGATTTAATTTCAATTTAATTTAATTTCAATTTAATTTATACTCAATTTAATTTATAATCAATTTAATTTCTACTTTTACTTTAATTTAATTAATGTTTGTTTGGTTATGTTTTAAACTATTATTCTGATTTTTTATTTTATTATTTTATTTGTAATGGTTATCTTTATTTTATTTCTCTTGTACTTGACATGATGGATTATTATACGTTGGTACCTACTCGTGCCCTATCTAGGTGTAACGTAAGAGCCATATTACTGCATACAAATTTTATATGTTCACTGGCTTCTAAGATACAGGTACATAAACCTAGTTTAGAAGTCAGGGGTTTTAATTATTGTATATCTTTAAGCCTTTTATTGTCGTGTACAAAATCTTTTTGATGTGAAATATTGAGAAATAAATTATTATTATTATTATTATTATTATTATTCACGTGTCCGTCTATCGTCTGTCACAAAATTTTGTTACGAAAAATTTTTAACATCCCATTGACCAATGATTTATTATTACGTGTACTTTACTAACAAATACCAATAATTGGTACGGAACCCTTAATGTGCGAAATCCGACACGCAGTTGGCGAGATCCTGTAATCTTTTAGAATTTAAGATTTTTTTTTCATATTTCTACATAGTATTTACATTTACTCTTTTCGTGTCTGTCTGTATCTCCGCTTACTTCTAAACAACGCAAAGGATTGTAATGCAGTTTTCACTAATAGAAAGAGTGATAAACGAGGAAGGTTTGTG
Source organism: Polia nebulosa (assembly GCA_951329385.1). Classification (NCBI taxonomy): domain Eukaryota; kingdom Metazoa; phylum Arthropoda; class Insecta; order Lepidoptera; family Noctuidae; genus Polia; species Polia nebulosa. The sequence goes on from OX589596.1 coordinate 4,912,116, forward strand.
TGTATAACTTGTACTCGGGCGGAGCTGGGGTGGGTCGCTAGTTCAAAAATATATGAAGCCGTGGCAGTACGTTTCTTTAAGTGAAAACTAAACGACTTCTCTGCCTTTTCTTTTGACGTGAATAACCGTGTGGCTTTTACGAAAGCAGAACATCAAACTTACAAAATTCTATGAGAATCAATCAATCTGCCTTTTCCCAACTATCTTGGGGTCGGCTACCAGTCTAACTGGATACAGCTAAATACCAGTATTTTACATGGAGCGACTGTCCACTTGTCTGTTAAGAATAGTCCAGAAAAATATTAAGAGACATACATTTTACGAGAGACCTAGATGTGGCGTTAATATGACGGGAACGTGAAGTTATTGGAATGCAGTATAAATAATACTACGCACATCGCCGTATGTCATATAAGAAATGTAAATAGACGTGACATGACTCCTCCCAGACGGAGTGGCGACATGTTTGTCGACAGATCCTGTCATGTCCGTCTCACGTCGACACTGACTTCGCGCCATTTCTCTGTAGACTTCAAACCTACATACCGAGACCACTAGGTATCGCTTTATAAGTCTGGGATACAGAATAAAGAAACGACATAGACGCGAGAAGGGTAAAATTGCCTGTGAGTCTGCGAGCTGTCGAAATAAAACCTAAATGTACTATTCAAACTGATCAGTATGACATGGAATCTACTGGGTGTAACGGAAAGGTGTGGCCGTATTTTAAGAACTGCATCTGCCCATCGTTAGGAAATCTTTCTCCAAGAAAACCTGAGGAAATTGTAAAAAAAAAAATTACCTCCCATACAAATATTGTCCAGCTGATGATAACTTTGTATGGAAATTCCAACTGGAATTTTTTATTTTTTTCTTAGAGAAAGTTGTTCAAATCCATGGACAAAACCGATTCCTAAAATATGAACACGTACACCTTACCATTACATCCTATAATGCCATGGCTTGGCAAGGTGGCGTTCAGCCCTATAACTATAATACTATATAACTAATTAGGCGTTAAAATATTATTTAATTAACAATACTCTCCAAAATAGACATGAAAATCAGCACTCAATCTTTAAGAAAAGTGATTAATGTATTTTACTAGGAGGTACTTACTACGTAACTATAGCGTCTGATACCGGTAAATTGGTCGTAAACTAGCAGGTATGCGTACGTTTAAGGTACAAGTCTATCAATTCGTTCTAAGCGTTTCCAAGCGTCTTTTATAATGCGCACAGCAGAGGAGTGGAACTCTGCCTGCGTCTGTGTTTCCGAACGTATACGACCCTAATCTCTGCTCTTCAAAGAGTGAATAGGCTTCTTCTGCGTAAGCTCGCTCCATCGTCGACTCTGTCTCTGTCACCTCTGACATAGACTAGAGTTAAGAGCAAACCCATCTCAAATAAAAAAATAATAATACTACGCAGTCCCACACATATTGTTAATCAGAAAATAAGTAAACTCTGGCGGCTCTAGGATCTTAGACTATAAGCGTTCGAAGCAAAGTTGCGCTTCTGTACATTCTTAGTCCATGGGATATCTCTAGACAAACAATTCGGTACTAATTATCCCACTATCTTACAATGTAACGGTGGATAGGTGTAACACAAACAAACAGTATCCAGGGTCGCGATTACATTCGCAATCACATACATAAACATTGGAACTCGGAACAGAGGGCCAAGCCATTAGCAAAACATACATTCTACATGTAAATACATTATTTAGGAACCCTTCCTTATAGTTAACCCTTGGCCTATGTAGTTGCTATAGTAGTTTGGGATAGTTCTTGAGAAAGACCGATTTGTAGTGTCAGTTGTGGTGAAAGTATTGGTCACCTAGACACGTGTTACCGAGTGCCAGGTGTCCAGGGTCACGGGGTACTGAAGTTGTCTTTTAAGAGGTAACGGGGCTGTTGGTGATTCTCAGAGGTGTTATAAATAAAATAGCGGACGAATAATAGGTTGGTTTGTATTTTGAACGTAAAGTGCCTGCTACACGGCAACCACGTCCCGACAGAGTGACCTTGGGGGTCTACAACCGTGTAGATAGTGGTTTATGACCAAATTTCGTTCAGCTGAGCCGCTCACCAACCAAGATCCCCTCTGTCGGGGACGCGGTTGGCAACCGTGTAGCAGGCACTTAAGTAAGGATCCGCCTCTCGATCCGCCGTTTTTTTTTTAAGTGAAGAGCGTTGCAGGTTAGCGGTTGTTGGCACCTCGTGCCCCGTTCCCTGCTCGCTGCTGTTCCATTCCCGCTGTCGTATTGGCAGGCGGTGCTATGTTTTGTTTCTAACAGTGCACATGAGCTGATTATGGTCACCGGGGATGTTATAGGGAGTAAGAATCCTACACTCTCTGGTCATTTCTGCAAAAGTCCAAGAAATAGGTGTCCAGGGTGGACCAGACTCTTGGGGGATTAGCTATCGGTTTTTGACGACACTCGGGGAGGCTCCTTTCATGCACACTTTGAAGAAGAAAAAGTAGTCTATAATAGTATTAACAATCTTCTGCAATACGTTTTGACAAGAAATTAACGACTATTGGAAAGACACCGTGAACCTCAAATTTTTTGTAAGTCGGTTCGTTATCGGTCTATCAGTCGTAAAATATTATGTTCCAGTTCTTTGAACTGACTGTCTTTATGTCTGACTGTTTTTATGTCTGATTATGATGTAGAAATTTGTTTTTGTGTATATTTTAGAGCGTTAGTGTCCTTATTAGAAAATTATAAGTTAGTAACAGTCCAAAGGTTTTCGTCTCTAGTCCTTAGGCATACGTGGGACTTAATAATACGTAATAATTGTAAGTTTTTTACACCTGAAAGAAAGAAAAAGAATTTATTTGCCACAAATTAACGACATACACAACAATATGATTCCCCGACACCTGTGTTTTTTCTTAGCCTTTTGGGTTGTATGGGAGTACTAAGCTTCCCGCAGACTTTTCATAGTGTAAGAGCTCAAATAAACAAGGTAATAGATTGATAAAATGTTTTATTAAAAATACTTGTAGTATATCAAGATGTTAGGTAGATGCTAAGCCGTCGGTGTCCGCGAGACAAGAGAGCAAACGCCATCAGTGCAATGTGCCAGCAAGGCGTACCGCCCGTTCGTTGCTATTTTCGCAGTTGAAAGCTTAATGACGGATTTCGAGGACCATCCTTACAATAGAAATTATTCTAATTCTGTTACACACTTATTTCATCGCACTTGTCTGTATAAGATTTTATCGCTTTTGACAGGAGAGGACAACGTAAAAACTCTGGCATAGTACGCCCATCGTCTGCACTCAGCGTCAAAACAGCAATTTAAGTCTTACAAAGGTCAAGGAAATATTCCTTGCTCACGAGTTAATTAGGGTGACCCTCAAAAAATTAATAATAAATTTGAGCTAATTAAGTTGTAGAAAGAAATGGGCTCTCCCTTTCTTACAAGACCTTTTAAAAGGTTATGAATGTTCTGCATAACACACTAATATTATAAAGGCGAAAGATTGTGAGTGTCTGTTTGTAAGTTTGTTACTTCTTCACGCTCAAACAGCTGAACCGATTTGTATGAAATTTGGTATTGTTAGCCTAATAAAATTTAGTAGAGTTATTTCTCATATCGCTGCCACTTTTATTCGATTATTTACATTGCCTTTAACTATCTGTATTCAACTGACATGCCGTGACAGTTGTAGTTATACGATGACAACTGTCTATTTCATTTTGAGTAACTCACTTGATATTCAGCGGTCGAATAAAACGGATTAAATCCAATTATTTCCACGCAATCTGTGTGTTTACTTCGAGTAGATCTGCACTGATCCATCAGTATGTAGATAGTTTATACCCTGGATTAACCCATAGGCTCTGCCCGGGGTTTGAGGATGAATTCGAAAGAGTTACCTCGCCCCTGGGCATAGGAACAGGGGTGGGTTTCAGTCAGTAAGAGTCTGACATGCCCTCCCGCTCCACCCAGAGCGGGAGAAGTCATTGGATGATGGGGCTATGGCCTATGGGGGGATGGCCTATGGGTTTTTTTTTGTGAGGTGTGAAAGCTCACAAAAAAAAACCCATAGGCTACTTTTTATTCCGGTCTATGCGGGCGAAACTGCGGGGCGCAGCTAGTTATAACTAAATCGGAAAATTTTGATAGTTCAATGACGTTGTTGAGCTGTAAGAAAATTTTCACACATTGTAATATTACTTATATATGTTTGTACGTGAAGGAAAATCGAAGGATTTGATGAAGACTGTGAAAGAAACCTTACTCCAATTTTAGGCAATACATAAAATATACGAGTACCCCGCGAAGCGCTAGGTAGAGTTGATAGCATTGGACACGCCGCAATTGCGGCGGTAAGGCTTCCTTTGAGGAGTGGCTGGAGAGGTGCCACGGTGTTCTGACCTCCACCTGACGCAGGTCCTCACCAGACGCGGAAGTTTCGGGAGGTTCCTGTGTAGGATAAGGCGGTGGGAAACATCCGGGTGTCACCACTGAGAGGATCGCCCAGGAGACAAGGTGGAGCATACGGTGGAGATCAGCTCCGCTTGGGCGGAGCCCCGCCGTGTCCTCGTGGAGGCGATTGGCGGCAGCAACCTCTCGCGCCCGGCCCTGGTCCAGGCCATGATACGGAGCGAGAAGGAATGGGATGCAGTCGCCTCCTTCTGCGAAGCAGTAATGCTCGCGAAGGAGGAGGCGGAACGGGTGAGGGATGCTCAACAGAGTCGCCCTCACGCCCCTAGCAGCAGCCGCCACAGGAGACACCCCGGGCATCGGACGTCGTGAGACAATCTCCGGCCACCGTAGACCCGGACCTGTCCGATCAGCACCAAGCCCGTGAGTCGACGGCGCGTAGTGTTCCACGCATGCCTCAAAGAGTGGTCAGCATTGCATGACGGGGCCCGTCATGGCCGATGCCTGCCCAATGATCGTCACTCAGGGCAGGGAAGGAACAGGGTTGGGTTTAGTCAGTAAGAGTCTGACACGCCCTCCCGCTCCACCCAGAGCGGGTCAAGTTATAGGATGATTTCCCATCCCCCAAAAAAAAAAAAACAGAGTTGTTAGCATACACACACACATATTCAACCTTAACTAAAAATCTTGCTAAGCAGTGTTCTTAATTGAAAATATTATTTGACGAATTTGAATTTCCAATTCGCTAATCAGTATTAAAACAAAGCATAATAGTTTTAATACTGATTAGCGGATTGGAAATTCATCGTAGAATATTTTGAATTAAGAACCTACTAATAAGTGTATTAAATAAGACACTTTATTTAATAGGTGGCCAGTCTATCGAAGGAAGAATATTCCTTATCTATGAAGAAAAAAAAACTGTCTCGAGTTATGGAAATATTTATTACCTACCACATAACATAACACAGCTTAACATCACGCATGCCATCCCCGAAGGGTTAAACAGAGGTGCACCTTTAGTACACCCACATTTTGCCAGTTAAGCTTTACTGGTGACCCTCCCCACCTTTGCAAGGGTACAAATTATACACAAAAACCTTCCTCATGAATCACTGTCTATTGGTGAAAACCGCATGAAAATGCTTTCAGTAGTTTTATATTTATTTATTTATTTAAACTTCACGTACAATAGTGGTGGGACATAGGTGGACTTAATGCGACAAGGCATTCTCTACTAGTCAACCTCTTCAAGTCAAGTTTTTGAGTTTATCGCGAACAGACTTACTATACAGACAAACGCGGCAGGGGACTTTGCTTTTAACCGACTTCAATAAAGGAGGTTTGATACGACCCGTATGTATGTATTTATGCTTGTTTGTCCTCGATTTTCTCGAAAACTACTGATCTTATTTAGATGAGGTTTCAAGGAAGGTTTTAGTATATTGTAGGTACATTAGGATCTGATGAAGATCTTCGGAGATAGACAGTGGAACTCTTCAATTACTAATAGCAAATTAATCACGATTACTGCTATTGTTTGTCTAAGTATTGTTAACACAATATGGGGAACCACAACTAAAAAGTAAAAATAAAAAACTTTTTTACAAAAATATAGAACCGACTTCCACAAAATAACAAATCAATGCAAACTAACTTAAATTTCGGAAGTTGGTGTCAAATAACTAAGAAACAAAACTAGAAACACCATTTTTTTTGTAAAAAAGTTTTTATATTTCATTTTTAGTTGAACTAAAACTAAATAGTAAAGTTATGTCCGAATTAAATCCCTAATAAAATGGCATTTTAATATAATTGGAGAAAACTGAAACAGTCGTCGGTGTCAAAAAAAGAACAAACAAAACCAGAAACACCGACTTAAGAAATTAAAGTTATTTTGCACTTTTGCTGTTTTTTTTTTTTTAAGTCGGTTCTATTTTTTTTAAAAATAAATTATTCTATGTAATATTGAAGGCTTTAAATGCCCTATAATAAGGGGTGAGCATGCATGCTACCATCAACCAGGCACACCCCCAAACTCCGGACTATTACTGAGAAATTACAAGTGGAAAACCCAATAACCCTCTGCCCATCCCGGGAATAAAACCATATGCTCAACACTCGCACATGCGACCATTACAACAACGAGGCAGTTACTACTAACAGAGAAATTCCCCAAGACTTCATCACACTCAATCAAGTTGTTACTAACTTAATGTGACGCAGAAATAACAAAATATCCTAACATCACTATTACGAGAGGAAAATGCTGCGTACGTGTCCAAAATATCGAGAATCTGGAGCTACCTAGTATCGGAGAAACATAAATAATGTTTTTATATTTTTGCTCCTAACTTTTGGGGTGTCGACATCTAAAAGACTTTGTTGGGATATACTTTGTATCTAACTACGAGTGATCACCTAGCGACAATGTTCCATCTTTAATCAAGATTGATACATAAATAGCGTCGCCATCAAAATAATCCAATACTCTCATTTGACTTAAGGGTCTACTGACGCTCCAGTGGCGCATAAAAAATCGTAGCATAGCACAGAAAATAAATATTAAAAAATCCAACGTCATGTTTGTTACAAAGAGGATAAAGCATTTTTACGTTGTTAAAACAGGTCTCAGAATGTTTCGTATCCAAAGTAGTCGGCAAAAGTGTCAGAAACGGCCGTTTTTGTAACTTAAGACACCGTGGCTGGTTCCCATGTTAAGGAGTCCACAGACAGGAACAATTCGACAATGCGACGACCATTTTTCAAGTGCCCGCACTGTTGCTACGTGCTTTTCTGTGGGAGCATTTAGTAAACCTTCGGGAAGAACCAGTAGTAACATGAAAGCAAATACTAACATTTAGAAACTTTAATGAAAAAGATTATATGTGCCTCACTTGGCATGGACATAATACATATTATGTAAATCAAAATATTATAAATGCGAAAGTTTAAATGGATAGATGTTTGTCACTCAATCTAGCCAGAACAGCCAAACTGATCTGGATAAAATTTGGCACAGAGACAGATTACAGTCTGGAAGAGATTATAAGCTTTAACTTTTTGAGGGGGAAGTATTATTTCTACGCGGGCGAGGCTACTGGCAGAAGCTATCTTAAAAAACGACACCCGTATAATAAAGTGTGGTATTTCGTGGAAAAAGTCCATGTCCACAGTAATTTTGTTAATTAGAAAGAGGTTGATGTCCTGACAGCCTAAACAGATGAAGTCAATTGCTTAACTATTGTACACTCTCACCACGTAGCTGTCCAGTCGACCTGATATAGTTTTCTCCCAACTTTTCCAAAACAACCAAAACTTTTCGTGGCCCAAAAACTAGATATTAACATCTTTGTAATAATATTAGGCCCACGTCCCTAAACAATGTTGAAACTTCGGAAATAGGACTCCTATTAAAAGTTAGTAGTTCGTCGTTGTAAGGGAATGCCTGCTTGCTTCATTTTACCACAGAGGGTAACTTGACACACTGCCTTGAGCAAATGTTTGGTCGAGCGAAACGATTTGCATCTGCGCGTGTTAGGAGCCAGTGAGCAACGATATCATAGTGGTAGGTATATAGGTTTATCAACTGCTACTTAACACAGACTTTTATGTTGGCAATATTTTAAAGGCGACAGTACCTACCTACACATAAACATTTTTCTATCAACTATCACAAAGGACGTATTTTTTGTTTAGAACCAAAACAGTGCAGAAATGTTTTAACATGGTTGCACAGTTTTTCATTAATGTACCTACTGTTTTTTTATTTTTTATTTAGATAAAAATTTACCACAGAGGTATTTAATGATGTCTCTCATTAAGTTTATTAAAAAATGTATATGCATTAGATCAAAAAGATGCTGGCTGAAAATAAAAATCGGCTGAATAAAACCAACTTGTTGAAAATAAAACAAAAGGCGCGCATTTTGTACCATTGTAAAACTTTGATACTTCATATTTAGCAAGAAAAGTTTAAAAAAAATGGAAATAGATAGCGATAGCGATGTGAATGCAAGTCCAGAATAATTATTATTCAGAAATAAAACAAACAAATATAAATTTATTGAAGATAAATGTTTCAAGTAAAAGTGTAAATTTCACTTTTATTAACTGCACATTTAATAATAGTTTTAAATGTTCGAGGAGAAGATGAATTAGACTTTGTTTTCATTAAGTTGAGTTTCTATTTTGAGTAGGAATATTTTATCACGGTAGGTAGATTGGTAGTTGAAAGAAAAGTAGATTATCTACAAACGGGGTGAATAGGAACGAAGGGGTGAATAGAAACAGAACTTTGATTAGGATTTTCACTTTGATAACTTAGATATTATTGGTTTCTACCAAAGCATCGATTTCGTTATTACAATAGTTCATGAATAAATCGGAGTATTTAAATGCTTCAAACAGTTTCTAAATAACGTGAAAAACCCCTTCAATGTTATGTTTCTATTCACCCCTGCGTTCCTATTTACACCGCTTGACGGTACGCACTTTGTACCGCAGTGTCCTCGTGGATGCGATAGGCGGCAGCGACCTCTGTTCGTGCCCTGGTTCAGGCCATGGTACGGAGCGAGAGGGAATGGGAAGCCGTCTCCTCCTTCTGCGAAGCAGTAATGCTCGCGAAGAGGGAGGCGGCATACGTTAGGGAGACTCAACAACAGCAGAGTCGCCCTAGCGCCCTCAGCCGCAGCCGCCGCAGGAGACGCCAGGGGCTGCGGACGGCGAGTAGTGGGTAACTCGCCGTCCGATCAACACCAGGCCCGAGAGTCGACGGCGCGTAGTGTTCCACGCGCGCCTCAAAGAGTTGTCAGCAAAAGGACGGGGCCTGCCACGGCCAATGCCTGCCCGGGGGTTGAGGATAAATTCGAAAAAGTTACCTCGCCCTTGGGCATGTAGGGCAGGGAGGAATAGGGGTGGGTTTTAGTCAGAAAGAGTCTGACACGCCCTTCCGCTCCACCCTAGAGCGGAAGAAGTCATAAGATGATTTCCAACCCCCAAAAAAAAAAAAACGGTACGCACTTTGCTAAAGTGAGTAATTAATGCACTCGTGTTAATACTCGTGCATTAATAACTCACTTTGCGCTCGATGCAACAATCTACTAATAACTTTTACTGTGGGATGATCTTATGTTAGTTGTACTAGGGACCAGCCCCACTTCCGCACGGGTAACAAATTATATTCACAAATTTTCTTTGTTAGTCTTTATTTTGACACATAGTGAAAACTGCTTTAAAATTTGTGGCGTGGTTTAGGAGGAGTTGGCGGAGAAACAGACAAACGCGGAAAGAGACTTTGATTTTGTATCGAGTAGATATTGACAAAATGTAGGAAACGCTGATTTTGTACCATGTAGAGATTGACAAAATGTAGGGAACGCTGATTTTGTACCATGTAGAGATTGACAAAATGTGGGGAACGCTGATTTTGTACCATGTAGAGATTGACAAAATGTAGGGAACGCTGATTTTATACCATGTAGAGATTGACAAAATGTAGGGAACGCTGATTTTATTTGTTGATTTCAAGGTTGGCTCCGTCGTCAAAGTTATTTTATTAAAGAGTAGTTTTTCGCTCCCTGAAAGTTTTGCCAATCAATTAAAATAAACGCTATAGATTATCATTTTAAGGAGTCTCTGTTAAGGAGGATGCGCCAGGGTGGCCCGCAAAAAACGTAAGAAAATTTTAATTTTGCGTTCTGCCCCGGAGCTTTCACCTTATGAACTCAAAGGCACGTTTATTCCAAATCGTCTTAATTTACCGACAGACGCGTGACACCTTTCAAATTGTCAAACTTTCGCCATTTCCAGGTGATAAAGGTAGTCAAAAGAAATTGTATGTGCTGAAATATCTAAAATATAATCTTTTAGTACTGTTTAAACTTGATGAACTTGACTTTTGACTTACTTATAACTTCACAACCGGTATCGGAGCTCAATTATATCAAAGTTTTAACGTGCGAAGCTGATCAAGAACATCAAATACTTCAAGTATTTGATAACGGTTAGAATGTCTGAGTTTGATACGAACATGTTTGCCGCTCTCAAACTTTTCAAGCGGTGAGAACGTCGAGAACAGCGAGAAAATTGAGAACAAGCGTGTCAAGATTACAACCCAGTACTTGGTATAATTATATGCGGAATATGTAGGATTACTCTGCTTATTAACATATACCAATGAACTACGTGACAGCTACCTACTTTTCTAATATAGGTAATTTGAATTGTCTCAAAGTAAGGTAGAAAACTGATACGGTCTAAATATTTTTAATCATAATCAAAAAATGCCTTAGGTCAATCACAAAGACATATAGCGACATCTATGATGCCACAGACTAACAAAAAACTCATAAATCGACCTGCATCACGTAAGCTGAGTTATCAGCGCGATTTAAGGCCGTACTACCGGCCAAGTGGTGCCCTCATTGAATAAAAATTCGTAGCATAGCATAGAATCGAAACGGCCGGTTTTGGTACTTTTGCTTACTACTTTGGATACGAAACATTCTGAGACCTGTTTTAACAACGTAAAAATACTTTATCCTCTTTGTAACAAACGTGACTTTGGAGTCTTTCATATTTATTTTCTATGCTATGCTACGATTTTTTATTCAATGAGCCCTCATTGAATAAAAAATCGTCAAAAAGTGGCGCCCGCCACTTGGCCGTTAGTAGGGCCTTAAACATCAACAACAACAACAGTCGGAAATCAACCATCGGGCAGTTGCCCGGACCAGACACAACACCCGTTTGGTCGGAGACACAAATACAACACCCGTTTGGTCCCCTTTTCAATGGGGGTTTGCAGGATTTTACACCCAGTTCCACATTTGTCTCTAAAGACTGTATAATGCACGGTAACACTAGAACTACCATATACTGAGTACTAGCTTCTGCTAGCGCCTTCTCTCGCGTGAAATTAATACTTCCCTCGCTATAAATTATAGCCTATGTCCTATTCCATACTATAATCTACCACTGAGATAAATTTTATCCAGATCCGTTCAGCCGTTCTGGCGTGATTGAGTAACAAAAATCTTTTTACCAAAAATACAACATAAAATAAAATACACTTCAAATTGAAAAATAACTTGAATTTCGGAAGTCAGTGACAATTAACGAAGAAATAAAATACAAACACCGACTTCCGAAATTAAAGCTATTTTTCAATTTTAAGTGTATTTTATTTTTTTACAGTTGGTTGTATTTTTTGTAAAAAACTTTTTAATTGTTCACTTTTTAGTTGTTATACCCCAGAACTCAAACTAAATATTAAAGTTACGTCCGAATTTATAACCCCAATAACATGGAACTTGGATTTTGAACATACTCGTAATTGGAGGAGACCAAAACGTCATCTACGTATACACACATTATTTGTTTTTTGTTGATTTATTCAAAAAGCGCTAAAGCTTGAAATTTTGAAAATCGGTCCACAACTGACATAGAAACCAGTGGACATACATACAAAAAAAATTAAAAAAATTAATTTAAAAAACGATAAACGGTAAATTAATTTGATTTTTATTTGTACCCAAATTGTGTATCTGTGTGTGCCTAATAAACTCGTTTCTTTCTTTTCTTTCTTTCTTTATAAGTACATACAGTCGAACATAGAACCTCCTCCTTTTTGCGAAGTCGTTTAAAATTCAATCCATCATCCAAACTTTTGTATTTATAATATAACCAGCTTCTGCCAGCGGCCTCGCCCACGTGGAATAAGGACTTCTCTCCATTATAAATTATAGCCTGTATGTTATTCTGATGTATAAGCTACATTACTGTAAAGTTTCATCAAAATCCGTTCAGTAGTTTTTGCGTGAAAGAGTAACAAAAATCTTCACAAACTTTCACATTTCTAATATTAGTAGGATATTAGTAGGATGCATATAAATTAATAACTGTCTTTCTTCAGATCTATCTGCCTGCGCCTTTTCCCAACTATCTTGGGGTCGGCTTCCAGTCTAACCGGATGCAGCTGAATATCAGAATTTTACATGGAGCGACTGCCTATCTGACCTCCACAACCCAGTTACTGGGTAATATACGATACTCCTTGGTAAGACTGGTTGTCAGACTTTCGGGCTTCTAACGACCCGTAACGACTATCAAAGATCCATGATTGACAGCCGAAACCAACGGCTTAACGTACTTTCCGAGGCACGGAGGAGTCTCGGTATGTAAAGATGGTCACCCATCCACGGACCAACCCCGGCAAGCGTAGCTTAACCTGATGGATCGACCCGTGCAGCTGTTATTACTTTAGCCACGAGCTCCTCTATCTCTATAACTATCTTTCTTCAGATATTGGAACAAAAAGATATGCTGCACCGAAGCCAAATTAATTGAATTAATCCGTGGGACGAATAATCATGATGATTCCTGTAACGTTAAAATATTTTGAACTTATCTCAAACCAACTTTGTATCTAAGTAATCCTACTCGTAATCTTCAAAAATATAATTGAAAAAAAGAAATTGCTTCCGAGGATTACCAACTGCCTGAAGACTTGACTTATCAACTTTAAAAAACTCGAAGTTTAAAGAACAGCAGCTTCGCGAAGCCGTGTGGTGCCTCAGTTGACTGAAATGTATTATTTACCACAAAGCGTTGGGTCTGTCTGTCTGTGCCGACTGCGCATGTGTAAAACGTTTATAGGGATGGGACATGGCACGCGAGCGGTAAAGCTGTGACGCGGTAAACGTTGGTAATTCTTTGTGGGATTATTTTATGAAAACTATATTTGTTAAATCGTATGTATGTATCGTATGTATGTTCATCTTTTCCCTCATAACTTTAACTAAACTCCTTATCATAATTTGACAAATGAGATACCAGTACCTACCGTTTTAAGCGTCTTGATCTTCCGTTCGTTATAGGCTATGTAACGTTACACTAAATTTAATGCGGCGCCCTCAAGATGAATAAAAATGAAATACGATTACGATACATATTTTAAATTATTTTTAAAATGAAGTTCGACATTAAATTGGGCACTAAGATTATTATGAACTTTTATATAGGTATTGAAGGGATTGATCTCATGGTTTTTATAATTTTTCATGGTTTTTTTATAACCTTTAGTCAACACCATAAACCAAAAATTTACCGCCACGAATTTACCGGTAATTTACTGCGTCATTTTACCGGCTAGCGTCTCTAGCCCAGCCCTAGTTCAGTCGAGCAGGGTAGTTCGCGGCCGTACGGTAGTGGCCGCACCCGCTTCCACGTCCCCCCTTAAAATATTCCGCATTGCACTCTCCCATTGCTCATCAAAATCGAACCTAAAATGCAATTACCAAAAAATTGCAAGTGACGCGTCCTTGAGAAGTGTTTCGAACAAAAGTGCGAGCGATTTTGACACATGTGGCAGAGGGGAATAAGATTCAATACCGCTTGGCACAAGCCTGGATAGCTCAGTGAAAAACAGCCCTTTGTACGCCGGAATGACACGGTGAGTTTCTGTGTCTAATTTTAATACGCTCCAGGTATATTATGTGTGTTAAAATGAGGATTTCTGTGGTGAAATGTGTGGCATTTTTCAGCTATACGGTTTCTTTTTGGTGGTGGTCTATTTCTGGATGGAAACGGTTGTCTCCTACTTTCTTAGTTTATAAGTTTAGTTTACACTTTTAACTAAAAAGCTTTCGATATTTTTTGAGATACAATCCATATTTTGCTAAGTGTTTCCGTGAGCACACAAGATTGTTCGTAATCATTAGTCTATTATTAAAATTAAATAAATATATTCAAGTAAATACTACAACCTAGCCATGTCAATGACCTCTGCAGATACAGACATGAAACTTAGCCAAGCCTCTTATTGCTTGATTCATTTTATTGCATCATTCCCTCATTCTTCACTCCAGATTTCGTAATCTGAATCTAAATACCTCATTAGAATACTTCATATTTTTTTAATTATTTCGTCCCAGTGACAGTGCAATCATTTGAAATAATTAATATAACAGGCATTCAATAAAGTTTAAAGGTCTCTGTAAAATAAAAATAAAAAATAACTTTTCAGTGGTGACATCCCCGTGTAGCTTTTGTATACATACAGGTTTAGATATTTTGAGCGCGTCTGCTATGATTTATGCGAGTTTTATGATATGAATTTTCATGAATCGTGTAAAGCCCAGTTAGGTGATAGCTTAGCAGATTTTTTTTACTACAGTAATACCTGACATAGCTTGAGAAGGCCTGTACAGATTGGTTGATTTATTGACTTTACTCTTCCAAATTTCTTACATATTTGATATACTAGACATGAAATTGTTTATGAAATCCAGGCTAGAGACCCTCGGGGATTATCGTGATCTTTATTTTACGATAAAAAGCAGAGTTTTCCATTTAAAATGTAATAAATTACATCTCTGCGCCATAAAACAAATATTTAATACCAGTGTATATTTCGCACTGACACAAAATTGTTAAACCCCTGCAAAATCACGGCGGCATCGCGTCGCCGCCCACTTTACCCACCCATACATTAAGCAAAGCGTGTAACGCTATGCGTTTTTCACTGGCATGGCGCCAACCACGATACCATGAAACCGAGCCATTGTTCACGTATTAAGAAAATAACGACAGTGCCTCATGCCTCACCATACCAGTAAATTGTACGGATTTTTAATGTAGGATTAAGGGGGAGGGGGGGGGGGTTAGAGCAGTGGTGGCCCAGAGGTAACAGCTGCGACTTACAAGTCGTAGGTCGTGAGTTCAAACCTAGGCAGGCGCTTTACGTTTTGTAAATTATTTCATCACCACTGCTCTCAAAATGGTGAAGGAAAACATCGTGAGGAAACCGGCATGTCCTAGAACCAAAATTCGAAGACATGTGACATCTACCAACCCGCATTGAGTCCGCGTGGTGGGTTACAGCCCACACCCTCTCGCAGAGAGGAGGTCTGTGGCCAAGCAGTGGGGACATTAAAAGGCTGATGATGTTGAGGTAATTACTTGGATGCAGCGACAAGAAAGAAAGAAATAAAGAAAAACATTTATTTGGCGACAGTCACCAGGCACACACAAGAGAAATAAAATAAAACCAGTCAAGTGCGAGTTGGACTTCGCTCATTTACTAATTTTTGACAATTTGTATGGCTTTGGGTCAACAAAACGCTTAATACTGTGAACATTTAAAGACTGTAGCTCCAACCGTTTGGCTGTAAAATCTGTGTGATAGACGACGGACAGACGGACATGTCAGTGACAGCAATAGGACTCCGTTTAGACCCTTCGGGTACGGAACCTTAAAAAGTAAAAACCATTAACAAAAAGAAATAACATAAAGTATGCCTCACCATATCAATTCAGTAACTGGGTGACATGATACCCCTTGGCAAGACTAGTGGACTGGCGTCAGATTTGACTTCTAATCAGCCGTAACGACCTTTAAAAATTTACATTTAACAGCGGTCACCAACGGCTTTCCAAAGCACTGCAGAGTCTGGGTATATAACGCGTCAGTACCTTATTAGTAAATTATAGGGATTTTTAATCCAGCCCTAATACCGGTAATTGCTTGGTAAATGTAGTGCTGGAGGTAATCCCGCGGGGAAAAATAAAAAGTTGGTGTTATTGGGATTTGCGAGAAACTTACCTTAGGTTGGTCGGGTTTGCCTCTGTGGGGCAAGGAAGGAATCATAATGGTAAACTGAGGGGTTTTAATAAGAAATGCGGCGTTCCGTTGTTTCTGCCTATTTTAAGAGAAAAACTTGTGAACTTACTAATATTAATAACAACACGTTTTTTTCAATCTAGCACATAATTCTAAACTGGTGTAAGGAAAGTACTGTAGTAGGTTTTTAGAAACAACTAACTTTTGATAGAAAATTGAAGAAAATTCGTTTTGTCGCAGTCCATTGCGCATTCGAAAAAGTAATAGGCGGTAACTTTATAACTTTCAAAGAAAAAACTGAAAAGTTTAGTGTAGCTGCAAAGGTATACAAGTACTACAAAGTGATTCATCAAGATGGTTTGTAACTACGTAATAACAACTGGTAAGTCTATTATTTGCGAGCTAAGAAGTCACCTTTAAGTGCTCAGTTAACCTCACTTGAATTTAACTATACAAGGAGAAATTTAACTCAAAAGTATTCTTGCTTTCTTTTATTTACGCGAGATTTTTTTTCCCTGCAGACTTGCATGCTAAATGGCACAATATAGCTGCGCAAAATTAACCTACTTTTGTTACTACTCTAGACATATATTCGCAATGAATAATTAAATTGAATTGCCTGCTGTTTATGACTATAAAGTCTGATATTTGGTTCCCTATGAAAAACACGCTTCTTGATATAATTAACGGGTTTTGAAGCACCTACATAAGCCCATTTCTAATTAGGTACCCGGCTACGAGCGCCATATTTTACGTTGGTGAACGATATAAAATCAATGCAGACGTGATTACACGGTACGTTGAAAACTTATTGTACCCCTTTTTCGAAACACCGTCGGTACAACGACGTGTCAGGACGTCAGGTAATTTATTCGTTTCTGTCCAAAGTACACAATGAAAAACATCATAAAGTTCATACGTAAGAAGATAATGAGAGAGTTATAAATAAAATTAATGGCAAGCCGTTTAGAGCTTGGTAAATAGGTAGCCTTTTTCTCAACGAAGATCAAAAGGAAAAATGAAAAGGAGAAAATAAAAAGTTTGATAAATATAGCCATTATAAAAGAAGATAAACAACAATGAGAATAAAACGTTAGTTGATAAAGACAAATAAAATATTGTACATTATCCTGAATGATTTAAAGATTCCACAAAGCATAGATATGGAAGAATTTTAAATTAGTGTTCCAACGGCACATATGTGACTTAAAGCACTACCATTTATCGATGACAAGAAAGTGTCGAAGTAAAAGGGAGCCAGGGGAATGGATTACCAAATGCCACGCCTTTATCCGCAATAGAAATGCCGAAAACTAAACTTTTGTCATTTGCGCTGGTTGAGCGATTTAGCGGTAAAAGTTAGACAGAATGAATAGGTATTAGTTAGCACTAGTGTTCAAAGAACAATTATTTCTAATGAAACGTTGAATGGGCTGTGTGAAAGGTAATATGTCTAGTAAGGCAAATGAGAAGTATAGAAGAAAAAGATATGTTGCTCCAACCCCAAACCAATTTATGATAAGGATTGAATTATAATTCTGGCTATTGGAAAATGGTTTTTGGCTAAGGGTTATGGTGGAGACCACAATTGTGAAGGAACGTCATAATGAATTTCAATTCTGTAACCACCATCGTTGTGACGATTAATTTTAAGATAAAATAGTTTCTGTTACTGATTTTAATGTTGATGATGTTAAAATGAAACTATCTAATTTTGAATATTCAAAAAAAGCAGACGATTTCTTTCCCACAGAAAACTTAAACAACGCTATTAATGGCATTGCAAGAACGGTATTACCCATTTCAACAAAGGTTTTTCCTGAATTAATAATTATTCCGGCTTCTTTGAAAAGCTTGATAATTACTTCCTTTTCCCGTAACATTTCTACTACAAAGTAACATTATACATTGTAATCTTTTCCCGTTCGTATATTCTGTGAACTGTATTGGACTAGGTAGGTAAATATTTGCCAACGAAATGGTTTCTCGGGGAGAACAGACGGCTTTTACAGGGGTTGATGTGTGCGACAGCTTATTTAAAAATCATGTAAACCTACCCTTATCAAGTGTCCTGAAATTCTTTCACTTTGGATGATGTTTTTCTTTTGAAGATGTATTTTGATCTGAATGTTAAGAAAGAAAAATCTGACGACGGTTCCTTTCGAAGAAAATGTGATTTCCGTTTTGTGTTGTAAGATGTTTATTATGTTCAAAGCAGATGGTGGATTTATGTGAAAATGAGCTTAGTATAACGTTCTTTGTAAATTCGTTGAAATTAGATTTTCCGTCAATGTTGTTACTTATAAACGAATTCGGGGAGGGCGATTGTTTGCTTTGAAAACATAATCCTTGTTTGCGTTATTATTAAAGTCGTTGGGATTGGGTTATATTGGGTCTTGTTTGTTATTTTGTTTTTTTTTAGTTCCTAATCAATTTTAATTTTTGGCGTGGTGATCGCTGCCAAATTATAAATCATTACATTTTGGTGTCCCAGGCAAGCTTCCATAATGCATTATTCAAATTCTATACATAATTTAGAGAAAAGTTAGTGCCTCAAATACATTCGAAATCACAACAATATTGAAAATTCTGTGATTAATTTGTGGCCCCGACTGCTATCAATTTGGAATAAGTTAGTGTGAACCTCAAGTAAGCTTAATTAATTCACCTGTGGTATTCATTAACTTAGTAATCAGGATTCGAAAGCTCATCGAATAAATTTGAATAAAATTAATTTGCAATTCATAATTTTATATCAGAAAATTAATCAATTTCAGTGAACTGCACAATCATTTTGGCCGAAAATCCTGAAAACATAGTCGAAACGGCCCAATAACTTGATTGTTCTTTTTTGTGCTTCCGATTCATTTTTTTTTTATTAAGGTTACCGAATTTGTTTGTTGGTGAATTTGAATTTTTGATTGCAATTTTTGCTTCAAGTATTTTCAACTCTCATAAAATATTTTTGCTGTTGTAAGCGAAGATTCATGCCCCAAGTGAGCACTACTTATTTAACTGCACTGCAGTAATATTTTAGTTGGAAATCTCATTGTTCCACTTATAATTAATTTTAAGGATTATAGTGTAACATTTTTGTATATTTCAGTCTTGTTGTTGAGAAGTACAGGAGTACTAAGGCTCTTAAAACTAGCACGGATCATTAAGCAGCTGATGCATCGCGATTTTTCTTTTGTTAGCCTTAAAATGTCGCTATTGTGTGTTCAGAAAAATAATCTTCTCTCCCAAATATTTGTCAACGCATTTCGTAATTTGATCTTAAACTTCGTCCTTACTGTCTCACAATATTTACGCTTCAAAAAATATACGTCTTTTTCATGTACTAGCATTGTTTTGAAAAGAAGACTCATCATCAAGAACAAAGGCGAAAAGGAATTTGTTATTGTCTTTTTTATTATCTACTATATCAAACACTTTGCTCTGTTCGAGTTCATCTCTTGGGAGATAAGTAGTGAAACGTCGGACTATTGTATCTTGAGTTGAATGATTACAATAGTGTTCAACTATTGACAGTATCGGGCCATCGCCTTTGAGAACTCTCGTAACCTATTTCTACCCTGTGGGACTCCTAAAGGAACTTATATTGTAGTTGATAGTAAGGGTTAAGTTTGTTTCTTAGGCTTAGACTTTTTCTGGTTTCAGTGTATATAATTCGACTTTTCGACTTTTATAATTCGAAAAGTCGAATTATAATTCGACTTTTTTTACAATTCCAATTTTGGAACATTGAAATTGAAAATACGATATAATGGAATCATATGATTTAAGTAGTATTTTAAAAATAATAACAATTGCTTAGTCGCCTCTAGTAATATGAATGGACGTGTCAGAAAAGTGAACTGAGGAGCAACCTTCAATAGTGAAGTCAAGAATCAAATAAGTTATGAAAAAAAACTTTCATATTATAACATATAACAAACATAATATTATTATTTCGGACACACAATATTACGGATACCGTAAACAGTTATTTCCATACGTCAAATTTAAACACCCCAATGCTACATGAATTGCAATTCGGTACACATTCATCCTCCCTTAGCAGTTATTATCCACAAAGCTACTCAAAAATATATCGTAAAATGTTCCGGGCCGCCATTACAGGGAAATGTATCCATTGTGAGTCGGTCATGCGGACTCCAGTCACGTTTGCCAACTGATCCCGCTTCACAGGACCAGCTGAAAAAGTCGAAAAACTTTAGAGTTTTTACAATATTTTTTGGACTACTGAATTCTTGGCACGTAGTTTTCGACCTGCTTTTTGATTCGTTACATTTAATGTTACATGAAGTGAAACGGTTGAAGTAGGAATGTTCTTTTTAGGGTTCCGTACCTGAAGGGTAACCAACGGGATCCTATTACTATCCGCTGTCCCTCCAACCGTCCGTCCGTCCATCTGTCTGTCAGCGAGCTGTATCTCATGATCCGTAATAGGTAGACAGTTGAAATTTTCACAGAATATGTATTTTACGTCGCCGCTATAATAACAAATAATAAAAAGAAATTAAACATTAAAGGGAGCCCCCTTACTAGAAACGCGTTTTTTGTTTGTTGTATTTGCTCGATCTTAATATTGGCAACTAGTAGACGCGTATAATCTTGTACGAAGGTACGGAACCCTTCATGCGCGAGTTCGGCTCGCACTTGGCCGGTTTATTTTTATTTTCACAGCTTATTTTGAAAGTACTGGAAACAGGGAGTGAAATAAAAATGTTTTGCTGACGAGTATTTTTTTATTGTAACGGGTACGGTTTTGAATTTCAAGCAGTTTGTTTGGATGATGTGACGGTTGGACCATTTTAATAAATTTTTGGCTCTATAGAATTTATGAGCTTAATTTTTATTTCGATGATTGTCAGCCGTCAATGAAAAACTTTATTTATGTTAAAAAAAGTTTTTTCTTTTTACTATTTGACTGAAAAGGCTTCGAATACTGTCGCTGTCGAATATATTTTTTATTGTTACGGGAATGGGGTTGATATTTTATCCGAATTTTTATGTCAGAAGCTGTATGCGGTGCTAACCTATTAATAAATTGTAATACTAACCTTAAATAATAAACATTATTTATAATTGTACAAGTTCGAGTATTTAGAGTTGTTGGTTGGCCAATATAATAAATAAATGTGATGGTAATTTTTTTCAAAATTTTAACTTCGATGATTGACATCCATCAATTATAGGTAAACGATTTTTTATCCGGGGTTTTTTTTAAAAATAAAATTAAACGAACCTTATTTTCATTTCACCTCCTTTTAGAAACGTAACAAGGTGTTTTCATTAAGATGTGGATCACATAGAAAGCGAGCAGAAGTTTCTTTAGAAAACACATCAGATAAGAGAATGTGATTCGAGCCCAGGTAAAGAAAAAGTACAAAAAGTTCGTTCATGTTGGTAGTTCGGACAAGT
Organism: Polia nebulosa; assembly: GCA_951329385.1. Taxonomy (NCBI): domain Eukaryota; kingdom Metazoa; phylum Arthropoda; class Insecta; order Lepidoptera; family Noctuidae; genus Polia; species Polia nebulosa. The sequence goes on from OX589596.1 coordinate 4,933,571, forward strand.
TGCAGGACACGACTTAGTAGCGCAACTATAAGTAGGATTAATACGAAGATGGGAATAACTGACTTAGACAAATGGGTTATGATGTTAATGGTCAACATTCGAGAAAGGGAAGATCAATCAACTTGTTGATATTAATTATTTACAGTTTCTTTGACATTATGGCTGTCATACTAGGACCGATTATACTAAATAATGAACCTTTGTTTCTTTTCTAGTGAAACATTTGCTATTTTCTATATTTTGCAACCTAATAAAGTGATCATCAGTGGAGAGAAGCAAAATTCAATAAAAATAAAAAATATAACCTTTTTTCAAGGCTTTATTTTAAACAAATATAAGTCTCGCTCAAGTTTATAAAAAAAATTACCTACCCACGAACGGGGTGAATAGGAACGAAGGGGTGAATAGAAAAAAAATTTTGATTAGGATTTTCATTATTATTACCCTAATATTGGTTTCTAGTAAAACATCAATTTTTATAATATTTCATAAATAAATCGGAGTAGGTACTTAAATGCTACAAAAAATTTCTAAAATTTTTAGAAATTTTTCTTCTCACCGGCTAGCGTCAGAGTTAGATTTCTTCATGAAACCCTACTTAACAATCTACAGGTTTATTGCATGAGGAATGTTTGTAGTAAATAATATTTCATCAAGTAGGTTGGTCTTCACTTCTCACATTTATTAGGAACACTGTGATATTAGATTAGGTTTCATGGTAGTCCTATAGAAAATTGCATGTAGCACTTAGAATTGATGGTGAACAATTCCAGATTCAGAGAGAAGATTCCACAAGCAATATCGCAGCTGTGGCCATACAATCCTGATTATCCTTGGACACGTGGACGTCTGTGTTCAAAACCCTTTGCTAAGACGGCATTGTTCTTCCAATAATTCCATAAAAAGCGTGGTCAAGATCAAACCTTTTTCTAATAAGGTTTTCTAGTTGTAAATCTTAAGGTTCAGGTTTTACTTAAGATTGATCTTAAGTAAAATATAGGAACCCTGTCAACAAGAAAGTGACTTGGTAAATCTCATGAATGCCATACCCAGACCACGCGTCTCCACAGAAAAAAATCCAAAGTAGTACTTACAGCGTTATCATTCTTATGCTTAAAGCATTTGAACTTGACTCTGGTCCCTTTAACTCCTCGAGACATCATTTGGTATTTATATTAGTTCTTTTCCAATAAATTAAGTTTATTGTCAGACACGCTCCAGATCAAATAGGAAATTTAAACGCCAAAGGCTAATCTGTCATCTTGCAAAAATAATGCTCCATTACACGAATCTAATTATTTTTTAATTTTATAAAATATAACGTCAAAAGCACCTTCAAAGTTTTGTTTCTATTCACCCCGGTGTTCCTATTTACCCCGTTTGACGAGAGTTTTAAGGTAAATCATTTTATAACTGTGACGATGAAATTATACCCATACTAGCTTCTGCCAACGGCTTCACCCGTGTGGAATAATTAGTACTTCCCCGTTACAAACTTACAACCCCTTTTTTACCCCCTTATTGAATGAATTTCGAAAAATCCCTTTCTTAGTAGATAACTACTCTTCACAAAAAACACACGAAAAAAAAAACAAAACACACCTTCACACACACACATGGTGTGAAAGAAGATATGGGTAAAAAGAGGGTGACTACAGAGATGACGACTAACAGAGGAGTATGGAAGAAAAAGACCTGTTGCGCCGACCCCAAATATATTTGGATAAGGGCAGAAGAATGATGACAAAGAACACACCCTCCGAATGTCATGTCTCTATGACCAGCGGTTTAGGCTGTGCGTTGATATATCAGTCAGTCAGGACTTAGAATTTTATATATACCTACAGATTTTCTTTAATATGCACAGGCTGCACAGCAGACTCAGAAACTCATAACAAGATAGTTATTTCATCTTACCTGAACCCAATCTTAATAGATATAACAAAACTTAATCAAAGTTCATTTAGTATGAAGTGCACAAGTTTGCTTATCAAATATAGGAGTTACTTAATGTGAAGGCAAAAAGTTAGCAAGTTTAACAACATGAATCTCGGGATATTCTTAATCAAAATTAATTAAAGTTTCTACAACTTTATTTACTAAAGGAAATTAGTCTATCTTGTTTGCTAGTTTGTTTATTATAAGTTATTTTGAGTGTTGTTGCGATTAACAATATTCGAAAGAAAGTTATAAACTTACTTTTGAATATTGCCAATCTTTTTGTTATTACAGTCTGAGGAAAAGGTTTTCTGCGTTAGTTCTATTACAGATTTGATCTTTAGTTTTATTTATTCTTCTTTCAAATTGGTTTTGGAGGTCTACTTGAGTACTTTACAATATTTTTTATAACCGACTTTCGAAAATGGAGGAGGTTCTATGTTCGACTGTATATATGTTTTTTTTTATGTTTTTTTCGCCGATTTCTCCGTCAGTTGTGGACCGATTTTCAAAATTCTATAGTCCCGAGGTGGTTCCATATAAATTTTATCGAAATTGCTTCAGCGCTTTTTGAGAAACTGAACCAAAACGAAAAATACGTATACCTAGATGACGTTTTTGTTTTCTCCAATTACGAATATGTTTAAATTCTACGTTCCATGTTATTGGCGTTTTTAGTTCTAGGGTATAACAACTAAAAAGTGATAAAAAAAAACTTTTTTATAGAAAAAAAAACGACTTCCAAAAAAGAAAATACACTTAAAATTAAAAAATAACTTTAATTTCGGAAGTCGGTGTCTAATAACGAAGAAATAAAAATACATACACCAACTTCCAAAATTAAAGTTATTTTTTAATTTTTAGTATATTTTTTTTGTTTGGAAGTCGGTTGTTTTTTTGTAAAATAGTTTTTTTTTAATCTCGATTTAAACATGATTTATTTCTTCTCCTAAAAGTATCAACTACCCATTTAGATTTGAATAAAGCAGGTTCCTATGAACTTTAAATTTGCCTACCTATGAAATTGGTGTCATATAAAACGGGTTCTCTATGATATAAGATGTCTTTAGATCAACTAGGAATAATCCTACTAATATTATAAATGTGAAAGTTTGTGATGATGTTTGTTCGTTTTTCGCGCAACAACTACTGAACGGATTTGAAACTCAATAGTACTATAGCTTATACATTAGAACAACATATAGGCTATAATTTTTAATGAGGTGAAATACTAATTCCACGCGGGTGAAGCCGCTGACAGAAGCTAGTTAAGAATGAATTCAAATAAACTTTATATTATGATTTTTTATTTGAGTTTTCATGGTTGTAAAATATGGCGATATATCAGAAAAAACAAAACACAAAGAAACAAAAGAAAAAAAATGAAAAAGGAATAACATGTCATAAATATAAAGTTTACTTATTTGAACTAAGAATTCTAAGTTGATCCGAAGCTCATTTTATAGATCATTTAAAAAACTTACGAATTCTAAGTCGGATTTGTACACGACGGGTTCTGTAAATAAAAAAAAAAACACGTTTTTATTAAGGTAGTTAATTTTTAATTTATTTTTATTCTTTGTTGCTAGAAGCAGCAAACAAAATACACATTCTGTCTACACCTATCGTCATTATTAAGATCGAGCAAAAAAACACGTTCCTATTATCGAAGCCCCATTCAATTTAATATTTTTAAAATTTTTAATTATTCGTCATTATAGCGGCAACAGAAATACACATTCTGTGAAAATTTCAACTGTGTAACTATTACGGATTGCGAGATACAGCCCACTGACAGATGGACGGACAGTAGAGGCATAGTAATAGGGTTACCATTGTTATCGCTGGTTACCATTCGGGTACGGAACCCTTAAAAACACGGTAATTTCATAGGTAAGACCTAAAATTTTGGTGAGTTACCACGTATCTACTAGCAATGTGGCCTTTTCATTAGAATTCATATCCACAGCTCGACTTCGTCTATTGCGGGCAAATGCCTCTCTTGTCTTGAGCCAGTCTCTACATTCCTGTGCCAAGCCAACCTCATTATGGTCCTACCCACGATCTCATCAATATTGTCTGCCCATTTTGCCGCCTCTTCATTAGGATAGAATGTATCAACTTACCTAAGCGGATAGCTTTACTAACTTAACATACAAAGACAGATAGATACCTATACTTAACTAAGGAGTGTAATGAAGCTTACCTACCAAAGCAATTGCACGTGAATTGTATAATTATGTCAACCGTGTGACAGGTTAACGTAGTGTTTGTATTAGAGATGCCGCGAGTCAATCAATCAATCAACTCAGCTTGCCGCAGTCCACTGCTGGACATAGGCCTCTCCCAGGCTGCACCACAACACCCTGTCCTCCGCCTGCCGCATCCAGTCTATCCCAGCCACCTTCTTAAGGTCGTCGGTCCATCTGGTCTGGTGGGCGTCCCACACTACGCTTGCCGATACGCGGTCTCCACTCCAGGACTCGTCTGCTCCATCGGCCATCGGTCCTTCGACAAACATGACTAGCCCACTGCCACTTTAGTTTGCTTATTCTGCAAGCTACGTCGGTTACTCCGGTTCTTTTCCGGACAACTTCATTCTCGCTATTATTCGGTATTACTCGAAATTTTTGATGTGTAACATCTTTCCTATCGCTTTGTAATTTCGTGAAATGGGACGAAAGTGAGTAACAGGAATCTGGGGAAGCGAACGCTATTTGATTTGATCAATGAGCGCGCGCAGTGGTAGAGTTGGCCATCAGATGGTAGAGCACGCGCATGATAAGTTTTTACGCGAACAAAATCGGAACTAAACGTTTTAATTTTATTTTTCAGAATAGAATATTAATGCTGCTTATTACTAAGGTGAGATGTCAAATGTTACACATCATATGTGACTACTGTAAGGCTCGTTCGTTTTTTTTTTGTTATTCGTCGAATACCGAATAATAGCCAGTATTATTGACATTCAGCGAACAGTTTTCTAAAATAAACTTTTAATTAACAAAAAAACTAAAAATAATACAAATTTATTTTTTCTTAAAAAACATAACACATTTAACACATAATTATCAGTTGCCAGCATTTAAAAATCTAAAATCAGTATAATATGTGACTGATTTCTTTAACTTCATTGTTTTCATTTCTCAAAACCTTAGAAAAATTTGAGATAATAGTAACAAATAAATAATTGGCAAGTTTGAGACCTTTTTTTGTATCGAATAATAATGCGAATTATTCGACTATTCGTCATAGAGAATGGTGATTAATCGGTATTCGACTATTCGCTGTAACAACAGTATTCGCGGCATCTCTAGTAGTACAACTACCCTTTATTAATTACTAATTGTTTTACTGCATTATCACATAACTATGTAGCGGGCTATGTTAGAATTTTTTTTTAAGGATAAAATCGGGAATGAAGTTGTCCGGAAAAGAACCGGAGTAACCGACATACGAGTAGCTTGCAGAATAAGCAAACTGAAGTGGCAGTGGGCTGGTCATGTTTGTCGCAGGACCGATGGCCGATGGAGCAGACGATTCCTGGAGTGAAGACCGCGTATCGGCAAGCATAGTGTGGGACGCCCCCCAGCTAGATATACCGACAACCTAAAGAAAGTGGCTGGGATAGACTGGATGCGGAAGGCGGAGGACAGAGTGTTGTGGTGCAGCCTGGGAGAGGCCTATGTCTAGCAGTGCACTGCAATAGGCTGAGTTGATACATAATTTACTATCCGCATCGACATACCTCCATAACTCTAATAATTTTTAACTGCCTCATTGATCTTGTGGACTCAAGCTTTACTGCTGAAATGGGTTCAATTCCCAGGTCAGACAAAAAGTGCTTTAAGAGTAGAGGAAGGCCAAATAAACGATGGTTAGACTGTATGAAAGAGGATATGGGTAAAAAAGGGGTGACTAAAGAGATGACGACTAATAGAGGAGTATGGAAGAAAAAGACATGTTGCGCCGACCCCAAATAAATTGGGATATGGGCAGGAGAATGATGATGAGGTTTTTCCATTACTCTGTAGCTGCCTGAAGGTTAGAAGTTGGTGGTGTGACACTCTGTGTCTCGAAAAACGCTTACAGTCTTTAGTCCTGCGCCTTATCTCTCACGGTGTAACACTTAAAAATAATTAAATTCGTGTAATGGAGCGTTATTTTTGTAAAATGACAGATAGTAGCTTGACGTTTCTTTTTCCAACTTGATCTGGAGCGAGTCTGACAATTAAACTAAATTTATTGGAAAAGAACTAATACAAATACCTAAAGATGTCTTGAGGAGTTAAATGGACCAGAGTCAAGTTCAAATGCATCAAGCATAAGAATGAAGACGCTGTAAGTACTACTTTGGGTTTTTTTCTAAAGAGACGCTAACTTTAGACGTGGCATTTGTGAACCTCACCAAGCTTTCTTATTGTCGACAGGGTTCCTAGGTTTTACTTAAGATAAAACTAACTAGAAAATGGTCGGATCTGATCCACACTTTTCATGGAATAATGATTGGAAGAACAATGCGGTCTAAGCAAAAGAACACAGACGTCCACGTGTCCAAGGATAATCAGGATTGTATGGCCACAACTGCGATATTGCTTGTGGAATCTCCTCTCTGGACCTTGATCTTCGATCTTCGAACGATTGGGTAATAATTGTTCACCATCAATTGTGTTTTATTGCATAGAAAAGTGTTATATACAATTTTCTACCGGACCCATGAAACTTAGTCTAGTGTGATGCAGTGTTGTTAATAAATGTAAGAAGTTAAGACCAAATCTATGGACTATTTATTTTACCACAAACATTCATCATGTAATGAACCTGGAGATTGGTAAAAAGGGTCTCATGTAGAAATCTAACTCTGACGCTAGCCGGGTGGAAAGAAAATTTTACTTTACAACAGTGGTGTCAGATTGCCGTCCCATCGGACTGTGAGAGTAGAGGAACAGAGAGTGCACCTGTGTTTGCGCACAGACTTGTGCACTATAATATTGCCTGCGTACTTGTCTAATCTCCGTTAATACTGGCCACCGTAATCGCAATTTGGTCGGATTTTTATAATTTCAACTTCAAATTAAACTTTCTCATCGTAAAACTTTCTCTCATCTTCATAATTTAAAGATTAATCTTTCTGAATGCAAAACTTCACCAACTTTTTCTCCATTCTTTTTTAAACCAATTGTCTAAAGTTCCAACTGTTTGTCCCGTTTAAAAGTGCACTGGCTGTAATTTATACTGCCTCCTAACGTTTATATCACAGTAATTATTCGCAGAGACTCGAGAAATGTTAGACTCAATTTCCCAGCTTGGGCTTCTAAATGGGAGAGATAAATTGTGATACGTCCCACCGTATTAAAGGCCTAATGATTCCATTAGTCTTTTAATGTTCTCTGCTTCCATACGAATTAGGTGCAGTATATTGGGTCAGTTGGCATTCGCTCTCTTTAATATTCTGGAACTACGCGGTGCATTGAACTGTGCCTTGATATATTCAGCCGCATCTCGATTTAGATTCGAAGTAGACTACAATATATTTGGAAAACGTTTGGCTAAGTTATTGATGACTTTTAGTGAATAGCTTTCATTATTTATTCTACAACTTTTAAGTAAACTGTCAATTCTTTTTTAGTTAGAAATGGGTTTCTAACTAAAAAAGAATTGAATGAACATTCTACAATATAGACATCGCGATCGAACACAGTTATTAGAATTGTTGGAATACTTTACTGTTCATCCTATTTAGATATAGAAATAGCCTCTAAAGGAGACAAAAGTTTTTCTACTTTCTATACTTTTACTTTTTCGCTTTTTGTAATGGCGACTGGTGAGCGTGAGGTCCTGAGTTTGACTCCCAAAAAAGAATTGAATGAACATTCTACAATATACACATCGCGATCGAACACTGTTAATAGAATTGTTGGAATTCTTTAGTGTTCATCCTATTTAGATATAGAAATAGCCACAAAAGGAGACAAAAGTTTTTCTACTTTATATACTTTTACTTTTTCTCTTTTTGTAATGGCGACTGGTGAGCGTGAGGTCCTGAGTTTGACTCCCAAAAAAGAATTGAATGAACATTATACAATATACACATCGCGATCGAACACAGTTTATAGAATTGTTGGAATTCTTTAGTGTTCATCCTATTTAGATATTGAAATAGCCACAAAAGGAGGTAAGATTTTTTCTACTTTCTAAACTTTTATTTTCTCGCGTTTTGTAATCGCGACTGCTGAGCGTGAGGCCCTGAGTTTGACTCCCGGGTCGGGAAAATAGTGCTATTGGGTTTTCCATTTGGAATTACTCTGTAGCAATCCGGAATTTAGAATTTGGTGGTGTGACACCTCTGTGTCTTGAAAAACACGTAAAGCCGTTGGTCCGGCGCCTGATCTCTCCCCGGTTGTATCAGATTGCCGTCCTATTGGACTGTGAGAGTAAAGGAACAGACAGTGCACCTGTGTTTGCACACTCGCTTTTTGCACTATAATATCTCCTTTGGCTAATGTTGAGGAGCTCGTGGCTAAAGTAATAACAGCCGCACGGGTCGATCTAACAGGTTAAGTTACGCTTGCCATGGATGGGGACCATCTTTACGTACCGAGACTCCTCCATGCCTCGGAAAGCACGCTAAGGCGTTGGTCCCGGCTGTCAACCGTGGATCTTTGACAGTCGTTACGGGTCGTCAGAAGACCGAAAGTCTGACAACCAATCTTACCAAGGGGTATCGTATTACCTAATTGGGTTGTGGAGGTCAGGCAGTCGCTCCATGTAAAATACTGGTATTCAGCTGCGACCCCAAGATAGTTTTGCAAAGGCTAGGTAGAAGACTAGGCTAATCTCCGTTAAGATTAGCCACCGAGATCGAAATTAATTACAACTTTTGTTTGTTCTCATTCTTATTCTATCCTCAGTTATACATATCTGTAGCAAAAAGATTTTCAACATCTTGCGTCCTTAAATATGAATTCTGATCGTTCAATTTTCTGCACGTACAAACTTATAACTATTAAGAGGGAACAAGGCCTGCGAGGAATTTACAAAATAAGTATTTGATGAAACTATTGCTATAGTGCTCCCTCAAGCCTGCCCCTGTAGAGTATGTAGCGACATCTATGACGCTACACATAAACTATAACAGCAACTTCCTACATCTCGCAAGCAGAGTTCTCTGCGCGATTTGAACATATACAACAGCCTAGTTGATTTCGAACTATCGGGCAGTTGCCCGGACCAGACACAACACCCGTCTGGTCGGAGGATCCTCCCTTTTCAATGGAGGTTGTGGGACTTTACACTCTGTTCCGCATACCTCTATAATGGTGACCCTCGACTATGAACGTGAGCGCAGCCTTCGTCATGACGTCATCACCTCGTCAGCGCAGCCTTCGTGCAGCTACGCCAGCGTGACGTCATCATCACCACTTCCTCCAAGCTCTTCAGCAACGAGTCATATAGCCAGCCAGTACAACGACAACGACGACAACGATAACGCCGACATCGATAACGCCGACAACGCTAACGCCGACAACGAAAACGCCAACAACGTAAACGCCGACAACGAAAACGCCGACAACGATAACGCCGACAACGATAACGCTGACAACGAAAAACGACGACAACGACAACGACGACGACGCACCGCTCCGACTCACTGGAGCCCGCAGCAGTACTCCGACTCACTGGAGCCTGCAACATCATCCCGACTCACTGGGATATCATCACCGCAGACAGTTCTGACTCACCGTGAACTATGCACCTCTTCCGGTTCCGACTCACTGGAACCAACCTTCCACTGGCCCGCAGCATCACGTATGAACGACTCATCGAGAACAATCGATCTCCGATCTCCGAAGGGCAGTGATGTAGTGACATCTATGACGCTACATACGAACTAGAACAGCAACTTCCTACATCGCGCAAGCAGAGTTCTCCGCGCGATTTGAACATATACAACAGCCTAGTTGATTTCGAACTATCGGGCAGTTGCCCGGAGGGTCCCTTTTCAATGGAGGTTATGGGACTTTACACTCTGTTCCGCATACCATCTATAAGTACGATAGGGACAGCTGCAACTCAGACTGATTTTATCATAAAATTTTTGACGACATCGACGTTTCATATTCCCCTTTTTTCTCTCCTCGAAAACTGAGCTGATTCAATTATTTTTGGCACCAAATTTTTAAGAAACAGTATGTCTAGGTCCCTATTAAACGTTTTATGTTAAAACTTTTCTAATTTGTCTAGTAGTCTTTTAAGAACGGCGGTAAAAATAGGGTAATTTTTTGTAATTTTTGGAGGGTTATATTTTCTTTAGATAGTTGCTGAATGACTGGGACGTGTCAACAGCAGACCAAGACTTTATGAAAAAAAAAATATTGCTCTAGAGGCATTATTCAGGAAGAAAAAAGGGGAATACATTTGTATGGAGAATCGCAGCCCCTGTTCCCTCTTAATATTAGTAGGTATATATTTTATGTCACGATCCTGTACCAAGGACTGCCTTGTACCGCCCTCGCCATTTAAAGTTAGGTAGATATGTTTATCACTAATGAAAGCTTAAATTAATGGTTTCAATGTAGTGACTTTCCAGTTCAATGCAGCGATGGTTTTAAAATTTATGACGTCATGTCTAGAGGGCTTGTAAATTAAGGCTTTCGGCCCTGGAAAGTTTGGTAAACTTGGTCTTTATGAGTCTAATAAAGGCTGTTTTGGACGTAGATGGTAAGGCCTCATCAAAATCCGTACCGTGTGTGGTTGTTACGGCCTCAAGATCAGCGCTTCTATGACGGTTGTAGACATTCTTTGAAGGGATCCATTTTTAACCGACTTCAAAAAGAAGGAGGTTATCAATTCGGATGTTTGTATTTATTTTTTTGGTTTTGCATTTTAAATTTTATCTTATTTGTAATCCTGATTTTAATGTTATTTTTAATTTTGATGCTACTTTATTAATTTATTTGGTTTTGTGTTAATTTTTTTTTATTACCGAGTTTAATTGCACTATATGGATCATGTAATCTGAATTAAAGGAATTTTATTGATTTATTTATTTTATACATCTTTTGGCGCGTTAGGGAAAATGATGAGAGTAAATTTTTACGATGCACGCGCACACCGTCGCAAAAAACCGACACCCTGAAGTTAGCTAGAACCGACACCCTGAAATTAGCTAGAACCAACACCCTGAAGTTAGCTATAGTCTGTGGTTCATGAAGAATGATTGTTTTCCTTTTGTAAACTTTGTGAAAGTTTGGTTTTTTATCTTGTTACGCCAAAGAAGTATAACCTCTTACGTGCGTACATATTATAAGTACACACACGCTTTTTTATGTTCGGGAATAACTCTGTCTTATTTGGATCACTTTTTTCCACTAGACCATACCTGGGAATCCACTGGTTCTGGAGATATTGAAGGTCAAAGTTGCAATTTTATTTTTAACTTTTTTATGAAAATTAATTCCACGTGTTATTACTAAACTTTTTTCAAAATAGACATTACTTATCTGAATTTTCGAAATGACGCATTTGCAGTAACAAAATCACAATGAATATCAAACGTATCCGACAAGTACCTACGCGGCTTAAAGTGAAGGGGCGGGGCTTAACTCTACTTGCCTGAGTTTGCATTACATTGCGCGCAATAAAACATAGTTTCTTTATACGTAAAAATAAAAATCATTTCCCAGCAGTAATTTTTGCGCAAAGCTACTTTGTTGAATGTACAGTAGGTATGCGTTGTTGATGGCTATGTGATGTGTCTTTTTACGTCCTGTATGTAACTCAAGTCACAAACGCAAAACCATAAACAATAAAAAACAAGAAATGCAGTAATTTCAAACTGTCACTAAAGCAAAGGACATGTGATTCATACAGCCTAGATACGTTTTCTATTTAAAAAATAATTGATTTAAATTAATATTGACAAGCATATATTATTTTAATTAGATTTACGCTACATAAAGGTCGTATAATACTTACTCGTACTAAATTAGTGATAACTGTGCATTAAATGTATAAAATATGGATTATTTGATGATTCCTCTTTGGCTGAATGTCACTTACTCATGTCAAATAAACACGACCTCCGTAAAAAAAAAACTTGAGAGGTGTCAAGGGACACCCGGATGGAACGAAGTTCCTTTCGATTAATTAGTGAAGGAATTGTAATATTTTTTTTTTTTTTTAATTTATAATATTTTTTTTATTATTAACTACGCACACACACACGCACGTAAGAAGTTATACTTCATCATCTCATCTCATCTCATCGCAGCTCAGCTCAGCTCAGCTCAGCTCAGCTCAGCTCAGCTCAGCTCAGCTCAGCTCAGCTCAGCTCAGCTCAGCTCAGATCAAATGCGAAATAGAAATGAAAATATCTGGCTTGCTTTCTATAAGAGAGAGAGAGACAGACAGAGAAACATGCGACGCCGCACAGCTTACAATAGCTTACTATAGCAAAAAGTGTCGTGACAACTTTTTTCGTAAGAATTTTTTCCGTCTAGCCCCCTTTCACAACGCGCGATAAGGAACTTCGTTCCAATATAAGCGGATATCAAGTTAAATATATTTAGTGATCTTTATATTTTTACCCTAGAAATAGAAACTCATGTGAATAATTTCACTATACATATTTTATTTTAAATAGAATTAAGGACTACTAATAATTTCTGTCCATTCCAGGCATTTTTTGTATGGCAGATGTGCATTCTGCTTTGGCAGAGAGATAGATAACAGTCTGGAATAGCACATCAGCTATAATTTATAATTTGAAATACTAATTCTACGTGGGCAAAGCTAGTACAAAATAAGAAGACCTTGTATGAATCCATCGTGTTCAGATTCTTCTGAAACTGCTAAGGCAAATAAGTGTAAAAGAAATGTAAGAATATCCACAAGAAAGAAATATGAATGGGACGTAAAAAGAAAATCCTGAAATAAAATTGAAAAGAGAAATCTCTGACCCATAACAATTCAAGATAATTTTCCCTTTTCATAACATAAAATTATACGCTGAAAAAAATACAGTTCGGAACTTTATTTCAATAATATTTGCACGAATGAAAATCTAATTGGAGTTCATGAGAATGAGCTTTAAAAAGTTCTTGAACCGTTAGAAAAACGTGTTCATTTCTTATTCGTATTGAATCTATGAATAATTTTATTATCATGGAAGTGAACTGCGTATGTCGTACTCGTTGTATGATATTATACGAGTAGATTGTACCGAATTAAAAAAAAAAAAAATTGAAACCTGACATTGAAGCTTATAATAGTTTTAACAGATAGGCATAGGAATAGAACACTTTTGGAAACAGAAATAAAATAAGGCTCCGTACATAGATATTCTGAGAATATTAACAAAAAATAATTTTCTCCACATATCTGTATTTATAAAATTCAAAGTCCTGACTGACTGATAAATCAACGCACAGGCTAAACCGCTGGTCCTAGAGACATAAAATTTGGAGGGTGTGTTTTATGTAAAGAGTAGGTATCCACTAAAAACGGGTTTTACGAAATACCATCCTTTTTTTTTAGAGGGTGAAAGGGATTGAAAGTTTATAACCGTGGAAGTACTAATTCCACGCGGGCGAAACCGCTGTCAGAAGCTAGTGTAGTTTAAATCAAAGTCGCTTTCCAAGTCTGTCTGTTTCTCCGCTAGCTAACTCCTCCTAAACCACGCAACGGAATTTAATGCGGTTTACCTACTGATGTAATTTCATTAACCAGGTTTGTACGACGCGACTGTTAAAACTTCACTACGTTCTTAATTGAACTAACCACGTAGTGCCAATTAAGAAATTCAATCTGCCTAGCCTTTTCCCAACTATCTTGGGGTCGGCTTTCAGTCTAACCGGATGCAGCTGAATACCAGTATTTTACATGGAGCGACTACCTATCTGACCTCCACAACCCAGTTACTGGGTAATACGATACCCTTTGGTTAGACTGGTTTTCAGACTTTCAGGCTTCTGACGATACGTAACGACTGTCAAAGATCCACTATTGAAAGCCGGGTCCAACGGCTTAACGTGCTTTCCGAGTCACGGAGTAGTTTCGGTACGTAAAGATGGTCAGCCAATTTAGGAATTATCCACCAAAAAGTTTAATTTTCTTATTTGAGATGGGTTTGCTCTTGACTCTAGTCTAGTTCAGAGGTAACAGAGAAATGTAATGAAATGTAATTACAAATGTTTCGAGATTGAGTGCAATGTGAAATGAAATTACAACTTCTGTAAGACCTTTCAATTTTATTAGTGAGTATTTCAACAAAAGTCCTATGCTACTTACAGAAATCAGGTTTGCAGTTTTATTTTAAAAAGGGTCTGGACCCTTCCTAAAAGGATTTATAATCATGAAACAAGCAAAATAGAATATCTTCAAGAGTTCCATTTACCTTAGGTAATATGAGAAAATTGGGACGAAATATTTCTGCGCGCCCCTTTGAAAGGTCGTTAGCAGTTTGTCATCCCAAAGTTAATTTAGTTATAATGTACTGAAGTTCAGATTCATAGACCATCGGTGCTGTTTCATAATTTGCCTTAGCGTTTTCCCAACTATATTGCGGTCAGCTTCCAATGTAATGAAACGACTGCTACATACCAGTATTTTACGTGGAGCGACTGCCTATCTGAAGTCCACAACCCAGTAACTGGGTAACACGATACCTCTTGACAAGACTAGTGTCTGACTTCCCGTAATGACCGTCAGAGATCTACAGATGACAGGCGGGACCAATAGGTCAATTATGATTTCTGAGTCTTGGTATGTAGAGGACGGACATCCATATAAGGAATACACACACAAGCGCAACTACAACACAAGCGTGTTTAACCTCGAAGATCGACCCATGCGGCTGTTAGTATTAATAATTCTTTACTTATAATGGTCTCTGTTTTGAGGCTCACAGTGTAGTTAAGATTTTAACCGCTCGCTTTCTGTAAATAATGTAGTGGGTGATTTATGATGCATAAGCGTGACGAGATTTTGAAATCTGTCAGTTTTGAGTTAAAATTAATGGTGTACACAGAAATGGTACACTTTTGATAATATTTAGTTTTTCCTAGCGGCCCTTGTCTCTTTCTTGTAGCACTCGTGAGAGTCGATAAAAAGTTTTAATATACACCCGAATTGTCTATCCGTCTGCCAAATTTCGTCCAAATTTATTCAGACTTCGCAAAATTCATAAACATATTCATACATTCACATATCGAAACTAACAGATTTCCACGTTTTCTTTACTATTATTAAGATGATCAAACAACGTGTAACCATGTTGATGACACCTTTATATAAGAATTTAGACAAAGCAGACGTGACTGAATGTCAAATGCTACAATTCATAAAATAATATACGGTTTTTAGCAATGGTAGCAGATGTTATCCTGTTGTTCTGAAAAGTGGAATATAACATGTATGTCGTTGGTAGGTATGTAGGTATTTATGTCTACGTTCCCACGTACATTGTTCGGTCCTGGAGTAAAGAAATTCTTTTTTACAAGCTAGTTACTCCTAACATGTTGATTGTGCGTATAGCTAAGAAGTCGAATTCCCTGCCGGAGTCTGTGATTACTGAAAGCTACAACCTAAGGGTCTTTAAGTCGCTCAACGGAGTGGCCCTCACACCCACGGCCGCTACCGCCGCAGGAGAAGCACTTGGCGTAGGACGTCGAGAGACGATCTCCGGCCACCGTAGACCCGGGCCTGCGGACGACGAGCAGTGGGTAGCTCGCCGTCCGATCAGCACCAGGCCCATGAGTCGACGGCGCGTAGTGTTCCACGCGCGCCTCAAAGAGATGAGTGTCAGCCACCACTGACGGGGCCCATCGTGGCCGGTGCCTGCATGCCTAGGGGTAAAGGATAAATTCTTAACAGAGTTACCGCACCCCTGGGCACTCAGGCATGGAAGGAACAGGGGTGGGTTTTAGTCAGTAAGAGTCTGATATACACTCCCGCTCCACCCAGAGTGGGAGATGTTATTGGATGATTTCCCACCCCACACAAAAAAGGGTCTTTAAGACAAGAGTGAATAGGTTACTTCTAGGCAAGCGTGCTCCATCGTCGACCACATCATCGCTTACCATCAGGTGTGATAGTTGTCAAGTACGAAACTATAAATGATAAAAAAATAACAAATTAACCTAAAAATGTATTCAAAACTCCATTGGTAAACGAAAATTCACTCAAACTGAATACTCCAAGTTGAAGACTGTTGAAGAGCTTTAGTGCAATTATGTAAGTCGATATGCAAATATTTGAACACCAAGCTCAGACGAGGGTCATCTCGAATAATTTACATAAATTAATCTCATATAATGGAAACTAGAATGGATTCAATTCTATCCTAAATCAATAAAATCTGGGACTGAGGTTAGTATTGAGTCCGTGTGTTTAATAAAGTCTACAGCTTTTGAGCTAGTCTTAAATTTATATCCTATACCATCTCCATATTAAACATTGTGGAATTTTGGGAAGAAATGTTGATCTTTTGTTTAGGAATCTTAAGTTCTCATAAACGGCCTTTAACGAGTTTGAATTCAATTTTGTGCATATTGCTATTATATATCATTTATGAACAAATACATGGAGTAACTGACAAAAGTGGCATATAATAATATGTATTTTTAAATCGAATTAAAAAAAGGAGGAGGTTCTCCTTTCGGTTGTTTTTGGGGTTCCGTACTGTATCTCACGATCCGTAATAGCGACACAATTGAAATTTTCACAAAATGTGAATTTCTGCTGCCGCTATAACAACGCGGATAAACGCGCGACGCGCGCGGCCCGCTGCGGCCCGTTATCCCGAATAAACGGGAATAAACGGGTCCGTATTACTATAATAATAATTTATTTAATTCAGACCATTGATCCATATAGTGTTAGTAAAATCTTAACCTATTGTTAGTACATAAAAAGCTTAAATTGATTGGCGACATGTACGCCAGTACGCACATGCCTAGCTGCCCAGTGCCTAATGAAAGGCCCGTCAATTTTGTCCGCCAGTGTAGCCAGTATGTTGTTGGGGCCACCCCTGAATCGCTTCAGCATATTCGCACATCGCTTGCGCATAACGGCATAAAAATCATCTAATCTCGCTTCAGCGAACATACCGCACTACAAAACCGAGGTAGCCCCAACAATATCCTCTGCAACGCATTGTTATACTGAACGCGCAGAGCGTTGTAAGCCTTCTGCGTATACCTTACCCACAGGCTGCACGTGTAAAACGATTGACAAAACGCTCGAAAAAGAGTCAGTTCAGTACTACGCCTCCGCTGTCTAGGACAGACGTCAGCGGGCTGTATCTTACGATCCGTAATAGCTACCAACAAAACAAACAGCCAAAAAATAAAAGTTTCTAGAAACGTGTTTTTTTTTCAGTTTATAGTACGGAACTCTTCGTGTGCGAGTCCGACTCGCACTTGGCAGTTTTTTTTGTTTGCTACCTCAGAACTGCGCCATTTATAAACAGATTTGGAAAATTATTTTATTAGTTGAAAGGATATACATACAGATTGCAGCAGTGGTGGCCCAGTGATAACGGCCGCGATTTACAAGTTGTAGGTCATGAGTTCAAATCCAGGCAGGCGCATTACTTTGTGTAAATTATTTCATCAGCACTGTTCTTAAAACGGTGAAGGAATACATCGTGAGGAAACCGGCATGTCCTAGAACCAAAAATTCGAAGACATGTGACATCTACCAACCCGCATTGGGCCCGCGTGGTGGATTACGGCCCACACCCTCACAGAGAGGAGGCCTGGGACTCAGCAGTGGGGACATTAAAAGGCTGATGATGATGATGACATACAGATTGGTCTAATTCTTATCAAATTCAAGTTTTGATGATACATGAGGAATTGAAGGAACTACTCATATATTACCTATACTTAAAGCGAGTTTGGTATTTTTATGAAAAAGTCAATTATTTGCATTCAGAATGTACCATTTAGTGAAGTGGAACTGATGAAGAAGACCAGAGATCCCACCAGAACTCCTCAATAATAAGTAGGTATTTTACGGACGACGATAAGAATATGTATTTCGATTAGGATAGTTAACGACTACGAAGCAAATTTAAATAAATGTTTCCAAAGAAAATGGTACCATTGAACTGATGGCACTGGAATTCCGTAATAAAACAGTGTATCAAAATTCAAAAAAATTCAAGGTATTTATTTTAAATAAACTGTTTACAGACACTTTTGAATTGTCAATAAGTCAGTCAGTCAGAAAGATGAAGCTGCCGCAAGAGACGCCCTGGGCGTAAGACGTCGCGAGATGATCTCCGGCCACCGTGGACCCAGGCCTGCGGAAGGCGAGTAGTGGGTAGCTCGCCGTCCGATCAGCATCAGGCCCGAGAGTTTACGAGAGCCGCGAGTTCCACGCGCGCCTCAAAGAGTTATCAGCAATACATGACGGGGCCCGTCATGGCCGATGTCTGCCCAGGGGTTATGGATAAATTCGAAACAGGTTACCGCGCCCCTGGGCACGCAGGGCAGGGAAGGAACAGGGGTGGGTTTTAGTCAGCAAGAGTCTGACACTCTCTCCCATTCCACCCAGAGCGGGAGAAGTCATAGGGTGATTTCCCAACGCCCCAAAAAAAGGCGTATATCTCTATGAAGAAGAACGTGCAAGAAACTCCATGGACACTCTTTTAAACCATGTTAAGTATTACAAAAATCCTGATATGTTTTGTTGCTTGAACGAGAACAATGTTAAATTAAATTGTTGTCCTGTAGTCGTGTTCAGGCTAGTTGGAATGAGATGCACTCTGGCTATAAATGACTTTAATAGTAATATCCTACCTTAATATACACGACCTCTCGCGCCGTGCCCTGGTTCAGGCCATGGTACGGAGCGAGAGGGAATGGGGGGCCGTCTCCTCCTTCTGCGAAGCAGTAATGCTCGCGAAGAGGGAGGCGGCACACGTTAGGGAGACTCAACAGAGGCAGAGTCGCCCTAGCGCCCTCAGCAGCAGCCGCCGCAGGAGACGCCAGGGGCTGCGAGACGATTTCCGGCCACCGTAGACCCGGGCCTGCGGACGGCGAGTAGTGGGTAACTCGCCGTCTGATCAACACCAGGCCCGAGAGTCAAAGAGTTGTCAGCAAAGGACGGGGCCTGCCACGGCCAGTGCCTGCCCGGGGGTTGAGGATAAATTCGAAAGAGTTACCTCGCCCCCGGGCACGTAGGGCAGGGAGGAACAGGGGTGGGTTTTAGTCAGTAAGAGTCTGACACGCCCTTCCGCTCCACCCTAGAGCGGAAGAAGTCATAAGTTGATTTCCCACCCCCCAAAAAAAAAAAAAAAAGCCTTAATATACAACTTGCTCATTGTTAAGTTTTGATAGTGGGGTACAATAACTAAAAAGTGTAAAATAGAAAGCTTTTAACAAAAAAAACAAACCGTTTTCAAATTGGAAGTCGGATTGTTTTATTTTTTGTAAAAAGTTTTTTTTTTGTGATTTAAGTTCACAGTTTTTCCCCTAGGATGCGAATGGAACAGCGGGCCACATCAGGTAGAATAAAAAAAAATATTGAACACTTAACGCACATATTTCACACGCGCGCATTTTACACTTAGTGTGGTAATGTATAAGTTATGGACAAAAGAACCCACATTATTCGTCAATATAAATGGTTGTGTATAAATCCAGTCACAATCACAGTCCAAATATTCCGCCAAATAGCCGTTTATTTACAGGGTGTTTGCTTACCGGAAGTGACGGATAGCCAGCGGATATTACGTTATCTGACACCGGATACGGTTGGCAGCTACCGACCCGATTAGTAACCTGTTATCGATTGAATTATTAATGGCCGAGATCGTGCAATTTACTGCTAATATGTGATTGTCAGGTAAGTCGTAGTTTGAACTCAGGCTTTACTTTGTGTAAATTATTTCATCACTACTGCTCTCAAATTGGTGAATGTCTCATGAACCGTAGACAGTTGAAAATATCACAGAGTGTTTATATTTTCTATTGCCGCTATAACTACAGATGATAAAAATAAATGAAGAATTACACACATGAAACGCGATTTTTTCAGTTTATGTCTATATGTCGCAAAACGAAGGGTACCTCGCAAAACGTATATAGGTACCCTTCGTTTTGCGAGGCCGACTCGCCTTTCATCGTTTTTACGATTATTTTTCTTTTGAAATAGTATTCTTCCAAGTCGTGTTTATTTTGGAAGTCTGTTGCATTTTAGATGTGTGAATCAAGTAAATACAGTATACACTGTCCATCTGTCTGTTTAAACTTTACATGAATGAAATTCTCTGGTAGACAGCGCAGACGACCTCTTAACCTTTGTCGCGTCCAAGTTTTGCCACTCGGTGAGTTAAAAGAGTTACACACGTCTAGCTTCTTTATTTTTTAACCGACTTAAAAAAGGAGGAGGTTCTACATTCGACTGTATGTTTTTTTTTTGTATGAATGTTACGCGATTACTCCGCCAGTTGTGGATTGATTTTGAAGATTTTTTTTTTTGGTATATCATACTTCAGAGATAGCAAACTGATTCAGTACTTTTTGAAAAAAATAACAAAAGCAACAAAATACGTATGTACCTATACTCAGATGACGTTTTGGTTTTCGCCAATTATGTTGAAATACCATGTTATTGGGGTTATCAATTCGGGAATATCTTTACTATTTACTTAGTTATAGTTTTGGGGTACAACAACTGAAATGAGAAAAATAAAAAAAAAACTTCTAAAAAAGAAAATACACTAAAAATTGCAAAAATACTTTAATTTCGGAAGTCGATGCCAAATAAACAAAATACAAACACTTACATATATCTTTTTCTGTTACTTTTGCTCGGAGCTCTAACGTATAGATGTTAGAGCTCCACCAAAGCACCAAACTAGGTATAGACCTAGTTTATGTTTTTTTTACCATAGATAGTATTCATGACCACTATCTCATCTGATGGTAAGCGATGATGAAGTCGAAGATGGAGCATTGCCTAGAGGTAACCTATTCACTCTTGACTTAAGGAGTCCCAGGTTGTAGCTATCAGGCAACACAGACTCAAACAGGGAATTCCACTCCTTAGCTATAAGCACATGTCCTATTGCAGGATTTTCTCCACTCTTACTCAATGGTCATGATAACAAACTCAGAAACGCCTTAAAAAGGATTTCAATATTACAACATAACTGTAGCAGCTGGATGAGAGTTGCCGAGAACTGAGCTGTATGGCGTGCAATTGGAGAGGGCTATGTCCAGCAGTTGACTGCTATAATAATAGGCTGATGATGAAGACGATGCACGAACTTAAACAGTCAGACTTTTTTAGTGTTTATATACATAGGTAAGTAAAATTATCGATGGCATAGTCGAAAATTTTAGAAAATGAAATTACGTAATGAGAAACAATAACATTATTCATAGATATAAACTTGATTAGTATTTTTTTTATATATCTTTTGTATGCACAAATTAATCACACACATTCAATCCTTCCGGGACTACAAAACAATAATACCATTCATGAAACGAAAATAACGAATATTTCGAATGAAGACACGTTGCGGTACTTATTTCAAGTGGAGCATGAAATGAATTAGAACTGCATGCTGAAAAAGAAGATTTAAAAGACTATGTAAGAGTACAATGTAAGTTATGCACCTAAAACTTGCGATTTTTGTAATTATTAACAAAATTGGACTTCTTACTAATTAAAACTAATTGGGCGCTTTCACCTTATTAATATTACTAATTTAAATTACTAGAAAGCGCCAGGGTAGCCCGCGAAATTCAAATTATCTTACGTTTTTTGCAATTTTCAGGTCAGTATCAGGTTGTATGTTGGTCAAAATATGATTCGCAGCCGTAGCAAGTACGTACTTACAGAACTGTAATCATTAATACAACTCTCTGTCAGGATTAATGCCAAATGTCATGATTTCATGAAATACTACATCAATACGGAATAAATAAATGACTTCCGCCTCTAAAAGATTCCCAATGAATTATGTTACCCCGTATATCTATTTAGGTACAAACAAACGACCAATATAACTAATTTTATATTTATTATTATTTTATTTTATATCTAGACCAGCGCAAAGATCCAAACCGACCTTTTTATAAAACATAATCTTAAGAGGGCGACACTTTGGTCGTGTATTTTGGCACGAAGCCAGGTCGTCGAATGTCCTCGACCCCAAGTTTTTGGGTTTATAACTGCTATTAAAGATCTCTGATTCTGTATAGATTATATTAATATGGTTTATGATAACCGTTGCTGACTGAGTAAGGCTTTACCAAAGTAATTTCAGAGATTGGGTTAAACTGACGAGGTGACGCAGGGCATAGAATGACTAATTTATCGGTGAACATATAACAAGTACTTCCCCCATTACAAATTAAAACTTATGTGCTATAACAGACTACAATCTATCTCTGTTCCAAATTTTAGCCAGATCAGTGGAGACGTTCTGATGTAATTGAGTTACAAACATTCACCCATCAATCAATTCATCCAAAATTGTCGCATTTATCATATTTTATGTAGGAAGTAGGATAATAAAGAAGACTATTAAGATGTTTATAATTTCCATAAATTAACTGAGTTTTCGTAGTTTTCCTGTCAGAATTTGTGTTACTTGAGTCTTTAAGTAAATAACATCCGGCTCGAAGGACCGTCCGTCAGTGGTTCGTTGAAATTTTGTTGTTCGTACTACAAAGGCCACACTTATATACACACGATAAGTAGATGTTGATTAATTCTCATTGAAATGTCATAAGATATTTATTGGTATGACCAACTTGACCAATTTTATTTTGAACTGGCTTTTGCCAGAGGCTTCGCCCTCGTGACATTAGTACTTCTCACATTATAAATTATACACTACGTACTATTCCAGACTACAATTTATCTCTGTGCCAAATTTTATCCAAATCCGTTCAGCCGTTTTGGTGTGATTGAGTAACAAACATACATTCATTTGTTTAAACTTTCGCATTTAAAATATTAGTAGGATTGCCTACATAGTTTTTCTTTTACACGTATTTTTAAGAGGTTTAATATTCATTGTTAACAGCCTAAGTTTCTGGTCTTAAAATCTTGTTCCTTGACCTTAAACAACTTAGTCAATTAAAACTTGTCACATCAACACAGTGTGACCTAACTTACAGAGGGCCTATCAGTAGAGGGAGTTACTTTGATGAACCCTTCAACAGATGTCCTCTAGATCAGAAACTTTAGACAGTTTTAGTTTAATTTATTCTGCAAACACTGCGATGCTATAGATCCTTAGGAACAAGCAAGCAAATAAGTATCTAGTTTTTTCTTTTTTGTAGGGTTCCGTACCCGAAGGGTCCAAACGAAGCTGCTTAATGATGTCAATCACGTGTCCGTCTGTCTGTCTGTCTATCCATCTGTCTGTCCGTCTTGTACGGTACCCGTACAAAATGAGGGAATTATCAAAGAAAAAATCTGATTTATCGAAATTCTTCGGAACAAAATTTTGTGACAGATGACGGACAGACAGACGGGTAGACAGACAAATCTCAAATTGTGTAGCATGAAAATCAACATAATATACGAGTTTTTTTTTATAGGACATCAGGATTTATATAAAACTGGCTTCACCTAAGTAGTCCCAATATTTTAGTTTTTACAGTAACTGCTCTATGTCGGCTACGTCAAGAACATCTAAGTATTTGTCTGGCAGTGCCCATTCGTATCTCTTGTTTTCAAAGTTTTAATTGTTTCTTCTCCTGGTGCAGCTTTTTCCAGAACACCGCATGTTGTCTCTATCATTTCTGTCATAATCTTCTCTATTTATGCTGCAACTATCTCCAGAACATCGCAGGGTATGAAAACCATCTCTGTTATAATGTTCTCTATTTCTGCCGCATCTGTCTCCGAAACAACGCAGGGAATCGGAACCATATCTGTTATAATGTTCTCTATTTCTGCCGCATCTATCTCCAAAACATCGTAAAATATATGAATCGTCTCTGTTATTGTCTTCCCTATATGACAGAAAAAAACCGGACAGGAGAGTGTTGGACTTCGCACATCTAGTTTTTTTCTTTTGTTCTCAAAGCCACTGTTTTTATTTATTTATTATTTTGTTAATTTCGTTTTTGTTGTGTGCCTCTAACTGTGGCCAGTAAATTTTCTTTCTTTCTTTTCTAATGCATTGGCAACACTCTAAAATCACTGCGTTACTCGAGGTAACCCAATTCTCGTCTCAGTGTCTAGAGTACTGCTCTCATCTTTCATCATCTCGTTTGAGAAACGAGCCAAGAAGATTATCGGCATTGATGCACTCGTAGAGTTAAAACTTCAAAGTCTTGACCATCGACGCCAAATTATCAGCCTTTTTTTTCTGCTGATGAAAAAAACAGGCTGATAATTTGGGAGGGCGTATCAGACTCTTACTGACTAAAACCTTCCTTCAGTTGCCTGTGCCAGGGGCCACGGTGACTCTTTCAAACCCACCCGACACCAAATTGCCAGCCTGTCGGTTATTTTTTATTTTGAAGCCAGTGAAAACCGATCGGTACTCTCAGATTGTTTGTTTTAGTAGGTACACCCGAGAGAATTGTCACACAGAAAACAGAGTTGATCTAATTGGCTTGTACCTACGAACGGGGTGAATAGGAACAAAGGGGTGCATAGAAACAAAACTTTGATTAGGATTTTCACTATGATTACCTTTTTTTTTGGTGGTGGGAAATCATCCTATGACTTCTTCCGCTTTGGGTGGAGCCGGAGGGCATGTCAGACTTTTACTGACTAAAACCCACCCCTGATTTCTTCCTTGTCTTAGTGCCCAGGGGCGCGATAACTCTGTTATGAATTTATCGGCGACCCCTTGGCATGCAGGCATCGGCCATGATGGGCCCCGTCAGAGGTGGCTGACATCTTTTTGAAGCGCGCGTGGAACACTACGCGCCGTCGACTCACGGGCCTGGTGCTGATCGGGTGGCGAGCTACCTATTACTCGCCGTCCGCAGGCTCGCACTATGATACCCTAATATTGGTTTCTAGAAAAGCATCAATTTAGTTTTTAAAACAATTCATAAATAAATCGAAGTACTTAAATGCTACAAACAATTTCTAAATAAAGTAACCTTCAAAGTTTGGTTTCTATTTACCCCGGCGTTCTTATTCACCCCGTTTGACGGTACTTTCCGAAAACAACATAGTAACATAACCGTAACAAAACCACTGATTCCATCCAATATTGTGAGTTAAGGATAGGTTCATGTTATAATAATATTGGCCTTGTAATCTAATCCTAATGGGGTGTTATTTCATGTAATTATACATTGTTCTGTGGCATATAACATTAACTGTTCGGTATTGTGTTACTAAAAGCTAGTTTCGGGAAAACCTCAACACAAAAACCGGCCACTAGGCCGGTTTTCTAATAGGCATTTAAAGAAACGGACAGACGGACAGACGGACACGTAAATGAAAGCAATAGGGCTGTATTTGGACCCTTCGGGTACGGAACCCTGAAAACTGGTGATAAAATTTTTCTTTTTGATCTTATGTTAATACATAAGATCAGAAAGAAAAATTTTACTACCTACTAATGTCTACAAATCTATTTCGCAGTAATGACGCATTTTTTTAAATTTTTTTTGGGGAGTGGGAAATCATCTTATGACTTCTTCCTCTCTAGGGTGGAGCGGAAGGGCGTGTCAGACTCTTACTGACTAAAACCCACCCCTGTTCCTCCCTGCCCTACGCGCCCGGGGGCGAGGTAACTCTTTCGAATTTATCCTCAACCCCCGGGCAGAGTAATGACGCATACCGTAATATTTTTAAATGACCTACCCAAATAACCGTAAATACTGACCTACCCTATAAAGTTTTAGTTAAAGAAGTCTAACCTTTCTATTCTCGTGTGTGTCGTCCAAAATTCGAGATAAACTTCCACTTGATTATTAGAACAAAGACCTCTTTGTTTTAATAATAAAGTGGAAGTTTATCTACAAAATAGCATTGGTATCCTTAATATTACTTTAAATATTTTTGTATGTTTGCTAACCATAAGGGGATCATCGATCCATTAAATACCTACCGTGTTCGAGTACGTTATTTCTGATCAAACTATGTCTCATCTGTTAAAGTATCCCTTTCACCAGATGAAAGCACATTTACTCAGATCATCGAGGGTGCAGGTGAAATTTACCTGCACCCTCGATGATCTGAGCGAGGCCTCTGACGCCGCTGTAACTGTGTCCAAACCGTCTATACTGTTGAACCCAGTTAGTCTCCACAATTACAGCAGTTGTTATTGTGGTTGTTGTATTTATACAAATGTACTACCATGTAAGACCATAATCACCATTCGCACAGTTGGACATAATAGGTAGGCTATAACTACTAATCCGTTTCAGAAGTCCGCGTCAAATGTCAACATCTGTCAAGCCCCGTTGACAGTCGGTCATCGTGTGACTACAGACTTTGTCTTGTTCCGGGTAGGTAAAACTTGCCACAGGTCTAAAGACCTTGAGTGATAGTAATAATAGCGTTTTAAAACGCGTGACTCGGGTTTTTGGCAAGGTAAACAGAATTTCCTCGGTGGCGCACATGTGTGGCGCTAGACACTGAGATGTTAAATTCACGTATTCAGCCCAAATACTCTAAGTCGGTGTAGGAAGGTATTGGAGAACGGCATAAATGAGGAGTTGTTTGACATATCCTTCTTGATCTCGTCGACTCTATTGGACTGCTTAGGGTTGGGTTCCGAGTCAAATCCTCGTATTATTAGGAATTTTATTAGGGGTAGGGTTTTCGTAAAGATATTCTCACTATGTCAGCTTGGAGCTTCAATTTTTCCCCGGATGAAGGTCGTTCCCGTTGTTGCATTTAAATTTAAGCCACAACAGCAAAATGTTCGAGTATTTTTTTGCACGAATCATCTCTAGCACGCTGTTTTCAACTCTTTAGTGGTAATTAAGTTGCGCTTGAATTTTTCAACGTTTCTTGCTTGTTTAAATTTTGGTACTCTAAATACCTCTTCTCTCTGAATCAATGGTATAATTGTATAAATTCACCGAATGTTTGGGAGGAGACACTGATTCTTGTGAATCAGGACCTACCTTGCACAGAAGTCAGGGCCGCACTCTACTCGTAAACCAATCTCATAATCTCTGTAAATCTCTTAGGCGTTGTCCTAAAGTCCTAATAGAATGCGATCATCGCGCGAATACGCGACCATCGCAGTCATTGTACGGAAAAACCAGAAAGCGCCCTCTGTCGACGCGACAATGCAATCAGGTCATAAAATTAAGCATGATGATTGCGTATTCGCACAATGGGATTTTCTTTGCATTAGGACGACACCTTATCCCTTCAGGAAACAAAAGCGTGGTGTTATGTTCTATAGCTTCTTCTTCTTTCCACGTTAAAGTGAAAACTTATCCCAAAGAAACATATTCATATGATAAAAAGTAGCCTAAGTGCTATTCCAGACTATAACATATTTCTGTGCTAAATTTTAACCAGATCCACGCAGCCATTCTGGCGTGATTGGGTTACAAACATCATCATCATCATCATCATCTGCCTTTTTGTTGTGTATGTCGTTAATTTGTGGCAAATAAATACTTTTTCTTTCTTTTCTTTTCTTTCTATCCATACATCCAAACTTTCGCATTTATAATATTTTAATAGTCTGATGATGTAAACTTATTGATTGAAGGTCAGACTAAACAAACTTAATATAACACCATTTTCGTGTCCGAATGCCTAAATACACCAAAGTATCGCTATCACTGACCTTGTCTAGGCCACACGAATCCGAATTGATTGGCTGGAATCGATACGATCCATTCAATTGAAACCTCCACTATTTTTACCGAACTCCGATTTCATTAACAATTAATTGAACTTCGTTTAGGATTGTAATTGATGCTTTCGTGTTTCTGACGGCTTAGATTATGTTTCGATGGGTTGTTAATAGTAAAGGAGGAGCTCGTGGCTAAAGTAATAACAGCCGCATGGGTTGATCCATCAGGTTAAGCTGCGCTTGCCGGGGTTGGTCCATGGATGGGTGACCCTTTACATACCGAGACTCCTCCTCCGTCGCGGCTGTCAATCGTGGATCTTTGACAGTCGTTACGGGTCTTCGGAAGACTAAGTCTGACAAGCAGTCTTACCTAGTATCTGGGTTGTTTAGGTCAGATAGGCAGTCGCTCCATGTAAAATACTGGTATTCAGCTGCATCCGGTTAAACTGGAAGCCAACCCCAAGATAGTTGGGAAAAGGCTAGGCAGATTGATTTTTGGGTTGTTAGTTAAATATCGTTTTGTTTTTGAGATTGATAGTGTTCTGTTGATCTTACAATGTAAGTGCAAATTAGTACCGCCGAATGACTCCGAAAGTCGGCGGCACACTGATCTCGTGCTTCCTTGCACAGCGAGGCTTAGGCCAGGGTCTAGGTGCGAAGACACCATCACGCCCCTAGCAGCCGCCGTAGGAGACGCCCTGGGAGTCGCAAGTCGATCTCTGGCCACCGTAGGCGCGGGCTTGCGGACGACAAACAATGGGTACCACGCCGTCCGATAAGGACCAGGCTCGAGAGTCGACGGCACGTCGTGTTCTATGCACGCCTCAAAGAGAAAGAGACTCAGCAGTACCTGGCGGGGCCCGGTAGAGCCGATGCCTGCCTGGGGTCGCGGATAAATTCGAAGAAGAGTTACCACGGCCCTTGGCATAGGCAATCGAAGTAACAAAGGTGGGTTTCAGTCAGTAAAAGATACGAAGAGCGGGAGATGTAAAAAAAAAAGAGTGATATTCGGAGAGTACCGACAGAAGTGAAAACTTGAACAAAAAGGCCCAACACGCCTAAAAAAGTTTTCACTTTCGCTACGGGATTCGCTATGAGTGTTACGACGAGTAAAATGCCTATTGCGCGCCTAAAGAAGTTTTCACTTCAAAAAAGACCAGGGCCTATATACAGTCTCCTCAGGGATGTGCCCTAAAATACGTTGTACTCCCCAGTGGAACCCCCAGTGTTCCGGGAACCAACCCGCATCCAAAAGACCACTTTTAAGAGGTCATGGGAGCCTCTTCCATGTGCATCCATCCATGTGTGAGAGATAAGAATCCTACACTTCCAGGTGTCATCCTCAAAAGGCCAGGCCCTGGATTCCCTCCGAAAAAAAAAAAATATACAAAATTAGTAAGAACATGTTTAGAGCTGCTTAGACAAGAGACGTTGATACTTAATCCAATTTATTAAGCACTAAGAATCTTTTTCTTGACATCTACTGTTAGAACAACCACTAGATAGAGATCAGGCGCAGGATTGACCACTCATTCCAACTTATCCCATCTGACTATGAGACTGAGGGAAGAGATCTGTGACGCCCAAACACAGATCTCTTAGACCTCTCTTTTATACATGCAGGAGCAATCATACGCATGTGTGCTATAATTTCTCCTGCGTATAAGTTTCCCCTGAAATTGGTAAAAGTGACTGAAATTTTGTCAGGAGGACTATTATTAACGCGTAATATCTAAGCATTTAATCATGAGAACCGATGGTAAATTTTCACACGAAGCCAACTTTTATCAAAAACTCCAAACTGAAACACGCTTTGAGTTACAAATAACCCTAATCTTATACCCAGTTTCATATATAAAGAAAGCGTTGTTTATCTTGCCAGACGAAACAGTTTGAAAGGCTCTTTTTTGAAAGGTTTTGGCAGTATTTAATGTGAAAACATCTGGGATCAAAGATAAAAAGATCTCCTAAGTCTTTAAATGTATGGAAAAATTTCAAACGTTATAAGGAATCGTCCATAACCAGCTGTAAGAAAAACTAGGGCAGTCATATAGGAACATGATCGCCAAATGGTATATGAAGAAGTTGCCTCATTAATGAACAAGTAAACGACAGCTATAGCAGTCTTAGCTAGGGTTGTACCTAACAGAACCATAAGTCATGTATATCGCGTTCACAAGAAATTGTACCACCAGAGGTAACTGTATAGTAGAACTAGTTTAATCTCTGAGCATCATTTCAGCCAAAAGACGCCCACAACTGGTCATAGGCCTCCTCTAAATGTCGCCACAACGACCGGTCCTGTGCATCTCGCATCTGTCAGATTCCTGAAACCTTCACCAGGTTATCGGTTCACTTTGTGTGAAGCCTTCCAACGCTGCGTCTTCTGGTACGCGGTTGCCACTCTAGAACTTTTCGGCCCATCTGCCCCCTTAGCCAAAATACATTTCTATTAACGTTAACGCTAACGTTTCGTGCAAAATGTATGGCAACGACATTTTGCACTAAGCGTTAGACAGAGAACTGTCACGTGACTCACGTCCCAGTAATGTTTTGCCATACATCTTGCACGAAGCGTTAGCGTTAACGTTAACAGAAATGTATTTTGTCTAAAGGCTCTGTTCTGTGAGCAATATGGCGTTACCTCTTCTAATTACCAAAAGGAAACAGTTGTTTTTTTAAAATCTTTTTTTTTGGGATCCCACCTCAGTGTCCACTTAGGTGCAGACTTTAACCTCCGCTAAGATAAAAATGTTTTATCTATCTACGATAGCCTCCGTTACATCCCTAGTCTCTACTATATCAGGAGTTACAATCTTCACTAATGAGGGTATTAATAAGGAGAAGGGTCTGTGTAACTTGGGTAAGTATATTAACTTCGACGGAAATTCTCCACAAATCTTGATAACAAGATAGAACACAAAATAATAAAGAAATTCGTAAGCGACTGTAAACGAAGTAAGCACATAATGTTTACGGAAAACATTAAAATGTCAGATTGAGTTCCGTTGTCTGTAGTAACTTGCGTGAAACGATAAAAATCTGGCACATTGTTTTTATAACGTGGAGTAATCTGGGTCATAATGCTGATACGAATTAGATTGTCAATGACTTATATAACTTTTTTTTTTACTGTTCATGTTAAGTACTTCTTCTTCCGCATGCGTCCCACGAGTCGGCCCGTATAACTTCTATGTTGGAAGAGCCATGGGAAGGTGGATGGAATGATTATTTTACCAATTATTATTAGAAATTGTAATTACAATATTTGTACGCCGTTGACGGCAAGACATAGCGTTCATTTTTAACCGACTTCCAAAAAGAGGAGGTTCTCAATTCGTCTGTATGTTTTTTTTTTTTTTTTTTCTTTTTTGTTTTTTTTTTTTTTTGTATGTATGTTACCCGATTTCTCCGTCAGTTGTGAACCAATTTTCAAAATTCTTTCATCTGAAAGAATATACTCCCGAGGTGGTCCCATGTAAATTTTATCGATTGCTTAAACGCTTTTTGAGAAACTAAACAAAAACGGAAAATACGTGTACCTCGATGACGTTTTGATGTTCTACAAATGTTTAAATTCCACGTTCCATTATATTGGGGTTTTTATTATTAACATTGACATCTCTACTTTTTGTTTACCTATGGTCTACAAATAAAAATATTTGAATTTGAATGTTTATATTATGGAGGATCTAGAGACACATTCGTACTAGATTAATATTATAAATATGAAAGTTTGTGAGTGTTACTCTTTCACTAAAAACTACTGAACATACATCAGAATAGCACATATTATGCTATAATTAATAATGGGGGGAAGTACTAATTCCATGCGGGCGAAGCAGCTGGCAGAAACTAGTACTTTATACTTTACTAGCATTTCGCCCGCGACTACGTCCGCGTGGATTTCAAAAATGTATAGCCTACGACACTCATAAATAACATGGCTCTCTATTGGTAAAAGAATTTTCAAAATCGGTTCAGTATATCCAGAGATTACCATCCACAACCTCACAAACTTTACCTCTTTATAATATTATTAGCACTACGCCCGCGACTTGGTCCACGGATATTTCAAAAATTTGTAACCTATGACACTCACAAATAACGTGGCTTTCTATTGGCACAGATAATATAATACTAGCGTACAGATACCTCATCTCATATAAAGAAATGGTACCGCCGTAACTACGGGTTTTCGACTTGCAAAAGCAACTTTTGTTCTTCGTTCGGGCCCGTCCTCTACACCTCGTTAGATGGTGTTAGCAGTGACGGTTTGCAAGTTGAATGAATTGACATAAAGTCTTACCAATATTTTTTCAGACATTGAGAAATTACTATATAGTATTTTGGCACTTTATAACAGTTTTACTATTTCAAAATGTTTCACTATACAAATTTTAAAGAGTTGAATGGATAAGCTCTAAAACTTCAAACAGCGCCATCTATTGGTACAAGAAATATAAATGCCTGTGGATTTGTTCCAATAAACATCTAAATTATTCCACAATTCTATGCTTATGGTAGTTTATTTATTTATTTATTTACACTTCATGCAACTAAAGTACAAAGGCGGGTGGTGGAGAGATAATATGGCAGGTGCATAAAAAAAAAAAAACAAACAAAGCAACACCAAGTAGAAATATTAAAAAAAAGTGAACGAATATATATATATATATTAATAATAAACATACATATATATATATTTAATATAATCAACCAATAAATATATATATATATATATATGTAAAGTAATAAATAAGGTTTCTGAGACGACTCTACTCCTTGTGTAGAAAATAATTCCGCAACTTCCGCTTAAATGCATACTGACTGGTGGCCGTCCTGATATCGAGAGTATATTGAATAAGAAAACACAGTTTTTACCATATTTTTTGTCAAAATGTTAATGTTACTTTAACTTCATTAAGAAATCGATGCTAATTACGCCATCTATTGTTTGTTTGTTTGAACTTAATTTTCTTTGTTCGAAATGAGGCCACGTCATCATTCTCCTGCCCTTATCCCAATTTATTTGGGGTCGGCGCAACATGTCTTTTTCTTCCATACTCCTCTATTAGTCGTCATCTCTGTAGTCACCCCCTTTTTACCCATATCCTCTTTCACACACTCCAACCATCGTTTCTTTGGCCTTCCCCTACTCTTATAGCCATCCACATCCATACACAAGACTTTCCTCACGACATTTTCTTCATTCCTCCGCATCACATGCCCATACCACGACAACCGATTTCCACACAATTTTTCAGTCAGCGGTGCCACTTTCAGACTTCCTCTTATATACTCATTCCTAATCCTATCCATGCGCGTAACACCACACATCGCTCTTAGCATTCTCATCTCAGCTACATGCAATTGCTTTTCATTCATCCCTTTTGTGGCCCAACATTCTGAACCATACAAGACAGCAGGTCTGACCATTGTTTTATAAATCTTCCCCTTAAGTTTTAGGGGCATGCGGGAGTCACAGATAGTCCCGGTGACCTGCCGCCATTTCATCCATCCAGTGTTAATTCTGTGCTTAACAGTCCGATCTATTTCGCCATCGCTTTGCACGAGTGAACCGAGATACCGAAAATCGGAGCAGACTGGGAGAAGCGCGCCATCTAGCACTACAGCTTCAGAACTGGAGAGACCGCCGAAATCGCAGAACATGTATTCAGTTTTGGTTC
The DNA here is from genome assembly GCA_951329385.1 of Polia nebulosa. Taxonomy (NCBI): domain Eukaryota; kingdom Metazoa; phylum Arthropoda; class Insecta; order Lepidoptera; family Noctuidae; genus Polia; species Polia nebulosa. Next base: position 4,966,970 of record OX589596.1, read on the forward strand.
TGCTGATTTTCAAGCCAACTTCCTCCAGCTTCTGTTGCTACTTCTCCAATCTGCTCTGGATCTCAGGTCCATCTTCACCGACCAGAACAATGTCGTCGGCAAACAGCATGCACCAGGGTGCCTCTTCCTGTATTTCCGACGTAAGAGCGTCCATAATCAACAGGAAGAGGTAAGGACTTAAAGCCGACCCTTGTTGCAAGCCTACAGCCACACTGAACTCATCGGTGTTGCCAGCAGCCGACCGGACGTAGGTACTAGATTGTCTGTACATAGCACGAATCAACTCAACATACTTCCTAATAACAACATACTTCCGAAATGAGGCCACGTGCTATTGGTAAAAGAATTTTCAAAATCGTTTCAGTAGATCCAGAGATTACCCCCTACAACCTCACAAACTCACAAACTTTACCTCTTTATAATATTAGTATAGACTATAGATCATAAGTGTTTAGATATAGATTAAACTTCCCCAACTTTAAATGACGACTATATTATAGTCTATGTGCTATTCCAGCCTATAATTTTCTTTGTGCCAATTTTCATCCTGATCCGTTCAGCCATTCTGGAATGATAAAGTATCAAGCAGCCATCCATCCATACATCCATCCAAACATTTATAATATTAGTCGAATTAAAAGAAAATTATTATTTTTGTTTTTGTATACATTTTTAACATCAGTGCAAAAAATGCCCTTTTTTTGCGTAAAGCAAAGATTCCTAATTTCTTTAACCTTTCTAAATAGCCACAATTTTCATATTTATAACTTTTATAATGAATATAGGGACTACATACTTTGTAAATGATCATATCATACAAAGTTCCCTATCACACCAGATTCATTTTAATAAAAAAATCATCAGGATCGGATCATCGGATCTTCAGGATGTAAAAAATAATTAAAAGCAATCAAGTTCCAGCCGCTAGATTGCCTTTAGCCTTCAAATACGTGTTCTGCCTAAATATACAAGAATATCAAAAGCGTCTTCAGAACAATGAGGAGCCTTCTATTTGCATTTGATATTTAAGCGACCAAGCGCTTAACGAAAGCGCTTCAATTATCTCGGAACTTAATGATTACGTCAGCTTTTAAGACGATGACATTCGCAATAACTCAAAAACTGCTGGTTTTCTAAAAAAGTTTTTAGGCAAATCTACGAAAATAAAAAAAAGGTAAAAAGTTACGTTAATTAAGACTATGTTTCTGAAAACTTCATTGTTTACGAAATACGTTTAAAAATAAAATCTTCGATAGAAATGATCGTCGCCATTATATCTAATTATGATGTAAAAAGAAAACCCGTATAGCCAACGCACGTCGCGTCAGTAAATTTTAAAATGAACCGGTCGTTAAAATGCAAAACATGGTTGTTTTAAATTTTTAATAGTTCAACTCAGTTTTGAGTAAGTCGATAAAATGCTATTTTACAATAAATTGCAAGCATTGTGTTGTCGCGCATCTCTTTCTTTTGTACGCAGTCCGAGAGGGACCGTGCTTTAGGCCATGTCACGCCCTTATGGAGTTGCTTAAGAATTGTAACAGCATATTGCCAAGATCGGAAGCAAAAGTAGATTGAGTTTATTTTTAGATTTCTTCAGCAGCTTTTGTGAATACTTCGTGAGTTTTGTGATTATAATTTCCTGTTAAGATTGAAGAACGTATTTATTAAAGCTCTCTTTATTTTTTCATTGTGTTTATAGGATCCTGTTACAGTTTACTTTTCTGCAAAAGTTAAGTTGGTATTTCTTTTTTGTTAGATGTATCTAACAAAAAAGAAATACCAACTTAACTTTTGCAGAAAAGTAAACTAACTTTTGTTAGGTTGGTATTTCTTTTTTGTTTGATGTATCAAACAAAAAAGAAATACCAACCTAACAAAAGTTAGGTTGGTATTTCTTTTTTGTATTCCTTTTAACTTTAATTATATGCCGTGTTCAGCGTTCTAATATTTAGTTTCCAATTAAGATTAAGATGAATTAGCTTTGTTCTCTGAAAGCTTTGATTTTAGGGTTCATCATCAGCCTTTAATTGTCCTTACTGCTGGGGCACAGGCCTCCTCTCTGTGTGGTCCGTAATCATCACGCGGGCCCAGTGCGGGTTGGTGGATTTCACATGTCTTCGAATGTTTGGTTCTAGGACATGCCGGTTTCCTCACGATGTTTTCCATCACCGTTTTAAGAGCAGTGGTGATGAATATTTACACAAAGTAAAGCGCCTGCCTTGGTTTGAACTCACGACCTACAACTTGTGTCGCGGCCGTTACCACTGGGCCACCACTGCTCTCATCTCTCTGCGATATTAGGGTTGCGATCCTTTATTAAAGGAATTGGGACTTCAGAAATGGATTAAAAAAAAATTGTAAGAAAGTTGTTAAAAAGTCATGACGGAAGAATTCATGATATAGGTAGGTACCTAACTGAATGAAAAATCTCTTGGCATTTTCTGGAACAGAGTTTCAAACTTTCCAACAGTTTAGGTAACTGGCAACTTACATAAAATAAAATAAAATACAGTAAGAATCAATTTGCGACCCTGACTTTGAACCCAACATCATTTTAGAGTTCAACGGAACCCTATTACTAAGCTTCTGCTGTCCATCCGTCTGTCAGCGAGTATATAGTATAGTATATCTCATGAACCCTAAAAGGTAGAAACTTAAGACTTTCACAGTATGTATTTTCTATTGCCGCTATAACAAATATATATATATATATAAAACCAATTAAATTAGGGAGTGCCTCCGCAGCCGGCGGCGGCGCCTATGAATAACGCCGTTGGGAACCGTCAGTACTTTCTTTAGTATTTAGTCCAAGAGCAAGCAAAACCAGCTCGGGAACTTAGGGCACACCGACACGGACAGGTTAGGTCGAAAGGGATAAACAGTATTTTTAACCGACTTTCGAAAAATGAGGAGGTTCTATGTTCGACTGTATGTATGTTTTTTTTTATTTATTTTTTTTTGCAATCCCCATTTCCCGCTTTTTTTTCAAAGTCAGCGCCGGCTGCAATTATGGGACACGGCGCCGACTGCTGAGGCACTCCCATTAAATTGATAATGAAAAGAAACGTCTTTTTTCAGTTTATGGTACGGAACCCTACGTGAGCGAGTTCGACTCACATAAGACCGTTTTTTTTTGTGATTTCTCAACAATAACCGTAACATACATAAGTTTGTTATTTTCATAAATAACAAACAAAACTACAAAAATTACAATGTATATTATTATTCCTAATAGTTCCACTACAAAAATACACCAGCACGTACCTACATAACTCGGAAATAACATTACCAAACACTGCAGTCGAGTCCAATGACACTTCTGCACGTCAAACCTCGTGACAAACGTTGGCCCAAATACTTTAACCGCTTCCGATTGACCATACATTTGAACAAATGTGTGTGCAAACATGGTTGGACTAATTTTTTTTTAGGTAATGGGGAGTCCTCACGCTCAGCCGTCGGGTCTTACGGGCGCCGCGCACTGCGGTAACAAAACTACGCATGCGTAGAGCTTTCAAGACAAAAACAACTTTATTTTTATCACGTCAAAGTTTATTTCAAGTTGGTGCGTGAGGAATTTCAGCGAGGGAATTCCGAAGAATACGAGGCGATTGAAAAAAGTGTGATTTCACGCAGTGTACATGGAAAACTAACAATGGTAGTTAGGTTAGGAGGTATGCTTTGGAACTAATGAGACCAATTCCTTTCTTTTGTATACGATCTTGATTTTGTATAAGGGGTGCGCAGAGCTTTCAGTGCCAAGTCTACTAATAACGGTTTTAGTGAAAGGACTCTGTTCTATGCGGATGAATATAGGTCACTGTGTGGCTTCTGGCAAAGATATAGGTTACTGACTTTATCGTCGTGGGATTCGACGGTGTTTCCTATGAAAATTGTTAAGACAAACGTATTAAATGACACCGATATTTGGAACGCATACTTTTTAAAAGTTATTAGTACACTCGTAAGTTTTGAGTCAGTATATAAAATGCAGTGTTTAACTGATGAGTAAACGCTACTACAGTATACAGATTAGCAGTACAGTTTTTATCAGGAGTTGGGTGTATGTAATGTTGTTTGAAGTCATTGCTAATTATTATTTATTCATGCCATAGTTATTGTTATCTCACGATAGCTACAATTGTACTATTAAAATATTATGAATAATTAGATGTTTTAAAGATTCATACACTGATTGATTCTTTCGTGTTTTGCAGTTTGAAATGATACGGTATGATTCTCGGTTGATGACTGCAGCGTTTTATAATAACTTAAAATATTTAAAAATATAAAAAAAAATTAAGAGGCCTATTTATTCTTTACATTTTGAATTCTTTACTGGCAGTTAAGAGATGACCAGTCTCAACTGACAGCGCCCGTTAAGAAAAGTTTTTCTATCAAAATGTTTTGATTAGGTGATAAGTAATAACTTATACTTATAAAAACCTTCATAGTATCTCCATTATTTTGTAAAACAGTATCAAAATTTTAAAGTATTTTTTTTATCTTTCTATTTAACTATTTCTCGTTTTCTTTCTTCTTTTCTGTTTTCATATGTATTTACATTAATTGTTAAATAAATAAAAATAAAAACCATGGCAAGTTTCTGCTAAGTAATTCAGGCGTCCGTTTTGGCTGTTCATTTCATGAATATTCTAGTAACAAACAATATAAAGTGAATTAACTGCTGTCTTTATTGCGGAAGTCATAAACCGATAAGGATTATAGCCTCTTTATTTACTGACAAGCTTGTAACGCAATTTGCTGATGGTCATAGTGGGCTATCGAATTCAATTAATTGTGTTCCGAAACTTTTATATTGCTGGGTGCGCCGACAAGTAGTTATAAGGCTTCAAAAAGTAAACCAAATTTCATCTTGTCAAAAAACAGAAAAACGAGTGTGCTTTAGACCACACGACCGAAATCAAACTTCTTTAGCTCCATCTCTTCGGTTCGCCTCGCCCGATCACTCTTTTTGTAATGCTCTCGTCACGCATTCACCAGCTTAATCCCTAAGTCAACCGTGCGTGAAGAAGTTTTACTTCAAAAGTTTTAGTTATGAAAGTTTTTGACTTTAATTTTCTATGAAAATACCTACACTATTTACAAGCATTCATTTTTTAGAATTCATCACAATCATAAAGATTCTCTCAAACCTCTACTGGCTATTCAATAAACCTACAAAATTAATGATAATCCCATAAAAACCCATGTAGGTATTTATTCTGGCCAAAGCGAGTATGTGCAAAATAATGCTCCATATGTTTTCATACTTGTCATATCCGTGACTGAATATAGAATTATTACATACCAGAAAATTATGATGGAAATTCCGTGTCAATTGCTAATGGAATAACGTTATTTATCATAATCTGTAATATCAACATCTTTCAACTGTAGGTAAGTAGCACTAACGTTACAAGGTAAACTTTCTAAGTGAATTGGCTCCTATATCAAATACATAATAAATCAAAACTGTCGTAGTAGAAATGGGACGTTTTATCCATAACACTACAAGAGGCTCAAGTATATGAATAATCAGCCTTTTAAAGTTTCTACTGTTGGGACACAGGCCTCCTCTCTGCGAGAGGATGTGGGCTGTAATCCACCACGAGGACCCGTGTGGTCTGATAAAAGTCACATATCTTATTTTTTTTGGATCTAGGACATGCCGGTTTCCTCACGGTGTTTTCCTTCACTGTTTTGAGAGCGGTGATGATAAAATGATTTACACAAAGTAAAGTGCCTGCCAGGGTTCGAAACCACGATCTATGATACGTAAATAGAAGCCGTTACCACTGGGCCACCACTGCTCCCTAGATTGACAAGCGTTACCAAAATGATAAAATAATGCTCAATCCTTATACGTATTTCTATAATTCTGTATGATTGATTTTGACTTTAAGACAATCTGAGCCTAAGATATATTACGTGAGGCAGTTAATGTTCGTCTTAGTAAACAAAGAAAATGAAGTAGATGCCAGGATTTCCATACTCACAACATTAATTAACATCAGTCCATCATTAATTGACCGAACCGTCACGGGATTAACGAGTCCCTTTGGAAGTGATTAGTAATTCCTTTGTTTCCTTTACATTGAGAAGAACCAGGGGTTACTTAATCCATCAACAGTATTAAGAGTCATCAAGCGCCAGGATCAACGTCTGAACCACATTATTATTTTCATTTATTATTTCCTGAAAACTGAAAGAATAACAAAGTAATTTTAATAATTAACGAGCTCCGAGAAATAACAAAACCTTTGTTTGGAATCGCTAATTGTCGCCCTCGTCGGTTTAATTCAATTGTTTGTGTTCTCATTAACACACGGCCAGTTCATTAGTAATTTGATAACGTGGGGAGATTGGTATGTACCAAACCACAGAGCATGGAACGCAGCACTGGAAGCGATTACGCACCGCCATTGCTGATAAAATTCGGGGCCGCGCAATAGAACCAATCTTAAGTTGTGGCTGTTACAGCTATAGTTAGAATTGTCACGGGCTGTTAATATTTTTTTTTTCTATTGATATACTCGCGTTTGACTACTAGATAGTGGTCAAACGTAAGCCTATCAATAGAAAAAGAATCACCTGATGGTAAACGATGATGTGGTTGACGTTGGAGCACGCTTGCTTAGAAGTATTCTATTCAGTCTTGACTTAGCACACCCAGGTTGTAGCTATCAGGAAACACAAATATCGGCAGATAATTCGTCTCTTAAATATCTGTGCGCACAATAAACATGTTCCTAAAATGTTTTGTGCAAGTGTACACCATGTATCGCTGGCGTATCGCCGTATGTCTAGTGGTCTGATGATCTATCAGTTAAGTAAAGGTTGACGCTCACTGGTACGCTTGGTTTGTTCAGAAAAAATTTACAGTGGCCGCCGAGGCATATCCTTGCTCTGTGGTACCTACCCACCTACATACCTACGAGCCGTTGAAATGACGTGAAAGAGAATTGTTAAGAGTGTGTTTTTCCAACCCTCCCCTCATTCCTGAGGTTTTCGTCAACGTGATTATGGGATTATGTAGACATGTAAACAGCATAAATTTATGCTTTAATTTGATCGTTATAAGACTACTAATCCGTTAGCTAAGCGTTGTGGTTATGACACGTTTTCATGATGAATATAAGGGGTCCATATTCAGGAATGGCTGTATTAGGGATTTGCATTAATGACTTCATTATTAATCGAGGTTCATTATAATCATCATTAAAGCATAATCCCAAAAATTTTGAATCGGTTTATAGACCTATCAAATGCGGCTGAATATTAACAATTTAATCAAACCGCTATCGGTTTTTACAGTTCAATACTGAGGCATACCTACATATATCATTCGCGGCGGTCAGGCCCCTCTTTATGGAGTGGCTGGAGAGGCGCCACGGTGTCCTCACCTTCCGCCTGACGCAGGTCCTCACCGGACATGGAAGCTTTGTGAGGTTCCTGTGTAGAACAAGGCGGAAGGAAATGCCCGGGTGTCACCACTGTGCGGATCGCCCAGAGGAAACGGTGGAGCATACGGTGTAGTCGTGCCCCGCTTGGGTGGAGCCCCGCCATGTCCTCGTGGAGGCGATCAGCGGCAGCGACCTCTCGCGCCGGGCCCTGGTCCAGGCCATGGTACAGAGCGAGAGGGAATGGGAAGCACTCTCCTCCTTCTGCGAAGCAGTAATGCTCGCGTAGGAGGAGGCGGAACGGGTGAGGGAGACTCAACAGAGTCGCCCTTACGCCCCCAACAGCAGCCGCAGCAGGAGACGTACGAACTATTACATTACAAAATGTAAACAAGTTATTAAAAAATAATAAATATGAACAAGCGGCCTAAACAGGGATACAACTCATAGGTCGTCTAAAATTCGTTTAAGTCGCTGACAATGGGAAAAGTGCCCAGAATACTGGCAGCATTGCCACGTTGAATAGCAATGCTGATTCTTTGGCCGAAAAAAAGGCCTGACCTCTGGTCACATGAAGAATCGAGTAACTGCTTGCTGATCTGACGAAAAACTCGATCAACACTTGGACACCATCGCCTTAGTGTCGAAGAAATTAAATTCAGAAACATTATTTTCGCGATTTATGAAAGTGATTAAAAAAAAAAACAACTACAATGTAACCTATTCCTGTGTAAGTAAATATTCCATGTAGGTATAACAGTAAAATAAAGATCAATAGTTCGGTATGCAGTTTCGTGTCAATATTGACAAAGCTGGAACAATTCAATCGAGTGGATTTACTTTGTCAGTATTTGTCCAATGGGATAGAATGTAACGTGAGCTCGGATATAGCGCGTTTGAAATTGTTTTACGTGTTACATTTTATTTGTGTTGGCCTGCAAAGTTTGACAAGCTTAAATTTTAATTGGATGCTGCGTGGATGTGTGGTGCTATTGGAAATATGTGTGAATTGGTGGAAGTTATTAGACATGGCCAATTAAATTAACGACATTTTCACGAACGTTTTTTTTATTTTTTTTTATGGAGCCCTATATCTAGCAGTAGACGTCTTTCGACTGAAATGGTGATGATCAAAGATCGGAGTAAGTAGAACTATTTTGGTTCAATGAACAGAAACGTTGATGTTAAGGTGGAAGCGCCAGGGTAGCCCGCGAAATTCAAATTCTTACGTTTTTTGCAATTTGCAGTTCAGTGTCAGGTTGTATCTAGGTCAAAATTTAATTCGCGGCCGTAGCAAGTATGTATTTATAGAATTATAATCATTAAAATCATCAATACAACTCTTTCAGTGTGAATGTAAGAATTTCATGACATCATGACATTTGTCATCAATTCTAACTAAGTGAGTTGTATTGTTAGAATACTTACTGAAACTCCGGGATTCGAAAAATTAATTGATTTGTTATAATTTTTTTATTAGAATAAGTTTGTAACGGCTATTGATACTTGCCTATACAAAATTATTACAGAACATTAAAATCTATATTATTTAAAAAATAAAGTTTTTAATTTCATTAACCCGAAACGCATCGGTCTTATACTTACACGTCAGAGGGGGGAGAGATATGTATTCGTTCATAATCCTTAAGACGTATATAGCTTTTTACAAAGTAATTTCTATCTTATTTAATAATTACCTATTTGAAATCCCGGGATTCCGGGAGTGTCCATATTAAGACAACGTATTGCAAGTACAAAAAATTGCCTACTCCGATCACTGGTAATGATAGTGGATGGGAGATTTTAAAATTATGATATCTTTTTGCTATTTTTCTTGTTGGACTGAAAGAGAATACCTACGGCATTAAGTCCACCTTTGTACGTCTAAATGAAGAAATAGATAAATAAATGGTCACCTAAAGGTCTTTTGTAAAGTAATAAAAATTAAGATGAATATTATGCCCACATCTGATTACGAGGTCAATAACCACAAGTAGTGAAGTTATTTGAAAATATGAGTACATTTTTGAAGTGAAAACTTCTTTAGGCATGTAAAACGATTTTGGTAGAGCCAAAATTATGGGTTTGCGTCACTGACATGCTAGTGACGCCAGACTGGCAACGCGCAGTTCTCACCTAGTTATAAATTAATACCTATCATGTCTTTGAAGTATCGCGAGTTAATTTAATCGACACTTTTGTTCACTCAATGCAGACATAAGTGAATGCCGTCGGTTATTAACGTTATTATGTAGAACTGAACTTAGTAAAACTGTTGCCGCCAACAGTTCAGTCGTTGCGGCAGGTCAAAGGCCGGAAAGTCTGATGACCTTTGGGAACAACCAAGTTGCGAAGGGTTTTATGGCTACTATGAATATAATTATGATAGTTACTACTCTAAAATAATGACTAAAATGTAGTTTTTTTTTTTTTAATTTACAAAAAATCCGACGGCTAAAAACAACTAAAAGTTATTACATTATAATCAGTTAGTTTATATATTTTTAAGTTATTTCCATTAAATTAAATATTAAAACGAAAAAAAATATACTAAAAAGTTATAATACATGTTACTTTTCAAGCAGTCTGATGCACCCTGGCCTGCGGACGGCGAGTAATGGGTAGCTCGCCGTCCGATTAGCAACAGGCCCGAGAGTCGACGGCGCGTAGTGTTCCACGTGCGCCTCAAAGAGTGGTCAGCAATAGAGACGGGGCCCGTCATGGCCGATGCCTGGCCGGGGGTTGAGGATAAATTCGAAACAGTTACCTCGCCCCCGGGCACTAAGGGCAGGAAGGAACAGGGGTGGGTTTTAGTCAGTAAGAGTCTGACACGCCCTCCCGCTCCACCCAGAGCGGGAGAAGTCATTGGATGATTTCCCAACCCAAAAAAAAAAAGCAGTTTGATGCAGTTGGTGGCATTTGTTTTGGTACAATAGCAGATTGAATGCCACTAACTGCATCAAACTTTGCATACGTACATAGTCCCGGAAAACATTACCCTCCTCCTGATGCAGTTGGGTAAAAGCTGTGTTCGTCATTTGTTGGTTTTCAACAGTCTAGCCACCAGTCTTACCAAGTGGTATTGTATTCCTTCAAGTTTGTAGCCTCGCCTTTCTATCAATGTTCTACGCCTGATTGCGAATATGAACAATCCGCACATCATATTCTGTGGGAGAGTACTGTTTGGCAAACTGACCGCAATAATATGTTGGATAGTATTCAGCCTACATCTGGAGTTGTCTATTACACGGACCTTGTGGAAACTAGAACAAATTTCCATGTGTTCAAGCGTTTATGCCATACCTATTAATGGAATTAAATGAAACACAATCTACGACCCATTAATATTAGTGTTTTAATGTTTTAAATATCCATCCGTGCTTAATGGTCTAGCTTTGTTCTGTCTCCTGCTTGATTAGGAGGGAAGCAGATATTATGTTTGTCTGACTCTTCCGCTGTTCTTTTCTGATTGTTTTCTGTTGATTCTGGCTTACAGGAGTAACAGTGGTTTGGGAATAGTAATATAACAATAATAAATATTAATATTATTATTTTTAAATGTCTTTTATATGTTTTCTTTTCAAAATATTTAAAATTGTAAATAATGTGTGTAAAAATGAATCATCATCTGCCTAGCCTTTTTCCCAACTATCTTGGGGTCGGCTTTCAGTCTAACCGGATGCAGCTGAATACCACTATTTTACATGGAGTGACTGCTTATCTGTCACTACTTGAGTAAATCGTAACCTACCTGGAATAGTAGATTGTTACACAAGGGTCGAAAAGAATCAATTTCCCATACGAGGTCGGCTATAGTCCGAGTACGAATTGGTGACTTTCACGCGTGTTCAACTCCACTTTTCATTTCATATTTAGGGAAAGTAAAAAACAATAGTAATATTAAATATTAGTATAAACCGAAATTTTTAATTTCCGACACAGTTAGTATCCCGCCAAATTATGAAATATTTTTTTAAATATTGAACACACCGCGTCACCGTCCGAGCCGTGGGCCGTCCTGCTTAATATGTTGGTTATTCTTTTAATTTACACTGGGTTTTTATACACTCACAAGACCGCGCCTTTTTTATTTTATTTTAATCGATTTATGTAAAATTTTTCGTAGCTGAATATTACCCAAATTTAGGTCTATTTTTAAAATTCATTACCGCCTTATAGAGGGAAGCAATTATTATGAGTTTATCCCGCCCAAAGGTGGCAGCAGCGTCTTCCACCCGCTACTCAGATCAAACACTACTTTCCGAGTACGATAAATGAAAAATCAACTAGAATATTACCTTTTCAAATTCCAATATATTTCGAACACAGCCTTTTATTTTAATTTTGTAATACAACTTTATTTTCCTGAAAACCGTTTCATATTCATGCGACTCGTTTTTCTTTTTTATTGCGTAAACTCAGTATGTTAAAACGATATTACACGGCGGTGTCTGTGTTTTATCACTAAAGTAGTACTACTAAAATACCTACTGAGTTTTCGTTGATTTATCTTTATCGTATTTTTTTGGTAGGTAGGGAGTAAAGTTTGATTTAATGACTGTATAAGTGCAGTGTGGCATTTGGATATTATCCCGTCGCACGGCCAATAGATTTTAATTGCTATCTGCACATCTTTTTTTGTTTTGGTGGTCAATCGACGTGTGAAGAGTTAACACTATTGCAAGATATTTTTAGGTTTAGGTACCAACGATTTAATATGAAAACGGTGGTTGTAAGTATGTAAAAGTAATTCACTAGGATTTATACTTGAAACAAAGAAAAGAAAGAAAAAGTATTATTTGAGACTCGCCTGGGAAAAACAAACTATAAAATAAAAATTTACAAGCCACAACTAATAATAAAAAATAACAACATAATAACGATATAGAAGACCTGTGCGAGGACAAAAAGGCTCCTATCTCAGAATATGATACGATATTAAAAAAAAAAACGCATCGCTGGTATTCTGGCCTTTTTTTTGGGGAGAGGGGGGGGGGGTGGGAAATCATCCAATGACATCTCCCGCTCTAGGGTGGAGCGGAAGGGCGTGTCAGACTCTTACTGATTAAAACCCACCCCTGCTCCTCCCTGCCCTGAATGACCAGAGGCGAGGTAACTCTTTCGAATTTATCCTCAACCCGCGGGCAGGCATCGTCCATGACGGGCCCCGTCCTGTTTTCTGACAACTCTTTGAGGCGCGCGTGGAACACTACGCGCCGTCGACTCTCGGGCCTGGTGCTGATCGGACGGCGAGTTACCCACTACTCGCCGTCCACAGGCCCGGGTCTACGGTGGCCGGAGATCGTCTCGCGACGTCCTTCGCCCAGGGCGTCTCCTGCAGCGGCTGCTGCTGAAGGCGTGAGGGCGAGTCTGTTGTTGCAGCCTCTCCCTCACCCGGTCCACCTCCTCCTTCGCGAGCTTTACTGCTTCGCAGAAGGAGGAGACTGCTTCCCATTCCCTCTCGCTCCGTACCATGGCCTGGACCAGGGCCGGGCGCGAGAGGTTGCTGCTGCCGATCGCCTCCACGAGGACACGGCGGGACTCTGCCCAAGCGGGGCAGATGTGATGCCATCGAAGCAGTTACGGAACAAACTGAAAACAAGTAATATTTAAAACCATATCTTTTAAATTAATTTTTATCAATCATCTTTTAAGAAATCGAAGTTAAAAAAACCGTCAGTCGTAGAACTGCACTTCAGAAGTGAAAATTTCTTAGCTTCATGCGACGGCGCGACTTCTGAGTGACGGTCAAAAATTATATCCAGCTCTTTTCACTTAGTATGAAATATATGTAGGAAACTAAATATATTTTCTTTTAGAGAACCTGGCATACCAAATGACCAGCATTAAAACAGGAACTTGTTTGAAAAATTGCAGCAATCTTTCTCCCTCACTCCTACTTACACTAATATACAGTTGGGACAAGTTATATGAGATAGACATATATCTCGAGCTTACTCCTGTCTGCTAGCTAACCCCAGTTAGGTAAGCTTTATAACTTGTCTTAGCCTGCAGTGTTTTAGAGGTGTCGGGGACTAACATAATTTTAATACCTTGTACCATATTAAAATTACGTTCGGTGTAAGAATACACTTTTTTTTCTTGGTGTGTGGGAAATCATCCAATGACATCTCCCGCTCTGGGTGGAGCGGGAGGCGTGTCAGACTGTTAAAACCACCCCTGTTCCTTCCCTGCCCTGAATGCCCAGGGGCTAGGTAACTCTGTTACGAATTTATCCACCTGCACTTAAGACTCCATGACTCACCAAAGGGTCAGTGTGAAAATGCCGTTTGCCTTGCCAAAAAAAAAATCCAAAAACCTGATTCACGATTTTTAAACCTCTATTAACATTACTACGCAAGGTCTTTTATCCTGTGGCAAGGTTCACATACTCGGAACATGGTATAGTCTGTAGTTGCACGATGGCCGCCTGTCAACGGGGCTTGACGTTTGACGCACGCAGGCCTTGAGAGGTTAAATAGACTAGAATTTATACTATTGGGTCTTTACCAAGGAAGTTGCCATTTTATGAAACTGAACACAGATACACTATTACAGAAAATTTAAATACCCAAAAAAGCATATTGATAACTACACATAATTTCAAATAATATTAAGACATCATGGTAAGGCCCTAGGAGCCAAAGCAAAATTGCTATTGCGGTAGCGTCTTCCAGAATTGGTCCCTCACTAATTTTTGATGTCAAAACAGCGTACGCCATGTTTCGAGAGCAGCGAAACACCTTTTGTTAGGTGGCATGCAAAAATGTCAAAAAAAAAAATAGGGGTCCGAGCTTAGGGATTACTTTCTGATCATAATGGATGAATAAACTATGGCAAATCTAAAGGCGGTGGAGACTGCTTTTAAAAGTTGGTAAAGGCAGTGTTAAAGCCTTGTTTATTTTATGACCTCTATTCCAAATTACGTTCTTTCTTACCTTATTTAATTTCATATTCAAATATTACTTGCCTACTCTGTCTAGCCTCTGTTTTTATTTTAAAAATCGGTTCAGATTCAGCAGCCGAGCTAGTAGAAACTCCTTCTTATCATTGTAATTTTCCGACTCTTCAGCAAACGACAGTTACCAGTTTTGTAAGAGTTACTAGAGCAGTGAAGTGCAGCTTTTATAACCAGGCAGTTCCTGACAATAATACAGTTTATACCTTTACCTAGTCACTGTGTATGTGTACGTACAATTAATAAGTGATCCATATAATCAGGCCTACTGTAAATATTAAAATATACGTCTGAACTTGTCGTGGGTTTATCTTCATCCAACTCCTCATTTGCGGTCGTCCTCTGCGTGTCACCACTACTCCGGCTCCGTAACGTGACACGGCACTCTGCCAGGGATGATCGGCCAGATGGATCTACCAAAATCTCTTGGTAGAGTAGTTCCAACTACAGAAAAACTTATTCGTACGATGTACGGAGACTTCAGTCGAATACCGGGGTGTGTAAACAGACTATTTAATTGCCTAAAAATAATCAAGCTGCAACAATGCGGTGCTGCAGCGAAAACTCTTATGGGTTTGTAGTGTTGGTGAAACTGTTTACACCCCGTATGCCACTAATTCCTCACAAACCCTTCCACTTCAAGTGCGTGACAGTTCCCTGTAAGTGTATGCTTTGGAATGACCATAAACAAGTCGCAAAAAAAAGGGCAACACTGAAGACTGCGAGTGTTGACCTAAGGACCAGACATGACTCTCTTTTACATTTTGGTTGATGAAAGCGAGCCTACAATCGTAGCGTAGTTTAAAGAAAAGTTTAATCAATTTTTTTTACAGTGTCCATTGTTTTGTCATCAGCATTACATCGTTTTTATTTAGTGTTGTTATAAATTTGCTGCATGTTAATATCTTTTACTTTTGACGAACAAATCCATTGCAAATCAAACAACGTTGTTTCACTATAATATAAATTACAAACGTACATAAACTCATGCTCTTCCCTATGGGATAGGCAGAAACTACGATCGATAGCTTCTACGATTCTTACATAATCCTTCTGTTTTGTTGACGTTCACATATCTGGTCATACTGCCAAAACTTCTATGGCAGCAGTTTATGGACAACGTTTTCGCGAAAAACCCTCAACACCTTGCGTGTCCAATACAGTAACGCTTTCAGAATGCTATTGCGGCTCACACGTTTTTGCAGCGCTGCTAGGATGTTTATGGAGGCTCAGACAAATGGGTTCGCAGCCATTTTGCGTATAAACATCGCCTCCCTCTTCAGCAGGGTCCGTGCTAGCGGCAATGGCTTTTTTTATTCTGGCGGCTATTGCTGACTAGTTTGACTGCTCTATTCTGAAACATAAAATTGCATTCTGACGTTATAGGGTTTGGACATTTAATTAGTACTGAAAGTATTGTATTATTTTATTTTTGAATTTTAATTAATGGCTTGATTGTATTTTTTTAATTTTAATACCTATTGATTTTACTAACACTTAGATGATAAGTTTTTTACTAACCATTGGGCCAATGTTGTCCTTAATTAAATAAATTATTAATAGTATTGTTTGCGACCAAGCCAGGGCAAAAGATCCGACTTGAGGAGACAAGAGTCTGGAAGCGTGCCTGCCGGACCCTTGGCCTCAAATGGGTCGCACACTTGTCTGCAGTACGCAGAGCTAAACATATTATTTAAGAGTTATTTGATAAGACTTACCCAAGGTTTCCGAAGTCTTCGTCCAGAGACCTACCTGGCTACATGTGTATATGTTAGAGTTAAATGTGGTAGTGTAGTGCGTGTTCAGTAGGTATACCAGACTGTAAACGTGACCCCAAAGGGCGCCGGTGATCTCACACAGCGCGCGGTCTCTCGCAAACCAACCAAACTTCCAAGTATTTTCACAAAATAACCCGTTTCACCACTACATCAAATTTCACCATTAATCAAAATTAGTTCAATAGCAAACAATTAGGTCCAAAACATCTACATTTTCAACACGTTTTTTCACTACGGTCAAACCAACAAGTGCTTATCAACGTTAAAACGTCACAAGTGACAGCTGTCATCGCCCAAGGTTGCATTCAGAAATGCACTCGGACCGAACAATTATAATACATTATGACATGCATATTTAGTAAATGTAATTGGTGTTTTGACCATCAGTAGTTTCATGTGAAAGTAAAATAAAGGAATAAGATCCTTTTGGAGTGAATCACAAGCACTGAATTATTAGTTTTATTTGTGCAGAACTTGAGGCGGACGAAGTCCCGGGCAACAGCTAGTTTCAAATAAAATAATAACATGCCATACATATAAAGTTTATTTAATTAGACGTATAATTTCAAGTCAGTCCGAAGTAATCACAGTTCAAAGTAACCCTGTTTGTTTGCTTTTGGTTAGCAAAGGTCTCCTTCAATAGAAATTTTTCCTGGTTATGATAATAATTATATTTAGTTTGTAGATTAGTTAGATTATCAAAAAATATTCCTTATATAATTCGATTTTTTCCACAAGATTCTGTTTCCAGCTGGCCTCGTACATGTGCCACCGGCAATCACATTTATCATATCCACGCATCTTCTGTAAAATCTACCACGTTTTGGTTTCAAGTCACCTTTGTAGCAGTACATTATTTTCTTGCTACACTTTTCTTATCCTCTGACTGTTTATACAGTCCTCCATTTAAGTTTCATCATTGTGATTGTGGCATCTTTGGTCTATTTTCGTTGTAGCTGTTCTTATTTAGTCTGATAGTCTTATCCCCTTCAATATATCTACATATATTCTTCCCGGTACAAGTCAAACTGAAGAGTCATGAAAATTAACTGTAACATTTTCATTTAAAAGTATTAATTTTGAACCTCACACTTGGGGTAGAAACAAACTACGAATTAAAATATACTCGTAAGCTTTTATTACAGCCACAACCAAGCTTCCAAATTACAAACACAAATGCAAACGAGACCTGAAACCGTCACATTAAAAATTAAACTCTACCCCACAAGATTAAGGTCTAATTTAATTCGCGGCCAACTTAAGCATAAACGGTCTTAGAAATTATAATTATTTTGTGCGTGAGGCACGCATAGACTGTGGAGTTCGGGGCTACGAAATATTAAATCAATGCAATACTCTGCAATGCTTGTAGTTGACGCGTTTAGGCTCGTGAAAGGTAGACGCACGGTGTATAGAGCGGTAGCGGGTGAGATGTCAATCAGCGAAAATGAAACGAGCCAAGAGGATCATCAGCAATGTTGCACTCGTTGAGTCGAAGCTCCAAAGTCTTGAGCATCGACGCAGGATTGCTAGAATGTTAGTTTTCAATAGGTTATATTTTGAGGAGTAGGTTCCGTCATCGGTCAATGATGGATGACATCCCACCTATACGCACAAAATGTTTTTGTAACACATTTAATGTGCGTCCAGCTAAGGAGTGGAATTCCCTGACGGAGTCTGTGTTTCCAGATAGCTACAACCTGGGAGTCTTTAAGTCTGGTGCATATAGGTTACTTCTAGGCAAATGTAGATACGCCATCGTTGACCACATCATCGCTTACCATCAGGTGTGATAGTGGTCTCTCAAGTCCATCCCTCCACGCTTTTAGTTTTTGGGTGTGAAATCATCAAATATCTTCTCCCGCTCTAGGTGGAGCGGGAGAGCGTGTCAGACTCTTAATGACTAAAACACATCCGTGTTTATTCAGCTGCCTGTGCCAGGGCCCTCGGTGACTCTTTTAAATACACCCGCGACGTCCCTCCACGCTTGGCGTCCACCATAGTTGCTATAGCAAAAACAGTGGTTTCATAATATTATTTCTATGCTTTTCGCCCGCTACATCACCCGCTTAAGCTCCTGACCCTGATCAAGGCCTTTATGCTAATCATATTTGACAAGGAAGCACGCAGTGGTGGTGAAGTGCGTTCCTATTGCTAGTATTTTGGTAACAAGTCGATTTGTATTTTAATTTGTTTGTCAGGAAAAACAACAAGATGTGACGTGATGTTTTTTGGCGAATTCGAATGAAAGTTATTTGATTTTGAGTTTCATGTTTTTGCATCGTTCTTGCCATAACTTGAGGTGCACGCTATGTTATTATTTTACAATTTTCCATTTTTTAGGGTTCCGTACCCAAAGGGTAACTAACGGGACCCTATTATTAAGCCTCCGCTGTCCGCTTGTCTGTCAGCGGGCTGTATCTTATGATCCGTAATAGGTAGAAAGGTGAAATTTTCACAGAACGTGTATTTCTGTTGCCGCTATAACAACAAATAATAAAATCGTACGGAACCATTCATGTGCGAGTCAAAGTCGCACTTAACCGGTTTTTTTATTTAATTTCTCTTGTATGTACCTGTCATCAAATGTATATTTTTTTAATTCTTTCTTCAACTTATTTTCATAACTTTGTCTAAGCTAACTTCACTCGCAAAACTGAGGTAAGATTTGACGAACACCGTGTATACTAAGCTGTGTGAAAGTTACCTCAGCTATGCGAGCTAAGCTAAAGTAATTTAGTTCTTGGTATGCAATCGATTTTATACTTATTGGCCACGTGCTAAGCTTGTTCGACCATTTTTACGTTCATTCGAGCTCAAAGTTAGATTATATTTTAAGAAGTCCGGACACGCTAAATTATTTTAAAATCTTCTAACTAGTAGATGAAGACAACCTCCACAAGTCAGGGTTCTTGGATGGCTCCGATCTTTGGTGTCCCCGCAGACCATGGCCCACCTCTCATCTTGCGTCGCATGTCCTATCGCCTGTACATGTGAGGATCTTCTGGCAGCGTCAGCGAATGCTGTTGCCATGGCTGAATACAGGGTCAAATATTATAATTATTTAAAAACTATATTTATCATCGACTCAATAAGAAGTAGACCTAGTAGATGACCTAGTAGATGAATAAGAAAAAAAATGATCTAGATCCAAAACCATACAAGTCTAAATAACAACTGTGGACATAAGTTTTTTCCCGAAAACTACTTACCAATTTCATGAAATAGAAAAACTAGGGTTAAAACTTTCATCTCTCATTACTAGTAATGTTTTCTCAAGAAAAAACCTTATCTTCATGATTACCGTAGGGTCCCATTAAAATTCGCTTACCGTTATAACGGTACCAAAAGGTACTTTACATGTACAGACTTGTATTGTAAGGCTCTTTGCACACGAGGCAACTATAGTTTACGCGAGGACCAACTTTCAGAAGTTTCCGTTAATGGTTGTCAGTTGCAGCAACAAAAAGGACCAATTTTTGGTTGCCGCAATGGACGTAGAGTAATACTGGTGCAGGAGACTGCAGGGGAAGGGGAGGGAATTATAATATCGCGCCCGATGCGTTTCGGTTGCCAAAACAAGCAACTTTACACGACTGGTACAAATTTGTCAGTTGCCTGTTACGGCAGACCATAAGTCTATGGGGGCGATAGGTACTGGAGTGGTGACCGTGTACCAAAAGACGAAGCGTTGGAAGACCTCCCACAAGCTGAACCGATGAACTGGTGAAAGCCGCGGTAATGCGCTGGTGTTAAGACGCACAAAAGAAAGTTCACCCATAGCTGGGCATAGGCGAGACGTCCATTGCTAGATATAGGCTTAGCAATGAAGATCTTTCAGCTGAAGATGATAATGATAGTGAAATATTCAATTCAGAATACATTTTTCACCGAGTGCAGCAACCGAAAACGGTTTTCAATCACCGAAACTGGCAAATAAGTTGCTGTGTCTGTGCAGTTCTTGTAAATTATATGCTAAACGTCTACGTCAATGTTGCTACGTATGGGAAGCGCCTTAAAAAAATTCGACGAAATCGTTCTAGCTAATGGCTCTCCGATATCAGGCCCTGCGAAGTGTAGTAAATTCTGGAACCTTTTTAATCTTTTATAAGCTAGGGTGTTACTTTTTATGAAAGGTATTTTTGGAAACGTGAGATGTTGTAGTGATTCTCTGGAGCTGTGCTGCTGTTTCGCTGGTGGCTTATACTTCAATATGATTAAGTTTTTGCACAAATATAAATAGCAAAACTTCAAAATTGTTTTTTTTTTTTAATATTTACTTACTTGCCATTATTTATAAGTAGTGAACTGCCCGGTCTCCGCACGGACCTTACCTCATAATACACACAACATATGAATGATTATCCTTCTTTCTGTTAGAGAAAATTGCATTATAATCCATTGCCTGGTTTAGGAGCAGTAAGCGGGGAAATAGACCAACGCAGAAAGCGAATTTGATTTATACTATGAAGAAATAGAGAAACCTCATCACTCTCTTGCACTTATTCCATTCTTATAAGATTCAGTGCAAGATGTCTTCTTCCAACTAATTTCCATCTTAATTAAATCAACGTCTCTCTAGCCGGGGATTTTTTCTAGATGGGCCCATCGTTTAAAATTGGTAAATAAAAATGGAAAACTAACCGCGACCTATGTCGATGTATGGGGACAACAGTTTTCCAACGGCAAATTTAAGTTTATTCGAGATTCGATTCCCATTAAGGACGAACTATTACATCATCATCATCTTCCTGCCCTTATCCCATGTTACTTGGGGTCGGCGCAACACGTTTTTTTCTTCAATTCTGTCCTGTCAGCCGTCACGCTATCACTAACTCCTTTTTGTATCATATCACTCCTCACACAATCCGTCCATTCTTTCTTTGGCCTCCCTCTCCCTCTTCATTCATCCACATTTATATTCATAACTCTTTTAGTTACATGTGTTTCATCCCTCCTCTTTACATGACCATACCAAGATATGCGGTTCCCATTCAACTTTTCTGTGACTGGCGCCACTTTTAAACTACCTCTAATGTACTCATTTCTCACTTTATCCATTCTCGTTACTCCACACATCCATCTCAACATTCTCATCTCTGCCACATGCAATCTTTTTTGCATCCGTCTTTTTCACAGCCCAACATTCTGACCCATACAGTACAACAGGTCTAATCACGGACTTATAGATTTTCCCCTTTAAGGGGCATCCGTCGGTCGCAAGTTGTTGCAGTGACCTGTCGCCATTTCATCCATCCTGAGTTGATCCTGTGCGTTACGTCTCGGTCTATATCGCCATCCCCCTGAACAAGCGACCCGAGGTACCGAAAGTCGGAGCAGATCGGTATAGGCGTTCCGGTGCATAGGACTGGAGAGCCCGCCGAAATCGCAGAACAGATATTCCGTTTTGGTTCTGCTCAATTTCAGGCCCACACTCTTCAGTTTTTGCCACCACGTCTCCAATCTGCTCTGAACCTCTTTTTTTTTTTTTCTCTGAACATCTAAGCCGATACTATAGGGACTAAACTCGCGCTATATAAGGACGAACTATTACATACATACCGTAAATACCTTCAAGTTTGTAAGGAAACCCTCCGATTTGCACTTGGGCAGTTTTTCAGCTGTGGCGGCGGTTTGTCCTTCAAGATTTTTCAGCATAAAAATACTCTATAATTTTATTATTTCACAGTCTAGAAAATTGATGTAATTTCTCAGTTTTACAAAAATGAGTTTATGATAAGCCGTTACAATTGAACTTCAAGCACGTAACTTATATTAGAAATAACTTTCTTTACCTCTAAAATTCATAGAAATTGTCTTGACGTAACTTGTAATATTTCATGATTAATGATTCTGTTAAATAGTAATTTTGTTTTCAGCCATATTTTATTATTCCACAAAGTCTTCGAATAATAATACCTTTTGATTTTACTCAACAAAAATACTATTACGTGACCAAAATATGAAAATATCAAATTGCTTTTGAAATTTGAATAAAAATGAAAATTGCGAACTAGCAAAAATTATACTTTAATAACACTATTAATTTTCAAAAGTTTAATCTGAAAAGAGAATTTTATAATACAACAAGTGAAGGATAAAATGCTTGAAAATTAAAACTGTTTTCTCAAGATTTTTAAGAAAACCTTATTTATGAGCTGTAAGCTTTGCTGTGTGCTTATTATGAAACAAGAGAGGATTTCCTTTTAGTAGAGCTGAGAAATTCATACTGTAGATAAAATATTGCTGAAAAATACATTTTTACTTCAAAGTATACATAATATTATAATCTAATTATATTTTTTGCTTCGTTTACTCTAACTTTAGGTTATGTCTAACTTTTATTATAATGTCATGATCATAAATTTTGGAATGACGTCTCTCCTCTCGAAGGTAGGCGCTAATGGCTGCATCGCAGTTTAAACTAACTTAGCTTTGAATGAATACTAAATACTACTGTAAACTTGTTAATAATTCTAATAAATTATTATTATACTTATATAATAGTATGTCTTTTAAATCTCAGAACCCTGGGATCCTAGGCCTTTGAAAGGCATGCCAGGGACCGAAGCCAACTCGCAGAGGCCCCGATAGACATATTTAAATGAAAAGTTACAACAACCGGCGTTTTCCCTGTATGCACAATGCAAAGGCACCCAAGGAGAATCTCCAGTTGTT
The DNA here is from genome assembly GCA_951329385.1 of Polia nebulosa. NCBI lineage: Eukaryota > Metazoa > Arthropoda > Insecta > Lepidoptera > Noctuidae > Polia > Polia nebulosa. The sequence continues at coordinate 4,989,790 of OX589596.1, forward strand.
GTAGGACTTATGCGGGATAGGGAGACAAAAGATATAAGCTATGGGCTTGAGAGGTTTAGTGAATTTTTACCTAAATCTATGGTAGTATTGGCACCTGCCTGACCACTGTTAATATACACGGCTATAAAATGACAAGGGGTGGCACTTTAGTGACAGCGCCAAGGGGACAATATATCTTAAGGTGCTTGTGGAGTGGAGTGGTATTCCTCGGCTATCGCAACAATCCCAGAGTCCAGAAGATGGTCATGTCTTAACCAGTCTTTACTGCAATACTACCTTCCACCGAGTACCTTTGCTCTTGTGAATCTCCACTCAAGCCAGCCAATAAAGGCAAGAGAGAGGAAAGAGCTCTGTTCCCCGTCAGTGTTCACTCCACCCGGCAAATCAAAGCAAGCCGAAGATGAGGAACAAGACTTCTCCCAGGAGATCAGATCTGTAGGGTCACCACAAAACTGCCCTGCGTATTGTAACTCTACTGGCACGGACTGGGGTTAATTGGAGCGTGCAAACCCTATCACGACGTCTACGTAGAGATGCAGTGATGATAATTATTATTATATTACTAGCATAAGTCGACAAAACGTAGAATCATCATTATCATCAGTCTTTTGCCTTTTTTGAGTTACCGCACCCCTGGGCACTCAGGCAGGGAAGGAACAGGGGTGGGTTTTAGTCAGTAAGAGTCTGACACGCCCTCCCGCTCCACCCAGAGCGGGAGAAGTCATTGGATGATTTCCCACCCCACAAAAAAAAAAAAACATCAGTCTTTTAATGTCCTCACTGCTCAGGCACAGCCCTCCTCTCTGTGGGAGAGTGTGGGCCGTAATCCACCGCGCGGGTTTGGAACCGGCATGTCCTAGAACCAAATAATCGAAGAAATTGGTGTCTTCGATTATTTGGTTCTAGGACATGCCGGTTTCCTCACGATGTTTTCCTTCACCGTTTTGAGAGCAGTGGTGATGAAATAATTTACACATAGTGAAGCGCCTGCCTGAGTTTGAACTCACGACCTACAACTTGTAAGTCGCGGCCGATACCACTGGGCCTCCACTGCTCTCAAACGTAGAGTAAAGCTAATTATTTTATTAGAGTTGATTTTTGAATTAATCTTGTCTGTGATTTATATTTTATGGTGCCAATCGAATACACGAAACATATGTAGCAAAAAATGAATGGTGAGAAAAATATTTGTATAAAGGTATCAACAGTAGGTAGGTACATTTTGGACTTTTCAACAATCCTGATCGCTGATAGAATGTTACTTTGTCTACTATTTAGGTCCACTTATCGAGAATAGGGTGTGTAACGTTGCACGAAACACAACAGCAATATCACTAACATGATGAGTATTTCTTGCTAGTGTTGGGCCACAAAAGGGATGGATGAAAAGCAATTGCATGTAGCTGAGATGAGAACGTCTTCTGTATGGATGTGGATGGCTATAAGAGTAGAGGAAGGCCAAAGAAACGATGGTTGGACTGTGTGAAAGAGGATATGGGTAAAAAGGGGGTGACTACAGAGATGACGACTAATAGAGGAGTATGGAAGAAAAAGACATGTTGCGCCGACCCCAAATAAATTGGGATAAGGGCAGGAGAATGATGATGATGAGTATTTCTTTTCATCATAATAACAATGCTTCATTGAATACACCAATTGCGGAAAAAAGTCAATCACCCCTAACTTCTTTTTCAATAAATCATTTCACCCTACATTAGGCAACGACCCTGAACGTGTTTATAAATTAATAATGATACTGACAGTACTGTAGTTAACTGGTCGTAAATCTTCAGGAACTTCACTTTTATTATATTTGGCCGTCCGACTTTGATGAGAGTGCGGAAAGCAATGATGGATCACAACGTTATGTTTTATACTTTTGCCAAGTAAATACCACACACTGCTTGGTAAGAATCGAATAAATTCAAATATCATGTCGAAGATGTGTACTTATTTTTTAATTTTAAAACCCTTCAAAAAAGTAAGAGGTTCTATGTTCGACTGTATGTTTTTTTTTTGTGTATGTCCACCGATTTCTCAGTCAGTTGCTAAGCGATTTTCAAAATTATTTTTTTATCCGAAATAGTATACTCCCGAGATGGTCCCATATAAATTTTATCGAAATTGCTTCTGCGCTTTTTGAAAAACTTAACAAAAACGAAAAATACGTACACCTCGATGACGTTTTGGTTTTCTCCAATTACGAGTATGTTTAAATTCCACGTTCCATTTTATTGGGGTATAACCACTAAAAAGTGAAAAATAAAAAACTCTTTTACAAAAAAAAACAACCGACTTCCAATAAAGAAAAAAATACACTAAAAATTTAAAAATAACTTTAATTTCGAAAGTCGGTATCAAAAAACGAAGAAATAAAATGCAAACACCGACTTTCGAAATAAAAGTTTTTTTTTAATTTTTTTTTTTATTGTGAACTTTTCTGATGTTTTATTAGTTATTCTGCTATTCGGGGCGCAGACAAATCTAACAATTCAAAGAACATTAAAATCGGTCCAGCCGTTTTTAGCTATAAATGGTGTAACTAACCCAAGTTTGTTTTATATATACAGATTATTTATTATGGTCCTCTGTTGTCCCCCTGCAAGGCAAAGGCCTCCCTTCCCTGCGTCCACTTCCCCGGTCTTCAGCAATTTTGGGCCAGTCCTTTGAGAAGGAATGCGACTCATCCCACCATCTCTTTCTGAGCTTGCCGCGTTGTCATTTCCTGGCGTTTGAGATCCACTGTGTGCCCAGTTTCACTTCAACCTCGCAACCTTGTGACCAATGTCCACCATAATTATATATACTTACTACGTACAACACATAACCCTCTTTCTGAGCTAGTCGGGGGAAAATACGTTTAGTGCACGCTAAGTGGTCGGTCTCATCTAGCACTATCATACGAAAAATACGTTTAGTGCACGCTAAGCGGTTGGTCTCATGTAGCACTATCATACGAAAAATACGTTTACTGCACCCTAAGCGGTTGGTCTCATCTAGCACTATCATACGATAAATACGTTTACTGCACCCTAAGGAACATTACTTGTCACTGTGACCATGTTCTTGTTCTAGCTGTTTTTTTTAAATTTTTATTTAATTTTTTTTTTATCAACAATTGTTGTCACTTATTTTCTTGCTAGATTTAGTATGTATGTATTTATGTATCTATAATTGTATTGTATTGTATTCTTTATATTTGCACCAAGTGCAGCCCCATTTTGTGTCCAGGCAATCTCTGTCCATTCCAGGTTGCCTGGAAGAGATCGCGGAATGCGATAAGGCCGCCAATTGTATGTTTTTTAGTATAAGTTTTCCTTAATGTGTGTATTTTTTTGGTGTACAATAAAGTATATAATTAATAATAAATAAGTAGTTGGTCTCATGTAGCACTATCATACGAAAAATACGTTTAGTGTACGCTTAACGGTTGGTCTCTTCTAGCACTATCACACGAAAAATACGTTTAGTGCACGCTTAGCGGTTGGTCTCATCTAGCACTATCATACGACAAATACGTTAACTGCACGCTAAGTGGTTGGTCTCATCTAGTACTATCATACGAAAAATACGTTTAGTGCATGCTAAGCGGTTGGTCTCGTCTAGCTCGCCGTAAAAGAGCCCTATCTAGCTTCTTCCAGCGGCTTCGCCCGCGTAAAATTGGTAATGACCCATTAGAAATTATAGCCTATATGCTATTCCAGACTATAATCTATCTCTTTGCCAATTTCATCTAGATCCACACAGCCGTTCTGGGGTAATTGAGTAACAAACTTCCATCCATTCATACTTTCACATTTCTAATATTAGTAGAATGCACATAACTAACTACCAACTAACTGGTACTATCTACTAACTGGGTTGTGGAGGTCAGATAGGCAGTCGCTCAGGCTAGGCAGATTGATTGCACATCGAGGGTCCCGATTTAACTCATTTACCCTAAGGAAAATTCTCGGAAAATGATGTCCCCAAATGAAGGTAGAAATATGCTTCGAATACCTTTCATTTATTGACTATATTAATCACCAGTTACAATCCTCAGGGGTCTGATAAACCTTATTTATGCGTAGGAATTTATTATGTTCAACAACTTGTCAAGCCCTGGCTTTAAATTCTGCTGTTGACTATTATAATGTTATCCAAGTCTTGCAAACTGCAATTTGATTTAATTTTATTTATCGCTATCAATCTTTTCTTTTGAGTTTTTATCTTTAATCTATTTTACTGTGTCTCAAAACTATGAGCTCTACTGTGTACATACTTATAATTATCATCAACCTGACGTTTTTAACTATGTTTGGGTTGGTTTTCAGTTTAACAAAATGCCTATCTGAAATTAAAAAGTGTGTTTGTGTCATAGCATCGCGCTGTAAGTAAATAAATTGTTAAGTAAGTAATATGATACCCATGTTTCATAACAAGTACCTAGTTTTGTTCATTACTAGTATTCGTAATATTTTTTTTTATGTTTGATAGGCTCGCGTTTGACCACTATCTCATCTGATGGTAAGCGATGATATGGTCGAAGATGAAGCACGCTTGCCTAGAAGTAACCTATTCACTCTTGACTTGTTGAAATGTTTTATATAGGCGCTATAGTCTGCAAAAAACACGCATTTTTTATGTTTAGTGCTTTTAAAATAAGGTCTGTCATTAATTTGTTTTATTTATGTGAAAATAAAGAAATTTAAAAATCAATCAATCAGATGCATATCTGACCTCCACAACCCAATAAATAAGTAACACGATACAACTTGGCAGCACTGGTTGTCAGACTGTTTCAAACATCTGCAAATGCCAGCCATTTCACAAGCTTTTATTTGGTTTCACCTGACCCGTTGTAAGCCTGTAATCAAATCTTGCAAGCTAAATTAGACCTACTTTACGATGTCCAATTGGACTAACTTTTGGTGTACCTAAATATGTATCTTTGGTGACAATATAATGATACGGTACCATGGAGCTGGTCTGTTGATGGAGACGGAAGATGGCCATACGAACTTCTGAATTAAAATTATTTTAAAATATCACGCTTATTCTAAAACACTACCTACTAAAAAGTTAAAAAAAATATTTCTAAAAACAAGCTTTTATCTGGGACGAACTATAACGCAAGGTCAAGGTTTTTTTTAAACTGTGGCAAGGTTCAGTCACTCGGGGCATGATATAGTCTGTAGTTACCATAGATTCTTACCAAAAATATGCATTGCGGGTATTTTTTAAAAAAGTTTTAATACGTAAAAATGTCAAATGCGGGGACCGGCCGTGGTGCCTGACGGATTGAGACGAATTGACGTTTGTTGCGACCGGTGCCTCACAGGTTAAAAAAAAATTCTAGTAAGTTTTTGGAATGTAGGTACTAACCTATATTCTTAAAAGCTTGAGGCACAGAAGTATACTATCGTACCTAACATGTAACCTGTAACGGGTAGTGTCTCAAGCTTTTAAGAATATAATGCAAGTACCTGCACGCCAAAAACTGAATTTAATTTTAACTGTTTAGTTCGACCCAGATAAAAGCTTGTATTCTAGAGCCACCAGACATAAATGTATATTACGTAACTTTAGCGCCTTATACCGGTAAATTGACCATCATGGGCCCAAACTAGCAGGTCTATGACACTACTCAATTCCAAACATTTTGTTAGTCAGAAAATTAGTAGTGTCTGGTGGTTCTGGGATCTAAGACTATAAGAGGTTATACCAAATTACGAAACTCAATCCTAGAATTTAAAAGGGTATTTTTTGTTGAAATTAAGTTCAGTTAGGTTGGGATCAAACAAAGGTTTTAACTTTAATTATAAATAGCTACGTAATTTAGAAATTTATAAAGGTAAGAACGTAAATTCTACACTTCGCATTATGTAGTTATTAGGTACTCGTAAATTAAATAAAAAGAACATTGTAGTGCTTTAACCTTTAATAAACTTACAAAAGACGTTTACGTCTAAAAGGCGTACTCTGGTTACGTCTTTTAGACGCAATGGATTTATTTTAAAGTCATTCGAAAACAGGATTAGGTAGGTACGACCTTTGCTCATTAAAAACTTCATCAAAATGTTTTGTTTAATTTCATTGTTTTGCTTCATCATTGCTTTTGATTGGTTTCATAACCAGCACTTTCAATTAAATAGGTACCGTAACTGAAACAGCTTTCAATTTAATTTAATTGTTTGTTAAATTCTGAGATTTTTTAATGGAACTTAAAATTTCGATTGGCATTTTCGGTGAGATTTGGCTTTGCTATTCATTAAATTTCTACAGAGTACTTATTTTGTTTTGCTTGCTTCAGATAATAAATTAATAAAGCCTTCGTTTACAAAATAAATCAAAGGAGAGCCTCTTGATTGTTTGAGATGATTTTAGAAGTAAATTGAGCTATTAATTCGGTATTGAAACAAGGATTGCTACCATTGTTCTATAAAATAACTAGCTTTTGCCAGCGTTTTCGCCCGCGTGGAATTAATACCTACTTCCCCCAATATAAATAATAGCCTAAGTACTATTCCAGACTATAATCTATCACTGCACCAAATTTAATCCAGACCCGTTTAGCCGTTCTGGTGTGATTGAGTAACAGACATCCAATCATCCATCCATCCAAACTTTTGCATTTATAATATTAGTAGGAAGAAGGATTTTTCGTTTTATTAGGGTTCCGTAACCGAAGTGTCCAATCGGAGCTCTATAGCTGTCACTAACGTCTCCGTCTGTCCGTCTGTCCGTCGTCTCTCACAAAATTTTGTTCCAAAGAATTTTGTAACTTCCCATTGGCCTATGAATTTGAAATTTGCGATAATGATGTGATGTGATAATGTTTATTATTACGTATATTTTACTAAAAAAATTCAATATATTGATAAATCTGATTTTTTCTTTGATAATTCTCTCATTTGGTACGGAACCCTAAATGTGCCAAGTCCGACACGCACTTGACCGGTTATTTTAAAACTAGTGAATTTTAAGCCTTAGAGCATTACCTACCTACCTTGCTTGTCTTAAAAAATCCATAAAACATGTGCTGTTCTGCATATTATCTATACTAAGCATTGTTTTATTATAATTTTGATGCCAAGAAATATTTCGCTGTTCCAGCAGACGAAGCTCGTAATGTCTTTTGTACTCTAGAGTCTAAAACAACGTTTGGCCACTGTCCAATATCCATCGGTGGCGTGTGTGGCCATTAAGTCAGTAATCCCTCAATCATTTCTTGAATCTGTGCCTAATGGTAAAATCTGTAGCAAAGCTTTGCTTGAGATGGTGACTAGTGGCGACTTCATTAGAATATAATCATCTGCCTAGCCTTTTCCCAACTATCTTGGGGTCGGCTTCCAGTCTAACCGGATGCAGCTGAATACCAGTATTTTACACGGAGCGACTGCCTATCTGACAGCCACAACCCAGTTACTGGGTAATACGATACCCCTTGGTAAGACTGGATGTCAGACTTTCGGACTTCTGATGACCCGTAACAACTGTCAAAGATCCACGATTAACAGCTGGGGCTTAACGTGCTTTCCGAGGCACCGAGGAGTCTCGGTATGTAAAGATGGTCACCCATCCATGGACCAACCCCGGCAAAGCGTAGCTTTACCTTATGGATTGACCCGTGCGGCTGTTATTACTTAGCCACGAGCTCCTCTCTCCTCTCTCCTTCATTAGAATATAATATAATAGGAAATATTTATTCGACACAAAGTAAAAGTAAATAATAGTACAGAACGATACAATAAAATAGCACTGAGCGTGCCTACACTGAAAGGGCCATCTTAGCATTTGCTGGGTTGTAGACACACAGCGTTGGTTTCATAAGATTTTGTGTCTTATATTGACCTGATTTCGGGAGTCTGGCTTATTTCCATTCTATACAGAGATTTACATTTCAGTGTCTAGCGGCACACCGGTGTGCCAGTGGGGAAATTCCGTTTGCCTTGCCAAAAAAATCCCAAAAACCCGATTCATGCGTTTTAAACCGCTATTATTACTATAATCCAAGGTCTTTAGACTTGTGGCAAGGTTTACACTCCCGGATCCTGACAGAGTCTGTAGTTACACGATGGCCAACTGTTAACGGGGCTTGACAGATGATGACATTTGACGCGGCAGGGCCTGAGGAGAGCTACATTTAGACAATGCAAAAACTTGCATGCAAGTTTCACTACATTGCGGTATTTGTTTGATCAACTGAATTCATTGTCCCTCAATAGTCCGCAATGTAACGCAACTCGCATGCAGGTTCTTGCATCGTCTAAATGAGGCTTTACGTTTTGGTACTATCAAATGGATTCAACTTTGTGACTGACCGCTCTGACTGATCGACCGCTTCAGTTCAAAAGTGCCTGTAATGGTTTACTTGAAACAACTGCTTTAAGTTTGTTATTTTACATCTTTTCCAATGGGGTATTCTCCTGTATTTATTTTTGTACAATATTTTATATGAAACAGCAAATAATACTAAGAAATCTTTTTCTGAAAACAGCATCAAAATTGGTTATTAAATGAAGCACCAATTAGCATTTCAAATACTGGCATAAGAAAGAAGAGTGGGAGCGCGGTGAGAACAGATCGCTATCTCTTTTGTACGCGCGTAACCTAATAGTGGTGACGTCATACTTATGTGTGTACAGTACGACTATTTGCTTAATGTTCCTCGGCAATCACCGCATTTCCGAATACAAACGAATGTTAATTTCCATGTCCATCAATTAAAAGATTTATCGTTTATAATAATTTGAATTTAGAACTAAGTACTTAATTCACGTGGAACTCAAAACAAAACAACAATAAAGTACTTAGTTCTGAATTTAAATTATTATAGGTACAGCATTCGTTGATATTCGGGAATGCGATGATTGCCGAGGGACATTAAAAAAATAGTTGTACTGTACAACCTTTTTCTGTTACTTCACAGTTTCCCCTTCCACAAGATTTGAAAGGTTTCTAACTTGCTTAATTTTGAACGAATTTGAAAAATTCTTTCGATTTTGGCTAAAGTAACTTTTAGATATAAGTAATAAAAATAGTTGAGTCAAATACCCTATTCCGGCTTGTCTAAAAATCCTTGGGTAATCTTATACACTGCTGACATGAGCATATTTCCGCAAGTATTAAGCAAACTATTAACTCTCGTAACTTCTTTGCAAAAGATATAATTAAAAGCCATCGACTGCACGGTTACGATTGGCGCAATGTCTATGAGCAATTGGTTACTGCGCTACATGTTGCGGGTTCAATTCCCACACGAAACAAAATATATTTGTATGGCCTACAGAAAGCGGTTCCGGGACTGCCTCTTACCTAGTGTGGGGAAAAGTAAAAAAAAAAGACGTGTGGCACTCGGAGACTGCCGCGGTAAAGCTATTGCATAGCCTTTTTTATCAACTTATGCAATTATAATTATTTATTTATGCAGTATTTTTTTCCTTTGTTTTTTTTTTCTTTGATATTAATTCAAGTTACACTTCTTTGGCGTAACAAGATAAATATCATCATCATCATCATCATCATGATCATTATCACCATCATCATCATCATCATCGTCATCGTCATCATCATCATCATCATCGTCATCATCATCATCATCATCATCGTCATCGTCATCATCATCATCATCATCGTCATCATCATCATCATCATCATCGTCATCATCATCATCATCATCACCACCATCATCATCATCATCATCATCATCATCATCACTATTCATCGATAGATGGCAAAACTAAAAAGTATCACCGCTGTGCCGGTCGGAGTGGGGGGTGTTAGGTTATTTTCGTTACGGAATTTCTGGATTCGGTCTCCACGCTCAAGGCCCGATAGAAGCTATGCAATAGCTTAAAAATTAATTTGTGCTGAGAATCAATTTCGAACTCATAAGTTACAATGGTCGGTTATCCAAAACGCTTTCTTTCACCCCTCTTTTTACTACCCCACAGTATTTATTTAGGAAGGACAAAGTGACGCAACTGTGCTTACCCAGCAATAAGAAAAAGCCTTTGGCTTACAATGATACAGTTAAGGCCTACGCACACCGGGACCGAATGGCAGAGGATTTTAATTTTATCCAAAGGACATTCAAACTTATCTAGTAGGAATAAAACAAAATGCCAATGTTTTAAATTGATTCCGTGGCTTTGAAAGGAATTTTTTGACACGGCATTGCAGAGCGCGCTAAGGGATCCCACGGCGGGATGCCGCAGCGAACTGCGGTATGCAACGGCACACCGAAGAACGCCGTGAAATGCCGCACGGTAAGGTAGTGCAAGCGGGAGTACATGCACATCAAATTTGCGCCCGCGCCGCTACCCACTACACATGTCATGTATCTATATTGAGGAATATTTCGGCGTGACGCGATAACGCGCGCGGCACATCGCCGTCGCGGGATGGCTTAGTAGACCGCCGGAATGCTACAATATCTAAGCAGCTAGTATGCGTTGACCAGTGGCTAAATCCTCTGCCATTCCTTCCCGGTGTGCGTAGGCCTTTACACTTTTAAATCATTCTCGTAAATAAGCAACAAGTGTACCATTTTGTTATATTTTTTATACAGTGTTTGTGCTAGATATAATAAAAACATACGAGGACTTTAAATAGGTATGCATGAAAGTATCGCGTGATTTTTCTTATAGCGATAAGCTAAGTTCATAGTTATAACGTGTTTATGATTGAAACTTGTACATTGACATCAGAGTGGCCTACTTACGTACTTTTTATTTGTATTCAAGGTATATCGTGATATAATTATAGAGTAAAAGCAATAATTGCATACGTAATAGTAGATTATAATACTGTAACACAACAAATAAATTGTGTGCATTATTATACACTACTTTATCTAATCTCATCAATAATTCGATTTTAAATATCGTATATATGGCGCTATAATATTCCTCCGCGATGTTATCACAGATAATGTAGAAACGGAGCTAGTCTGAAATTATTGTGCATATATCTACGAGTATATAAAGAGATAAAGTTTGTGAGGTTGCAGGGGGTAATCCTTGAATCTACTGAACTGATTTTGAAAATTTTTTTACCAATAGAAAGCCACGTTATTTTTGAGTGTCATAGGCTATAAATATTTTTGAAATTCATACGGACGAAGTCGCGGGCGGATTGCTAGTTAAAGCTCAATTACACCTTCCGATTTCAAGGGACCCAATTTAGGAACAAACTAACTAGGAAGTAGGAAGCGAGCGATTACAATATCCTAAATTGAACTCTTAAATCGGGCTCCTAAGTCGGCAGTGTTGCCAACTCTTGCAAATTCGAGTCCCTAGACAGAATATCAAAAGTCGCAATAAAGTCTCTTAAAAACTGATTCTACCAGAAGCGGACTAAAAAATAAAAAGAGCGGACTCAGATTTTTTTGCTGGGAAAGGGACTTTGGGAAAATTAATTTAATTTTAAACACATACAAAAATACTAATAGCCCATTTGTAGCGACAAAGTCGTTAAATTGGCAACACTTAGCTCTAAATCGGAGTGATGCGATTACACTATCCTAAATCGTACACAATTTAGGAAGTCAAATCGGGACATTTCAATCTCACCAAATCGGACACTAACTGCTCTAACTGCTATTACACCTTCCTGTTTCCTACATTGGGTCCCTTGAAATCGGAAGGTGTAATTGATCCATTATTCATAAATTTTTGATTGGACGATTTGCCGAAAAAAATGTTTTTGTTTAAGTAAAGTGGCTATCTGTTAATTCATCATCACTGCTCTCAAAACGGTATGTCCTAGAATCAAAAATATGAATTCATGTGACATCTACCAACTCTCTGATAAAGAGGATGCCTATCTTGCTGCAATGGTAACGTTAAAAGGGTCAGTTTACCATGTATGAGTTATTGTCAAGTTTTCTTTCTACCCTTAAAACTGGAACACTACAATGCTGCTTAGCGATCGGTATACCAGCAGTTCACCAAGCGCACTTTTACCACAAGCTTTAAAACAATCTTAACCAACCACATAGTCTAATATAATCAGTTAATAAATAATAAAATTGTAGCGACCATAGCGATACGATTTTCCAAATTGCATTTTTGATCTGATTAAATTTACTCGTCAAAATATTAAAGAACATAAAAGTTTTCCTCCTTGCAACATTAAGTTCCCTATGTCGAGATGGCAGGCCCTGGCTCGCTAGTCGCTTACGTACCTTCGCCCTTGGCCGATGCCTGCCCAGGGGTTGAGGATAAATTCGAAACAGAGTTACCTCGCCCCTGGGCACTAAGGGCAGGGAAGGAAAAGGGGTGGGTTTTATTCAGTAACAGTCTGACACGCCCTTCCGCTCCTCCCTAGAGCGAGAAGTCATTGGACGATTTCTCACCCCACAAAAAAAAAAAAAGACGTGTGGCACTCGGAGACTGCCGCGGTAAAGCTATTGCATAGCATTTTTTATCAACTTATGCAATTATAATTATTTATTTATTTTATTTATGCAGTATTTTTTTCCTTTGTTTTTTTTTTCTTTGATATTAATTCAAGTTACACTTTATACACGCACGTAAGAAGTTACACTTCTTTGGCGTAACAAGATAAATATCATCATCATCGTCATCGTCATCGTCATCGTCATCGTCATCGTCATCGTCATCGTCATCGTCATCGTCATCGTCATCTTCATCGTCATCGTCATCATCATCATCATCATCATCATCACTATTCATCGATAGATGGCAAAACTAAAAAGTATCACCGCTGTGCCGGTCAGAGTGAGGGGTGTTAGGTTTTTTTTCGTTACGGAATTTCTGGATTCGGTCTCCACGCTCAAGGCCCGTGATAGAAGCTATGCAATATCCACTTTATTAAGTATCCAAATTATTGTGGAACAAGATTAAACAAATATACCCAGTTTATGTTTTATTTCATCTCAATTCATAAGTTAAATAGATAACACGCACGACAATATTAGTAACTGATAATATTGTATTATTATTTAATTGATATAACTTTTGTATTTATAAATTGTCTATCGCATCCTTTGTGTGTTACATTACACTGGACAGATAATTAGATTAATTCTAAACGGTCTAAATGCGTATCGCGCGTGTGCTGTTTGTGACTTTTCGCTTCACAAATTTTATCGCACAAAGCTTAAAAATTTACGTTCAATTGTATGTTAAATTGGTGTAAAATACTCTGTTTACTTTTTTTCTATGGATTTTTGGGTTCGAAATAAAGGTATTTATTTATTTATTATTTATTTAACAGTGTCATCATTGTGAGTGTATAATATATTTCATTTAAATACTATTTGTGCTGTGTATTGTATTCAGTGATCATAAACAATTTGCGTGTTTAAGTACTTGGATTGCTTTTACCAGACTATCTTTAGGGCATAGAAACTGCATAATATTGCAGACACGCTATATTCACGTCAATATCTAAGCATGACCTTCAAGTCTATGTAGTATCTTATGCAAAAGAAAATCAATTTTCAATCGAGAACTTTTCAATTCATATTTGGAAATAACCTAGTGATTGTGTGAAAAATACACCTTATATGCAATGTAGATTACGATTAGAGTACAAGCTTATTGGCTGATCTGTCAGACAACAGACACAAAAGAAAATCTATTGTTCGTGGTCACATATGACCTAAGTGACAGATGAGGTTTTCTAAACACGTGAAATGCCAGAGATATTAATAAGTTTTCTACAACAATTTAATTTCAAGTCTCGTTCTCAAATACCAATAAAATTATTCAAGAAGCTGATTAGATGTTACATTTTCGAGCAGTTTGGGGTTGAAACTCTTGGATCGTGGGGTCTGAGTGCTCACACATTATTTAAAGATTTATCTAAACGCCTACTTGACACTTCGCGTGACCCAAGGGCTGGCTTTTATCTCGGCCAGAGGCTAGCTTTTACATACAACGTGGCAATGCTGCCAGTATTTTGGGCATACTTCCAGTCGACAGTGATATAATTTTTAGATGCCTTAGTTTAAGGGCCTACCTCCCCGTAAGTGGCGCCGTGGATTGAATAAAAATTCGTATCTTAGCATAGAAAATAAAGATTAAAGAATCCCGTGTCCCATAACGGCCGTTTTTGACAATTTTGCTTACTACTTTGGATACGAAGCCCTTGAAGTCCTGTTTTAACAACGTAAAAATACCTTATCCTATCTACAAAAAAAACGCAACATAGGATTTTTTTAATCTTTATTTTCTACGCTTTGCTACGGCTTTTTATTCAATGAGGGCGCCACTTGGCGGCTATATACGCCTTAAGTTTTATTTAGTTAGGAGTTTTTGTATTATTGTAGATAGTTAAGTTTTTTTTTTAATTAGTATATTGGTTTTTAACTAAAAAAACACAAAAGTAAATTAGAAATTCTGTTTTGTAACCAAACAAAGAAGCTGATCTTTCACAGCTAAACTGAAATAAAATAGTCACTTACATGAAGATCTCAAAGCAAACTGAAGCCTTACAACACAACAATAATAAAGAGGGTATCTCTCTGAGAAACTGAGCACAAAATAAGAAGAGACACAAAGTGAGATAATAGAATAAAGATCGCATCTGCTAGTGACAGTTATAACATTTTATTTCCCTTTGATTTATAGTTTAGAAATCCTACTATAATATTATAAATGCGGAAGTTCGAATGCCTGAATGCTTATAACTCAATCACGCCAGAACGGTTTATCGGATCTGAATAAAATTTTGTACAGAGTTATTATAGTCTGAAATAGCACTTTGGCTATAATTTATATTGGGGGAAGTACCAATTAGTATTTCCCCGATTAATTGACAGAGATGCATTTTTAACCAACTTTCGAAAAAGGAGGAGGTTCTATGTTCGACTGTATGTATGTATGTCCGCCGATTTCTCCGTCAGTTGTGGACCGATTTTCAAAATTCTTTTTTTATCCGATAGAATATACTCCCGAGGTGGTCCCATATAAATTTGAACAAAAACGAAAAATACGTATACCTAGATGACGTTTTTGTTTTCTCCAATTACGAGTATGTTTAAATTCCACGTTCCATGTTATTGGAGTTTTTAGTTCTGGGGTACAACAACTAAAAATTAAAAAATAAAAAACTTTTTTACAAAAAAATAACCGACTTCAAAAAAAAATACACTAAAAATTAAAAAAATTACTTTAAGTTCGGAATTCAGTGTCAAATAACGAAGAAATAAAATACAAACACCGACTTCCGAAATTTAAGTTATTTTTTAATTTTTAGTTTATTTTCTTTTTGGAAATCGGTTGTTTTTTTACTCTTAGTTAATATGTCCCTGTAAAGAGTTAGTACATATATTAGTAGTAGTATATATTTATATAAACATAACATAATTAACCGTATTAATGTTCCCATTGTTGGGACAAATGCCTCTCTGTGAGACGGTGAGGACCGTATTCCACCACGCGGGCCTAATGCGGGTTGGTGAATGTCACCTGTCTTCAAAGTTTTTTTGGTTCTAAGACATGCTGGTTTCCTCACGATGTTTCCTTTTGCCGTTTTGAGACCAGGGTGATGTAATTAATGTAGAACTCTGACGTTCAAAAAGTGCTAGATGTCAAATTAGTTAAAATAAAAACTTTTTTTTTTCTTTTTATCTTTATTCATTTATATATTAAATGGTAGACGATTTTGTGTAACACAACACACCTCATTTCATTTTGCCTCATATAATTTGAAGAACCAACCAGAAATACTACAGTAAATTATTCATTGCCAGCCATATCCTAAATTAATTCGCCTTTCAATCAAAATTACTAAACTTCGGTGAACCGTGAATATTGGTTTCAAGATAGAACGCAGACAATGGGATAATTGACAGTCAGTGGTAGCTGGTATTTGTCAGTAAGGCCGCGGGCACAAAGTCAGCGGGCGGCGTAGCGGCCACGGCGGCAGCGCGGGTTGCGGCGCGTTTCAATGCATAGATTTTTATGGAACTGGCCTCGAAGGCAGTGGCACGGGGAGCGGCGTACGAGCGATGCGCACCAGTCTAGCCGGCCCCCCTAGCCAAATAACTTTTCTATTATCGTTTACGCTAACGCTTAGTACAAAATGTATGGCAGTGACATTACCTGCGATAAGTCACGTGACAATTCTCTACTCAGGTAATGTCATTGCCATACATTTTGTATTAAGCGTTAGCGTAAAAACCACAATAGAAAAGTTATTTGGCTAGGGGGGCTGGTGCGTTGCCGCCGCGGCCCCGCGCCCGCTGACTTTGTATCCGCGGCCTAAGGGTTAACCGAGAGGTCGTGGAGGCCGCCATCAAGGGTGTGGTGCAGAAGAGGCTGCCCACATCAAGAAACAGGGCCACTTCTGAAGCCACGGCCTCCATAGTGGCGGCGGCAGAGGCGAGTTTCGGCGGGCCTCCGTCTGCATTGGACGAGACGTCCAAACTGCGGGCGGAGGTCGCCCGTCTGACCGCCACTACGGAGCTTCTGGTTAAGGAGAACCAGAAGCTCCGGGCAGACCTGGCCGAACTCCGAGGAGGTCACCGGAGGGACGCGCAGGAGGAGCTCCAGCACGGGCCGAGTCAGCCCCTGCCCGCCGCGGAGAACCAAGTTCTCGACCTGGTGCGGCAGGAGCTGGCTGCGTTCAACAGGCGGTTCTCCGTGCTGGAGGGCATTGTGTTGCGCCCTCCGCTAGCGGCGAGCCAGCCGGCCTTGGGCCAGCGGCAAACGCGCTCGTTTGCCGCCGCCGCGGCTGCTGCGCCCGCGGCTGCTGCGCCCAAGGGTTCGGCGGGACGGGCCGACCGCGGGGCAGTGCTGAAACCCGCGGGGCCGGCCCCGTCTAAGGCGACGAAGGCGCCAAAGGCGCAGCCAAAGCCACCTGGGAGGGTCCCAGCCAAGGCGACAAGGCGGCCGCCCCAGACTGCCCCGCCTTCTAAACCTCCTGCGACCGGGGCTGCCGAATGGCAAGTGGTCGGGGAGAAGAAGAAGGCGGGCAAGGCGGCAAGGGCGGCCAAGCGAAGGGAGAGGCGCAAGCGGCAGAAGGAGCGAGCCGCCGCGGCTAGGCTCCGCGCCCCGAAGTCCGCAGCTGTAGTGATCACACTACAGCCGGAGGCGGTAAAGAGGGGCGTGACCTACCGCGCCGTGCTCGCTAAGACGAAGGCGGCGGTGAGCCTCGAAGAGGTGGGGTGCGCCGACGGCGTCCGGGTGAAGGTCACCAAGACCGGAGCCCGGATGCTGGAGGTCCCCGGTGCCTCCAGCGGCCCAGCCGCTGACGCCCTGGCCGAAAGGATCAGGGCGTTGCTTGTGGACGAGGCCCGGGTGTCCAGGTCCACGAAATGCGCTGACATCCGCATTATGGGCCTGGATGACTCCGTGACGGAGGGTGAGGTGGTGGCCGCTGTTGCCAGGACCGGAGGGTGCCCTGCTGAGCAGGTGAGGGCGGGCACCATCCATTCTGACACTGCGGGGCTGCAAACCATCACGGTGAGCTGCCCCGTGTCAGCGGCCCGAGCCATCACCGCGGGGGGCCGGAGGCTTTTGGTGGGCTGGGTTTCAGCGCAGGTTAAGCTGCTGGAACCCAGGCCTCTGAGGTGTTTCCGCTGCCATGTGGGCGACCATGTGGCGGCTAAGTGCACCTCGGAGGTGGACCGCAGTGACCACTGCTTCCGATGTGGTCAGCCCGGTCACAAGGCCGGCTCGTGTAACGCCGCGCCGCACTGCATGGTATGTGCGGCAGCAGGCAAGCCGGCCGATCACCGGGCTGGGAGCAACCACTGCGCTCCACCCGCCAAGGCCAAGGCCAAGACCAGAGGCAAGGCCAAGCCCTCCGCCACCGCCGTCACCGTCACCGCCGCAGCAGCCGTCACCGCCGCTTCCGCCGCCGCCGCCCCCATAGCCGTCGTCGTCGCCGCCGCAACCGCCGCGGCGGCGGGACCCTCACAGGGGGCTCAGGAGGAGGCTGTAATGGAATGCCAATAACGGCCCCATTACGCCTCCTCCAGACGAATCTCAACCACTGTGCCACTGCTCAGGACCTGTTGTTCCAGAGCATGGCGCAGTGGTCGATTAACGTCGCTGTGGTCGCCGAGCCGTACTATGTCCCGCCCAGGGATGACTGGGTGGAGGACCTGGACGGCTCGGTGGCCATCATCTCGTCGGCCGCCGCCGGTACCCCGACCCTTGAGGATGTCAAGAGAGGTCGGGGTTGCGTAGCAGCACGGTTCGGGGATATAGTAGTGGTAGGGGTGTACTTCTCCCTGAACCGATCTCTCGCCGAGTTCCAAATCTCTCTCGCGGAGTTGAGAGACGTCGTTGTCGTCGGGTACCGTTCCCTCCCTGTGCTCGTCCTCGGGGACTTCAATGCCAAGAACTTGGCTTGGAGTTCCCGGTACACGGACACACGGGGGAGGATGGCGGAGGACTGGGCCCTAGAGACGGGCCTGGTCAACCTGAACCGGGGTTCTGTCCCCACGTGCGTGCGGTGGCAGGGCGAATCGGTGGTGGATATCTCATTCGCCAGCCCCGCCCTGTCACCGTGCGTAGTTGACTGGCACGTCATGGAGGAGGTGGAGACGTATTCCGATCATCGGTATATCCGGTTTGACGTCTCCGCCCAGACCTCCAGCGCGCCGGTCCGACAGACCCCGAGTGGTCCGCGTTGGTCGCTGAAGCAGCTGGACCGGGAGCTACTCCTGGAAGCCTCGATCGTGCAGGCCTGGGTGACATCACCGGACAGGCCTGCCGACATAAACGACGAGGCAGAGTGGTTCCAGGAGGCCATGTCCGAGATCTGTGACGTGGCAATGCCCCGGGTCCGGCCTTGTGCTCGGCGCCAAGTGTACTGGTGGTCGCCGGCGCTTACGGCTTTACGCCAAGCGTGTATTGCCGCGCGACGCCGGTACACCAGGTATCGCAGGCGGCTCCGTAACCGCACGCCGGAAACGGAAGCCGTCGAGGCGGAGCTATACGAGGGGTACAGAGCGGCGAGGACCGCCCACCGAGCGGAGATCTTGCGGGCCAAGAAATCGGCCCGCGAGGAGTCGCTGGAGGCTCTCAACAGAGACCCGTGGGGGCGCCCGTACAAAGCGGTGCGGCAGAAACTCCGCCCATGGGCCCCCCCGCTGACGCAGAGTCTCCGGCCGCAGCTCGTGGAGGGCGTGGTGAGCGCTCTGTTCCCCTCGCGAGGGGAACATACCCCTCCGCCTATGGCTCCGCCTCCTGCGGTACCTGACGCGGACCAACCCGACGACGACGACGTTCCCGAAGTGACCGAGGTAGAGCTGAGAGCGGCGGTGCGTAGGCTGAACGCCAAAAGCACCGCCCCAGGACCCGACGGCTTTCATGGGAAAGCCTGGGTCCTGGCCTTGCAAGAGGCTCTCGGGCCTCGACTCAGAGGGCTTTTAAGCGCATGCTTGGAGAGGGGCCAGTTTCCACGTCGGTGGAAGACGGGGAAGCTGGTCCTGATCAAGAAGGTGGGGCGCCCTGCGGACTCTCCGTCCGCTTACCGGCCCATTGTGCTGCTCGACGAGGTGGGCAAGCTCTTTGAAAGAGTAATTGCAGACCGCCTCGTCGGGCAGATGGTGCGGGTGGGGCCGGATCTGGCGGAGAGCCAGTACGGCTTCCGCAGGGGGCGCTCCACGGTGGACGCCATCATGCGCGTACGAGCCCTCACGACGGGGGAGGCAGTTGCCCGGGGCAGGGTCGTCTTGGCGGTGTCTTTGGACATCTCCAATGCCTTCAACACCCTGCCCTGGAGTTGCATAGTGGAGGCACTCCGGTATCACCGGGTGCCGCCCTACCTCCGTCGCGTAGTCGAGGCGTATTTGACGGACAGAGCCGTCATCTACCCCGGTCATCAGGGAGAATGGAACCGGCGAGAGATGTCGTGCGGTGTTCCACAGGGATCGGTCCTGGGGCCGCCTTTGTGGAACATCGGATACGACTGGGTGCTGCGCTGCGACCTCCCCATTGGCGTCAGCGTAGTGTGCTACGCTGACGACACGCTAGTCTTAGCGCAGGGGTGGTCGCACGAGGCGGCGGCCGACCGTATGACACGCGGGGTTGCGACAGTCATAGGGAGGATCCGGCAACTGGGACTCGAGGTGGCATTGCACAAGTCCGAGGCCATGTGCTTTCATGGCTATCGGAACGAGCCACCGGCGGGTTCCCAGATCACGGTAGGAGGGGTTCGCATCGGCGTCGAGGGTACGATGAAGTACCTGGGACTCGTCCTCGACAGCCGGTGGAACTTCGTCGAGCATTTGCGACGTTTGGCTCCCAGATTGGAAAGGGCCGGGGCCGCCTTGAAGCGGCTCCTACCCAATCTGAAGGAGCCAAACGCCTCCTGCCGGAGGCTCTACGCGGGGATCGTGCGGTCCATGGCCCTCTACGGGGCACCGGTGTGGGCGCGTTCGTTGACGCAGCGGTCAACGCGCCAGATGAACGCGGCCCAGAGGGTCATGGCCATCCGCATCATTCGCGGATACTGCACGATCTCCCGTGAGGCGGCGAGCCTCCTTGCCGGACTGTCACCGTGGGATCTGGAGGCAAAAATCCTCGCGCACCTGTACGAGTGGCGCGAGGAGACTAAACGCCGGGGCGAAACTCCGCTGCCGCGACAACTCGCGGCTCGGCGGACAGAGCTCCGGCAGGATCTCATGGTGACATGGAGAGAGCGACTGTCGCAACCCAGCGCTGGGCACGCCACCATCGAGGCGGTAGTGCCCCTCTTTGAGGAGTGGCTGGAGAGGCGCCATGGCGCCCTCACCTTCCGCCTGACGCAGGTGCTCACCGGACATGGCTGTTTCGGGAAGTACCTGTGTCGTATCAAGGCGGAGGTGACCCCTGCGTGTTTCCACTGCGAGGATCGCCCCGTGGACACGGTGGAGCATACGGTGGAGGTTTGCCCCGCCTGGGCAGAACACCGCCGTGTCCTCGTGGATGCGATAGGCGGCAGCGACCTCTCGCGCCGTGCCCTGGTTCAGGCCATGGTACGGAGTGAGAGGGAATGGGGGGCCGTCTCCAACTTCTGCGAAGCAGTAATGCTCGCGAAGAGGGAGGCGGCACACGTTAGGGAGATTCAACAGAGACCGAGTCGCCCTAGCGCCCCCAGCAGCAGCCGTCGCAGGAGACGCCGGGGGCTGCGAGACGATCTCCGGCCACCGTAGACCCGGGCCTGCGGACGGCGAGTAGCGGGTAACTCGCCGTCCGATCAGCACCAGGCCCGAGAGTCGACGGCGCGTAGTGTTCCACGCGCGCCTCAAAGAGTTGTCAGCAAAGGACGGGGCCTGCCACGGCCAGTGCCTGCCCGGGGGTGGAGGATAAATTCGAAAGAGTTACCTCGCCCCCGGGCGCGTAGGGCAGGGAGGAACAGGGGTGGGTTTTAGTCAGTAAGAGTCTGACACGCCCTTCCGCTCCACCCCAGAGCGGAAAGAGTCATTAGATGATTTCCCACCCCC
This sequence comes from Polia nebulosa, assembly GCA_951329385.1. Classification (NCBI taxonomy): domain Eukaryota; kingdom Metazoa; phylum Arthropoda; class Insecta; order Lepidoptera; family Noctuidae; genus Polia; species Polia nebulosa. Next base: position 5,011,184 of record OX589596.1, read on the forward strand.
CAAAAAAAAAAAAAAAAAAAAGGGTTAACCGAAATGATATTATTATTTGGGACATGCAAATATAGTTATAAGTTATCATGCCAAGTGGTATATTATTCTTCTTCTTCATAACGTGTCGTTGGAAAATTTAGTTTTTAAATTTAATTATTGGTTCATTCATTATTTAGCGACGGCAACAGCATTTGCTGAAGCTGGTTCTTCTTCTGTTACGTTCGGCGCACCCTGAATAATTGACTTCTGTTGATTTGTTAACCCTTTTACCACAAAATATAAGTGGCATATTATAAAAGGGAAATTTAGAACCCTTTAATATTAATGTTTATCCGTGTTGTTTTGTAACAAGGCTTGTCCCAGTTGTATTCGTCCCTTGGTGACTATTGACCTAGATGTTTAATCTGGTTCTCTTTTCTGATTAACTTCACTGTATAATCTTAGACTGTTGTTGTTTTTGGGTTTTTTTGATGATGGTTGCCAATGTTGAATCTGGGTTTTCGAAAAGTGTAGCGGTATTATCCCTTCACGTTTCAAAAATGTTAAGACGGTAAAAATTCTTAATTGTGGTTTTGGCGTAATATCCTTCTAAAATGTATAACTTATACAATTATACTTTGATTTTCAAATGTGATTGTCGAGGTACACTCAATATCGCTCAAATACATATCTCCCTTTTGATATAAGTCGGTGTAAAAAAAACATTTTCTGCCTCTACACGAGAGGAGGAGAATTGCAGATCTTGTTTTCTCATTTAGTGATATCAACGGATCTACTGACGTCCCTGAGTTGGTGGGCAACGTCGGACTTCGTGTACCGAGTGCATTTCTTCGGAGACCACGTCTCCTTCCTAGCAAGTCAGAACTATCTACACACAGAAATCGTGCCTACGTGATAAGAGCTTGTCGTACTTATAATACGGTGTGTCAAGATGTTGAGAAGTAAAGAAAAGTTTGGATAGTGGTTTTTGGAAAATATTAAGAAATAGAATTAAATACTAAATGCTCGAGGCAGAAATAACAAGAAAATAAGTGAACCTAGTATCCCTTTGTACCTACTACTATTCAAAATAAAAATAAAGAAATTTCATTTGGTGCTTTGATTACAATCATTTGAAAACTACAGACTCTAGAATTCTATAAGCCAAAGCGGCTCTCTAGAAAATGTTTTTAATTTATTCAAACAAAGTTTTAATCATAAAAGTTAGTCTAAGGCTACTTTCAAAGACTTTCTTAATAACACTTCGAGTCTAGATTAAGAAACTTTAAGCTTAAGTATTCTTGCTTATATCGTGTTACGTTCACCATCGAATATGCGAGACCCTCATTGGAGTTCCTTTAAGTTAAAATAAACACCCTATATTTCCCAGTTCGTGGGAAAGTTTAAATAAATATCCTATGTTTCCCGGTTCGCGAGAAACTTGGATATAGGTCACAATCGATTGGTACATAAATACAATTCGTAGCTTTTAAGCGGGGTATGCTAAATTTAGAAATATAATTTAGGCTGTGGTTGGGTGCGAACTTTTTGCGTTACACGATTTAGTGCGGACCTACTAATGGCTAATTTAGGATGCTCGTTACAATTGTAGCTACAGGAAAGAAAAACAAAAAGTTAATTTAAAAAAAAATATCAAAAAAAAACCCTGCCGAACCAAACCTACCAACATTTAAAAACAAAAACAATGTTGTACCTAATCAACTAGGTACACACATCAACACCGTCTAGGGATATTTTATATAAAGTTCTTAAACTCAAAAAATACTGGCCACTTTTAAATTCTTTTGAAGAAAGTTTATTTTGTAAGCCTTTTTGAACGATTCTAAATTTGAATTTGAAAAAATACATTAAAAACAAAAGATTTATGCGGCATAATGGTAGTGAAGTCCGAAGGTTTCATTTACCTACAGTAGTTTGTGGCTATTTTTTTATGTCAAATTTAAGTTTTATAACAAGTTATCGGTTAATTCCGAATTAATGTTATTGTGTGCATCATGAAGCGGCGCCTTTTAACTAGAGAAGAAATGTTAAGGGCAGTAGGCATGCTCCAAGCTGGGGCTACTCAACGGAGTATTGCTGAGGAGTTTGGAACAAGAAAAAAAGTGATATCAAGGTTATGGTCACGTTATCGTGCTACTGGTGAAGTGGCTGAAAGACACCCAGGCGGGAAGCGCATAACCACTCAACGACAAGACCGATTTTTGAAAGTTGCCGCGAGAAGACAACCAAATGTTACGGCCATACAGTTGGTTCAGAGGCTCCAGTCAGAGCACCAGTTGCTTGTGAGTGACCAAACTGTGAGGAGAAGGCTGCATGATGCTAACCTTCATGCTCGCAGACCGCTTCGTACTCCAGCACTACGCCGAGGAAATCGTGGACGACGACTAGAGTGGGCTCGTGAACATTTGCTCTGGGAAGAAAACCAGTGGTCTGTAGTGCTGTTTACCGATGAGTCCCGGTTCGGTTTCCATCCTGATACACGTAGAGTGCGTGTTTGGCGAGTTTCTGGTCGTGAGAGCCGTCTGCAACATCCTCAGGAAGTCCATTCATACCACGGCGGGACAATTATGGTTTGGGCGAGAATTCGTGGTGGTGGAAGAACAGACCTCGTTTGGATCAGAAACACCATGACGGCTGAAAAATACCGTAACGAGGTGCTAGTACCAATAATCTACCCCCATCGACTACAAATGGGCCAAGAATTCACGCTCATGCACGATAACGCCCGTCCGCACACAGCGAGAGTGTTGACGAGCTGGTTGCAGGAGTACGACGTATCGGTCTTAGGCTGGCCCGCTCAATCGCCTGACCTAAAGCCCATAGAACACGCGTGGGACATGCTCCAAAGAAGGGCTTTGAGGAATTTCCCTGCAAACGTTGCGACGGAAGAGCAACTTTTTTTGCATCTTAGCCGGACCTGGGACAACATACCGCAGCAAGACTTGGAAAACTTAATCCAAAGCATGAAAAACCGTTGCAGGACCGTTATTAACGACATGGGTGGTTTTACTGACTACTGATTTTTCACAGAACTGTTAAAAACAAATTATTTTTTCCTTATTTGTAAATTTTTCTTGAGAAACACATTCGTTGTTAGTTTTACCATTATTTCATGTTTTTTCTTTATTTGAATAAAAATTTGTTTACGCAAAAAAACATTGTTTTCTTTTATTCTGGAGTGTAGTCTGATAAATGGGCTTTATAAAAATATATACATATATGTATGTATTTTTATACATTTTGAGTAAATTGAGTAAATCCAAAATATCCCTAGACAGTGTTGATGTGTGTATTTGTTTAGCGATGGAACGCGAAGTGGCAATGAAAATTCTACAAGAGCTTTTTTTAGAAGAGCCTACACTGTGCTGGGACTCAGTCGGTTGAGTCATATTTAAATTCATTTAGAAAATGATTATAGAGAATAATAAGAGTAGAATTTGACCAAAGGGACCTAATTTCAATAATTTTAGGTCATAAAAGTAGATAATGGCACGGATTCTCTTGTTCAATATCTAAACTAAAATTAGAGAATTGCTATCTTTTACTAAAAGGCAGTGCGAGAAAAGGACGGCTATAGCTATGCACTAAATTAATAATAATAATAATATAATAATATTAAATATGAATATAATCTAAATAGGGATGATCTCAGGCGGCAAGTGATCTGGGGAGAAAGACAGCCTAATCAAATTCATAAATATCATGAATTATGTAATTCTAAACTTCGAGCAATAGACTTCCCATTGGCATTAGGACAGTGTTGTGATACCGTTTGCCGTAATTCAGATCATTGCGTAATTATTAATGAGTTGTATAATGAAATTGTTTCTGTATTGTCGGAGGCTGCAATGAAAACATATCGTTGTAAAAAGACTAGAACCAAGCCTTTTCATATAACTGGGTGGAATGATTGCGTCGCCGACGCGCATCGAGACGCTCGTACTAGATTTAAAATATGGGTACTGGCCGGTAAGCCCACAAGTGGTATATTGTATGACGAAATGACAAACACACGAAAAAGATTTAAATCCAGGTTAAAATCATGTCAAGACCGGCAAGAACAATTTAAAATGAATATTCTTGCCTCTAACCATTCGGTAAAAAAGTTTAAAGATTTTTGGAAGAATGTTAATCGATCAGATGTGAAAACAAGCCTCCCGGTGAGCGTCGGCGGCGTTAGCGATCACAAAACTATTGCTGGAATGTTTAAGGAACAGTTTAAAAACCCGTCGTCCCTGGGACCATCGTCAGCAAGTTATGTTCACGATGCAAGTGCCGTCACGACTAAGCGTAAGACGTTCTTTTCTGCAAAGGATATCAGAAAAGTTATAAACCATATGCAGCGTGGAAAATCGCCCGGTCATGACGGCCTCAGCATGGAACACTTTAAATATGCTGGTGTTCATTTGCCGCGTGTTTTGTCAATGTTTTTTAATTTTTGTATGTCACATTCATACCTACCGGAGCCGCTCATGCGTACTATTGTGGTACCTATTTTAAAAAATAGGACGGGAGACTCATCTGACAGGGCTAACTACCGGCCCATTTCACTGGCCACTACTGCAGCCAAGGTGCTTGACAGCATGCTTAATGCCAACCTCGCGAAAGTGGTCGACCTGCATGATGCCCAGTTTGGATTCAGAGCAGGGTTGTCTACTGAAAGTGCTATTTTAAGTCTAAAGCATGCTGTCGGGTACTATACAGCCAGAAGAACGCCGGTATACGCGTGCTTCCTGGACCTGTCAAGGGCGTTCGACCGTGTCGAATACGACCTTCTGTGGGATAAGCTGGGCAGTGCGGGTGTGCCGGGGGAGTGTATCTCTCTCCTGAGGTATTGGTATGCAAACCAGAAAAACCAGGTGAAGTGGGCAGGGGCGCTGTCGGATGAGTTTATATTAGAATGTGGCGTTAGGCAGGGTGGTTTAAGCTCACCTCTATTATTTAACATTTATGTTAACCAGCTTGTCGAGCGGCTCAGTAGCACGCATGTCGGCTGCCACATTGATGACACTTGTTTTAATAATATTAGTTATGCAGACGATATGGTTCTGCTGAGCCCCTCCATAAGTGGGCTAAGGAAACTTTTGTCCATTTGTGAGAAGTACGCGGAGGCGCATGGGTTACAATATAACTCTAAAAAGAGTGAAATTTTAGTATTTAAATCAGGCCGACAACAGCCTACCCATGTGCCTCCTGTATTTCTCAATGGAATAGCCCTAAAGCAGGTTCAAGCCTTTAAATATCTGGGTCACATTGTGACTGGTGACCTCAGGGACGATGAGGATATTGAGCGGGAGCGCAGGGCTCTGGCGGTGAGAGCTAATATGCTCGCACGCAGGTTCGCACGATGCACGAGAGAAGTGAAAGTGACGCTATTCAAAGCTTATTGCCAGTGCTTCTACTCAAGCGGCCTGTGGGTGAGATATACGCAGCGAGCCTACAGAGCCCTGCGCACTCAGTACAATAATGCATTCAGGATGTTGTTGGGTCTGCCGTGGAGGTGCAGCGCGTCTGGAATGTTTGCTGAAGCGCGCGCTGATGGTTTCCAGGCCATCATGCGCAAAAAAGCAGCTTCCCTGCTGGTCCGTTTACGGGGTAGCAACAGCGGCATTCTGAGCGCAATAGCGGCACGTTTTGACTGTCCCTTTCAAAACCAGTGGGTCAAGTCTTTTGTGGGTGTGGCCAGTCATGGCAAATAAAAATTTAAAGATATTGTATACTAGAATAAGGTTTCTATGGGTTCTATGGGTCTATGCCACCCGAATTAAAATCATTATTATTATTTTATTTAATTTTCAAATTTTGACATTTTTAATTTAATTTTTTGACATTTTTAACTTACTTTAGTGACATTTTTAATTTAATTTTTTGACATCTTTGAATTTGTTTGGCATCTGTTATTTATTTTTATTGAAAGTTTTGAAGTATGTATGTATTTGAATTACTTATATGGGCATAAAGCCTGAAATAAATGAAATTATTATTATTATTATATAATTTTTATTTCAGACCAGAGATGATGTCCATTTTGTTAGTAACAATGTTCCTAAATTTAAATTAGAGATGTCAAACTAGTTTACGCCTTGCGCTTCGCCGTGTTTTTAGACAACATGTTTTTACGTGTACCCTTAATTTGTATGGAAATATTAGTTCAAACTAAATTTGACAGCTCTAATTTACGTCCGTCTCTTTCTTGTTTTATTAGAGAGAAAAAGATAGCAATAGCCTAAATAAAGTTTAGTTTGTGCATAACAGAATCAACACCAATGTTGCCGATTCTCTTGTTCAGTAACTAAACTAAAATTAGAGAATCGTTATCTTTTACTAAAAGGCAGTGCGAGAAAAGGACGGCTATAGCTATGAACTAAGTTAGAGATGTCAAACTAGGTAACGTCTTGCGCTTTACCGTGTTTTTAGTCGACATGTTTTTACGTGCACCTAATAGACATGCAAACATCATACATACAAACTTCCGAAAAACATTACCCTCCGTCTGGTGCAGTCGGGTACACATAACAGTCTCGTCTATATCCTCGATGGGGTACACTTCACTAGTTTTTTTTAAGCTCCTTGCAATAGCAATAGATTCGTCCTATAGGTACTCCTATAGGACGAATCCATTGCTATTTACTGGGCACAAGTACTGACTTCGGTTTAATACTGAGTAATTGAAACAAATCTTGCAATTAAGCTACTTAAAATATTATTACTAAAGATTGATTATATACGAGTATAGTTAGCCTGTAGGTGAAGTGGGCCACCGCCTACGGCGTTGCGGTCCTGGCAGCCTCGCGACTTGAAAATGCATTACTTTATTGAAAACCGTGAACGTGACAAAAAGTTTTTATTGTGTGATGATACAATTATCGAGCTCGCTCTCTTACAGCCTGTCAGGTATTCTCTTGGTTATTTCAGCGTAAAACGAAACATTTACTTCTATTTCTGTATAGACACAAGAAAAGGAAACTCGGTGTACTAATAATTTCTCAGGCTTTTCTGTAAAACTTTGTAAAACTAATAGCTAGAAAACCAATCAAAGTATCACATTTATACGTTGTCCGTATGTAATAATATATTGTATTTTAAAGTATGTTTTTTTTATTTAAAAAGCGGAATGTTACACATACAATTTAAATCTTGCCCAGCCACTGCCTGTAGGTAGGCACTCCACGCCCAACGGCCTGAATGTGAGTCCAAGTGCGATTAACGGAAACTCTATACTACTAATCCCACAGTAGGCCAAAGGACTCTCCCTGTGGCTTCCAGCTATTTCAATCCAGAACTAATTAAAATGGTCAACATCTCCTGGTCGTTTGTTTTGACCAGCTCGTACCGCCATCTTCTCCGAGGTATATCGTGACGCCATCTCAAAAATAAGCCTAACGCCTTTCGAATATTTTTCCCTTCAGAAAAAACAAACATCTTGACACGTGTCAAGATTAAAAGCCTTTTATCGTAAATTAACTGTCCTTCAAAAACTGGCCAAGTGCGTGTCGGATCACGCGCAGTGTAGGGTTCCGTAGTCGCCCCTTATAACATGCGGACTTAAGAAGGGGGTTTTATGCTGTTTAGGGGGCTAGAAATATTTAATATATTAAATTGAGTTCATGGTTTTACGGACAATAACGTGTAAATTAAAAACCGATTTTCCAAATATGCCAACCTGTTCACTACTCGTTTTAAATATTAAATAATTGACAACTTCACTTATGTATTTTTTTTCTAAGGAGATTGTGTTTTGTAGGAATTTCTCTAAGTAGGTAGGTTGATGCAAGATTGCAGCTTTCTAGTTCTAACAGTATCTAAGTTATGACTCGGACGAACAGACGGACAGATCTAAACAATAGGGTTCCTAGTCCTTTGTAGGACTACGGAACCCTAAAAAAGCTCTCAGTTCATGTCATTAACTGACAATGGTTGTGGCGGGCTTTTGTCGAGTGAAGTTAAGTGGCTGTTTTAATTATTTGCAAATAGATTTCTGGTGTATATTGTGAATGTCGTATAATGATATAGTGTTGTGCCTGGATGTAACTGCAAAACGCCTTTTGTAAGTGTAACACTGGATATTTAGTCTAAAATAGACCAAGTATGTCTCTCCAGGGAGTTCCATCATATTATGGTAGCCTGGTACTAGTCTAGACTCGATGACGTCAGCTGGCATGCGGCCAGTGTAGTTGGCATTGAAATTATGGCTATGCGGTGACAATGCTGACTGGGTGACGAGTGGCGCAGTACGTTTGATACCCGTAGGAAGGAGGATTTATGGTGATTGCGAGTTAAAGTTAGTTAGGCTATCGCAGTTTATATAATTATATATTTGAGATTATATTGGTGACTAACTTTTTCCAGCGGCTTTGCCCGCGTGGAATTATTACTTCCCCCGTTGTAAACTTTCAACCACTTTTCATCACTTTTTTATAGAAAAACAACCGACTTCCAAAAAAAAAATACACTAAAAATTTATAAATAACTTTAATTTCGGAAGTCGGTGTTTGTATTTTTACTTCCCCGTTATTTGACACCGACTTCCGAAATTAAAGTTATTTATAAATTTTTAGTGTAATTTTTTTTGGAAGTCGGTTGTTTTTTTTGTAAAAAAGTTTTTTATTTTTCACTTTTTAGTTGTTATACCCCAGAACTAAAAACCCCAATATAATGGAACGTGGAATTTAAACATTTGGAGAACCCCAAAACGTCATTGAGGCACACGTATTTTCCGTTTTTGTTCAGTTTCTCAAAAAGCGCTGAAGCAATTTCGATAAAATTTATATGGGACCACCTCGGGAGTATATTCTTTCAGATGAAAAAAGAATTTTGAAAATTGGTTCCCAACTGACGGAGAAATCGGGAAACATACATACAAAAAAAAAAAACATACAGACGAATTGAGAACCTCCTCTTTTTGGAAGTCGATTAAAAAAAAAAACATGTTGCGTCGGACGGCCACAAGTAACGCAGCTAAATGATGCAGGGTTGAATATCGAAAAACCCTTTTTTATTGGACCTATTCTTCACAAAGAACACACCCTCCAAATTTCACGTCTCTAGGACCAGCGATTTAGGCTGTGCGTTGATATAATATATCAGTCAGTCAGTCAGACTTTGAATTTTATACATACAGATTGCCCCTTTAGATTTTTTTTAACCGACTTTCGAAAAAGGAGGAGGTTCTATGTTCGACTGTAAATATGTTTTTTTTTTATGTATTAACCTTTTAAAGTCTTGAGTAATGAGCATATTTACCTACATAAAATATCAAATTTTATATAAACTAATTTTGAGTCGTAAATATGCTCATTACTCAAGACTTTAAAAGGTTTATTTTTATTTTTTGCTTTTTAGTTCTTTTTCGTCGGTTAATTTTTTTGTTAAAAAGTTTTTTATTTTATGATTTTTTGTGGCTCGCATCATCTTTTAACACTCTGAGGCTAATTTCTAATCCTCCATAAGCTGACGATGTAACCATTCTTCCATGAAGTTTCCAGGATATTGACCAGTTGAGGTTACCTCCAATATTGTAAAGACGTCTTTTCTTCAAAGCATATTATGTGGTATTTGTCACTAAAACCAGTTTTATATCTAAGTTATATTGCGTAGGACTGGTATGGTTTCCATCATCAGCTCAGTTTCAGGATGTGATGATTCCTAAATGCAAATACCTGATTTTTTTTTTTTTTTAGGGGTGGGAAATCATCTTATGACTTCTTCCGCTCTAGGGTGGAGCGGAAGGGCGTGTCAGACTCTTACTAACTATAACCCACCCCTGTTCCTCCCTGCCCTACGTGCCCAGGGGCGAGGTAACTCTTTCAAATTTATCCTCGACCCCCGAGCAGGCATTGGCCGTGGCAGGCCCCGTCCTTTGGTGACAACTCTTTGAGGCGCGCGTGGAACACTACGCGCCGTCGACTCTCGGGCCTGGTGATGATCGGGCGGCGAGTTACCCACTACTCGCCGTCCGCGGGCCCGGGTCTACGGTGGCCGGAGATCGTCTCGCGGCCCCTGGCGTCTCCTGCGGCGGCTGCGGCTGAGGGCGCTAGGGCGACTCGGCTGTTGTTGAGTCTCCCTAACGTATGCCGCCTCCCTCTTCGCGAGCATTACTGCTTCGCAGAAGGAGGAGACGGCTTCCCATTCCCTCTCTCTCCGTACCATGGCCTGAACCAGGGCACGGCGCGAGAGGTCGCTGCCGCATATCGCATTCACGAGGACACGGCGGTGCTCTGCCCAAGCGGGGCAAACCTCCACCGTATGCTCCACCGTGTCCTCTGGCGATCCTCGCAGTGGAAACACCTAGGGGTCACCTCCGCCTTAATCCGACACAGGTACCTCCCGAAACAGCCATGTCCGGTGAGGCCCTGCGTCAGGCGGAAGGTGAGGGTGCCATGGCCCCTCTCCAGCCACTCCTCAAAGAGGGGCACTACCACCGCGATGGTGGCGTGCCCAGCGCTGGGTTGCGACAGTCGCTCTCTCCATGTCACCATGAGATCCTGTCGGAGCTCTGTCCGCCGAGCCGCGAGGTGTCGCGGCAGATACCTGATTAAGTTATGAAAAGTAAACAGAAACAATATTCGTGCCCAATTTTTGAGGTTCTCTCTCAATTTTTTCAGGATCCCATGATCAGATCCTGAAGTCCTCAACATGGGACCACCCTTGAGGTATACCCTATCTAAGAAAAGTAGAATCATCAAAATCGGTTCATAAATAACGGAGTGAGGGCCGAACATACATATAGAAACGCTAAACGTATCCACAATTTTCGAGGTTTCCTCTCAATTTTATCAGGATTCCAGTGTCACATCCTGACTTCCTTGACATGGGACCACCCTTGAGATATACCCTATCTAACAAAAAAATAATAATCAAAATCGAATCATAAATAACGGAGTGAGGGCCGAACATACATACAGAAACGCTAAACGTGCCCACAATTTTCGAGGTTTTCTCTCAATTTTATCAGGTTTCCACTGTCAGAGCCTGACTTCCTTGACATGGGACCACCCTTGAGGTATACCCTATCTAATAAAAAAAGAATAATCAAAATCGGTTCATAAATGACGGAGTGAGGGCTGAACATACACAAAAAAAAAAAAAAAAAAATATATATACGGTCGAATTGAGAACCTCCTCCTTTTTTTCGTCGGTTAAAAACAACCGCCTTCCACAAAAAAAAGTTTTTTTTGTTTCATGGTTTATAGCAATCGTTTTACGTCTGCGGTTGATGAAATTCTGTAAGTCGGTACTGGTTCCATTAAGAAATTCGCTCAGTTGTGGATAGCTAGATCATTACAGTGGCATAAGCTTTTTATTCCGGAAAAAATGCATGTTTCATGTGAGTTAAACTCCGGAAGGTGCAAGAAAAAGCCAGTAGTTTAGAACATATTCATAATCAGTCTTATAATGTCCCCACTGCTGGGATGTGGCCTCCTCTCTAGGAGAGGGTATGACTCAATCCACCACGCGTGTCTAGTACGGGTTGGTGGATGTCAGATGTCTTCAAATTTTAGTTCCAGGATATGCCAGTTTCCTCACGATGTTTTCCTTCAACGATTTGAGAGCAGTGGTGATGAATTAAATTACACAAAGTAAACCCTGCCTGAGTTCGACATTGAACCTACGACCTACAACTCATAAGTCAGGGCCGTTACCACTGGTTCACCGCTGCTCTCAGTAGTTTAGTAATATCCAAAAAAAAACTTCTAAAATTGGAAAATAACTTGAGTTTTGGAAGTCGGTGTTTGCATTTTGTTTCTTCGTTATTTGACACCGACTTCCGAAATGAAAATTATTTTGCAATTTTAGAAGTCGGTTGTATTTTTTGTAAATAAGTTTTTTATTTTTCACTTTTTGGTTGTTGTACCCAAGAACTAAAAACTTTTTAACAAAAAAATTAACCGACGAAAAAGAACTAAAAAGCAAAAAATAAATAAACCTTTTAAGTCTTGAGTAATGAGCTTATTTACCTACATAAAATATCAAATTTTATAGAAACTAATTTTGAGTCGGCGCCAAACAACAATCTGATTATTAAATATCTAAATTTTATAAGTACTTAAAAATGAAGAGGGCTGTAAGTAGGTAATTAATCATTTTATTAATTGGCGCCGACTCAAAATTAGTTTATATAAAATTTGATATTTTATGTAGGTAAATAAGCTCATTACTCAAGACTTAAAAGGTTTATTTATTTTTTGCTTTTTAGTTCTTTTTCGTCGGTTAATTTTTTTGTTAAAAAGTTTTTTATTTCATGATTTTTTGTGGCTCGCATCATGTTTTAACACTCTGAGGCTAATTTCTAATTCTTCATCATTCTTCTTGCCACTGAGCTGATGATATAACAATCCTTCCATGAAGTTCCCAGGATATTGACCACTTGAGGTCCAATATTGTAAAGACGTCTTTTCGTCAAAGCATATTAAGTGGTATTTGTCACTAAAACCAGTTTTTATATCTGACTTCTATTGTTTAGGAAAGGTATGGTTTCCATCATCAGCTCAGTTTCATGATGTGATGGTTCCTAAATGCAAATACCTGATTCAGTTATGAAAAGTAAACAGAAACAATATTCGTGCCCAATTTTCGAGGTTCTCTCTCAATTTTTTCAGGATCCCATGAGCAAATCCTGATATCCTTGACATGGGACAATCCTTGAGGATCCTATACCCTATCTAAGAAAAAAAGAATCATCAAAATCGGTTCACAAATAACGGAGTGAGGGCCGAACATACATACAGAAACGCTAAACGTGCCCACAATTTTCGAGGTTTTCTCTCAATTTTGTCAGGATTCCATTGTCAGATCCTGATTTCCTTGACATGGGACCACACTTGAGATATACCCTATTTAACAAAAAAATAATAATCAAAATCGGTTCATAAATGACGGAGTGAGGGCTGAACACACACACAAAAACGCTAAACGTGCCCACAATTTTCGAGGTTTTCTCTCAATTTTGTCAGGATTCCATTGTCAAATCCTGATTTCCTTGACATGGGACCACCCTTGAGGTATACCCTATCTAACAAAAAAGAATAATCAAAATCGGTTCATAAATGACGGAGTGAGGGCTGAACATACACAAAAAAAAAAAAAACATATATACGGTCGAATTGAGAACCTCCTCCTTTTTTTTCGTCGGTTAAAAACTAAATAATAAAATTATGCCTTAATGGACAACCCTGTGGAATTGGAGCATAAATTGGAGACAACCAAAACGTCATCTCTGTATGCATATTTTTTGTTTATGTTGATTTTTTAACCGACGAAAAAAAAGGAGGAGGTTCTCAATTCGACCGTATATATGTTTTTTTTTTTTTTTTTTTTTTTTTTTTTTTTTAAACTGCTGAATCATTTTCGATAAAATTTATTTGTATTTTTTTTATTATTAAATTTATACGTCTGAAGTATGGCCTACCAAACAAAAATCATTAAAACCTAATCACAAATGGCGGAGAAATCGCGTAACATACATACAAAAAAAAGTTCATACAGACAAATTGAGAACCTCCTCCTTTTGAAAGTCGGTTAAAAATACTTTGACCCCTGATACACCTTTTTTAGGGTTGACATCGTTCTACCAAACACCTAGGTACCAGTATTTATGTGACACATACAACGTGTTACGAATATCCTAGACCCGCTTCCGAAATATCATGGAAACATTAAATATTCCGGCAGTGTGCACCAGGCCTTAGGGGTGATTTATGCTGATTGGGGGTGGCTACGCAGGCGCCATGGTAATTGCCTGTCAGTTCGGGATGAAGTCTTTATTGTGAAATTAACGTCTAGCGGTGTAAGCGCCAGTGTTGAGAAATCAGGTGCTTTTTCGGTAGGTATTTTAAATCTACAGGTAGGTATATTAAGTTGGAGTAGGTATACATAATTATATACCCACAAAGCCGAGTTTATCGAAAAATCTTATGCCGGCTGTACACGCTCGTCGCTCGTCGCCTCGTGTGCCTCTCGTTGAGTCTCGTCGCGTTGAGGCTCGACACGAGAGCACACCATGTACATACTCGTTGTATCAATTGATTTTCATCGCGAGACTCCGAGACTCTTTGACTCGAGCGCAAAGACGGACACGCTTCCGAGAGCCACGAGACGCTGCGAGAAGCGATGCGACGCGACGAGGGCACCATGTAACGTACACACTTATACTCGGCCTGTCTCGTGGTGTCTCGACAAGCGTGTACCACAAAATATTGAGCTCTTCTTATCGGCGGCTGCATTATAAGAGCTCAATATGTTGTTTTAAAGTTTTGTTGTTTTATTTTATAATTTATTCATACCTCTATAAACAACCTATTAGTATATCTGTGTAGTTAAGAGTAACTAATCAAAGTAAAATAGATCAGTGAAAACAAATTAAACATATTATTTCGGGCAAAATTCGGGCTCCGCGTGAATGAATATCTACTGAACTAATCTGTTATTAAAATTTGTCATGAAAAGTGTTACCTCGATATAAAATTCGGTATATATTTTAGTTCTTTATATTGCCACAGGTCGTGTTATATTTGTGATTAACACTTCGCCCACGACTTCGTCCGCGTGGATTTCAAAAATTCATAGCTTAGGACACTCATAAATAACGTGGCTTTCTATTGGTAAAAGAGTTTTCAAAATTGGTTCAGTAGATCTAGAGATTACCCCCTACAACCTCACAAACTCACAAACTTTACCTTGGTACGGACAGAAATCTTTAAAGGAGTGGACCCATTACACCGTATCATACCATAAAAGTACCAAAAACGTATCAAACACAACTATGCCCACTAAAATGTATCAACAGCGCATCATATTCGTGAATCGGGAATCATACGCGGTTATACCCGGGCCTGCAGACGTCGAGTAGTGTACTTACTACTCGCGGTCCTATTAGCTCCAGCCCCGAGAGTCGACGGCGCGTAGTGTGCCACGCGCGCCTCAAAGAGTTGTCAGCAATAATGACGGGGCCCGTCATGGCCGATGCCTGCTCAGGAGTTGAGGATAAATTCGAAACAGAGTTACCTTGCCTCTGGGCACTCAGGGCAGGGAAGGAACAGGGGTGGGTTTTAGTCAGTAAGAGTCTGACACGCTCTCCCGCTCCACCCTAGAGCGGGAGATGTCATTGGTTGACTTCCCAACCCACAAAAAAAAAATAATAATACGCGGTTATAACCCGTATGCTCACCGTCTCACCTATTTGGTATGCATGCATATTTTGCCGGTGCCAAAACGCCCCAGTGACGGAACGGTCTAGTCGGCATACTCATAAAGAAGTCACATAGTTGCCTGACACGTTCCTATGTATATATGTACATAATATGTATGTCGGGCTGGGTTCTGCAACTCTACGCTCAGGAAGCGTATTTTGTGTACAGGTGGGATAGGTTTGTCATTCGATCCACTCCAGCTGGAGTCAAGAAAGGCCAGTAGCGCCCTGGTGTTACTGACTATCTCGCTTAGGTTACCCGGGTGTCCGAAGTATTTTGTTCTGATTGTAGAGACTGCTGGGCAGCTTAGTAGCAGATGAGCTGCTGTCTCGCCCTCCTCCATGCAGGCACTGCAGAGTAGGCTCACTGTAACTCCTGTGACAGAGAGTTTTTCACAATTTTTGCTAAATAAAAGCTATTACTCGGTTAACGAATATCTTAAATTAGACTATAAATTTTATTTGATTTATTAATTATTTCCCATCTTTCAATAGATAGCTATTTATATTTAATATTATAGCAATTAGTTTATCTTAGAAAACAATTAGCTATTAGTTTCCTAAGTAATGCTTCCACTCTCCAAACTCACTTATTTTGCTGTGCCCGACAACCGGTTCCTTGTGATCTAAATGTAAGTTTACTACCTAAGAATGTGGAATGTAATAAAATTAAATAGTATAGAGATGCTTATTAATCCATCTTTACATACCGAGACTCCTCCGTGCCTCGGAAAGCACGTTAAGCCGTTGGTCCTGGCTGTCAATCGTGGATCTTTGACAGTCGTTACGGGTCGTCAGAAGCACGAAAGTCTGACATCCAGTCTTACCAAGGGGTATCGTATTACCCAGTAACTGGGTTGTGGAGGTCAGATAGGCAGTCGCTCCATGTAAAATACTGGTATTCAGCTGCATCCGGTTAGACTGGAAGCCGACCCCAAGATAGTTGGACAAAAGCTAGGCAGATGATGAGAGATGCTTATTAAAATAGCACTGGCCAGTTGTAACAGCCGTGACTTTCCGCAGCTGAAGTTTGGTAAGTCGTAGGGCTTGCTTTGTGAAGCGGTCATTAATGGAGGGAAGTACCTGCTTGGCTCGTCAGCACTCACTTTGGCCAACCCATAGCTTGTTGTGTTGATCTCTGGTGCGTTTTCTTACCAGATTACGTAGGGATCCAAAAGAGTAGGCACAAGAGGTTCAGGTCCCATCGCAACCATGCTCGACCACCTTCTAGCGAATTCGTCTGCTGCATCGTTGCCTCTTTTCTAGCACAGTCGTGCTATCATGGGCAGATTCCTTAGGAGTCATAAAGAAAATGAAGTACTTAATTAAGAGTCAAGTACTTACTTGACTCTTAATTAGGTACTTTATTACGTAATTACTTAAGTACGTAGTCAAGTAAGTAATTAACACTTTTTAAGCACGTCCACAAATTGTACGAAATAAATAGAGCAGAAACGTGAACACCCTTATTTCGGACGAAAACTCGAGTTCCTTTCACATATGTACGTATAGGGATAAATATTTTTATGGCCTCGACTGTTGGGCGTGTTTGTATGTTTGTGTACGTGATTCGGGTACTTTATAGCACTTAAGGTATAAGGAATTTAAGGGAAACGTTGGGTTTGTTTATTTTGTAACTTTTGATATGTTAATGGTATTGGAGAAAAATTTTCAATTTCATCTTCTTACTCTATTGCCGCTTCTAGACTCGAACCTACCTACAATGAGTTTTTACATTGTAAGGCCATAAATGATGAATACTGCTTACCTTCAAAAAGAAAGTTAGTTAGAAAAATTTTGGACCTGCCAAACTAATAGGCTAGTTGCCTAAAAAAACTAATTAGTCCGTCTTAGTTACCAAAAAATATTGGACAGGTATTTTTTTCTTTCTCACGTAAACCAAAAACTGGCTAAGAGCATGTCGGACTTCGCAGATTTAGGGTTCCGTACCAAATGTATTTTTGACTATTTGTATGCTTTTTTTTTTGTGGGTTGGGATATCAACCAATGACATCTCCCGCTGTAGGGTGGAGCGGGAGGGCATGTCAGACTCTTTCTGACTAAAACCCACCACTGTTCCTTCCCTGCCCTGAATGCCCAGGGTCAAAATGGCTAATCTAAGACTGAATGTCTATCGTCTGTCGCAAAATTTTGTTCCGAAGAATTTTTTAACTTCCTATTGACCTATCAACTTGAAAGGTGATTTCAAGTTTATTTAGTAGGTATATTTTACTAAGAAATACCAATATACTTAAGATTTTTGAAGTGAAAACTTCTTTATGCGTGTTGCTATTGAATTTGCGCGTCACCGACCCACTACGAGTTCTACGACGCTACGCGTAGGATTGAAGTGAAAACTTCTTCAGGCGCGTTGGGCATTTCTGTTCAAGTTTTCACTTCTGTCGGCACTCCCGGAGTGCCACTCTTTTTTTTTCTTTAATAATTCCATAATTTGGTACGGAATCCTGCGCTGTCCGACATGAACTTGGCCGGATTTATTTGTTGGGAATTGACTGTGTTCCTTGAAGAAACTTGTTCATTTCCATTGGCACAAACACAATCTAATTTAAAAAAAAATTCGTTACATCCTGAGACATCAAATCACACTCTTTAGATCTTCGCATCTTTGGAAAATTGAAGTTCCTTTTCTTATCTTTTTGTACTTGAAGACATTCAAGAAAACACGATTTTATTTTATAATTAGTGCGTCTTTACTTATAAATATTATGTTATATCGATGTCAGATCACGATTTTTAGGGTTGCGTAGCCGAAGGGTAACCAACGGGGTTGGTTTTTATTACTAAGCCTCCGCTGTCTCATGATCATCTCATCTCATGATCCGTAATAGGTAGACAGTTGAAATTTTCACAGAATGTGTATTTCTGTTGCCGCTATAACAACAAATAATAAAAAACTTGGCTATATGTTTTTGTAAAAAAGTTTTTATTTTTCACTTTTTTAGTTGTGATTTTCCGTTAAATTGTGTAAACAATGCATTTTTATGCGATGGCAGTAATCGCGGTTGATTTGCTCTTATATTTTTAAGAGCTCCGTTGTCTGTCTCCGGAACTCTTCATCAGATCTCTATGAAATTTAAATGGGACCATTTTGGAATAAACCCCATAAATAAAGAATTTTGCAAATCCGTCTATACAGCATGTAACAAAATCCCTGTCCGATCCTGAAGGGTATTATTTGGTATCGTACTGCGTACACATATACGTAATCATTTAAGGGATACGAGATTATTATTTTTCCCCAATTAATACAATTTATTAAAAAAAAGAAAAACTTGTCAAAGGCAACACTGAGCGCTCGACAAAGTTCACCTATAGTTTTATTTCTAATTGCCTACAGCGCGGCTATTGCAGGGCGGTGTCGTTTGAAATAAAAATAAGTAAACATGAAAAGATTTCGCCGGGTGGTGGAGTGTTTTCAACTTATGAAAATTTACCATACTTAGTGTTAAATTTCGCATATTTTATAAAAATAAAAAATCTATAACTTTTGGTTTGTATGAGTTACATTTTTTTAAATATTTTTTCTACGACGTATGTTAATCCAGGAATACGCCTTTATTGGATCGGACAGGGTTTTTGTTACATGCTGTATATGACGAAGTTATGCCCGAACACACTTAAAAAAAGAAAACAACATCCGTATTGATAACCTTCTCCATTTTGAAGTCGGTTAAAAAATGAAAATTAATTACAAATTAAAGGAGGCTCCTCCTCATGCTTTTCTTGCTCGACCTTTAATAATGGTACCAAGTATATGTATAAGCTTGAAATGCTCAGAGTTTGTATTGATACTTCGCTAAATAAAAAATATGATAAAACAAAATAGGATAAAACGGAACCCTTTATGCGAGAATCCGACTCACACTTGGCTGGTTTTTGAAGTAAAACTACATTTATATTCTGTCTGTACCTACCTACCTGTAAAAATCTCAAGTAAGCAGTGCTTACCAAAACTTTTCAAACAAAAGCGCAAAAACAGAAAACCTTCCCTAACGTACACATACCTACTAATCTTTGTGTCTAACAAAAAAGAAAAGAAAAGAAATATGGAACGCACATGCTGTTCTCATTTTGAAACAAAGAACGACCAATAAAATGCTTGAGCCCAAAATAAAGACAAAGTCTAGTCTAAATAAATCTTACAGAGTTCCCCGACACGACTTAAGTTATGTAAACCTCGCCTTAATCCTAACAAAAAACTCAGGAATACAGAGAGTTACGTAAAATCCAGAGCAGTCTTATTAGCCGGGAGTATTTTGTCAGAGTATAAGTGCGTATGACGGTCGTTGTAAGGGTGAACGCAGCGATAACCTCTCGTTCGGCAGGCAAACGACCCTTAAACTGTTGGTCACACCAAAAGTATTGGCAGAAAAACTGCTCAGATTGTAATTTTATGTTGGTAAAAAGAAGTCCTTCTAAATTATAAGTTAACTAGCTTCTGCGTGCGGCTTCACCCGCGTGATATTAGTACTTCCCCCGTTATAAATTTTCAACCCCTTTCTCACCCCCTTAAGGGTTGAATTTCGAAAAACCCTTTCTTAGTAGATACCTACTGTTCACAAAGAACACGCTCTCCGAATTTCGGGTCTCTAAGACTAGCGGTTTAGGCTGTGCCAACATATTTCAGTCAGTCAGTCAGACTTTGAATTTTATACAGAGTGTAAAAAGACACATCACATAGCCGTTAACTACGCATACTGTACGTCTAACAAAGTAGTTTTGCCTAAAAATTATTGCTGGGAAACGACTTTTATTTTTAGGTATGAAAAATAAAACTATTTTTTATTCCGCGCAATGTAACGCGAACACAGGCAAGTGGAGTTAAACCCCGCCCCTTCACTCTAAGCCACGTAGGTACTTGTCGGATACGTTTGATATTCATTGCGTTTTCGTAACTGCAAATTCGTAATTTCGAAATTTTGCATCGTTCATTTTCGAAAAAAAGTAAAAAAAAATTGCGACTTGACCTTCAATATCTCCAGAACCAGTGGTTTCCCAGGTATGGTCTAGTGGAAAACATGATCCAAATAATGAGTAGAATATGTGGCTTTCGGCTTCGGAAACTCTCTTTTTACTTCTGATATTTATAGATAAATTGCATTTGAAACTGGAGATGCAGGGTTCTTTGACATCACTGGATTACGGAGAAGGATAACTTACGTAAGGAACCGTGTACTTAGGGTGTGAACTAACATAATGGTTTCTACTTATGTGAATTTTATTGAAAAGTAGTATATACATTGACAAATACAAAAAACATAGGAAAATTATGGGGAATGTCGACGGAAGTCAACAGCATGTCAGTGACGTGAACCCATAAGTTTTTCCACCACCAAAAATCATTTAACGCGGCTAAAGAAGTATTCAGTGCAAAAATACTGTGGTATCAACCAATCAACTCCGCCTGTCGCTGTCCACTTTCGGTCCATTGCTCTAGGAAGGTCTCTCTCAATCTGCACCACAATATACGATCATCCTCCATTCACTTCCAATTTGTACAGGCCAACCATTGTTGCCTCGTCCATAATATTCTTGAGTTCAACGGTAAAGTGGAATTTCTGCCTCTCTTTATGCAGTTCAGTAGCCAGAACTAACAAATAAAAACTTCATGATCCTTATCAGTACCACTACTGAACCCGCACTATTAAAACGGTGACCGTTGCTCGATTTGACAGCGTTAATCGAGTACTTGGCCTTAAGCAGGATTAAGGAAAAGTTTTTATTTCGGACAAACACGCTTTAAGCAGCTTGTGGTAATGAAAGCCTCTTAAACTGAGCTGTGGCTTCTATATTTGTTTTGGCGTAAATTTAGTTAAGGATAACACGTAGTTTTATGGTTCCATAGTCCTAAGAAGGACTCAGGGACTAATGATGAGGTGATTGTGACTCAGGGTCTAACCCTTATAGTTTCGGTCCGTGCGTCTGTCCATCTGAGGCATAGCTTAGAGACTGTTCGTTCTACATATCTGCAATTTTGCATTGGTACCTTTAGATTAATTACGTCAAGAAAACGAAATATGATTTTTTTCAATAGTAGCTCCTGTACATGTAAAGTGGGGATCATTTTTATTTTGCTTGCTTACTTTCTCGTCTTTCAAAATCATTGTGACGTTGTTAAGATTATTTTTTGATTCAGTGATTCGTTTGCGAATGCAATGCGAATTACAAAGCATCTCCCCAACACTAAAAGCTACACTGTTGGCTTGAAAAATTTGAAAAAAATCGTGATTGTAGTATATTTAACGAACTTTGAAGGAAAACTATCACGGCTAGGTTAGCTCTGCTAGTTTAAGAGTAATTTTAATTTCGGCGGTCTCTCCAGTACTGAAGCTATAGTGCTCGATGGCGCGCTTCTCCCAGTCTGCTCCGATTTTCGGTATCTTGGTTCAGTCGTGCAAAGCTAAGGCGAAATAGAATAACACTGGATGGATGAAATGGCGGCAGGTCACCGGGACTATGTGCGACTCCCGCATCCCCCTTAAACTTAAGGGTAAAATTTATAAAACAATGGTCAGACCTGCTGTCTTGTATGGTTCAGAATGTTGGGCCCACAAAAGCAGATGCATGCAGCTGAGATGAGAATGCTAAAATCGATGTGTGGTGTTACGCGCATGGATAAAATTAGGAATGAGTATATAAGAGGAAGTCTGAAAGTGGCACCGCTGACGGAAAAGTTGTGTGGGAATCGGTTGTCGTGGTATGGGCATGTGATGCGAAGGAATGAAGAAAATGTCGTGAGGCTTTCTTGTGTGTGGATGTGGATGGCTATAAGAGTAGAGGAAGGCCAAATAAATGATGGTTGGACTGTATGAAAGAGGATATGGGTAAAAAGGGGGTGACTACAGAGATAACGACTAATAGAGGAGTATCGAAGGAAAAGACATGTTGCACCGACCCCAAATAAATTCAGATAAGGGCAGGAGAATGATGATGAATCGCCCAACTTATAAAATGTACCTACTTGGATAATTTCGTACAAAACACAAAATCCTTACTTAACACAATTTTATTTGTGTTGTAACGAGCGTCTACGGAACCCTACACTGTCCGTGACACGACTCGCACTTGGCCGGTTTTTTCATTTTAATTTCACTTTCTGATTTTTTATATAAAACAAAATCGTATAGAGGAACAATTGTTTGTTCGTAGGATGATCATCTGATACTCGCTAGAACTAGGGATCTGATTTCGAAAATTCTTTGTGTGATAGCTGAGCAATATTTAACGTCGAATATAGGATAATTGTAAAATAGGCCACGAGAAGTAATGGGGAAAAGCTAGTCCTTGATTCTGCACAGCACGCTCTGAGCGGCAGGTCTTGGTCACCAGGATCGGGTGAGATATTGTGTCTCTGGCAGCAGAAGTGAGGACTATGATGACGGATATAGAAAATTTAAATGAAATAGTCGTCTTCTGTGAGACTGTAATGGTTCAGAAGGATTCCGCTCGGAGAAGGAGGCGTCAAGGTAGCAGCCGTTTCGACGCTTAAAACGCTGAAACACTGCCTGCACTATTTAAGACAGGCAGGACTCCAGGGTTGCGGGCTCTCAGAACCAAGCAAGTGACCCCAGGGAAGATGGCGACACAATGATAACGTGCTGTTATGCGCAGTGAGGGTCTAGGGCGACCCCTTTAAAGTCTCCTCAGAGATGTACCCTAACAGACATTCTACAACACCTGTTAGGGCAGTAACACCACCCCGGAACCCCCTGGCTTTGGGGTGATCTTATAAGAGGTCACCAGCCGCCCTTCCATGTGTTGATACTGAGGTGGTTTTAGAGAGGCATAAATTCGATACTCCCTGGTCTTTTCCACAAAAGCCCAGGAACCTTTTCAAGAACCCCCCAATGAAAAAACGTATTTAAACTTTAAAGTACCAAAGTCTAGTATTTTAAGTAACCAAACCCCTAATTGAGTATAAGATTTTTATTTCCCAGAAGTCAAACAAGTATTATTAAATAACAGTAAACAAACAGTAATTAAACGAAACGATGTTTATATGGTAAAACACTGTGTTCAATTAGTGGCTTCTGCGCTCGTATAGCCCAGAATTGCCTACGTTGCTAAATGTCCATGCTATTTAGTGTAGTAGTTCATTGAATGAAAGTGTAATTGGGTAATAGGTTGCATACTCTGCATGCGGTTTTGACCATGAAGTTAAGTGGAATGAAGACCATGTTGGATAGATATAATGTTTTGGGTACATAGTAGGTATGCACTAACATTATAGTTTATTTATTAATATTATAAACTCACACCACACAACATGAATTATTATTTCTTTTATTTATTCTTATAGACACGTCGATTGTATCACACAAATATTATAAAGGCGAAAGTCTGTGAGTGTGTATGTTTGTTACTTCTTCACGCTCAAATGCCTGGACTGATTTGGATGAATGGTATGTCAATAGCTTATATCCTGGATTAACACATAGGCTACTTTTTATCCTGGTCTACGCGGGTGGGACCGCGGGGCGCAGCAAGTTTTTAAATATTTCTTAGAAACAAATCTTACAAATAAAAAGCGTTTAAAAATATTAAACATGTTGTCCGCCAGTGTTAGGAGCGTTCAATCTCAGAAGATCCATTAGCCAGATCCATGATGGATCTAGTGAAGATTGTTTTTCTCATTGGATCCTGATTTCAAGATGTGGAACTATTGAGATTTATTTTTCAAAAGAATCATGAGCCAGACCCATGATGGATCTTATTCAACTGGGCTGTGCCACCGCACTAACAATAGTCTAGAAGGTTGGCGTCGCGGCAATCGCGGCAACAATACAAACATTAACAAAAACTTTTTCACAAAAAAAATTCAACCGACTTCCAAAAAAAACACTAAAGAAAGTTATTTTGTAGCAGGGTCCAAGCTATCGGTGGGTAGGGCTTCAGAGACAGGTACTTCTTCATAATGCGAGCCGTATCGAGGAGTATCTACAGTGTTCTGTATCAGGCCCTTGAGCAAACCGCGTAAAGACTGCTTCGACGGGGGGTCGTCGAGGCTTTTCGCCATCTGCCCCCCTAGCCATATTATATTTCTATTATCGTTTACGCAAACGCTTAGAACAAAATGTATGGCAATGACATTACCTGCGATAAGTCACGTGACACTTATCTACGCAGGTAATGTCATTGCCATACATTTTGTTCTAAGCGTTAGCGTAAACGATAATAGAAATGTAATATGGCTAGGGGGGCAGGCCGTCAGTAGTAACGACAATCGGCACAATGACAGCCGAATTCATATTCCACAAGTCAATCGCCTGGCGTGCTAGTTCAGACATTTGATTTCTTTCTCCCAGTATTCACGAGGTTCTCGTCATATTGTATGGTAACATCGATTATTATATACATTTATTAATATTTAAAAATGCGTGTGAGTGTGTGCGAGCCCGTTCACTTACCGTGACCTTCAGTCGTTCCTAAGTCCTAACCTATGTACGATAAATACTCTTGCGCACGCGCATAGTCATTTTGTGCTTCCTCATTTTCGCCGATTGATTTTGCATGGTCATTGTTTATGTATAGATTATTGCGTTTTTCGTTATTGTACTGTGACTGTCGCGTGCCTATCCATCGTGACTGTATTTACTACTCCTTTTGACTATGTGTTGTATTTGGAACATTATTACCGTGAGTACCAGCAGATAGAATTTTATTTTATCTGCCTTGTCTTACCGTGCGAATGCAACATAATCTCTTAATTTATTAAAAGTTTTTCTTCTTATTTTAAGGATTTGCTTACATACGAGTATGTAACGGGCTTCTGAAGATCTGGTAAATCGACCCATTCCGTTTATAGCTCCCAGATTTTCCGGAGCGTTACATTTAGGCAAATGTGCTTTATCGTTGCCCATATTATCGCTTACCATCTAGTGAGATAATGGTCAAATATAAGTTCACGTTTAATCATGTCTGTATTTAAAAGGGATTCCTAAGTTTATCTCAACGATTTTTTTTATAAATAATCAGCAAGGAAATGCAGTTGTTATGTAGCCAAACTTTTATAAATAAACTTGTGAATGTAGAGGAAATTAAATAAAATTTGCCATTTATCACGTCCCTGTGGAATCTAAATCGTTTTCCTGCGACTCTGAAGTGCTCACGAAAGAACTAAATCACTTCTTTATGCAGTGACGATATAACGTGTCGTATCGTGTGAGCTCGATTTGGGAGGCAAACACGGATGTTACTTTCTTGTGGGAACTAGCTAACTGCATATACGATGAAACTAGATACTGAAAAATGTAACTAAGTACTTAAAACAAGTCGACATACGGTACATTCTCCGTATATGCACTGTTCAAACACTACAGTGTCGTCTTAGTAAAACATTTTTGTGTTGCGGGCCCGTACAAAATTTATTCCCCTAGAAATTCCGTAACTAAGTTGCACAGGAAGATTTGATGTTACAGGCAACAATGTTGCTCAATTCTTTCAATATAGTTGCCGTATTATTGCAAACACCGTTTATGAAAAATCACGTAAAATTGTAAACATACTCGTATTACGTAAAATTGTGTGTTAAATTTGGATGAGATTTATTGTATTTGAAATGACTTATTCATAATATATCAATCGTTTACACAATATTTATTACCCTCTTATCCGGATACAGATACATGCCATTACAAACTAGATCAATCATTATTCTCCTGCCCTTATCCCAATTTATTTGGGATCGGCGTAAAATATATTTTTCTTACATACTCCTCTATTAGTCGTCATCTCTGTAGTTACCCCGTTTTTACCCATATCCTCTTTCACACAGTCCATCCATCCATCACAACATACATCAGCCCACAAACTAGATCAATAAGAAACGCAATAAGACCGCGGTATCGTTATCACCGCAACTTTCCTCACATAATTTCTTCACAAAGACCATTTCTCTCTCGAGAAAAGAAGCAAAGCTTTGAAGACGAATTGCAGCAATTTGCGGCAATGTCCCAGTACCTACAGCATCCACATTTCTCAAACGACTTTCCTTTCTGCACATTATGATACTCGAAACGTCTTGGAGAAATCTGGTCCTTTGTATTACAACACGACAGTTTTGACACGATTCAAGGCATGAACAGCCGTCAACGACCTTGAGGGAGAAAAACGGACACGCACTTGACATCGGCGCGACCCAATGCTTTGTCTATTCAAAAAAAAAACTTTTTTACAAAAATATAGAACCGACTTCCAAAAACGGTTCAAAATAACTTTAATTTCGGAATTTGGTGTTTCTGTTCTTGTTCCTTCGTTTTTTTGACACTTCCGAAATTAAAGTTATTTTGAACTTTTTTTGAACATCCAAAAAAAGATCAAAACAACGGTTCTATTTTTTTTTTTTGTAAAAAAGTTTTTGCTTTTCACTTTTTAGTTGTGGTTCGTCACTAAATTGTGTTAACACTTCATAGACTCTTACTGACTAAAACCCACCTATGTCCCTTCAGTTGCCTGTTCCGTAGTACGGTGACTCCTTGAATCACTTCCGTGACCCTAACGGGGGGATGTCCATCCTGTAATTGGCAACATTAGCCACCAGGCTGTTGGAGCTAAGATCATCTATCTGCTTCTTAAGTACTCACGTTACCGGAAGGCACTAAGATGTTGCTCTGTCGTGGTAACCAGCACTAAGCGTTTCAGACGTTAGTATCCAATAAAAGTCAACGGTCTATCTTACGAGCTACTTGAGCTAGGTCACAGTAGTGTTTAGCCATAAATGTTTATTGGCATGGTATGTTTTGCTGTGTTGTAGTACTTTTTTAGGGTTCCGTAAAGTACGAAGTGTCCAAACGGAGCACTATTGATGTCACTCACGTGTCCATCTGTCCCTCGTCTGTCACACTGGTTTTACAGCCAAACGGTTGGAGCTATAATCTTCAAATTTTCACAGTATAAGCATCTTGTTGACCCAAAGCCATACAAATAGTCAAAAATACGTTGGGGACGGAACCCTACATGTGGGAAGTTCGACACGCACTTGACCGCTGTTGCCTAAACGGCTGTTTGGAATTCAACTTAATAATATGAGGTATCAAGCGAAATTTTGTAATCATATTTATCTGAAAATAAATCATTGACTTTGACTCATTAGATTGGTCTTGACCGCCGAAGTGAAATAGGCTATATGAATTTTGAAAAAAAAAAAAACGAAATGGTGGCCGCCATTACGTAATTTTGGTCATTTTTTTTTGTGACATCATGTGGGGTATCAAAATAACGGGCTTGTGGAAGGTGATTTCAAAAATATAACTCATACATATAATAATAATAATATTCCACAACTATCACACAACGCCATCTAGTCCCAAGCTAAGCAGAGCTAGTGTTATGGGTACTAGACAACTGATAAATATAAATAAATTTTGGAATTATACAATTGAAAGTTATCAAAAAAGCACACCGGCAAAAAAATAATTTCCAAACAAGTTACTTTTCAAGCAGTCTGATGCAGTTGGTGACATGAAATCTACAATTGAACTGAATTAATTGCCACAAACTGCATCAGACTGTTAGAATAATAACTTGTTTGGAACTATTCTGTTGTTTTTGCGGTTGGGTTTTTTGAAAATGTTCAATTTTATTATTCCCAATCCGACTGCCTATCTGTCCTTTTAACCCAGTAACTGGGTATCACAATACCCTTTGGCAAGACTGGTGTCTGTATAATTGCCAAAGATTCATGAATGACTAGCTTCTGCCAGCGGCTTCGCCTGCGTGGAATTAGTACTTCCTTCATGTTCAATACAATGTGAACATACATTTTAATATTCTAAAATATTTTAAATAAGATTAAATAATTTAATTTTGTTTTAAATTATTTTATATTACTGCCATAATTACATTAATAATTAATGTAATTATGGCAGTGATATAAAATAATTTAAAACAAAATTATTTTGGTTTTTCTTGTTTTTTATGTGTGCAACATTAATGTGCCTTAAACATATTTTTTAAGTGTAGCAATACACACTTTTACTTTTGGCTTCTTTAAAATTCATTGAGTTGTGACTCGCCATTGTTTATATACTCGTATATTCTGTCTTTCTTTTTATTGTCTTTCTATGTATTTAAATATAAAAGGAGAAACTGAATGACTGACATATCAACGCACAGCTGAAACTACGACGACTAGAAACGTGAAATTTTGCACACGGCTTCCTTTTATAATGTAGGGGAGCACTAGGAAAGGGTTTTTGGAAATTCGAACTCCCCTGGGCACTCAGACAGGGAAGGAACAGGGGTGGATTTTAGTCAGTAAAAGTCTGACACGCTCTTCCGCTCCACACAGAGCGGCCGAAGTTATTGGATGGTTTCCCAAACCCACTCTAAAGAAGGTGGAAAGAAATGGAGGTGAAAAGTGGCGGATTTTGTTTATGTGAAACTTTGTTATTCCAGGCGTGCGAAGCCGTTGGCAGAAGCTAGTTCAATTATAAGTGAAATCCATGTTTTACTTTCTCTCTGTGTTTTATTTCAAACCAATATAATTTATAGTGGGGTCACTATAAATTATAGCCCTTGTGCTATTCCAGACTACAATCCATCTCTGTGTCAAACACACGGATCTGTTTAGCTGTTCTTGAGTGAATGAGTATTTATTTTACTCATTGTTTTCTGCACCGGTCGACGTCATCACGTCAGCGCCGGCTGTTGCTGAAAATTAGCGCTGAGGCTGTCTCGCATAGGTTCGCATCATTTTGCTGAGCGATGGCGGTTTTGCGTGGATGTGACGCATGTTTTCCTCCAGCTTTTTCTTTTTTTGTTGTGTTTCTGTCGCTGAAAACCAATGCTGGGGCTTTGTCTAGAATATGGTCGCAGCATTATGCTGAGCGATGGCCGTTTTGCGTGGATATAATGCATGTTTTCTCCCAGCTTTTTCTTTTTTGTTGTGTTTGGTCTTTCTTCGCGTCATGTTTACCACAAACGTATTTTCTTTCTTTCCATCACATTTGTAATATTTGTAGGATAGCCAGTACCAACAGCTTTTTTTTTGTGGGGTGGTAAATCATCCAATGACATCTCCCGCTCTAGGGTGGAGCGGAAGGGCGTGTCAAACTCTTACTGACTAAAACCCACCCCTGTTCTTTCCCTGCCCTGAATGCTCAGGAGCGCGGTAACTTACTTTCGAATTTATCCACAACCCCTGGGCAGGCATCGGCCATGACGGTCCCCGTTATGTTTTGCTGACAACTCTTTGAGGCGCGCGTGGAACACTACGCGCCGTCGACTCTCGGGCCTGGTGCTGATCGGACGGCGAGTTACCCACTCAGTCCGCAGGCCCGGGTAGAACCAACAGCTTAAAGTACTTTGCGATGTACAAAGAAGACTCGGTACAAAATGGATGGTCACCCATCCCCGAAGCGAGCTCGGTAAGCATTGCTTATCTGAAGATCAGCCTTTGCGACTGTTATTATTCAGCCAAGAGCTGCGTGTGTTGTGTTGAGAAAATCGTGACAAAACTCCATAATTATTCTGGCGTGATGGGCATGACATATGACAACACAATATTAAAACGTAAAACTATCATTAGTAAATGCATGGCTTTGACACGCATTTTTGACGACATAACAATTCACGCCACACCATAGGTAGTATAAAATGTGAATACAGCTTTGTTTCCTGAAGATATTACAACGTCAAGTAACTTTTTTCTAAAAAGAGAGAGAAGTTCGTGGCTAAAGTACTAACAGCTGCACGAGTAAATCTATCAGGTTAAGCTACGCTTGCCGGGGTTGGTCCATGGATGCGTGACCATCTTTACATACCGAGACTCCTCCGTGCCTCGGAAAGCACGTTAAACCATTGGTCCCGGCTGTCAATCGTGTATCTTTGACAGTCGTTACGGGTCGTCAGAAGCCCGAAAGTCTGACAACCAGACTTATCAAGGGGTATCGTATTACCCAGTAACTGGGTTGTGGAGGTCAGATAGGTAGTCGCTCCATGTAAAATACTGGTATTCAGCTGCATCCGGTTAGACTGGAAGCCGACCCCAAGATAGTTGGGAAAAGGCTAGGCAGATGAGGTAACTTTTTTCTAAAGAATTTCATTACTATGGTAGCTTGACAATATTTTCTTTACAAAAACTACCAAAATTTAATTTAAATGCCTTAAAAAATGGCCGAATGTTGAAAACTGCGTGCTCGTCAATTTAATTATAAACAGAATTGAGCTTACAATCCCAGTTAAATTATGTTTCTACTTGTTCTTTTCTTTATTATTTCTTTTTTTGCCATTTTTGCCGAATGAAAAACGAAATCCTTATAGGATCACTCGTGTGTCTGTCTGTCCGTCTGTCACATTGATATCCGAATTTACTGGACCAAATTAAGTGGTTTGGTACACCCATACGTAGGTGTAACAAAAATAAATGTAAGTATTTAGAATATGGGGGTCAATTTTGAGGTGCAAATAAGAAAATTAAAAAAAAGTTTTCCAAACTGTACCGTGCTACATATTAAATGAAAACAGCTTTTTATAAGGTTTCCAAATATTTTATTTTTAAGTTGTTTAAGAAAATAGATGAAAAATTACCATTGTCACCCACCATATCTCCGAAACCACCGGTTCGTTCAACAACTGCGCCAACCGTGCCGTCAGAAATTAACAATATAACATAGCATAAGATTGAGATTTTACTCACAAAAGGGACCTCCCCTTTACCCGGTACCTTTGGTCTAAATTATTTGATTCGATATTCGAAGTGAACTTAAGGGGTATATAACCGCCAAGTGGCGCCCTCATTGAATAAAAAATCGTAGCAAAGCATAGAAAATAAAGATTAAAAAATCTTATGTTGCGTTTGTTACAAAGAGGATAAAGTAGTTTTATGTTGTAAAAAAAGAATTCAAAATGTTTAGTATCCAAAGTAGTAAGCAAAAGTACCAAAAACGGCCGTTTTTGACACTTTTGCTTACAAACTCAACATAGGATTCTTTAATTTTTATTTTTTATCCTAAGATACGATTTTTTATTAAATGAGGGCGCCAATAAAGTGAAGGTAGGCCCTTAACAGAATAGCTCAACACAGCCAAGCGAACGTCTACCACTTCATCGCAGCTCTCTCATAATTTTCTCATAAATAAAACCATTTGCTCGTTCGAGAAAAGAGGAACGACGCAGATGCCTCAACGCTCTATGATGATAGATCGCTGTAATAATTTGCGACAGCTCTCGGCAATCTATTTCCTTCAGAAGACTTGGTTCCGCGATATGACAGGCAAAGACGAGGTACCAGTAATTTACTGTTTATCTGAAGTCCTCTCTTTTAGTGGCAAGTAGGTATCGTATTAGATTTTCTTATGCGAGCATATAAACTAGATCTTCGTAGGAGTACTTATTTATGTAGATAGGTATGACAAAGTGAAGTTGAAAATCAAGAAAGACTTGCCGTTATTCCCAAGACGTATTAATGTTAATACGTTTTGGGAATTACGAACGATTTTTCAATCTAAGTTGGGCTGAAAATGTTATTGGCCCAACTTGGACTGAAAAATTGTCTTGAAAGCCTAGTTACAACTTTAATAAATAAAATATAAACACACCTGTACTCTCTACAGGGTTAGACAGAAGAGTACCTATGTATATATATGGAACTGTTACCTGTTACTAAATAAACCTGTTCCAGTTAAGATAAAAGGCACACAATACCATTACATCCCTGTTTAAATTCCCGAATTTGAAGAACACGGACAAAATTCTGAACGCACACTTTGCCCATACTAGTCCCATACTATAAAGGGTCCGTCTGTACCGTATCTCACATTTTAATAACAAGACAACGGAAGGTAAAAATAGAAAACGATTCGGGAATTCCAACAAACCCAGACATACCCAAGATAGAATATTAGTTTCTTAGAACCCTCACAAAATGCCAACGATCTTATTTCATACGAAATGAAAGGATGCTGTATTATCTTGACTTTTGTGAGACAATACAATTATGTAGGGCAAGAGGACCCTTTTGAAACCCTTTCCCCATTTTGCTGTGTTTAGCAACATTTTGTACTGAAAGAAAACAAGTTTTGTGGATTTTTTTGGATAAAATATGGTGTCTTGGGATTGTGAAAATAAGGTATATTTTTATCATTTTTTCCGGATGGTTGGAGGTTCCGCTATGCTTATCTTGTTTGGGTGCGTGTTGTTAAGAACAGGATAAGCTTCTACAAGAGTGATGTTTTGGGTATCTCGTTTGGCAGAGGAATGTGATTTTGTTCTGAGACTTGACAAATTTATAAGCCAATTATTATAGTATCAAATAAGCTATGAATCTAAACTGGATAATTATAGTAACTTTAAGTTAACAAAGTGATAAAAATGTTTTACGTTGTTCAGTCTTTCATTGTATTGTAAAATATTTAGACCAAATGTCAAAACATACGAGTAGGTATATCTCTATGTTAGAATACGTTACCAGCACAAAATATTGTGAAAAATATTGCGCAATTCAAAACAATGCGAGTGTTGAACTTTGCAGATGATGAGTCTGTCTAGACTTCATGTTTATTTCTAAATCCTTTTGTATTAAACTTGAAACCACGTGTAGCGTGTGTGTTACGAAATCGTTTCAGTACACTTGTAGAACAGTATACAGGCTTTAAGGGACAAGATACCACAAAAATCGCGAAAAGGTTACATCTAATACCACTAACAAAATTATGATAGTATCGGTTACAGAAATTATAATTTTTGAGCGCAAAATGTATTATAAACAATGCGATCTCAATGCTCCGCACTACCTACACAAGCGCCGACGAGACCGCCGCGCGCCGTAGATATGTAGGTATTACGCCTCTATTAGTGCTAGTAAGAAAAAAGATATCATCATTGACTGGTGCACTTAGAGGAATTGTCCGATGTCTCCCACTACGGGTCAGACACATTATTTATAACTCGATGGTTAAACCACATCTCGATTATTTAATTGAAATATGGGGATGTGCTGCCAAAACTCACCTTAAAAAACTACAAACATCTCAAAATAAAGTCATTAAAGTCTTATTCAATTATGATTATTTAACATCTACTCAAAAAGTTTTAAAAGAAACAAAATTAATGAGTATTGACCAAATTTATAAATATAACACCTGCATACTTATACGTAAAATAATTAATAGAGATATACATACTCAAATAACTATTATTATTATTTCGTTTATTCATTTGTAAATACATATAAATTATATTTTTAAATATTTGAATGAAAAAATAAAAAAAAAACATTTAAAAATATAAAAAATAGTATCCCACCGGTATCGGGAACAGGGTCCAAGCTACCGGCGGTCAGGGCTCCAGAGAGAGGAACCGCCTGACAATGCGAGCCGTGTCCAGAAGTACTGCTTTCTGAATCAAGCCCTTGATCCAGCCGCCTAACGAGAGCCTCCTGAGGTGTTGGTCGAGGCTCGTGGCTATTAAGCCATTGGCTGACACGACTATCGGTACAATGATCGCTGAGTCCACATCCCACATGTCGACAATCTCGCGAGCCAAGTCAATATACTTGATTTGTTTATCTTTCTCGGCTTTCACGAGGTTCTCGTCATGTGGGACGGTAATGTCAACAATCATTGCACGCCTCTCGATTCGGTCCACCACCACTATATCAGGCTTATTGGCTATAATAGTCCTGTCAGTGATGATGGACCGATCCCAGTACAATGAGATATGACCATTATCGAGAACTGGGTCGGGCGCATATCTGTAGTACGGCACTTCCGATTCCACAAGAGAGTATTTCAGAGCAAGTTGCTGATGGATAGTCCTATTTATATATATTTATTATTATTATTATTTACAAAAAGAATGCAAATTCAAAAACGCATGACGAGGCAGGCTAACCATATAATTCTAAGAGCACCGAGGACAAATTACGGTAGAAGGACTGTCGTATATGAGGGGACTCTATAACTCTTTACCTAAAGTAATGAAGGAATCGAAATCACTTCCAACGTTTAAAAGGCTATTAAAGCACCACATGATTAATTAATGAATGAAATGTAAGTTTTTACCATTTTTTAATATTTTAAAAATAATTTTAGTTACAGGTTAAGTACTAAGCGAAAACGTCGCTTATCTTAATCATTGTGTTTTTCCTCATAGGAGTGAATAATTGTATTCTTTTTGAGCGAAATAAATTTTCTTAAACCGTAAACCGTACGCCGGCGACGCCGTCGTGACCTTACGAATGAACATCTAGCGAAACAGCTGTGCATTGATCTTTCGTATTTTATTTACATTGCTGTTTTCAGTATAATTAGCGATTTAATTACTTTTTAATTAAAATTCTCATTGGGTTGGATACGAATAACGATTTGAAATAGTCTAAAGTAAAAAAAAAACCGCAAAATAAATTCAAAAAATTAGGAAAACGCCTGCGAAAAATTCCAACGCTAGGTTCTATATGCCTTACACGGTGTATGTTTTCCAGTATTTAAAACTTGTTGCTAAGCTTAATCCTCTCGTAATGGCTTTAGCCATAATAAAGTCCTATGTTACTGAATCTCTAATATAAGCGTTTGTTTGGTCTGCAGGCACTTCATTGGCATGTGACGCGGGTGCAGTGAGCGGCATGCGAGGCGAGCGCTCGAAGCGGGCGGCGGCCTCGCTCGCCGCGCTCGCGACGCTCCTAGCGCTCTGTTTGCCACAGCTCGGCTCGGCTGAGCTTACATCAACCGGTGAGTTAATAATAATAATAAACATTGGCATGTGACGTGGTGCTATAAGCGACATGCGAGTCGATCGCTCTGCTTGCCACAGCTCGGCTCGGCTGAGCTCACATCCACCGGTGAGTTAATAATAATAATAATAAATGACGTAGTGCATGCATGGCGAGTGCCTGCTTGACACAGCTCGGCTCAGCTGAGCTTACATCCACCAGTTAAGGCCGTACTACCGGACAAGTGGCGCCCTCATCACCAAAAACGGCCGTTTCTGACACTTTTGCCTACTACTTTAGATACGAAACATTCTGAGACCTGTTTTAACAACGTAAAACTTATTTATCCTATTTGTAACAAACGTGACGATGGATTCTTTAATATTTAGTTTCTAGGCTATGCTACGATTTTTTATTTAATGAGGGCGCCACTTAGTCGGTAGTGGACTCTTAAGTCATCATCATTATCAAGACAAAAAAAAAACTTTTTTACAAAAAAAAAAACAACCGACTTCCAAAAAAGAAAATACACTAAAAATTATAAAATAACTTTAAGTTTGGAAGTCGGTGTTTGTATTTTATTTCTTCGTTATTTGACTTAAAAATGGTTTTTATTTTTCACTTTTTAGTTGTTATACCCCAGAACTAAAAACTCCAATAACATGGAACGTGGAATTTAAACATACTTGTAATTGGAGAAAACAAAAACTTCATCTAGGTATACGGTCGTATTTTTCATTTTTGTTCAGTTTCTCAAAAAGCGCTGAAGCAATTTCAATAAAATTTAAATGGGACCATCTCGGAAGTATATTCTTTCGAGTAAAAACAGAATTTTGAAAATCGGTCCTAAACTGACCATGACGGAGAAATCGGTGGACATACATAAAAAAAAAGAAAGTCGAACATAGAACCTCCTCCTTTTTCGAAAGTCGGTTAAAAATACGTACGCTGCTGTTAATACCCAAGCGTATTCAGTTTTGGTTCTGTCAGTTATTTTATGGACAGGATTATCTTTTATCCTCCATTCTTTATGCTGGAAATATTTAGATACAAGCTAACATTTTACACTTGGTAACATAATTTTAACATTTCAAACTGCCCTTCAATATTACATGAAGCGCTTTCGCTTAACTGACAGGTGATTAAGTAATCATGTAATAGTATCACACTTTGAAAGAGGATTACGCCACATTAACAGAATTTCACAGTAGACACGAGTGTGAGTCAGTAGTAAGCCTCGGGATCACTTTGTGCTGACACGGCTTTGATACCGATACCTTTTCGTATATGGAAAGTAATGAAAGATTCCAAGCACACCTCGAATACCGATAGCGTTGGTGATGCAATGTTGATTAATTCAGGAAAGGAATTGGTGGTGTTAGGAATGTCTTGTCGATGTGAGTTTACATGTTTGTGAATGCTGCCACGACACAGGATTAATTCCTAGTGTGGAGCAACGTTTTTTTTTAAAGATAGAGAATACATTGCATTCTTTGTTATTTTAAAATGAATACGACATATTATTAAAACTACATAGGTTTAAAAAATCAGTTACAGATTCAAAGTGGTGATCAACGATTTTCAGCAATTTCAATATTGCTGGTTAATTGGGAGAGCATGTCAGACTTTTAATGACTAAAACCCACCCCTGTTCCTTCCTTGACTGAGTGCCCAGGGGCGCGGTGACTCGGTTTCGAATTTATCCGCGACCTCTTCTTACCACCCCCTGATCATAAAACAAAATGCCTCAAAGCAATGTGAGGTTTCTTCAATATGAAATGTTATTTAAATAAATCCTACTAATATTATAAAGAAAGTTTCATTGGATGAATGGTTGTTTGTTACCTATCACGCCAGAACGAGTGAACAGATCTAGATGAAATTTGGCAGAGAGATAGATTATAGTTAGGAATAGCAAATAATTTATAATAGGGGAAGAACTGATTCTACGCGGGCAAAGCAACTGGCATAAGCTAGTATTTATATAAAAATTATGTTGAGCATCCAGGGGATATGGTTCAAATACCTATAACTTCCGTGCCTAAATCTTTATACAAATAATTAGTATGGGGCTGACATGACCTATTAATGGTTGCAAGTCCCTAATAAATAAAGAGAAAGAAAAAAAAAATTAGTATGGCCTCGTCTCTACAAAGAAGTTAGTAAGTATTATAATCAAGTCAATGTTCAACACACTACCCACACTACACCCTCCATTGCTCAATTGATCGAAACCAATCCCTATAATGGCTCACGTTGCTAACTCCACCATAAACCAAAGTGCTTCGATCAACCAGAATGACTTGTCACGTCACTACTACTTGTACATAAGGAGTCTGCCCACTACAACGTATCATACCATGACCGTGTTAGGAACGTGTCAGCCTGAAATATATTCAAAGAATAAAATTGAAACGAAAAATTAAAAAATTGAAACGTATGTTTTTTAATTAGGTAGCTCATAATTATTTTTACAATCAGGAAACGGAAATGCCGAGCAATTCCAAGCAAGAAAGAAGACCCTCCCTTTTACCAATGATGAGGAACTGAGCGGCAAGTACCAGGGCGACATAGTCCTGGATGATGACTACGAGGTGATGCTGCAGGAGCAGGAGGTGCTGATGCTATTTTTTTTTTTGGGGTGGAAATTCATCCTATGACTTCTCCTGCTCTGGGTGGAGCGGGAGGGCATGTCAGACTTTTACAGACTAAAACCCACCCCTGCTCCTTCCTTGCCTGTAATAACTCTATTACGAATTTATACACGACACCTTGGCATGCAGGCATCGGCCATGATGGGCCCCATCAGTGGTGGCTGACATCTCTTTGAGGTGCGCGTGGAACACTACGCGCCGTCCACTTTCGGATCTGGTGCTGATTGAACGGCGAGCTACCCATAACTCGCCCTCGTTCGCGACGTATGACATGCAGGCACGAGACCGTTTCGTCACCGACCAACACCGTAGCGTATACATATTTTGCTGGTGCCAAAATACTCCGTGCATGGTACGTGTCGTTGTCAAACCGGGTTATTCATAATACGGGTTATAACCGCATATGATGACCGTTCTAAGCCACCGCCTAAATGATGTCATACCGTATATATTATTTAAGTTCTCAATAAAATTATTCACTCGCTCTACCTGATGCGTCTTCTTCACGCTAAAACACTGGTAAGCTACTAGG
This sequence comes from Polia nebulosa, assembly GCA_951329385.1. NCBI lineage: Eukaryota > Metazoa > Arthropoda > Insecta > Lepidoptera > Noctuidae > Polia > Polia nebulosa. The sequence continues at coordinate 5,049,217 of OX589596.1, forward strand.
TATCTCGGTTGTACCATCTCCAACCGGAACGGACAATACACCCGAATGATACGGAGACTATACGCGGCTGCTACGGTCACTAAAACCGCTATGTGCGGGTATGATACGCTATTGATACGTTCGTGTAGTAAGCAGACTTCTTTACGTTCCCTCGTTACAAAGTAAGTGCTAACAGGAGCTTGTGATTGAATGAGTACTTCTATTTGGACGGCAGTAATAAGACCGTGTTAACTACGAGTACTAAAAGGAAACTGTCCTTTTTTTGAAATAAAAACTTCTTTAGGCTCGTTGAGCATTTTTGTTCAAATTTTCACTTCTCTCGGCACTCCCGGAGTGCCACTTTTTTTAAATGAAATCTTCAGGCGCGTTGGGCAGTTTTGAGATGGGAAAAAAACAATTAAACTCGTGCGACACCGCCACCGACACCGCTACGCGATTTGCTACAAGTCGTAGCATTCGTAGAGGATCGCGAGGCGCACTGCGCATTTTTTGTTTGGGGGTGTTGGCAGTCAACTAATGACTTCTCCCGCTCTGCTATTACTGACTAAAATTCACCCTTGTTCCTTCAGTTGCCTGTGTCAATTGCCGCGGTGACTTTCTTTCGAATTTATCCGCGAGTCAGGGAACTGTCCTACTGAGGGAAAAAGTACACTTCTTAATAAGAGGTTACATATTTCTAAATCGTAATGGAAAGTAGGTACTCATGTTAACGAAACATAATAATCCAAATCCAACTGTCCTATCATTTGCCATAAGGGAATTCTAGTCCCTTCATCCCGGCACCATCATCCGATAAGCTCGATGGTATCATGATATTGCATTGTCACCGGACCACAGCCAAATTTCTGCTCTATCAGAAACCAAAAAGTGGTCGAAAAATTGTTTGCAAATTTTGAAGCGAACAACTTACTCGTACATAGGATTATTGCAAGCTAAATAAAAACTTGTAAAAAGGAATCTTAAATCTAAAATACGTATGTATGCACGAAGGCTGACCAGCCTTATCGCATTACGCGATCTCTTCCAGGCAACCGTGCCATATTTTATTTTAAAGCAACCTTTTTTTTTTGTTGGTAGCCCTGTGCTTTGATGAAGTGTGTCCATCAGAGAAATTAAGGTACTTAATACATAAACTGAAGTGTTTCAATCAAACAGAATTACTTGTCACGTCACTACTCCCTCGTTACAAAGTAAGTACTAGCAGTAGTTTGTGATCGAATGAGCTCTTTTTATGGTCAGCCGTAATAAGACCATTTTTAGCTAGTGACAGGTAACTGACCTATAGTTGAGTAAGAAGTGTCTTTTCGGAAGTATGATAAACATTATTGACATTACTGATTTCATAATTTTTAACAGCTAATGTCACATAGTATGAAAGCATGGGAATAAGTTATTGAAAAGCGGCTGCGAGCAGAGTGAAATCTCACAAAACCAGATCGGTTTTATGCCTGGTCGGGGTACAACGGATGCCATTTTCGCTATCCGTCAGCTGTGCGAAAATACAGAGCTGTGCATAAAAACTTCCACATGGTGTTCATTGACCTCGAAAAGGCATATGATCGGGTGACTCGAGAGGTTTTGTGGTGGGCCCTTAAGGAGAAAGGTGTGCCTGGGAAGTATGTGCAGTTGATCAGAGCGATGTACAGTCGATGCAGTACCCAAGTCCGGTCTGCAGTGGGCACTACTGACAGTTTCAGTGTAGCGGTCGGTTTTCGGCTCTCAGCCCTTACCTCTTCTTGATGATAATGGACGCTCTGACGTCGGACATCCAGGAAGAGGCTCCCTGGTGTATGCTGTTTGCTGATGACATTGTGCTGGTTGCAGAAAGCGTCTCAGAAGTCCAGAGCAGATTGGAGACGTGGTGGCAAAGACTGGAGAGTGTGGGCCTGAAATTGAGCAGAACCAAAACGGAATATCTGTTCTGCGATTTCGGCGGTCTCTCCAGTCCTATGCCTGTAGCTCTCAACGGAACGCCTATACCGATCTGCACCGTCTTTTGGTACCTTGGATCGCTTGTTCAGGTGAATGGCGATATAGACCGAGACGTAACGCACAGGGTCAACTCAGGATGGATGAAATGGCATCAGGTCACTGGAACAACTTGCGACCGACGGATGCCCCTTAAGTTAAAGGGGAAAATCTATAAGTCCGTGATTAGACCTGTCGTACTGTATGGGTCAGAATGTTGGGCTGTGAAAAAGACGGATGAAAAAAGACTGCATGTGGCGGAGATGAGAATGTTGAGATGGATGTGTGGAGTAACGAGAATGGATAAAGTGAGAAATGAGTACATTAGAGGTAGTTTAAAAGTGGCGCCAGTCACAGAAAAGTTGAAAGGGAACCGCTTATCTTGGTATGGTCATATAAAGAGGAGGGATGAAACACATGTAACTAAAAGAGTTATGAATATAAATATGGATGGATGGAGAGGGAGAGGGAGGCCGAAGAAAGGATGGATGGATTGTGTGAGGAGTGATATGAAAGAAAATGGAGTTAGTGATAGCGTAACGGCTGACAGGACAGAATGGAAGAAAAAAACGTGTTGCGCCGCCCCCAAGTAACATGGGATAAGGGCAGGAAGATGATGATAATACTTTTTAACACGCTTTTATTTCGTTTGTTTCCCGTGGCACTACCAGTAGTACCACGGGAACTGCCAAGCGATCCAGTAGTTCCACGAGAAGTTTTTTTTTACCCATGTTACACTCTTAGTCGACATTTCATAGTTTGACACCTGTCACTTTGACACCTGTCCTTTTGACACGAACTTTCTTTTTAACACGCTTTTATGGGCAGCAGTAATAAGACCATTTTAGTTAGTGACAGGTAACTGAATTAGTGTTGAGTAAAAAGTATTTTTTCGGAAGTATGAGGACCATGATTGGAATTACTGATTTCATACTTTTTATCACGTTTTTATTTCATACTTTATAATATGCTTATATGGGTAGCAGTAATAAGACCATTTTAGCTTCTGACAGGTAACTGAATTACTGTAGAGTAAAAAGTGTCTTTTCGGAAGTATGATGACCATGATTGACATTGCTGATTTCATACTTTTAACACGCTTGTATGGGTAGTAAGACCATTTTAGCTAGTGTCATGTAACTGAAATACGGTTGAGTAAAAAGTGTCTTTTCGGAAATATGACGACCATGATCGACATTACTGACTTCATACTTTTTAACACGCTTTTATTTCATATTTTTAACTTGCTTTTATGGGTGGTGACAACTAAACTACTTTTGATTAAAAAGAGTCTTTTCGGAAGTATATACTGTTGAGTAAAAAGTGTCTTTTCGGAAGTATATACGGTTGAGTAAAAAGTGTCTTTTCGGAAGTATGACGACCATAATTGACATTACTGAATTCATACTTTATAACACGCTTCTATTTCATATTTTTAACAAGCTTTTATGGGTAGCAAGACCATTTTAGCTAGTGTCAGGTAACTGAAATACGGTTGAGTAAAAAGTGTCTTTTCGGAAATATGACGACCATGATCGACATTACTGACTTCATACTTTTTAACACACTTTTATTTCATATTTTTAACTTGCTTTTATGGGTGGTGACAACTAAACTACTTTTGAGTAAAAAGAGTCTTTTCGGAAGTATATACTGTTGAGTAAAAAGTGTCTTTTCGGAAGTATGACAACCATAATTGACGTTACTGACTTCATACTTTATAACACGCTTCTATTTCATATTTTTAACAAGCTTTTATGGGTAGCAAGACCATTTTAGCTAGTGTCAGGTAACTGAAATACGGTTGAGTAAAAGGTGTCTTTTCGGAAATATGACGACCATGATTGACATTGCTGATTTCATACTTTTTAACACGCTTTTATTCCCTAGCTTCACCTGTATGTAACTATGTAGAAAAATCTTAGAAGTTAAATGTGACTCACTTACGGGTTTTCGATTGAGCTGAAATTTTGAATACATGTTTAGTTTGACTGACGATGCATGATTATCTGAATGACTTCATTCTAAATACAATGTGGCGGAATTCCAAAGATGGCGGGCTTATTATTTTAAGTATATAATAATAATAATAATAAATAATATAATAATAATAATAATCTGTGGCTCGACTGTCAACCGAACTGACAAAAAAATTTTCTCTGCATATTTTATAGCAATTTTATCAACAAACTATTTTATTTTAAACATTCAAAAATGCATGCAAGACCAAACAAAACCTACAATAATACCTACAATATGTAAATAATAAAAAACAATAGTCAAAATGATAAGACAAAGTTAATAATGTCGATGAATGAAATAGTGAGAAAAGAAAAATGTTGACGAGAGCCGCAGCCCGCAAAGCACGCCCACCACCTCCGGCCTCGTCGCTCAGCTCCGCCTCGCCGCCGCCGGAACCCAGCCCCACCGTGAGTGCTGTGACACCGGCCGCGGCAGTTGCGTCGAGCTCCAGCGACGAGTTCTTCTCGCCGCCGACGACACCACCACCAGCGCGTCGACGGGGAGGATGCCGGCCGCCGAGCAGCTTAGGACCTCGAGGCCCACCGGCCTCTGATAGGGTCCCAGCTCCCGGTGGAAGTGTGAAGCGCATGCGATGGACACAACCCATCAATGAAAATGTCATGCGCTCATACTATGGGGCTACAGAGGGAGGTAACAACCTGACCGCGTACCGTGTTCGGATGCTCTCTTTGTTTCAGGTGCTTGAACCAGCCGTCAACGTTTCGGCCCAACGACTGTCGGATCAGGTGCGGGTCATCCAGCGTAATCATATGCTGGATGATACTGTACTTGATCGCCTCCGAACTGAAATGGGTAGCCATGTCATTGTCCCTCCGACGCAGACTGTGGTACCAGTGGTGGTACCACCGTCTAACCATGCTCCCAGCCACGCTGACGAGGAGTGTTATGACATGGTTACAAACGTAAGTACCCAGTGCAATGACGAATTGAGGAGTGCTTTGGAGTGTGCTATTCGGGAATATCGCAACATGCCACCCGAACTTAGGCCACGCTTGCCTCGTTTGCCCATGCATAATAGGAATAAGGCGCTGGTGGCTGCTCTGGATTCGCAGTTGTCAAATTATTTTGATAACTGCGAAGACCTCACTGACACACACTCGATAATGTACTGCGCGGCTGTAGCGGCATGTCATGTAGCTCACGTCAAATTCTCTAATGACAGAGCTACACGACCGAAACCAGCCGTGCCGGCTTGGCAGCGCAGGGTCGAGTGTCGTATTGGTGGGGCCAGAGCACTCATCGGCAAACTAATCTGCTTCAGGGAGGGCAACACTCGCCCAAGAGTGATGCGCTTTGTGAGACGGGCGTTTTCGGGAACTGATATCAGCTCCCGAGACTATATGTCTCGTGTCACAGAGCGCATCGACTTCCTGAAGCAGAAGGTGTATGCATGGGCAAACCGCATCCGCAGGTATAAGCGGCGGGTGGAGCGATACACCCAGAATCGCACATTCCGGAGTAATGAAAGGTGGGTGTATAGGGATTGGGAGCGACCGGAACAAGGTGTGACTGACACGCGTCTGCCGGATGATGACGCCATGAGTTCATTCTGGCGCAACATCTGGTCGGTGCCTGTCAGTCACACCGAAGGTGTCTGGACTCGGGAAATCGAGCGAGCATGCGATCCAATAACAGAAATGGGGGCAATCACTATCAGCCCCCAAGATGTAGCCCGTGCAGTCCGTCCGTTGCCTAATTGGAAATCTCCAGGGCCGGACGGGCTGCACAATTTTTGGATAAAGTGGCTACAAAGGTCGCACGCTCGCTTGGCATCTCAATACCAGGCAGCCTTGGAGTCTGGTTCGCTACCCGAGTTCCTTACAACAGGAATAACCCACCTGCTCCACAAAGCAGGTAGTACCGCGGAACCTAAAAATTATAGACCGATCACGTGCTTACCGACGGTCTATAAGGTTCTTACATCCATTTTGAGAGCTAAGATTAACACACATATAGATAGTAATTGTATCATGTCTGCCTCTCAAAATGGATGTAGGAATGGGTCCCGTGGTACTAAGGAGCTGCTCCTCATCGATATGACCATTAGCCAACAGGTTCGGCGTTCCCGAAAGGATCTATCGACATGTTGGATAGACTATAAGAAGGCCTATGACTCAGTTCCTCATACATGGCTCATGAGGGTGCTAGAATTGTATAAAGTTGATGCAACGCTACGCACCTTCTTGATGTCGTGTATGGGGCAATGGAGGACGGTCCTTCGCTATCCAGGATGTCGAAATATCCAGAGGAATAGCGAACCGGTAAGGATCGAGCGGGGTATATTCCAGGGTGACAGTTTGAGTCCGCTTTGGTTTTGCCTAGCCTTGAATCCTCTAAGCACACTGCTGGAGAATTCAGGGCTAGGCTATCGGTTGAAGAGAGGTGGTCAGGTTATATCTCACCTCCTTTACATGGATGACTTGAAACTTTTTGCCCCCAGCAATCTGCAACTGATGGAGCTACTGAAGGTAACTCAAACCTTCAGTAGTGCCATCAGGATGGAGTTTGGTGTGGACAAATGTGCGGTCATGCATGTAAAGCGAGGGGAGATTGTGGAATCCGTGGGAACTCAACTCTCGGATTCCATAAACCTGAGATCCCTCTCTCCAACCGAAACCTATAAGTATTTGGGTATGTCGGAAGCGTTAGGTATCAATATTGCTGACATGAAGCAATCGTTGAAGGAGCGCTTCTTTGGCCGCCTGAAGAAGGTATTTAATAGCCTTCTATCAGGTGGAAACAAGGTGCGCGCCTTCAACGGTTGGGTCATGCCGGTATTGATGTACTCTTTCGGCGTACTCAAATGGACTCAAACAGAACTTGACGCCCTGGATAGGCGTGTCCGTACACTGCTGACTGCATTTCGAATGCATCACCCACGTTCGTCGGTGATGAGACTGTATATCCCGCGGAAGTGTGGAGGCCGAGGCTTTTTAAATGCTAAGACCCTCCACAACCGCGAGGTATGCAGTCTAAGGGAATATTTCCTAGCTGCTGACGTGGGTATGCATCGAGATGTAGTGGCGGTGGACAAGGGCCTTACTCCACTCTCCTTGGCTAACGAGAACTGGCGCAAACCTCTAGTGCTTGACACTAACGATCGCAGAGAAGTATGGCAGAGTAAGGAACTTCACGGACGCTTTTTCCGGGCCCTACATGGGCCCGATGTAGACCAACTAGCGTCCGTCGCCTGGCTGCGTGTCGGTGACCTCTTTGGGGAAACCGAAGGTTTTGTCTGTGCAATTATGGACGAAGTTATCATGACGAAAAATTACCGGAGATTTATTGTGAAGGACGGCACGGTTGACATATGTCGGGCATGTCATCGTCCGGGAGAATCAATCCGCCACATAATCTCTGGTTGTTCTCGTCTGGCTAACGGTGAGTACTTGCATAGGCACAACCTTGTAGCCAGGATTATCCATCAGCAACTTGCTCTGAAATACTCTCTTGTGGAATCGGAAGTGCCGTACTACAGATATGCGCCCGACCCAGTTCTCGATAATGGTCATATCTCATTGTACTGGGATCGGTCCATCATCACTGACAGGACTATTGTAGCCAATAAGCCTGAATAGTGGTGGTGGACCGAATCGAGAGGCGTGCAATGATTGTTGACATTACCGTCCCACATGACGAAAACCTCGTGAAAGCCGAGAAAGATAAACAAATCAAGTATATTGACTTGGCTCGCGAGGTTGTCGACATGTGGGATGTGGACTCAGCGATCATTGTACCGATAGTCGTGTCAGCCAATGGCTTAATAGCCACGAGCCTCGACCAACACCTCAGGAGGCTCTCGTTAGGCGGCTGGATCAAGGGCTTGATTCAGAAAGCAGTACTTCTGGACACGGCTCGCATTGTCAGGCGGTTCCTCTCTCTGGAGCCCTGACCGCCGGTAGCTTGGACCCTATTCCCGATACCGGTGGGATACTATTTTTTATATTTTTAAATGTTTTTTTTTTATCCTTTATATTTAAATATTTAAAAATGTAATTAATATGTGTATAAAAATGAATAAACGGAATAATAATAATGATTTATTCTTCAAAAAAGTACAAAAAAACTTTACAAGAAACAAACTTAAATTTTTGTGAGGTGAATGTACAGAGGCATTATAATTAGACAACGACTCTCAAACTGAGACATGCTCGTATCTTGGGTAGTCGGGGTCGACCGTTTCAGATGTCGTATACATATCACCGTCCTGTTTTGAACCAAAATCTTACACTTAACAATTGTACATAAATAGCAACTTTATATAATGTGTATGTTTCATGTTAAATTAATATAATATATAATATGCATTCCCCTGATATGGGTTTCAAATGAAAGAGTAAGCTGAGACAAATACTGAAAATAAAATGACGTCACTCTAAATGCGTGTTTTTTAGTTTTAAAACTATAATCTTGTTATATAATATTTCTTACTCTAACTAAACTAAAAATAGGCTAGGTTATGATGCTTTTGACTGAATATGTTTTTTAGGGATTTTCTTTGTGAGTCAGAATTGAGTCAAACAATAATAAATTATTAAAAACTGGCCAAGTGCGTGTCGGACTCGCACACCAACCAGTTCCGTACCATAAACTGAAAAAAAAAACACGTTTCTGGAAACGTTTTTTTTTTGGGCTGTGACTCATAATCCGTAATAGTTAGATAGTTGAAATTTTCACACAGCGTCTATTTCTTTAACCGCTATAACAACAAATAATAAAAATAAATTAGAAATTAAAGGGGGCTCCCTAAGGGCCCGCCTTAATTTTTTTTATTTTCATTTTTTTTATTTGCTGACAGAGCGGCAACAGAAGTACACATTCTGTTAAAATTTCAACCGTGTAGCTATTACGGATTGTGAAATACAGCCCGCTGACAGACAGACGGACAGTGGAGTCTTAGTAATAGGGTCCCGTTTTTAAACTTTGGGTACGGAACCCTAAATATAATATTAGGAACCTGGAAAAAAAATCATCAATACAGTTCGGGATTCTAAATGAACAGTGCCTCTAAAGCTCGTATTCTAAAAAAGATTATCGAGAATCTTATCTCTTTTTCAATTTGAAAGATTAGTTATATCATCTTTTTTTTTATCAATCCATCATCCAGGAAGCTTAATTTTGTTTTTCTGAGAGTCAAATCGAAGTGCTTCAATAAAACTAAAGCCTCTTTTATAGCAATTGCTACAAAGAGGTCTATTTAAATTTATGGCTACTTCGTTTGAATTTTCTCAAGGCTTACAAGTTAACTGTCTGGTATTATCAGTTGGAACTTAAATAGCCTGACAAGAAAACAATTCTAAATCTTGTGACTCTTACTTAAGGGTCTACTCTCGGCCAAGTGGCGACCTCATTGAATAAAAAATAGTAGCTTAGCGTAGAAAATAAATATTAAAGAATCCAACGTCACGTTTGTTACAAAGAGGATAAAGTATTTTATGAGACCTGTTTTATCAACGTAAAAATACTATTTTTACGTTGTTAAAACAGGTCTCATAATGTTTCGTATCCAAAGTAGTAGGCAAAAGTGTCAGAAACGGCCGTTTTTGGTACTTTTGCCTACTACTTCTGATATGAATTCTTAATTCTGAGACCTGTTTTAACAACGTAAAAATACATTATCCTCTTTGTAACAAACGTGACGTTGGATTCTTTAATATTTATTTTCTACGCTAAGCTACGATTTTTTATTCAATGAGGGCGCCACTTGGCCGTTAGTAGGGCCTTAAAAGAGACTGGATAAAGGATGAGAAACTCATTAATTCCTCTAACAAGCAATTTCGTTGGTTGCAAAACAATTAAGCCTGACTAGCTTCTGCCAGTGGCTTCGCCCGTGTACAATTAATTCTTACTTCTACCATTATAAATTATAGCCTATATAGGGTGACTGGTAATTAGTGACCGATACTTAAGCACGTGATTGTACTCATAATTACAAACAACTTTCCCAAAGAAATTTTTTTTTTTATACGTATTCACTTTTTTCACAATAACAACAGTTTGAAATTCGCGCGCGCTTGAGCGCAGTGGCCGTCGCAATCAGCTGTTAGCACTGAAGCAAAGGGAGTGGTGCGGGTGGCCGGGGAGCGTGAGACGCTACTACTATCACATTTGCCCTTTCCCAAGGTCAGATTATCAGCTGATAGATCGTGCCTACTTTTAATTTTACGGCGCGCGCGTTCCTAAATATTTTGTAGTTATGCGGACATACGTTGTATCTTAAAAGTATTAGTCAAACAAAACCGAAACATGTAGGTACCTACACTGCTTAGGTACACCGCAAACGGCACGTGGTGCCCGGCCAAGCGGGCTTGCGAGCCGTGCTATGTACGATACGAGACCGCGTCTAACAGCTGATTGTAGCGGTCCCTGTTCTCGCACGAGCGCGTATTGCAAACTGCTGCTGCTTTATTGTGATAAAAGTGAATAAGTATAAAAAAAAAGTTTATTTGGGTAAGTTGTTTATAATCATGAGTACAATCACGTGTTTGAGTATCGGTCACTAATTACCAGTCACCCTATATATGTTATTTTGATGTACTGGCTACATAATATCCTAGTTAGCTATATTTATTTATTTTGTGGTTACTTCTAGGCAAGCGTGTTCTGTCTTAGACCACATCATCGCTTACCATCAGGTGAGATAGTGGTCAAACGCGTGCCTAGCAACAATAATAAAAAAAAATCTGTAACATTTCATCAAAATCCGTCCAACTAATCTAGGCTATGATGATTCTTTCAATATTCTGCGAATGTGTCTACGTAGGTAAATTCATTTTAAAAGAAAAAATAAAAAAAATATATGAATTAAATTAATATTGAAATGAATGAATTTTGAATATTGAGATCAACAAGATGACCTTCATGACTTTTACGTCTTTATTACGTTGTTTCTTCGATTGAATAAAATATTTATAACAAAAAAATAGAATAACAGCGTTCTTGTCTACGTAGACATTGAATGTTTCCGCTACGGAGAAAAACATCCACGTTTATATTTTACGGGACACAAAAGTTGATTTTATTCATAATATTATTTTTAATACTTACTAGTTTCGTTTGAACTGTGTCTTAATTATAACTTTTTATCAAATAATTTAATTTCCGACCGTTAGGATATTAGGCTAGAATGTTTTATCGTTTATACTTTTTGTCATTTGTTTTTTTTGTTATCGTTACATGACAAATGAAATTTATCTAGCAAATAGGTTGCAAAATATTTATTTAGCAAATAGGTTGCAAATAACACTTTTTATACACGTCAATGTTTTTGTCAGTTTAAACTAGAGGACGGTGTTTCCTACCCTGACTACCCTGGAAAGAAACACCGAAACAAACTCAGAGGTTAAAGTCTCTTTTAAAGTTTTATAATCCATACAATGCTTAAATCCATACAATGCTTAAATCATATGAGAACTGTGTAGGAGACGAGCTTTTAAAGAAAGCACCAAGCAGGTTTGAGTGGACCTGACCAAGCAATCAATCAATCAATCTGCATAGCCTTTTCCCAACTATTTTGGGGTTGGCTTCCAGTCTAACCGGACGCAGCTGGATACCAGCATTTTACATGGAGCAACTGCCTATCTGACGGGGTGATGGGATGGGTAATGCGATACCCCTTGGTAAGACTGGTTGTCAGACTTTCAGGCTTCTGACGACCCGTGACGACTGTCAAAATTCCACGATTGACAGCCGGGACCAACGGCTTAGCGTGCTTTCCGAGGCACGGAGGAGTCTCGGTAGGTAAAAAATGTCACCCATCCATGGACCAACCCCGGCGAGCGTAGCTTAACCTGATGGATCGCCCGTGCGGCTGTTATTACTTTAGCCACGAGCTCCTCCCAGACAGTGTAAGCATTTGTCAGTTATTGTGTAGCTCAACTCAGAACTTTATGGAGGTCAACGAACCGACGAACAATACCAAAGTAAGGATATTTGGGTAAGCCGCAAAAGTACTCAAACTTACAGACAATGTTAAAAATTACTGGAAAAAGGAAAAAATAAAATTATCAACCCCACATTTACAATAATAAAGTAATCAATACCAAATAAACAGAATGTATATTTGTTTTGATCACTCATTATTTATACGGAAAGGTGTGGTCATATTTAAAGAACTGCATCTGTCCATGGAAATGAACAACTTTCTTCAAGAAAACCTGAAGAAATTCATAAAAAATAATTGAACCTCCCATACAAATATTGATCAGCTGATGATAGCTTTATAAGGAAAGTTGATTTTTTTTTGGCAATTTTCTTTTTTTTCTTGGAGAAAGTTGTTCATTTCTATGGGCAGAACCGGTTCTTAAAATATGACCACACCTTTCCGTTACACACTGTATAATACTTTACGAAATAAAATTAATGTCAAAAAAATAAAATAAAATGTCAATCAAAATATAATATAACAAAGTAATTATTCATGTGAATAAAAACAATGTCGCTGAATAAAAAAGCATAAAGTATAATGAAAACATTGGCTTATGAACCAACATCACTGAAGCATCTCAATCCCAAGCCTTTTTGTCCTCAAGGTAATCTTTCATTGTATAAAAAGCTTGCAGACATAGCTTACGTTGAAATGTATAGAAATGTATACATTGGCATCTAAATAAACCAACTATTTTCTTAAGCCTGGTTTTAAGAAAAACTTTGCGTTTGTTTCTTGTGTTTACGCTATGAATACCACTGTATTTTTAAACAGATATTTTATGTGCGTACATGAGATTCTCATAAATATACTGAGAGGGCACAGTCATAATATTAATCTCTTTAAAGTTGTGTCTGAGGGAGTGTCTGGGACTTAATTTATATATTGCACGAATAGCCCTTTTTTGTAAAACAAAAATTGGCGTTGTTGGTTCTGTATATACTTACTTTATACTCATAACGTGTAACAAAACCGGTCAAGTGCATTTCGAACTACGCACATTTAGGGTTCCGTACCAAATAAAGGAATTATCAATGAAAAAATCTGATTTATCAATATATTGGTATTTTTTAGTAAAATATTCGTAGATATCTAATAATATACATCCACCATCAACACCTTTCAAGTTCAGGTCAATGGGAAGTTAAAAAATTCTTCGGAACAAACTTTTGTGACAGACGACGGACAGACGTAAAGACTGATAGACGGACACGTGAGTGACAGCAATAGGGCTCCGTTTGAACCTTACGGGTACCGTACCCTAAAAATGTGTCTCACTTTGCCAGACAAACTTTCAAATTAACTACATACATCGTGACTAATTTTTATAGCACAACCAGACGAACTTTAATTAGTTCTTCAGAGGTTAATGGAGTCACACCGCTATAAATAAAAATAATTGATAATAATATTTACATCAGAACATAACTACAATTAATTTATTTAAGAGATATATATACAAACTAACAATAATACCTAACATGTACAAATGCGTATGAAAATAACTATAAATAGAAAAAAAAACCCTCCATAAAGACAAAACCTTATTAAACTTTTTCAAATTAATATTCCTATTCTTTTAAGTAAATTCATGAATAAAATTATTTAACATCTCATTCTTTAAATTAATATACGACATTTAAAAAATATATAATTTTATGTATAAATAAAACAACAACACTTTATTTATTCAAATAATTCACAGAACTTATTTAAAATTCTAATGACAATTTAAATAAATAGTAATGTTATTCACAAATATATATATTTTTTTACAAGTAGGTTGCTTAATCTAAACATAAAATACACAAAAGTATTAGCATTTGGGGCCAAACTAGGCATAACCTGTATTTCAGCCCTCAACGCCAATCCCCCTGAGTTACAGATTAAGTATTTTTAATATGTTATTGCAATGATCCCATGTATGTATGAATGTACGTACTCGTATCTTATTCAACTTATAAAAGAAATTTTAGAAAAAAAAGATTACAATTTTTAAAAAGTTGTGTAACCAGTCCGCTCTTTGTTTGTGATGGAGGTGTGCAAGAATTTAAATGAAACTGAAATGAAAAATAAAATATGAACAACAAAAGTTATTCATATAAAAATGTAGTTAATAAAAATTCTTTTACATAAATTACCGCAATATAATTTGCCTAAGCTAATGACAATAGAGTCGATTTAGCCCCATGGCATGGCAACATGTAATCAATATGCCGACGACCCGTGCAATGAACCGCACTGCAGTCGCTGAACGCACTGCAATTGCCCTCAATAATAGGCCCGTGTACACTGACGCCTTATTTCCTAGTAGGCCGTCCGACGATTTAGTCGTAGACTGTGTTTTAGTTAATTCCATAATTAATTAATTATAGCTTGTGAAGGATCTCGATGACTTCACGATGATGATGACTCGGCATTATGGTATAGGTACTAAAATTGCTTGCATGAAATATGCGTTAAATTTAAATTTATTATTTTAAATTTAACGCATATTTAATTTTTTTATTATTAATTTATATAGTTAAATTTAGAGATCGCACATAATTTATAGGTAGGTAACCTATAATTATGTGTGATGTCTAAATTTTATTAAGTATGCTACTTCTCTAGGGTCTGTTTTAGTTTGTAGAGCTTGTAGAACACAAGGAATTAAAGCAATCAGGAAGTTATAAAAAATATCTTTAGATCATGTCGCTTTTGGAATTGACTTGAATTGAATCAGTTACTGTGATTATCGGTCCATTTGCTTAACGAGGTCTTAGGGCAGGTTTTATATCAGTCTAGTGAACTGTTGGTAGAATTTAAGTCTTAAATGATTACCTGACGATGCGATGTCAGCTTTGAATCATAATCTGTCTTTGACTTTTTAGGATACTAAAAAAAAGATGCAGGGTTGTTCATTTTAAACCTTGCTAATTTTTGTCGTTAATAAGAAAGTGGGATTGTTCTTACCGAGAATCACAAAAACTTTGTCAATATTTCTCGAAAATACCTTACCCAAATCTTCAACATTGTCCCCTTTTCTCGTTCCAGACCCACTGAGACGGGGCCTATACGGCGACCTGTGCTCGACAGTGGAAGACTGCCACTTCGCGGAGGCGGTATGCGACGACGTGCAGAAGACTTGCCAATGCCACCCCGACGTGCCCATCAGCAACTACAACGACAAATGTGGGAAACGTGAGTATAGTTTTAAACTTTTTTGGAGTTACCAATTCGCCATTATTCTCATTTGTCACCAAACTCCATACCGTTGCCTTAGACCTCAAACGTGCGAAAGAGGTAACTTTACAAGAGGAATGTGAAGAAAAATCTGAGCCCTGTAAAATTTTATTACCATAACTTATTTCTATAATAATAATTTATTTTTTTATTTATTCCTCCTCACAAGAACAGAATATACATACGAGTAACAAACAGTTACAATACCTCTATAGTTAACATAACTAAGTTGTAAATGCTGGTGTCTGAGGTAGGCGCGAAGCACCTGTATTACAGATCACCAGGACCCCAACCCGCAGTACCAGTTATAGTTCCACCGTTTCTAGAAAGTGTTGTTTTAGTTCTTAATTCAGATGCTTTTAAGATGTACATATATAACCTCAAATGCTTACTGGTGAGATTTTCGAACACACTTGTAATTTTTTTTGAGGTTCTCATGAACCGTCATTGATGGCGTTAATTGGTAACTTTTTTTTTTTTGTATGAAATAGCATGCGTTTCAATGTTTTCTTTCTAAAAATATAATAAAATTTAAAATACGTAAATATAGGCAAAATTAGGCGTAATATAGTATAGGTAATATTATAAAGGCGAAAGTTTGTGAGTGTGTGTGTTTGTTACTTCTTCGCGCTCAAACGGCTGGACCGATTTGGATGAAATTTGATATGTAGATAGCTTATACCCTAGATTAATATATAGGCTATTTTTATACCGGTTTACGCGGGTGAAACCGCGGGGCGCGGCTAGTAGGTAATATTTCCGAACTTTTCATTCTAAGGCGACCTACGTACCTAATGTGATACGTACATAGGTTAAGAACATTTTAAATCTTAGTTAAGTATGTCGATTTACGGCAATGCGTCTTTTTATGCCCACTTGAATTCGTGATAACCGTAAGAGTTCCCCTTTTAATGTTCCCATTGCTGGGACAGAGACCTCCTCTCTGTGAGAGGGTGTGGGCTGGTACTACGAGGGCCAAATGCAGGTTGATCAATGTCACATGAAGTTTTTGCTTCTAGGACATGCCGGTAGCTTCACGATGATTTTTTCACCGTTTTAGGAGTGTCACGTTGCAGGTCGGAGTATTGGTGTGACACGTAGAGAAGGACGTAGAGTAGGAGGACCGTAGATGAGAGATAGATGAAGATAAAAACGACGAGTTCTGACGTATATTTTATTATATACAGTAGGCTTGATTATATGGAGCACTTATTAATCGTACGTACACCATACACTGTGACTACGTAAAGGTATAAATTGTATTATTGCTAGCACTGGCGATGCTATAACTTACACAAAGTAAAGTGCAAGCCTGGGTTCGAACCCACATACAACTTGTAAGTCGCGGCCGTTACCACTGGGCCACGACTGTTTCCTATTAGGAGCCTAGATAAAAGCATTTTATCGTAACCTTAAAATGTCTTCCACGTCTGAGTTATTTCCAAAAAGAAAAATTGAAAGCTTGCTGGAAACTATAATAAGTTATATTTTTGTTATACCTAAGTTTATGAGATGTGTACTGAATATTTTGATAGATAACGCAAGCTTTCTTTTTTTCCTTTTTGAAGATAACACAGAAGTGGAAGACAGAGGAAGAGCTTGTATAAGACATGTTTATTTTTAGGATAAGTCCTAAAAATAAACATGTCATAAACAAGTTCTTCTGTATAATACAGAAACCTCTTATTCCCAACAATATGAATGTAAGAACTTGTACATTTTTGATTGCATATTCTACCTCAGGGGGCTCATACAATTGTTTTTTCCTGTCTTCAGTAATGGAGAACACTGTGTGGAATATTGTAACCTCAGTATTTTCTTTTGAATAAATTATTCATAACTTTGTGGTTTTTATGTTGCCGAACTCTTGTTCGTGTTTTATTGTACAAGGAAGACTGTAATTTCAGTGGGAGCTGTCTAGTAAAATGATATTTTTTGTGTGTTTTTTGACATTTTAAATTCAACCTCTGTAAATTGTTTGGGAATGAATTATTTTCTCATTTTGACATCAAGATTCAATCGTTTTGCTAAAGTAAAGTATGTTAACGATATTTTTTTAAACCTACAATAATAATACCTAGGTGCTAGGATAACCTGATTTTGTTAAGAGATCCCCCCCTCCTTCCCCCCCCCTTCCCCACAAAAAGTGAGAGAATGGCAAGATCTCTATAACGGCTTCGCTTACCAAGTTCTCTTGAAGTTCCTTAAATCTAGCTCATATCATGCACAATGTTAATCAGTAGCTTTTATAAAAAAAATAAACTTTATCAATTGTACAATTAGGTCTCACTTCTTTTATAAGTAAAGCCGTAAAGAAAGTTAGGCGTTCTTTCACATTTATGTTTTTGGTGGTATATCATTATTTTTGCCAAGCATACTTGTTTATCGAGTCCAGTTTCGGCTTTAGGTCCAGATCCTGGTTGACATCGATAAGAATATCACGAACACAAACACGTTATCGTTTATTTAGATTGTAATTGTTCAAAATATCCTAATAAAGTTATCTTATTCACCAGTACAATACATAATGTTCGAAAGTAGCTGCATTAATAACTTTTTTAAATTAATGATAGTTTTTATATTAGTATTAATTAATGATTTCTGACTTTTTCCTATATATGTATACATACGTCCATTGACCTGGCTTCATGCTTGTTTTTAAGTTCCTAAGTCACTTGTAAGTAGTCTAAAATTTTGATGACTGAGTGAGTCAATGATATAAATAGCGGTTTTTGGATCTCATTATCTCGTAAATAGTTAGTTTTTTTTTTAATTTGATTTGGTATAAGAAGAAAGTCTTACTACTTAAGCAAAATTGCGAGTGTGTGAGTCGAACAGTTTTTAAGTAATGGGAGTCAAAATTGGGCTGAAATGGTTCGGTACTAAGTCTTGAGTTTTGTAATAAATTGCATATCAAGTGACTCTTTATGCTGAATTGTTCTGACAATAATAAAAACAAAAACTGTATCACTCACATATATATATCTTTCGTGAGTGTAAAACTTCTGCATCACGAGTTGTTTGTTGGAAGTCATTACGGTGAACAGACTGAGTCAAGTCTTGTGTTTGTGACTTATAAAGTTTAATGGCTGGCTTAAAAAATCAATTAAACTTCAGTGTTTCACACGATATGTATTATTAGATTTTATAATTATGCTTTCTTTTGATTTCTTGCTTTGAAATTTGAAGAACGATGTTCAAATTATTATGCGCACAGTCATAATGTAAATTTTTTTGCCACCAATCATCATCATCATCATCATTTCAACCGAAAGACGTCCACTGCTGGACATAGGCCGCCTCGTGTCGCCACAATGACCGGTCCTATGCATTTCGGATCCAACGGCTACCCGCGACCCTCACCAGGTCAGCGAGCAATGTTCCCTGCCCACTGCCACTTGAGTTTGGCTATTCTTTGGGCTATGTTGATAGCATTGCCACAAATATGTTATAACCTTTTTTCAAAGCTTTTGAAATAGGGAATAGACTTCTTCTCGCAGAAGATTTTATCCGATGCTTTCCATCAGAGATAATCGTGAAATATTAGGAAACATTTTTTAAACAAGCTCTTCATTCATACACCAATTGTGTGTATGCTGTTGACCGTTCAGAAGTTCCTTAATCTGGAGCTAATCCTTAATATCGATTCAGGTCATGCTTACGTTAGACTATGAAATTTATAGACGGAGTGTCAAAATCCAGCAATCTGAAGTACCAGAATAAGAAACCGGCTTGTATCTGTACTCGCGAAATAAGCTCACATAGACAAAATGAGAAGCCGTTAAGTCATCGTTACGTTCGTCAAGGTCACTCACACATTATAACCATCCTGCTTCATTTAATGTCCAATGACGTTCCGTCTATAACCTTTTATAGGCTAAGATGCTTACCATGAACATGCGTTGTCATCAGAACTGAACCACCTTGCAAAAGTTTAACTCCATTGGATAGGATGAAGTGGTTCTAATTCAACTTGTGAGATTTGACCCGAACAAAGAAACATTGTAAGTTAAATTTTGTAAAAAAGTAGGTCTCAGACATTTGATTCTGTATCCTTAAAAATGTTCTTGTTCAAAGAATTGTAAAGTTTAAGATTAATAAGTTCTTTGATGTTTTCTTTTTTAAAAGGTGACAAAGTTTAGCTGGAACAAGAATATTTTTAGGGATATAGATTCAAATGTAGACTTACGTTTTTAAATACTTGGAAAAACTTACTACGACTTCTCAAAATTTTTCTTTGAACTCTTTTACTGTTGTTGCTACCTAACATGAACAAATCAATCTGCCTAGCCTTTTCCCAACTATCTTGGGGTCGGTTTCCAGTCTAACCAGATGCAGCTGAATACCAGTATTTTACATGGAGCGACTGCCTGTCTGACCTCCACAACCCAGTTACTGGGTAATACGGTACCCCTTGATAAGACTGGTTGTCAGACTTTCGGGCTTCCGACGACCAAAGATAATAACGACTGTCAAAGATCCACGATTGACAGCTGGGACCAACAGCTTAACCCGGCAAGCGTAGCTTAACCTAGTGGATCGACCCGTGCGGCTTTTTTTACTTTAGCCACGAGCTCCTCTAGCTAACTAACATGAACAACACAATTAATTGAAATTAATACTTTCTTCATTACTCGTGCCCCAAATGTCAAACAAATTAAAGTTTCCATACCGTCAAACGCAGGCGTGAATAAAACTTTGAACGTTACTTAATAATTGTTTGCAGCATATAGGTACTCCAATAAATTCATTAATTTATGTAGGGAAAGGAAAGGCAAGATGTACTTCCATCTTGCCAAACAATTAGGTAGTAGGCAAGATAGAACCTATCTATCCCGAACCGTGCAACTAAGCACCCGAATCTCTACGCACACGAGACATGTGTCCATCTTGTAATTTACGGACGGCGGCTTAGCCGCGTTCACGCTGCAGAACGACATGTACATGAACCTCTTGTTTTGCAGCGGTACGTTACAAAATCATTAGATTTGTGTAGTTATATTATTTAAAAAAAGGTAAGTTGTTTAACTTTTCAGTTTTTATACAAAGTACCTATTAGGGATAGATTCTCAATGAATTGATATATAAATAGATTTTTTTAAAGGATTTTCAAATAATTTATAATTAATATTGTTAATCAGTTTATTGGGTAAGATGGGAAATTGTGTTTTAAGGCAAGATGTAATAAGAAAATAAAAACAACGAAATACAGGGTGTAACGGAAAGATGTGGTCATATTTTAAGAACTGCATCTGCCCATCACTAAGAACAACTTTCTTAAAGAAAATGCGAGGAAATTCTAAAAAAATGTTTTTATCTCCCATACAAATATTAATCAGCTGATGATAACTTTGTATGGAAAGTCCAATGTCTTTTTTTGGGAATTTCCTTTTTTATCTTGGAGAAATCTGTTCATTTCCATGGGCAAAATCGGCTCTTAAAATATGACCACACCTTTCCGATATACCCTGTATAAACTTGAAATAGGTAGAAATCAGAAAAAGACAAGAATATAGTACATAATTCGGAACAGTCCTCACAAAATGACGTGTTTTTTGTGTGTAGGTAAGTAAGGAGTATGAAAAACCATAATATGTGGAACCCCCTGCAGAGAATTGGATACAGTGCCTAGTGTGTTGTGGTTGGGTACACCTACTATGTACAGACACAGAAGATGTGTATTTGTTAGTATTTCATGTGCCAATTGTAAAATTTTGAGATATCCTTTACATTCCATTTTACTCGAACATGCTTTCCATTCTGCTCTCAGGGTAAGGGCAAGATTAAATTTTTGACGGGTTTCTTTAAAGAGTCTTGACAGATTTGCTACACATCGTTAATTATTTTAATGACACAACATTGTAACCATTTAGGATCTCGACTTATAAAAATAATAATCAGTGTCGATTTCTTCACCATTGGGTACTTCCGACCACTGTCTGGTGAAATCTGTATCCGTCTACTCCCCGCCCGATCCTAGCCCTAGAGGCACCAGGCGGGTTTGGCGATACAGGTCAGCAGATTGGGATGGCATGCGATCTTTCTTCGCATGTTATCCTTGGCGGCCCACTTGCTTTTCTTCGACTGATGTTTCGTCGTGCGCGGACGCCGTGACGGATGTGTTGCGGCGGGGAATGGAGTACTACATTCCATTTTCTGACGTGACAATGTCTGGTAGGGCTCGACCATGGTTTGGTGCCGAGTGCAATCGCGCTGATGCGCTTAAACACGCGGCCTACCTGGCATGGGTCGACGCTCGGACGCGTAAAGCGAGTGACGTGAGTCAGAAGAAAAGAGCCTTCAACAGGGCTGCCAAGTTCTGCAAGAAGGTGTTGCGGAAGGCTCGGTTTGACCACATTGGCCGAATTGGGAACAAACTTGCTTCTTACCCAGCTGGTAGTAAGGCGTTTTGGTCCCTGGCTAAGTCGGTTGAATCGGACTTCTGCCGCTCCTCACTACCTCCACTGCTGAAACCCGACGGGTCGCTGGCCCACTCCGCTGAGGAGAAAGCAAGCCTGTTTGCCTCTCTGTTTGCGGAATCTTCGCGTCTAGATCCTGGTGGCGCGAGGCCCCCTGGTACTCTTGGTGGATGCGAGTCGATTATGTCAGACATTCGCATTCATCAGAAGGATGTCCGGAGGGTACTGCGTAACCTGGACGTGAACAAGGCTAGTGGTCCCGACGGGATACCGGCAATTGTACTGAGGACGTGTGCGCCTGAGTTGTCTCCGATCTTGACACGCCTATATCGCCTTTCGTTTGAGACTGGAAAAGTGCCGATGGCTTGGAAGCAAGCTAACGTGCAACCCGTACCCAAGAAGGGTAGTCGAGCTGACCCAACAAATTATAGGCCCATCTCGGTAACTTCCGTTCTCTGTAAGAGTATGGAACGTATACTGAATGGTACTCGTAAGCTCCTAGCATACCTAGAAGCTAACGATATCCTAAGTGACCGACAATATGGCTTCCGCCGAAATCGGTCAACGGGAGATCTTCTAGCGTATGCCATTCACATCTGGAGTGAGGCCATCGACAAACAAGGGGAAGCCCTTGCGGTCTCCCTTGATATCTCGAAGGCCTTCGACCGGGTCTGGCACGACAGCTTAATTGGCAAGCTTCCTTCCTTCGGTCTGCCCGCTGGATTGTGTGATTGGATAGCGGATTTCCTGAGGGATCGGTCTATCCGAGTAGTCATAGATGGCTGCTCGTCCGGACTGCTGGCTATTAATGCCGGTGTTCCTCAGGGGTCGGTGCTCTCGGCAACATTGTTTTTGCTGCATATTAACGATCTGCTAAAGCCCGGTACCTTTGGGTATGCAGACGACAGCACTGTTGCCGAGAGATACGTGCCAGACGCACGAGTCAGTGGGTCTCAGGTCCGGTCTCTCTGAGAGGCTATGGTTGGGCGCTTGAACATGTCCTTGCAGGCTGTCTCAGAATGGGGCGATGCCAATCTGGTTAAGTTCAATGCTGCTAAGACCCAGGCGTGTCTTTTTTCTGCTAAAAGGAGCCAATTTCACCCGGCTCCATGTTTCCGAGGTGTAACCGTGCCGATAACCGACCGACTTGATCTTCTTGGTGTTACTTTAACATCTACCCTCAATTTTGGTCCCTTCATAGAGGCTAAGGCTCAAGTGGCTGCCAAAAAGTTGGGGGTCCTCGCAAAGGTGAGACGATACTTCACGCCGGAACAGCTGCTCCAACTCTATCAAGCGCAAGTCCGATCGTGTATGGAGTACTGCTCTCATCTTTGGGACGGATCTGCAAGATACCAGCTTGATGCCCTTGAGTCAATTGAGAAACGAGCCAAGGGGATCATCGGCAATGATAGACTCGTTGAGTCAAAACTCCAAAGTCTTGAACATAGACGCCGAGTTGCTAGCCTGTCGGTTTTCTATCGATTACATTTTGGGGAGTGTGCGTCGGAATTGCATGATTTGATTCCGCCAAGCCCGTTTCATCTAAGGACCACAAGACGTACGGCGAAGTGGTTCATGGTGGACATCCCATCCATACGCACAAAGCGTTTTGAGAAAACATTCATTGCACGTACAGCTAGAGAGTGGAATTCTCTACCGGAGTCTGTGTTTCCTGTAAGATACAACCTGGGAGTCTTTAAGTCAAGAGTGAATAGGTTACTTCTAGGCAAGCGTGCTCCATCTTCGACCACATCATCGCTTACCATCAGGTGAGATAGTGGTCAAACGCGAGCCTATCAAACATAAAAAAAAAAAAAAGTTTAATATTATATTGTTTTCTTTACATCATAACTTGCCTTCCCTTCCCCTAGTAAAAAAGTGATGCTTTGTTAGAAACCAATTAATATGAAATCAAAGTGGAACTTTTAATCAAAGTTTTGTTTCTGAATCAGCATTCCTTTTCACCCCGTTTGTAGGTACTGCAACTAGTGTTAGTCATAAAAATGCTAATATTATATCGTGTCTAACAATGAAGTCATAATTTTTCTTGCTAACACTTTTCTAAGAGCGATTAATGAATCATTAGTAAGTATAACCCATGATTAGGTAATTTAGAATTTGCACGCAAATTGAATTTTCAAGAAGTAATTTTGGATGAATCACTTTTGACTGCTAGTTTTAGGGTAATCAAGCTTGCGTTTTTATTTCGTGTATAAACTCTCTGAAACACGCCTGAGATGGTAAGGGCATAAGGTGACCCGAAGAACATTATGACCTGACAACTCCTGAGCATTAAATAAAAGCGAGGAATACCCCCTCTAACCTGAATGTCCGTCGTAAATAAAGATCTGAAGGCTGGCAATTTGGAAGTTTCGACGACCCAGCACAGACACGTCTGGCGAAGAATGACGAGGAGAGCCGACTCCAAATAATGGGATAAGGTTAGCCGAAGAGAGAGAGTAATAAATCTGAAAAGGCTAATATAATGCCTATTTCGCAAAATTATGTCGCATTGCCGTGTCACGCTTGTCCCTTCTTGACGGCAACCTTTACGTCATAGTTGTAACATAAATATTTAGGCACATTTATCAGGTGCAAGAACTGAGGTCATTTATTTTAATCCTGCATCGCTCAAGCATAAACTGCAATGAGCCAACGGGTTGCTAAGTGTTTCTCTTCTCTAGTTGCAATAAACCTTACCTTAATAATCCTAATTATAAACACATACCACCTTTTTTTTGGGGGTGGTAAGAGGAGCGAGAGCTCGAGTCAGACTTTTACTGACTAAAACCCACCCCTGTTCCTTCGTTGCCTGAGTGCCCAGGGGCGAGGTAACTCTGTTACGAATTTCGCCGCGACCTAAACACATACCACCTTTTTTTTATTTTTTAGAAAAACTCATCTCACCTAAGCATATACATTTATGGAAAAGCAATAAAGATATTGAATATTGAGCTCCTCATAGTGTTTGCATCATATGCCATAGCCTCATTACGTAGAATTAGGGGCACACTTTTGTCATCGTGAGTATTATGGAGATGCTTAAAAATATATATTCGGTCTATCAGTTAGATAAGCGAAATAATATTGTATACGTATGTTTAGGGTTCCGTACCCGAATGCTCCAAACGGAGTCCTATTGTTGTCACTCAAGTATCCACGTCTGTCCGTCGTCTGTCACAAGCAAAAGTGTCAAAAACGGCCGTTTTTGGTACTTTTGCTTTCTACTTTGGATACGAAACACTTTGAGTCATGATTCCACAACGTAAAAGTACTCGTACCTTATCCTCTTTGTAACAAACGCAACATAGGATTCTTTCATCTTTATTTTCTACGCTTTGCTACGATTTATTATTCAATGAGGGCGCCACTTGGGGGCTATATACGCCTTAAGTGACGTAACAAACTCTTGAACTTTAATGCGTTTTATCTTTGTCCTAATTTATTGTTTTTGTAAAGCAAAATTACGTGTCCAATATATTTGGTAATCTAACTGACGAACTACATAATAATTATTTTTTTTACCCAGAAATCCTCCCTATTGTTGTGTTAGTAATGGTGGTTATTTTAGTAGGTCATTATCGTCTGCCTAGCCTTTTCCCAACTATCTTGGGGTCGGCTTCCAGTCTAAGCGGATGCAGCTGAATACCAGTATTTTACATGGAGCGACTGCCTATCTAACCTCCACAATCCAGTTACTGGGTAATACGATACCCCTTGGTAAGACTGGATGTCAGACTTTCGGGCTTCTGACGACCCGTAACGTCTGTCAAAGATCCACGATTGACAGCCGGGACCAATGGCTTAACGTGCTTTCCGAGGTATTACTATTTTAGTAGGTATAATGTACCAAATATTATCTTTGCTCTGAAACTTCATGGGAATAGAAATCCTCCACTAGATCCCTGAAATTTATCTGAATAATTAGATAATATTGTCTGCTTAGAACTCGAACACGAGGAGCTCGTGGCTAAAGTAATGACAGACGAACAGGTCGATCCATCAGGTTAAGCTACGCTTGCCGGGGTTGGTCCATGGATGGGTGACCATCTTTACATACCGAGACTCCTCCGTGTCTCGGAAAGCATGTTAAGCCGTTGGTCCCGGCTGTCAATCGTGGATCTTTGACAGTCGTTACGGGACGTCAGGAGCCCGAAACTCTGAGAACCAGTCTTTCCAAGGGGTATCGTATTTTACTCGCCGTCCGATCAGCACCAGGCCCGACGGTCGACGGCGCATAGTGTTCCACGCGCGCCTCAAAGAGTTGTCAGCATTCATGACGGGGCCCATCATGCCCGATGTCTGCCTAGGGTGTGAGGATAAATTCGAAAGAGTTGCCTCGCCCCTGGGCACTCAGGCAGGGAAGGAACATGGCTGGGTTTTAGTCAGTAAGAATCTGACACGCCCTCCTGCTCCACCCAGAGCGGGAGAAGTCATTGGATGACTTCCCACCCCACCCAAAAAAAAAAGGGTTTTCGTATTACCCTGTAACTGGGTTGTGGCGGTCAGATAGGCCGTCGCTTCATGTAAAATACTGGTATTCAGCTGCATCCTGTTAGACTAGAAGCTGACCCCAAAAAAAAGAAAAATTATAGTTGGGAAAAAGGCTAGGCAGATTGATTTTCTGCTAAGAACTGAGAAACGAGAACCTAGAGATCCAGTTTCGGAAACCATCACTACAATACAAAACTTTTTTACAAAAAAATAGAACGACTTCCAAAAAAAGTGCAAAATAACTTTAATTTCGGAAGTCGGTGTTCCTGTTTTGTCTTCGTTTTTTGACACCGACTTCCGAAATTAAAGTTATTTTGCACTTTTTTTGGAAGTCGGTTCTATTTTTTTGTAAAAAAGTTTTTTATTTTTCACTTTTTAGTTGTGGTTCCCCATTAAACTGTGTTAACAATTCATAGACATACGATAGCAGCAATCGCGGTTGATTTGCTGTCAATTTTTGAAGAGTTCCGTTGTCTGTCTCCGAAACCCATCATCAGATCTTTTTGAAATTTAAATGGGACCATTTCGGAATAAACCCCTTTCGAATAAAATAAGAATTTTGCAAATCCGTCTATATATGACGGAGTTATGCCCGAACATACATAAAAAAAAAAAAAAATACAAACATCCGAATTGATAACCTCCTCCTTTTTCGAAGTCGGTTAAAAACCGTAGATTCAGACAAAAGATTATTGACACAGGATTCTCTCTAATTAGTCTTTCAAATCTCCCCATTATTTCTAAGGTATTCTTGTATACGACAAGCAATTTATAAATAATTCATCAGAGCATAAGACTCAGACAAGAGTTAACCACTAAACAATTGTTTCACGAAAACAATGTAGCGTTTCTTAGGTTGCGATTTCATTTGATTTTTTTCGTTTGTGTGATGAATAGAAATAATAGTTTTTGTTATCGGTTTTTTGTATTATAACATATAACTAACATATATCGTATTATTGTGTTTTCTGGAGGACCCTCGGGTTGGCAATCTTCATCATTATTAGTATTATAATATTTGTTATGTCTACAAACACAATTAGGTATACTAGTAGTGTACGAGATTGATATTTTTGAAGACATAGATTCTTTAGCGGGGCTGAGCGATTTTTAGTAGGGGTAAAACTTATGGGTTCGCGTCACCGACATGGTAGAGACGTGTTGTTACAGACTGGCGAAACGCAGTTTTCACTTCTATCGGCAGTCTTCGTGACTACTTAGATAACGCATTATTTACCACCAGTAATGCCAGTAATGTTTTTAACCCCTATCTGTCCGTCTATGTGGATGTCTGCGGCACCGTTGCTCTTAAACGGGTGCACCGATTTGAATGCGTTTTTTTTAAATTTAAAAGCAGGTTTTCTAGCGTTGGTTCTTAGTCATGTTTTATCAAAATCAGGCTTTTTTCAAGGTCATCAGCTCTTTTGTGGTTTTGATGTAAAAAATCAACTCGAATGCCGTAACGGAAAACAACATGACGCTGTTGTGCCGCGATGCCCACACTATACCGCCACTCTCAAGTCTCTTCTCCCTAGAAACATCTATGCGAAAAAAGTAACAACACGCAACTACAACAACCAACAACAACAACCATCAACATCAACAACGACAACCAGCCACAACAACAAACAACAACAACATAACACCACCAACAACAACAACCAGCAACACCTACAACGACAACAACACCAAAAACAATAACAACAACACCAACAACAACAACAATTTTGAATTCTAATAATAAAATAGATGTTTCACATCTGCCGGGCGTCCCTTGAAGCCAACTTTTTTTTAAATGTCGCCTTTCTTTTTTGCGTTGGGGGTTTTTCAAAAGGTATCTTCTTTAAAATTGGTTTTGGTGTCACTTCAAATTGCAATAATATTATATTTCTTTGGACTGCCATTTTTACTAACCTTCCAAAAGTTGACGTAAAAAAACTCCTATTCTATGATATTCTGGTAGAGCCAGGATCCCAGAGCACCCAGACACGCAATTATTTTCTCAGCAACAAAATATGTGGGATAGAGTAGTGTTTGTATGTATTTCTGTGAGCTTGAGCTGACGACAACCTTTTTTTTCGTCTTGGTTTTCTGGGATCTTGAAATATGAAAAGTATATGAACAAACAACAAATTGTTCCTCACTAAACTGTCACAAAATAGCAACATGCATCGCGTGTAAGATTTCTTATCACCAAAAACATTAATAAAATGGGTCATAAAAGGAAAAACCCAGCTGCAGTCCTAATGCACGTCGCGTGTCCACATCCGAATATTATGCAGTAGTCTGAAGTCCTTGGCTTACTTAATGGGACTTTAACAAAGGACATAAGTCCTTCACATGTTTAGTTTAAAGTTTGAGCTACCTTGGCATATTTTAGATGTCTCTTAACGGAGATCTTTGATAGCAAAATATTATGCAACTTTCTAGTTTGTTTGCTATTTGTTTACTTCTTGAAACTAAGTTATAGGTAGAGGGATAGAAATATAATATTGATGCAAATCATGCAATCAGAACACGCAAATGCTTCTAGTGAAAGTTCAGATGGAAAGAGAAACACTTGAGAACTTAGTAACAAAAAAAAAACTGCCTAGCCTTTGCCCAACTATCTTGGGGTCGGCTTCCAGTCTAACCGGATGCAACTGAATACCAGTATTTTACATGGAGCGACTGTCTATCTGACCTCCGCAATCCAGTTTCTGTGTAATACGATACCCCTTGGTAAGACTGGATGTCATAATTTCGTGCTTCTGACGACCTACCAAAATCCAAGATCGACAGCCGGGACCAACGGTTTAACGTGCTTGCCGAGGCATGGAGGAGTCTCGGTATGTAAAGATGGTCACCCATCCATGGACTAACCCCGGCAAGCGTAGCTTTACCTGGTGGATCGATCCGTGCGGCTGTTATTACTTTAGCCACGAGCTCTTCAAAATTAAGAGAATTAGAATTAGAACAGCAAAAAATGGGGATAATAATATCAAACTTTTCTCATGACCGTACAAAGTCAACCGATATCCATTTTCACACCTAATTCTATATATTTGCGTAACACCATACATCCCTCTCAGCCTTTTAATGTCCCCATTGCTGGGGCACAGGCCTCCTCTCTCTCTTCGAGGGTGTGGGCCGTACTCCACCACGCGGGCCCAGTACGAGTTGGTGGATGTCTCATGTCTTCGAATTTTTTCTATTCTAGGACATGCCGGTTATCCTCTCGATGTTTTCCTTCACCGTTTTGAGAGCAGTGGTGATGAAATAATTTACACAAAGTAAAGCACCTGCCTGGGTTTGAACTCACGACCTACAACTTGTAAGTCGCGGGCAGTTACCACTGGGCCACCACTGCTCTCAGTTACATGTAACGATATAATTATGTACACTAGCTTCTGTTAGCAGCTTCACCCACTATGAATTATAACCTATGTGCTATTTAAGACTACAATCTATCTCTGTGCCAAATTATATCCAGACCCTTTCTGCAGTTCTAGTGTGATTAAGTATAAACATCCATCCAGCCACACATTTTTTTTTTTTAAATAGCCATACTTCCAAACTTTAGCATTTTTGCTATTACTAGCCTCTGCCAGCAATTTCTCCCGCGTGAAATTAGTTCTTTCCCCACTACAAATTTGAGTTTATGTGCTATTTATTTTTATTTATTTATCCTTTATTCGTCCTTTAGATATGCATATACAGTCGACATAACTTAAAAAAAATACAATACATATGAAGGAGCAAAACTTTTTAATGAAGTACCTGATATTTGTGTAATAGCAACAGCGTTTTTTTTTCGATTTTGGCTTCTCACGCTCTAGGGTGGAGCGGAAGGGTGTGTCAGACTCTTACTGACTAAAACCCACCCCTGTTCCTCCCTGCCCTGAATGTCCAGGGGCGAGGCATTCATATAGAAAAGCCCTGAAAGAATACGTTAGAATCAAATACTGACACTGATTGTCACAAAATAGGTACCTATTTTAATTCTTTGTTTTTTAAAACTGCGTCAAACCGCGTGGTTATCTCTCGATATGTAAGTGAACATTACATGTTCTTTTTCTTTGAGAAATAAATGTCTTTAAATCGGATCCATTCATGCCTCCATACTTTCGCATTTATAATATCATAGTGGGGTAGTAGGATATTAATAGGATAAGATTAACAGATTCATGAAAAACAATGTCGAATTCACTAGGTAAATAAATTACACGTGCAATTATCCGTATATCTGGAAAGTCTATATTAAGGTTACAAGCAATATAATTTTGAATATACCAAATTTAAGGACTTGTAAACTTATTAATAATTTAAGCAAAACAAGCAAAACATTAACGGTTATCGATCCGACATTGAATTTCCACGTTATGGTTCTAAGTCATTCGCAGTCAAGTGAGGCGTGTCACGCTCTTGGAGCCCGTGTTTGGGTGCCATGGTAACAGGATATAGGCTTACTTTATGAAGTATGAAGACTTGAAGAGGGTTATAAAGTTTTAGGCGGGAAAGCCGCGATGCGGAGTCGCGGCGCTTTAATTTTGCGTTATAGCTCTGCAAAGCTCTGTTGTTTTCGTTTTTATGGTCTGCTTCATGTTTTCTGGAAAAACTGCAGTCAATTTATGCGGCAAATTTTTGGAGAAACCAATTCAGATTCTTCTCTGCACCAATTTGGCAGTAAGTGCCTATCAGAACACTACAGAATTGGTACTACCTACCTATTTAATTCTCAATTTATGCCTTAAACTTTTAGTACATAAATTCTACTTTATTCAAAGGTATACAAACACCAGCGTCAAGCCATTTCATAGACATAACTATCCACAATAAATCATAGTTCACCAGCAAAAGTCGCAAACAAAGGTGTAAACTCAACTACGGCTCCTTGATAGTAGCACTCCAACTAAGTTAGTAAGATAAAACTTTCCCTGCCCTCTCAGAACTTATCTTTCACTCAAACTGCAACAACTAATAACTAGTTAGTTCCCAGTAACACTGGTAATCTTGTTTCAATTACTGTCAGAGAGAGTGAAAATAACACTGCTTCAAATGCTGCTCATCACTTATGGGACACACAAAGGGAATTTAATATTCATGCCACATAGCAAGTTCTGTTTCCATTTAGATCCACACGTAGATTTCACTGATGAAAATTGAAGTCCAAATCAAAATGTAGTTTTGGTAAATGAAATTGACGCTGATATGACTGTTTTTGTAGCTAAACTATCTGAAATTATAATTACCCTTGCCGTAGATCAAGTATTATGAGAGTGTATGTTTGGATTTTGATTCAGCCTGCGAGCACAAGCCCTGTCCTCCCTCCCTTCGCCTGTATACTCCCCTCTTATTGAGCATGTCGTATTATTTTATGATTCACCACTTATCGATGTTCATCTTTTGTTTTTGATCTTTGCCTGCTCATGAAGTGTCGTAAATATTGTCGTCTGCGTATGAAGGAGCAATTGCTGTATTCCTCGAAAGTCCATAGGGCACTGCGTAACCTAGACGTGAACAAAGCTAGTAGCCCCGACGGAATACCGGCAATAAAATTGTACTGAAGACTTGTGCGCCTGAGTTGTCTTTTCAATAGTGTCGTACTATAACAGCTAAAATTTCAATCAAGCCTCAATGGTTCAATTAATTTAGATGAAACTTGGCACACGAATAAACCATGTCCTAGATCAGGGTACATGATATTTTTACTCTCGTAATGCCTACCTCTAATCTAGTAATAAGTTCCCTTGAGATAATTTCTAATATTCACTATGGCGAAACCGCTGGTCGAAAGCAGAAATCATACATAATAATGTGTAAGAGACTCAGGAGGTATCAGCAGGGTGCAGTTATTATTTATTTATCTTCGATACAATATAAGAATTGTAGGAAGCAAGTCTATGAATAACATTTCCATTACCTGATGGGCGAATCTTTTATTCAGCATAGGAAGAAACCCTGGCGATTCCTTTTCTGTTTTAGCCTTATTCCAGCTTTGAAACATCGACTCGGTATTCTATCTAATAACTTTGAAGACATTAATTATCGAGCAAATTGATTCGTCACCGCACCTAAACAAGAAAGCCTTGAGTTTTTAAAAGTAGAAAAGGCGTTTCAAATTATATATTAGAATTGTCAACAGTATCGTAGCACCTTTATAATTTAAGTAGTAGTCAGAAGCCCGTCAGTTTGGATTAGTTCTTACCAAGGGGTAAAGTGTCTCGGGCAATAACAGAGTTGTGGAGGACAAAGATAGTATGAAAAAAAGACGTGTGGCACTCGGACACTGCCGCGGTAAAGCTATTGCATAGCATTTTTTATCAACTTATGCAAATATAATTTTTTTTTTTTTTTTTTGTTTTTTTTTTTTTTGTGAAGTTACACTTCTTTGGCGTAACAAGATAAATATCATCATCATCATCATCATCATCATCATCGTCATCGTCATCATCAACATCATCATCATCATCATCATCATCAGCATCATCATCGTCATCGTCATCATCATCATCATCATCATCATCATCATCATCATCATCGTCATCATCATCATCATTATCATCATCAATATTAACAACACAATATCATCAAAAGTCAAAAGTTCTGCTTTTCATCGATGCTCGTAGATGGCAAAACTAAAAAGTATCACCGCTGTGCCGGTCGGAGTGGGGGTGTTAGGTTATTTTCGTTACGGAATTTCTGGATTCGGTCTCCATGCTCAAGGCCCGCGATAGAAGCTATGCAATAGCTTAAAAAAAACCGAGCAAGTGCGTGTCAGACTTCGCACATAATAGGACTCCGTACCAAATGAAAGAATTATCAAAGAAAAAATCTAATCTATCCATGTATTTGTATTTATTAGTAAAATTAATAATATACGTTATAGTAAACTTTATCACCAAATTTCAAGTGCATTGGTCAACGGGTAGTTAAAAAAATCTTCGCACAAAATTTTGTGACAGACAACGGGTAGACGGACAGACTGACACGTGAGTGACATCAATAGGGCTCAGTTTGGACCCTTCGGGTACGAAACCCTGAAATAATATGTACTTTCGTACCCATATTTTTTCACATATGCACATAACCTGCTGTATTATGTGCATTATGTCTCTACCACCCTTGGTTGACTGGTGGAGAATACCTAAGACATTAAGTTCGCCTTTGAACATTGGTTTCAAAAGTTAAAAAAAAATTGCCAAATCTCTAAATTACAAAGAAGAATATTTGATAAATATTCGCCATATTCCCTTCAAAGTGGAAACATTATTTTGTGGGAGCATTTATTTCAAATGAAATACTTTGACTAAGCTCAGATTGTGTCATACGATAAACTCACAAAGGAAACCACACTTTAATCAGATCAGTAGCCATCACAGACGAAAACTATTTGCCTGAATTTAATGTGGTCGCTTTTATCGTATGGAAAGAATGGCTCACGAAATACAATGGAGCAAATATAATTTGATGTAACGTACATAAATAGTTCGGGTTTATTGGATCATAAACTATTCTCGTGTCGCTGATAAGAGTAACCTTGGTAACGGCTTATCGGATTAAGTTTAGAGTATGAAGGATTTGAATAGGTAGATACTAAATATTACCTTAGTGTGGTGTTAGGCAAAGAGAGCCTACGCAGTGGATAAAGTTGGGCCGTGGATGATAATGGTGATATGATATGATATTGATAACGATAAAATCAGTGTCTCGAAATTGAACAAAGGAACAATCCGCGCTAATATTTGCTTAAATATAAACCAAAACGATATCGTATGCTGTTTCTCATCCTAATAATAATGAACTGTAAACCCAAAGTATTTCCACATACGCGGGTTAAGTGAAAACCCCGGTTTGGTCCTTAAATTCTTTGAATGACTCCTGAATAATATACTATGCAAATAAAGTGTTCACGAGAAGGAATTAAGTTATGTCAACACAAAATTACATTATTTTGAGGTTGGAGAAAGATGAAAATAGTGTCACATTTTCAGAACGTTCACCTCCCTTACTCTCTAGACAATATGTCACCATTATGTTAGGGTTCACAATAGTAATAATCGGTCAATGTCCAAAGTTTTTTTGGTCAAGAAACTCCAATATTGGAATAGAACTTTTCGTATTTCGCATCAGTTTCTTTTACACGAAAATGATGTTAGTGTTACATCTTAAATGGATTGTGTTGAGATACGTGATCTAATAGCAAATGTTTGTAATCGCTTGGGGTTGGATATTGGTATACTTGTTACAATAGCAAATGTTTGGAATCACGCAAACCAGAAATCAAACAATTTTGGCAATCGTCAAATCAAAAACCAGTTCTCAGTTCTACACACCGGCACAATTAGGGGAACACAAAAAAAAGACAGTTTTTTTTATAAATTATTTGCTTTTTATGCAGGTTTTTCGCTTCATTTGGGTATGGTTATTCAATATAAATATGACACAACAGAAACTAGGGTTGAATATAATTTATTTACAGATAATTACAGAAAACAAAGAAATTTGAGACATTATGAATTTATAAAACAATTCTTAAAATTAAATTATCTTTGAAAAGGTTAATAAAGAACATAATTAATATCTTGTATTGCCTCCACGAGCTCTAATTAGGGCTTGAATACGTCTGCCCATGCTTTTAATGACACTTTCAATCATTTCCTGGGGCAAATTGGCCCACTCTTCAATCAGCGCCAATTTTAACTCCTCAACATTTCTAGGAGGTGGAATCCTCTCCCGCACTTTCCGTCCAATGATGTCCCAGACATGCTCTATCAGATTCATGTCTGGGGACCGTGCTGGCCAGTCCATTTGAGTAATTTCGATTTCATTGAGGTAATCGCGAACCACGCGAGCAGTGTGCGGCCGTGCGTTATCGTGCATAAACACAAAATCTGGTCCTATAAATGGGGCAAAAGGCATTACATGGGGTTCCAAGATCTCGGTTATGTATCTGTGTGCAGTCAGAGAACCGCCATCAATGATGACCAAAGCGGTGCGTGCTGTTAAAGTTATGCCACCCCACACCATAACGGACCCTCCACCATATGACACCGTTTCGGTAAAATTGGCTTGATGGTACCGTTCTCCTCGATACCTCCACATCCTTTCCCTCCCGTCGATGAAATTTACACAGAATCGGCTTTCGTCAGAGAATAAAACACGATCCCATTCATCGGACCAATCTTGGTGCTGACGAGCGAACGCTAATCTTGCAACTCGATGACTTACCTCAAGTTTAGGCGCTTTAGCCGGTACGTATGACTTTAAACCAACTTCGTTTAACCTTCTTCTTACTGTTCGTTCACTTACACGCACGTTACGCACTTCTTCCAAGAAATTTCGGGTCTGGACAGCTGTTTGACGACGGTTTTTCAACGTTTGCACCCTTATAAAACGTTCGTCTATGTCACTGGTTACACGATTTCTGCCTTGTCCCCGCCTCCGCACGTAAGATCCTGTCTGTCTGTATCGTTTCACACAACGGTGGATCACAGATACTGATACACCCAACGTTCGACTCACTGAACGGTATGTGTGACCTTCCTCGATCATTGTCACAGCTCTGGCGACTTCAGTTGTCGGTAAATCACTCATTTTGTATGCAATACAATGTTAACTCTTCAAACAACAACAACAAAACAAGCTAGGGCCAATATTGACTGCATAAACAAAATTCTTATCAAAAGCACTTAAAAGCGCTGACTGTCAATAAACACTTTCTATATATTATAATGTACTCTGTGATAAACACTTATAAGGGTATAATTTTTGTTACATTATTGAAAAATGTCAAAATGTCTCAAAATGTTATGTTATACGAGGGTAATACCGTAAATATATCAACCACTTGACGAATTACCCACGAGTTAAAAAAAGAAATACCTTTTTTTTTTGTGTTCCCCTAATTGTGCCGGTGTGGTATTTTTAATTTTACGACAGAGACTATAGAATATCCTCAAGGTGTCTCCAAAAATTCCCTAAATACGTCTATTTAAAATTTTCTATTGTCCTTGATTTGTTTTGTCAAAAAAACAAGTTCTTGAATGCATTTTGACAATGAGTCTGTTACAAAACAGACTCATTGTCAAACATTAGTCACAACATTATTTTTTCATAGAGGGATTCTCTATCTCATCGATCACATTCCTGTGACTCTTCCTTACGGTCATCGGTCGATGTTATGCCCAACGCTATGTCTTCTAGTCACGGGACCGGTCGTTGTGGCGAGACTTGGGGGAGGCCTATATTCAGCAGCAGATCTTTTGGCTATAATGATGACGGTTCACTATCCACTAGAAAGTTTTGCTTTTCTTAGTTCATGCAATGTAAATTAAAATGTTGTGCTAATGAAAGGGAAGTCAAGACGGAATACAAAATTGAAATTCAAATAAATGTAAACGTAGCTTTTAATAAGGTTTGTTAATGACTGCGGTAAAATGAAGATGCGGGAGAAAGAATTACAATCATTAGGCCCTCCTTCACGAAAACTTGATGAGAAAGTATAACAATTTTATTTCCTTAGTAGCTCTGAATTGTTGGTCATTATGAGAAAATATGATATAGCATTTCGATCACGGTTGATAAAAATCTGTTGAAAATTGTGCATACTTAGTTTCGTATTTTGATGGGGATAATAAAACATGACAATCATTATCATAACACCACCGTACCATGGTATAGCTTGGGGGATTCAGATATAATAACAACTGTTTACTATACAATTACTCCAGTATAAATGGACATAAAACTTTGAACTCTGGGCTCCTTCAAATATAAATCATTACGGAAATACCTAATACTGGTCCCGGTTCTCTTGTTCAATAACTAAACTAAAAAAGACAGTACGAGAAAAAGACGGCTATAGCTATGAACTTAGTTAGAGATGTCAAACTAGTTTACGCCTTGTGCTTTACCGTGTTTTTAGTCGACATGTTTTAACGTGTACCCTAAATTTGTATGGAAATATTAGTAGAAGTAAAATTGAGAACTCTACTTTACGTCCGTCTCTTTCTTGTTTTATAAGAGAGAAAAAGATAGCAATAGCCTAAATTAAGTTTAGTTTGTGCACAGCAGACTCGGCAGACCAGACCTCGGAATCAACCCCAAGCTCCTGCTAGGGTCGCGGGGATGTTTGAAAGAGTCTCTGCAGCCCTGGCATAGGCAACTGAGGGAGCACGAGTGGGTTTTAGTCAGTAAGAGTCTGAGAAGTCATTTGATGTTTTCCCACCCAAAAAAAAAACCCGTACTCTATTGTCCAACTAGCTCGCTAGCATTTTCCCAAAGAGGTTTTCAAATCTGTTTAAAATTGCACGCACTTGGTTCTGTGAAGTCTTGAATTCTGTTGCAAATATTTATGCTAACTAAGCAACAAGGCAGCTTGGTAAGCTAGTTAGTGGGTAACTTAGAGCGACGTGTTTGAGCTCTAACTTTTGGAGTTCTTAGTGGTGTTCGCCGCAGTGCCACTTGGCATCTTTGGTTTGACTTAGTTGCAACTTGTGGCTCTGACTTAGTTGATTAGATGCTCATTATTAAATGCTAGTGACACACACGAGTATATTGTTTAGTTAGACTGTAGACGTTAAGGGCTATGGGCTACAGTTACTATAATATGCATCGTAGTTTTCCAGGTATTAGCTAATGTTCGCTCCGAGAGCTAGAAGCATATTCTGCGTGTAGTATTTTTCACAATTTACCGTTTAATGCCCTTTACTTACAGTAATATCAGTATTAACGTTTTACATGATTGATGATTTTGTCCAATCTTACTTACTTTGAAACAATTGAGTTAACTTTTCATAATAAATTCAACATCATAACTAAAAATGTTTTTATCTAATACTGTTTCACCTCAATCGTCATTCCTTTCTAAGCTAACATTAGACCACATTTTCTCATTCCAGCTGCCAGCATCAACGAAACATGCATGTTTAACGAACAATGCGAGGACGTGTACTTCAAGACAGAATGCAGGAACGAGCGATGTGCTTGCAAGTTCGAGATGGTTCCCGAGGTGACTGTAGATGGCGCCGTCATCTGCACTTGTGAGTTGAAGCACGTTATATTTTGCTTGTTTGTTGAATATGGGATGAGTTTTGATGCTAAGTTGCATCTGTTATTCCAGTGGATTGCTTGAAGAAATCTTGTCACCTGACACAATTTATGAAAGTTTGTGTTTTGAAAAAATGAATCATGATTCGTATAATCCCTAGTCTGATTATAATTTTTCGATTTGAATTCCACTTTCGATAGCTTTACTCATCAGTATGTAGCAAACTGCCTGTTGTACCTACCTATAATTTTACAATTATACATACCTATCTTTAAATTCACAACTCGACGTGTGTATTTGGATATGCGAAAGTAACAAAGCTAACGACCAATATTTTTTTTAAATAATATTGTAATTTAAACTTGGAGTTCCCCAAAGCGCACACATAGGGCCATAACTCTTTTGATATTTGGACTAATTAATGTTGATTAAATTAATTTATCAAATATTTACAGCGGTGAAGCCGGTGGAAGAGTCGACAAAGACTCTGGATCCTGCGATGATCGGAGTTCTGGTTGGCATGGCGCTCATGTTTGTGATCATCTGCGTCGTCCTGCGGCTGTTTAGCAGGTACTTAAACTAATTGTTGAAACATCCTTATACTACAAAATATTAGTACATTCAACATTGAAATGTCGTTTGATTACAAACGATTAGGTACCATCGGTGGCAAATTGGTGAATTATGTTTTAACTATTTCCAAGCTATTACCCAATTTAGCACCTTAATAGGCCTATTTTCCTGCCCAGGGGTTGTGAATAAATTCGAAACAGAGTTACCGTGCCCCTGGGCACTCAGGGCAGGGAAGTAACAGGGGTGGGTTTTAGTCAGTAAGAGTCTGACACGCCCTTCCGGTCCACCCAGAGCGGGAGATGTCATTGGATGATTTCCCACCCCACAAAAAAAGAAAGGCCTACTTACTTTATTTGTTAAAGCGGGTTAAATTGTTACCGTTGCTAATACCGTTCAAGTATTAGCAACGGTAACAATTTAAACCGTTTTTTGTAGCATAATTAATCACACGCTTCATTATAATTTCAGAGCGAGATGGAGGGAAAATCGCACGATCTTCAATACGCCCAATCCTCGACTGATGAACGTGTCCTTACTGAGAGACTCCAAGCTATTGCATTCACAGGTACTACTACTGACGTCTATAACTTTTCTACAGAGATATGGTGCTGATTTTTCAATTTTCAGATAACTTTTATAGGAGGAATATTAGAAAAGTGAAAGTAACTATCTACATGTCTTAATGACTTAACAAAGTTAATTGAGACTTGGCACACGCGTAGATCATGTCTTGGAATAGGACATTAGATACTTACTTTTTATGCCGGGAGTATTTATTTACATGTGTCACTCTCTGCACTAACAGTTTGTACAACAACACGTGTAGAGAGTCAACAATTAAAACTAAACAAAGATCTCACAAATGATTCCCTTGAGATATTTTCCAACTTACACGCGCGCGAAGCCGCTGGCAGTTAGGCCACATTTATTCCTCAGGTAAAAGTTATCTGACAGTTACAAAATTGACCCTTAGGGAACAAAATCAAAGACAATTTTATGTAGCTAATCTAAGTTAAGAGACAAGAAAAAACAATAATTATATAGTTGGCATTTAGGTAATATAACACAGTAAAGTATAAAATAAATGAATAAATACATAGTTGTAACAGGTGTGGTGGTTTCATCGGTCCTTTGAGTGTAGTGTTAGATACTTATTGAAAGACTAACTAGATATCCAACTCCAGATTTATTATGCATCCAACTAGCTAATGACAACAACAAATCGAATAACGTTAAAGAAATATAAGTAATAGAATGCAAGCGTATTTATTCAGTATTATAAGCTTACTGAAGCTAAAAAGCATTTAACAATAATTTGACATTCACAACTTCTCATTTCTAGGATCGCCGCGGCTCCCGTGTCAGTGTGCGCCCCCCCTCGAGGCAGGCGAGCCAGCAGGAGCTCAGACCTCACTCGCCCAGTCCAGGTACTGAAGCCGTCCAAACTGTATGATTGGAATGTAGGTGTATTGTTTTTATTTTTGTGGTCTGTGAAGGAACTACTTTTTATTAGTTACTAGCAACCCGTCCCAATTTCGTACGGGTGTAAATTATATGTATATGTCACAGCCAACTATGTAGCTTAATTCGCCTAGCCTTATAACCAAACGGTGCCATTCAACTAGCGGCCTAATTATACCAGCCGATGTGTCTAAGATAACATAATTAGTGAACTGGCTGGCTAATGTTTTGGCCATTTGTATAATAGGGTGACATTGTGACGAAAAAAACTTAGGTCACTCCGTCACGAACAGGTTAAGTTCAAAAGAGTTCGAAATAAGCGAGCGAACGAACCCCTGTCATCTTCTTAATGTTAGTTTCCTTTAAACCCTGCGGGAAGAAATAACAGTCAGCCATATCTTACTAACGACCGTCGTAAGCACATTTCCGGCTAAACGAAAATCAAAATTCATTTTATGATATGCCATAGCCTTTCTAGCCTTTTTTTTCTTGTAGGGTGGGAAATCATCCAATGACTTCTCCCGCTCTGGGTGGAGCGGGAGGGCGTGTCAGACTGTTACTGACTAAAACCCACCCCTGTTCCTTCCCTGCCTGAATACCCAGGGGTGCGGTAACTCATTTTCAGAATTTATCCGCTACCCCTAGGCATGCAGGCACCGGCCACGATGGGCCCCGTAAGTGGTGGCTGACAACATCTCTGTGAGGTGCGCGAGCTACCCACTGCTCGTCGTCCGCAGGCCCGGGTAGCCTTTCTAGGCTAGATTAGATAAATGGCGCCGTTCAGTAAAAGGCTAGGCTTTTAACTGGATGGCGAATTAAGCTAGTTGGCTGCGACATATTATACACATTCCTCATTTATTGCTCTTTTATTAGTGAACACTTTGGATATCAAAGTCCATTGCGTAGTATAAAAGTAAGCTGAGACAGCGGCTTTATTTTATACAAATTAGAGATAAGTTTCTGCCCTTAGCTTCGCTCCTGTGTGGGCCATTTTCCGGGTTAAAGTTTATTTAGTCTTTTGCAGAACTTAAACTTCACTAATGCAAAAGTCACATCGATCTGTTGTTCCGTTGCTGTGTGAAAGCAGAACAAAATCAATGAACGTACGTATATAAAAAAGAATTGTAGGATATGAATAAGATACGATGCAAACAATTTTGCTATCTTTTTTTATATTTCATGAAATAAAGAGTGGTTCCTTATGAAGAACTATAATTATGTATTTAAGAATTTATAATGTTTTACTTTCGAATTAACGTTATTAGTACAGTAAGTTGCAGAAGTAATAGAAAAATGTATCGAGGCTTGAATATATTATAATTTAGTGCACTTCCTGCAATAGCAGCCTCGCCTTTTATATTTGCAGCAGACTGTATTTTGTGTACTGCACCAATAATGTGATAGATTGTAAATTATAAATGTTTTTGACTATCTAAATGTGGTGTATTTTCCTTAACTCCTTTTGTTACACAATTTGAGGGGAACGGGCAAATCCTTGTGAAATTTTATATTTCTCTAAGACATTCCTAACACTTAAGTCCCTGATAGTTGTCTTACACAATATGCCCTCTAATTTTTGCTTGCCTTTTGATACCTTATGCAATTTACAATTCCTTAT
The DNA here is from genome assembly GCA_951329385.1 of Polia nebulosa. Lineage (NCBI taxonomy): Eukaryota > Metazoa > Arthropoda > Insecta > Lepidoptera > Noctuidae > Polia > Polia nebulosa. The sequence goes on from OX589596.1 coordinate 5,090,976, forward strand.
AATTAGAAAATAAAATTATTTGAAATAATAATAATAAATCATTTATTTGCATAAAACATGGTATGCAATGTTGTCGATTTTCTTACCTCGAAAATTCAACAGTCAAAAATGTTGTATAACCTCAAACAGAACACCACTCTGATAAATGTTTCAAAATCCTCTTTACCCTTACATTGCCCGTTTCCCTGTTCACTGACAATGCTAATCATGATTATTTCATGTATCAACAGCACGCCATCATCAAAGTCATCAGCTACACCGAAAACCCTCAGGTTACATACGATATCATTTTGCTTGTTATGCTCTATATTGTCTATAGTTTCAGATTATGTAGGTATATATACCGCACGTATTGGTTCAGGTATTTATTACAACTCCTTTATCTGAAATGTAGTTTTGCAAGCAAATCAGGAGTTCAGATTAATTAAAAAGGAATTTCTTATAGTTTATTTCTCTCATTAGTATTTTGGACCTGTTTCTGGTATATTTTCTGTATTTTACCTACCAGCAATAGATTTCAATTATTTATCTTGAAATCTGCAAAGTGTTTTGCAGGTTTTCTTCCGATTTTGAGAATTTCAAAAATAATATCTAGCATAATCACATTTGTCGTGTACCTACATAGGTATAATATATACGTAAGATACGGCTTAGACACACACCTTCATTACACAAATTATGATTAAGTAGTCTTGAATATATGTATTTATGACATACTAGTATTTATGACATATACTCACGCCAACTACATAGTGACCTCACAATTTGTATTCCGGTGTGTTTTTAATATAGTATTTAAGTTACCTGTAGTTTGAAGTGGAAAAGCTGTCATTCTTGCATTGCGGAAAAGGGATGGTGTTCTAATTGTCCTGTAGAAAATTGAGATAAACATCGTCTTTTTCTTGCATTGGAAAATTGGCTCTTACACTTCAAGATATGGCACCAAAATGGGTAACCATTACACTGTTTGTGTCTGTTTTGTTTGTTGTTTAAGTAATTTTAAAGAATAATTTTATGATTATGTAAGATTTTACTATCCACGTCTTCTAAATCCCCTCTCGAACCGAAAGTTGTAGTTACTGTTAGGTAGATTTGCATTTGGTTTAATTTTTGGAATATTTTCTTAGCCCAGTTGAATTGGATTGCTGCTACATAGAATTACTAACAAAATTAAAATACTGCTTTGGCCAAGCTACTGTTGCCTTATAAAACAAAACATTAACCAAAACCATTAACTAGGTCATTAATTTTATCTAGTATAATTTAGATTTAAATTCCTTTAGGAAACCATTCTTACATAACTTAGCAAATTTAGAAACATGTAAGTTATTCTTGCATGAACTTCTGCTCATAATACAAACTTTTTAAACTAAAAGAGGAACAATTACCCAAATATCTAATTTTGAGTTCAATAATGTAGCAAAAAAATCTATTAGAATAGTTAAAGTTGATTCAAGTAAAGCTTCTCACTCATAAAGATATTCCATTACATAAGGATACGTTTCACAGCATGTGATCCTTTTTGACATCATGCTCTAAGCATGCTTTGCCTTCAACATTCTCATTTCCAAAATTGACTTTACAGATAATGTTTTGCTTACAGGGTCCCGGCGTGGGTCTAGAGCTAGCAGTGGACACTCTGCCACGTCTCTGCGATCAGCTACTCTTAGATCTCCAACAACCCCAGGACCGACATCAGTCACCGTTGAAATTCGCGCACCAGATGTGTAAAATGAACATGACTATCATTAAATTGATATTAAAGCACAGAATAATGATACAAAAGATAAAGATTGAAAAGTTCTAAGAGATATCTTAAAGAATGATGTAAGTGATGATACTAAACATCAATTTAAGAGTGACAGGAAAATTATAAAAGTACTGTATAAACCAGTCCATCGTTTAAATTATTTGTGATATATTATACCGATGGTTCAACAAATATTTAGGCTTATATTCATCCATTTTATAGCAATAATACGCACTATATCTGTCGTTTATTCAGCCACTTGGAAAGTGCCTCAGAAGTTACATAAAGTTTTGACTCACAAGATATAATTTTGGTAATAATATAAAATATTAACACAAAATTAGTAAGTAATGTTAAAGTAATAGTTATTAACACATTCACAACCCAATATAAGTCACGTTAAATAGAGGTAGAGCACAGTTCAACGATTCATAGATTAAAAGAATTAGGTTTACGTACGTAAGCTTTTTTAGCAATAAAAAAGGAAGCTTTTTGGCAAACATTTTTGTAGTTTGATAGTTTTAAATTGTCGATTATTAATAGATAAGTCGTAATGGTTTCTTCTTTTCAGTATCCCATGTAAGTACATATGCTAGATTCTACTCCCTGCCTTAGAAATAAAGATTAGCTTACAAAATAAGCATCGTAGAACTAAATATTTATTTACGGGGACCATCCTCCATAAGGGAGCGATCAGAATTTTGAACGGTGGATATTTTAAATAAATGGTGGGAAGCTTCAATGCCGCTTTCTATACTATAAGACTTTTAAATTTTAGCGTATGAGCGATAATAGCTTTTCTTTAAACCATTTCTATGAGAGAGAGTTGTGAATCGAAGTTAAGATTTCATTACTTACTGAGTTCTTTAGTATCATTAGTCTTGTCACTGTGTAAACCGGGGAAATTTACACAGAGTAAAAAGTAATAACTATTCTATAGGTTACTTCATTGCACCTATGATGCTTAGACCAAATTTTATGCAATGCGCACAAAATGTGAGTACATTTAGTGGTTCTGCGATATAGTATGTACAACTGCGAAAAGCATAAGACAAATGTATAGGAAAAATATATAAATTAAAAAATAACATCACCTTCATCAAAATGTATGGGTAATACTTCAATTAAGGGGAAGAATTGACGTATGGCCGATACTGGATCATTCACTATGGAAAGATAATTACTGTAAGCTATTGTACTTAAACATGATAAAAATATGCTCACATTGTGAAAAATGTATTTCGTACACTGTGCTAGATATTATGTACCTATTGAAAATTTACGCTGTAATTTAATTATATAAACTTTTATTATAATATAACTTATACTTCCCAATATCGATGTTTTAATTACGATCCCGTAGAAAGTCGAGTTAGTTTGCCACAACATTGTAAATTAGTTCTTCTGGCGTTCAATAGATATGGCTGTTATTATCAAACAGCTGAAAAACATTCACTATATACCTCAAGTCTACAGATATGGCTTTTCTTTAAGCTTTCGACCTCTTACAAGTATGTTGATGTGGGATTCTAGTCTAAACAGGCGAGACAGATTTAAAAAAATATATGTATGCTGCAATGACTACCATTTCAACCTTTTCCTGATAATCTAAAGATCTTGCCACTACTGCAATGTTATAATTTTTATTACTATTGTAGACAATTCTCAAAATTGTGTTAATAATTACTTGCGAATTCTACCTATGAGCACTCACTTTTACGTGCAGGCGGAAAAGTCACTACAAAAAGAAACAATATTAACTCACAAAATATTCAGCTAATTGTTTTATTAAAATATAACTTAAAAAAACATTAGATGAGGCTATTATTATGGCGGAGGAGATCCAAGATTAATATAAGTCTTTTGAGACAATAAACCAAACTTGGCGTAGTAAATCGCATCTGATATAATTTTCTGCGCTATGGTCAGTTGCGTCTTATCCAAATCTCTTAACTGTAGGCCTATAGCCTTCCCGAATATATCCCACTCTTCATTGTTCATTTGTGAGGGCTCAGCAGCTAGTTCCAGAGTGTTATTGGTATTTTTGTACACAATTGGATTAGTAAATTTCCTCTTCTTGACCGGTGGTGAGCTGTGTGTCTCCGAATTTTGGCAACTTTCATCTTCGTCAGATATTGAGGGGGAAATAGGCTGCAAACAATTTAAAGCAAACTAATATAATAATATACTAAGTAAAAGTCTATTTTTAGAATAGGGAATATGCAAGAAAAAATATTTGTTATCTAACCGGTTTATCGATGAATATACTAAAATAGAGTACGAACAGTGAAAGCAGAATCTAAATTGGTCGAAAATTAAACGAGATATAACAATTTTAAACAAATATATCTGACCCTCTCTCGAAAACGCTGTTTTCTATGGCAGTTGTTTGGGCGTCTTGTCCTTTGACGTCAAAGAACACGTCGGACTTCTCTTTCTAATTATCAACTTTAAAGCTTTATAACTTCGTTGCTGATGATGATATTTTGAAAATTCCTTCATATTCGTTCACTATAGTTAATAAGTCTTCAATTGACCATATAAAAAAATATTATGCATATTCCCTATTGTGAAAGATACATCATAATTCTTAACGAAATAATGTCTCGTCTTTCTATACTTTTCCTGTCTAGAATAACAAGAAACTATAATCACGACGAACTAAAAGATGCAGCGTTGGAAGGCCTCTCTCAAACTGATCCGATGACTTGATGAGGGTCGTGGGAATCTGATGGATGCTAGACGCACAAGAACGGTCGTTTTGGTGACACTTGAGGGAGGCCTATGAGCAGCAGTACACGTCTTTCGGCTGAAATGGTGATGATGATGATGATGATCACCAAAAAGTCATACTAGGTAGGTACTCCGCTCGAGTCTTCCGCCTTCTAGTACATGGAGGATATAACTGTGCCGTATCATTTCCATCATGCAACCTACGTTGATGAAAAGCAAAGTTCTATTCCTCCTATAAACCTAGCATAGTCTTGCTGACTCGAACAAAGATAAATGATTTTAATTTTGTAAGTTTGTTTAAAAGTAACACTTTAACACATTAATCTTTTTTGTCCATTTTAACTAGATGAGACTGGTGTTACCTATCTGACTATTCTGAAAAAAAAAACACCGAACACCACGCGGGCCCAATGCGGATTGGTGGATGTCACATGTCTTCAAATTTTTGGTTATAGGATATACCGGTTTCCTCACGATGTTTTCCTTCACCGTTTTGAGAGCAGTGGTGATGAAATAATTTAACTACAACTTGTAAGTCGCGGCCGTCACCACTGGGCCACCACTGCCCCTAATTTATAGTTATCTTGTGTCAAATAATGGTTTCACTTCATCCAAATCACTTAAAAAACCATAATTATTCCTTTTTCACAAAGGATTCATGATGACAATTACACGATAGTTACGAGGCTGATCTTTGAAACATGTGTTACTCAGATTGGTTTAGCATAGACTTCGGGCTTATTCTACTCGGCTGAATTTAGACGTCTGAATCGTACGTACTTGTAGAGTCATACAAGCGAGTCTGTTTCACATAAATGCAAGTGTGAGCGAGAGGGGAGAACCAAATGTGAGTGAGAGCGAAGAACAAAGTCAAGGCAAAATGGCGGTACGGTAAATGCGTTCTGCAAACACCCCTTTTTGCATTGTTTGAATGAATTGGTTTTTTTTTGTGTAATAACAAAAGTAACTTACCTCGGTTTTTAAAGAATCCTTCTGCTGAAAATGGCAACATTCGCTTGTATTACTTGCATTATCACCCAGAAAACTAAAGGCGTTAAAGTACCATAATGTTGGCTCGTATATTTCTCCATCATTTGCTAAATTTGCTTCTGAGTCTTTGACCTGCAATGAAAAAACAGAACATTTGAAAGAAACTCCAAACAAGTACTCCAAACAGTTATTGACAACATAAAAACACAAACCTTTCGTAGCTCTTTAAAATAATTGGTTCGTAAATTTTGAATCTTTTTATTAAACGTATTTATAGAAGCAAATTCGTCAAGTTTTTTATAATCTTCGAGCAGTGTTTTATTAGCATTATTTCGTTTATGCTTATTTTTATAATCTTCGTGGTCCTTATCCCAAAGAAATGGCATGTTCTTGTACTTTTCTATAATTTCGAATAACACTTGTTTTTCTATCGGGGTCGACATTTTTGTTGTCGTGATGATTGCGTTGAAGCGCAGCGTGGACACATGCAACACACGACTGCTCGCGTCCGTGGCCGCGAGGCAACTGACTGACCTTGTTTTAGTTCGCTGACTCGCTGCACACTACACTAACTTGTGTACTAATTAGACTCGGCGCGATAACAACGCCTAGTCGTCCACTCTTTTGGAATAATTAGTGGCACTGACTTAGAATAGAAATACTTGTACGTAATTTTCATAGTCTAAGTAAGTGCACTGAATCATTTTAGATCTGCTTTCAAAAGAAAAATTAATTGAAAGTTATAAGTAAGAACAATTAATTTTGCCAGTTATACTTAGTCCCATTTAGTAGGAAGCGATCTTATCGCCATCGACAGGGCACAAATTTTGACTCCCGAATAAATAAATAATAAATAAATAAAAATAAAAAAAGCCCTTTATTTTACGCAGAAGAATAATTATCATTCTAACATGAGTGTTTACATTATTTATACATGGTAATAATTTTAAATGAGTTATTACATTAAATTATTTATTTTTTCAATTTCATTATTGGTTTATAGTTTTTTTAGCATCTTTTCATTTAAATTAAGATTTATTGATTTCAATTAAAAAAAAATATATATATCTAATAATATTTTATTTTATTCCAATAAATAATAAAATATAACAATTGTTTAAATTTGATCTCAATATTAATATTCTTAAGTAGATTAAATCCACTATAAATTAACTCCAGAATACTACTGAGATTTAAATGCTGACACTTAGACTAACGCTAAACGCTTAAAAACATGAAACGCCATAATTATAAAAAAAAAATACCATTTAATTTTGATTACTTTACTAACAAGTTTGTAGCTCAATTTTTTTATGGTTTGAATTAACAATCGTATATTAGTTAAACTAGGTAGGTAAGCATTTTGTAGTTCACAGGATAAATAAATGAACTAACAACACAACCTTACTAGCGTAAATCGCTGCTACGAGCTGCTTGAAAATAGTATAATTTGTGAGAACCTTGCTCAATGCCAGCAGTATCTTGTATTAGTACAAGGCTCCGCACATAGATGGCGTTGTTTCGAACAATTCTTTTAACGAAATGAAATATACATTTTTGAAAGAAATATAATAGGTTAGGTGTCCTGGAAAAAAGAGTTACCGGTCTGAACTAAAATAAATAACGCACGATATTGCTTATACATGATAGATCGTGGAGATCAGTGATGGTAGACAAATTTCTTTTGCAAGCGTCTGTTGATAACTCACTTCGCGAAGAAGTCTTATACATATCTCTTAGTTAAGGCGCTATTAGCTGCCAACGACCTTGAATGGTTAGCTTGCGTGTTCTGCGCTGAGTTCATGTAACGCGTCGTATGTCCATCCAGTAATAGAACTCGCCCATCAAGAAGCGCTGTCCGAAATTAGACGCATTATTAATTTATTACACATAAAACAACAGGTATAAAACTACAACACTGAGACTAAATTATAAATAATTAAATGATTTTTAAAATGGTGAAGGTTTCATAATAATACGCTTTATAGTTTTTGCGTGATTCTCAATTTTTTATCCGAGTTAGACAAAACTTTACAAATTAATTACACTATGTTATAAACATATAAATTCAAATATTCTGAGATCAAATTATGACGGAAATTGTTTAGAGCAATATATATTGTTTTCAAAGAAATAAGTCTAGTTGTTTAGACGTGATGTTCAATTAAAAACCATTAAAAGTCGTATAACTGTGCCTTAAATAAGATTACTAACCGTGTTAGACATATTTACATTGGTTAAGCTTCTTTATTCATTCATTGCTCGCAGAATAGATGGCAGAATAGATGGTCGATGGGGCTCAAAAGTTCTGGAGTGATGACCGCGTCCTGGAAGACGCAGTATTGGAAGGCCTCCTACAAGGTGTACCAATGAACTGGTAAAGGTTGCGGGTAACCTATGGATGCGTGACGCACAGGTCAGGTTGTGGCAATACTTGGGGAAGACCTATGTCTATCAGTGGACGTCTTTCGGCTTTCGTGATGAAGGAGGTTTTTTTTTTTTTTTGGGGGGTGGGAAATCATCCTATGACTTCTTCCGCTCTAGGGTGGAGCGGAAGGGTGTGTCAGACTCTTACTGACTAAAACCCACCCCTGTTCCTCCCTGCCTCGAGTGCCCGGGGGCGAGGTAACTCTTTCGAATTTATCCTCCACCGCCGGGCAGGCATCGGCCGTGGCAGGCCCCTTCCCTTGGCTGACAACTCTTTGAGGCGCGCGTGGAACACTACGCGCCGTCGACTCTCGGGCCTGGTTCTGATCGGACGGCGAGTTACCCACTACTCGCCGTCCGCAGGCCCGGGTCTACGGTGACCGGAGATCGTCTCGCGGCGTCCGAACCCCCTGGCGTCTCAGGCGGCGGTTGCGGCTGGGAACGCTAGGGCGACTCGGCTGTGTTCGAGTCTCCCTAGCGTATGCCGCCTCCCTCTTCGCGAGCATTACTGCTTCGCAGAAGGAGGAGACGGCCTCCCATTCCCTCTCGCTCCGTACCATGACCTGAACCAGGGCACGGCGCGTGATGTAGGAGGTTCAAGTCACAATTAGTTAAAACTGAATTAGAACTGCCGGTCCTACCCTCGCTCGTCAGTCAGATGTTCTTATAGTTGGGCTTTTATATAAGTCTGCCACAGCGTAAATCATCATCATCATCATTCTTCGATCTATTAGACCGTGCCTTTGTGGAGTATTTTTAAATAAAGAGGTTTCACTGAGCTAGAAGTTATTTGAGTTTAGAATTGCATTACAACCAAACTTGGATTTAGAAAATGTGTGGTTTAGTAGAAGGATGAAATAGGTCCTTTTTTTACTGACTTCAAAAAAGGAGGAGGTTCTATGCCAGACTGTATGTATTTTTTTTTATGTATGTCCACCGATTTGTCTGTCAGTTGTGGATCGATTTTCAAAATTATTTTTTTATCTAAAAGAATATACTCCTGAGGTAGTTCCATATAAATTTTATCGAAATTGCTTCAGCGCTTTTTGAAAAACTGAACAAAAACGAAAAATACGTAAACATAGATGATGTTTGGTTTTCTCCAATTACAAGTATGTTTAAATTCCACGTTCCATGTTATTAGGGTTTTTAGTTCTGGGGTAAGTATAACAACTAAAAAGTGAAAATTAAAAAACTTTTTAGAAAAAAAACAACCGACTTCCAAAAAAGAAAATACATTAAAAATTAAAAAAATAACTTTAATTTCAGCAGTCGGTGTCAAATAACGAAGAAATACAAACACCGACTGCCGAAATTAAAGTTATTTTTTAATATTTAGTGTATTTTATTTTTTGAAAGTCGGTTGTTTTTTTTTTGTAAAAAAGTTTTTGTTCCTGACACTTTAGAACTATGAAACATATTTGGATATGCAGATCTGCAGTTCTCATGTTTTATTTGCCTAACAAAGCTGGGTTAAAATCGATCGAATGTTCAGTGCTGAGCGCGACATAACTTTTTGACGATATCTTTCCATTTGTGACAATTTTGAACATCGGTGACCTTGGTGACTAGGTGTTGCTTCACTGTACTAAAAAAATCTTACAGAAAACTAAGGTTTTATCATGTTTTTTTTCTTAAAAAAAAACCATTTATATGTTTTATTTTGTTTGAACTACTAGAAGATATATATACAGTATTTTATTCACACTCAACAACAAAAATCATAAGTTACACAAGAGAGAAGATCGACAAAGAAAAATAATTGGAAGAAAAATATTAAAACCGTATAAAGTTGTAATATACTTTTTGGGCTGAGCATGCAATTCGAGTAATACCCGGCTTTCTATTGGCTTCCGAAAAACACAATGGATTATGAAAGCTTACCTTTACATTGTTGTCTTTGCTTAGGTACTTTTATGACAGCTTGTAATCTTGTATCTGCTAAAGTTTATAAATAAAAGTAACAGGAAAAACGGCTTTTTCAATGTATCACAAAGTTATCATTGTCAGTCCCACAAAGCGATTACACGACCATCCCAACTCCCAAACAGCAATAAAAATTCTATAAATGTTAAGCATTTTGTATTTCAAATAAAAATAGCAAACAAGATATTACGTTCAATACACGCGTCTTCATACAGGCCAACAAAAGTAGTCGAGCAAATATCTTATAGTATGCGAGCAAACAAGCTCACGAGCCTTGAATATGTTGGGAAACATACGGAGTTGGAGCGGTTTGGCACGCAGTGGGTTCTGGGAGAAAAATTATGAGGCAACCAGGCCAGCGTGCTCTATCTTCGATCCAATCATCGCTTACTATTACGTGAAATAGTCAAACGCAAGCATCAGTGATAAAAGAGACATAGTTCAAGAGTTGGGTTTAAGCCCGCCAAACCATTCTCAAACATTGCAACTTTTGAAAACCAGAATTGTTGATTCTGGTTTTCAAAAGTTGCAGTGTTTGAGTAGTGACCAGAAATGCGCCGAGGCAGTGAAACTCTACGAGTTTCGGCCGAAACAAAATTAATCAGAAAATAATAGCATAGGATCAAAACTCTTATTAAATTCATAATTTCTATTTTCTACAAGATTTGAGTAATAAACAAATCCACAAGCTTTCAGTCGTCCCTGATACTATGGCGATCCAAAAAAAGTCTTCACGATGACCTACATAGTTAAGGAGTCTGAATTTCTAATATTTCGAGCCAACACATTTCACTGTCGAGTCTCTTATGACGGCATATCACTCAAGGTTACAGCCATTTATGTTGGTCACAGCAACTTGTAGATTTAATGCTGGTCCCGCTCCACAGCCATAGCCACGTGGGTCTACTAGTTATTTCTTTTTTATATATTTGGAAGTCATGCTCAGCCTTTTCTTTTTCTAGATATGGTATTTTTAACATTTTAACTTTTTTTTTGGAGTTAATGATTACTTATTATTCCTTTTTAGGGTTCCGTACCCGCAGGGACCATACAGAGCCCTTTTGTTGCCACTCTCGTGTCCGTCTGTCTGTACGTCCGTCGTCTGTCACAAAATTTTGTTACGAAGAATTATTGACATATGAACTTTTATGCTGCTGATTCTCTTATTCAATAACTAAACTAATATTAAAGAATCGCTATCTTTAATTAAAAGGCAGTGCGAGATAAGATGGCTATAGCTATGAACTAAGTTAAAGATGTCAAACTAGTGTATGCCTTGCGGTTCACTGTGTTTTCAGTCGACATATTTTTACGTGCACCCTTAATTTGTATGGAAATATTAGTTCAACTAAATTTGACACCTCTAATCTACGTCCGTCTCTTTATTGTTTTATTAGATAGCAAAACATAGCAATAGCCTAAATTAAGTTTAGTTTGAGCACAACAGAAACGGCACCAATGTTTATTATTACGATCCGACACGCACTTGGCGAGTTTTTTTTAACTTTTCAAAAGTAACAGTTTTGTATAATTTCGAACCATTTTCTAATTTTGTAAATGTACCATGGGACATTATAATTCTGTTATGTTACTGTTTTTTTTTTTTGACATGAACTATCATGGCAGTTGAGAGTTTGTCATGTTCACTCAAATATCTCGCTGATGCACGTGTATCGGGTTATTCGGTTCCCTTCAAATTAGTTGAGACTAGTCATCTCCCAACTGCCAGTGGCTTATTCAAATCTTATTTTTTTTAAATATTTGTTTTTTTTAATGTCATTGTTCCCACATAATAGAAGCAACATGATATAATATGTAACCAGGATTCGTAATAGATAACATGGTTTAAAAAAGTTTCCATAGAGTTTCTTACACGTTATTCTCCATAGAAATGTAAGCATTTTGCAATTTAATTCATCTTTCTGACTCACTGACTTGACAATTCAAAAGAGCCTGTAAATGGTTTATTTGTAATAAATGCTTTGAGTTTGAATTTGAATAAAAATTAGGAAAAAAAAAATTAGAAATGAAGAGCTACATAAATTTGATGTTCTATTTTCATAAAACTATTTTTTGAAGTGAAAACTTCTTTAGACGCGTTGGGCATTTTTGAGATGGGAACAAACTATTGAACTCACGCGTCACCGTCACTGACCGTCATAGCACTCGCAGCAGCACTCGTTACGAGTGCTACGACGCGTAGAACTCGTAGCGGATTGTTTTCATTTGAAGTGAAAACCGACACCGACACCGACTTTCAATTCTGTCGGTACTCCCGGAGTGCCAGTTTTTTTTTTCACACTATTCTCAACTACATACTGCGACTCCTAAAAGCTAGAATGAACAAAGGCAACCACCAGAAAAACGCCAAGGCAGTGAAGCTCAACCGCGAGTCCCGGAGAAACGATGAAACTGTCTTGGGTCCCACAACGGAATTAATCAGAAGAGTGGTGGAGTAGGAAAACACATAATTTTAAAACTATTAGAAAATCTTTGAAGTCTCTTTTTGAAGAATAACAAATGATGGTAGAAATTTGACTGCCCCGTTTTTTTTCACAACCTCTCCCCGTATATCGCCACAGAGGAGGCAGTCAAGAAGCTTATACCCGGAACTGGGACAGTGTGGGAACTCACTATATTTCAGTTTCTACTGAATTTTCACTAAGTCCGACATTCACGAGTTCTCTTTGAGTTAACATTATTTATTTTAAGTTTTAGATGTAAATCCTGAACTCGTTCGTCGCCGCAGCTTCTACGCTGAATATTCCTAAACTGTTATCCTAGTATTGGACGAGTTTTATGGTTTTATTCCCTTGTTGATGTTGAAGTTGAATGAAAATACTGGCTATATGTAGAAGTTCTGTATTATTGTGACATACTTTATCATTTATTACAACCAGAGAAAATATTGTAACTGTAACAGTATGAAATTGTGTGAACGTTTGCGAAGTTGTTTGTTTGTTTGCTCACTTGCTCATAAACAAGTAAACGAATATCTATATCTGAAAGTTTTTTTAATGTGTAACATTTTTTCACTCGCTTTCCTGCAATCCGTGGGAGTCATTTTGTGAAATGGGACGATATATTTGAGTTGGAGTATACAGTATAATAAGTTATAAGTGTTGGCCATCAGATGGTAGAGCACTCGCACGATAAGTCTGCGCGAGGTCGAAATTGGAACTGAACGTTTTAATTTTATTTTTCAGGATACAATATCAATGGCAGCAAAGTAGAAACGGACTTCTACATTTTTGCGAAAATGGTTTTTTTTACAAAAATGACCTTATTTCAACCCTATCTACGTCTGTATTAAAATTATTTCAAAATTCAAAATAATTAGGAAAATCTGGCACGTAAGTAGGTAAGGACATCTACACTCAATTTTAAAAAGACATCGCAGTAGAAACGGACATTTGAATTTGGCCGCCTTTACTTGGGAGCTTTGACAGATGATTGAAACGTAAAAAAAAGTCATCTGTCACCTGTCAATCGTGAATTTTTACTTTCTCTTAATAATAATCCATTTTTTTTAAATTATATATTTCGCGTGGTAATAAACGATTTAACTGACATAAATAGATGAAGTTTGGTGGTAGATAACTCATTTAGTAAAATGTGTAAATTGATAAATAAGTTAATACAGACATCTACAAAATTTGGTAAATGAAGCGAAATATTGATTGCATGTTGTTTAGATTTTCTTTAAATATCCAGATATGTATTACTGGAGATTGTTATCTTAGTTATTCAATTTTTAGATAACGTAGAAACGGATATCAGGCACATTTCTTCTACGTAGAAGACTTTTCAATGTATAAAAGTACATTTACATTATTTCAGTAAAACAACGATAAAGTGATTAATTCATTTATAAAATCAATAAAGAAGGTTATTTTAATACATCATAGAAAATTTCATGTTAATCAGTCCACAACTCTTAAAATAGTCATATTTTTTTACTAAATATCTCCTGTAAAATTGCGATTTTGTAGAGGTCTTCTTCTACTTTGCTGCCATCGATATTAAGGTTGCTTAATACCAAGGTGAAATGTCAAATGTTACATATCATATGCGACTACTGTAAGACTCACTCGTTTTTTTTGAGGCAATTTGTGCCAGTTTCAATTATTCTGCCGGTGTCACGTTGGGATGCCCTAAGGTTTTCGTGTGAAAACCTAAATATTGTGAAAAAGTCCAAAAAGTCATTCCGTGGTAAAATTCAAACATCTTTACTTTTGAGGCTTTGCTTATGACAATTGTTATCGATGATAGAGTGACACTTTGGGCACTATTCATAAAAAAATAAGCTTTATTTCTCTTTTTTTGTGGTGATTGGAAATCATTCAATGACTTTGCTCCCGCTGTGGGTGGAGCGGGATGTCAGATTTTACTGACTAAAACCCACCCCTGTTTCTTCAGTTGCCTGAGTGCCCAGGAGCGCGGTAATTCTGTTTCGAATTTATGAGCTACCCCTGGCCAGAATTTTCTGACGACACGTTTGGCGTAGTGGTTGAGCGTTCGGCTGCTGTGCTGCGAGCAGCGCACTCCACATCGGGGACGCAACAATAGGTTTTTGATTGTGTCTGTTTTTCCGGGGCCTGACGGATTAGCGCCTGTTCAGACACGGCGGGAAGTGCGCGGTTCGTCTGAACGATCTAATGGTGCGGATTCTGTTCTGCACAAACTAAACTTAATTAAGGCTATTCCTTTCTTATTCTCTCTGATATAACAAGAAAGAGACGGACGTAAATTAGAGCTGTCTTTAGTTGATCTAATATTTCCATACAAAAAACATGTCGATTAAAAACACTGTGAAGCGCAAGGAGTAAACTAGTTTGACATCTCTAACTTAGTTTATAGCTATAGCCGTCCTTTTCTCGCACAGCCTGTTAGTAAAAGATAGCGATTCTCTGATTTTAGTTTAGTTATTAAACAAGAGAATCGACACCAATATCTACTTATATAAGACCACTGCGGTTCCCACGCGATTCTGTAAACGCGTGGTTCCCGCCTTGTCTGAACAGGCGCTTAAACTAAGCATTTGACTAGCGAGTTTTATAAATAAGTTATGTCTAAAGCCTCTGATCCTATTTTTATCCTGATACATAAAGTATTTCCTACTTTTTCTAGGATACTAGTAAAATCTCGGGCAACCGGTAGTTAAAAGATTTTTACTAACATGCCATCCTGATCTAATTATGAAGGCGCTCGAGTGCAGATCGGTGCGCAAGCACTCAACTGACAAATTTTTTTCTCAGCTCAGCTTGTACTGCTTATTAAGGTCGAGCCTAATCACATTGTCACGGCCTCCTGACGACGCTTCTGCTCTCATTTTATAGACGCGCCCTGTTGCTACACAGGGACTTGAAAATTTTTCTTTTTGCTTGAAATATCAGTAAAATATGGTATTTGAACAAAATTGCCTAAGTCATAAATTGCCATGCACTGATTAAACTGCAATGTATGGGTGGGATAGGTACTTAAACAAACAAACAAATAAGCCGGGTTATATGAAGGCAGTAGATAGAAGGTGGACCTATTGAAGGTCGCGGGAATCCGATGTTTGTGAGACAGACAAGACTGGTCGTTATGGCGAGACCCGTAACCCGAGGTCCGTAAGACCGTGCCTGAGTTAGATACATGGTATTGTGATGTGTCAGTAATTCGTTCCCTGATGGGTGTCTCAAGGAGTTACTTCAGGAACGGTCTTAGATAAGGCGCAGTTATACGACTTCTAATGATTTTTAATTGAACATCACTTCTAAATGACTAGTCTTATTTCTTTAAAAAAAATGTTACTTAAGACAATTTCCTTCGTGATTTGATATGTGAATATTTGAAATAATATTTTTATAACAAAGTGTACGCGGATTAAAAATTGAGAATCACGCAAAAACTATAAAGCTTATTTTTATGAAACTTTCACCATTTTAAAGATCATTTAAATATTTATATTTTAGTATACGTGTTTCACTATAGTACCTGCTGTTTTATATATAATAAATTAATAATGCGTCTAATTTAGGACAGCGCTCCTTGCAAGGCGAGTCCTATTACTGGGTGGACTACGTATGACACGTTACGTGAGCTCAGCACAGATCACGTAAGCTCGTTGGCAGTTAATAGTGCCTTAAGAAATAGGCCTACGTATAGCGTGAACAGCTCGTGAATTTTGGATACACGGTTTGACAGTTTCTGCATGAAGTGTTCGTAAATAAGGCAATACAAAAACAATCATAAATCGTTACCAATTTAGTTGCTACGCATTAAACCTCATCCCTAACTGACTGCCTTTAACTAAAATAAGGAGCACAATACTAATAGTTTCACCCAATGGTCCATTCTCATTCAACAGCGTCCATCACGCACGCTCATTCATGTTATATTCATTGGGTAATTGCATAAATTATAGAATGGGCCACTTCCAATATCAATGCTAATTTGTTGGACTACAATGTTACCAATAACCAGAATTGAAGAAAAACATGTGAGCAAATATTGGATGTTGGTCTGCTTTTGTCTCTTTTGAGGTGGATTTTATAGCACACCGACACACATCGGAGATTTCCCGCCGTCTCAGTATGTCTGGCGCCCCACCTCTTCTTATATTATTCTATTATATTAGTCCCGCGCCTAAGGCGAAGCGCGGACGCGGCGCGGGCGCGGCGCCACTTCTTTGGTATTTCATTCAAAATGTATAGAAAAGGTGGCTGCGGGTGCGCCGAGGGCGAGGAAGCGGCGCCCGCGCTCCTCTCGCGCTCCGCCCTCTCAGTATGTCTCGCGCCCCACCTTTTCTATACATTTTGTATGTAATACCAAAGAAGTGGCGCCGCGCCCGCGCCTCACCTCCGCCCGACGCCTCTTGTATTTGTACCACGCCTAAGAGACGCGTCCGCGTCGCCTCCGCACCGCCTCCGCGCTGCCGCCACCCCGCTGACCACTCGTGTTTGATTTTGTTATTTCATTTTGCCATATAGTAAGCTAACACTAACTTCTTTTTTTCGTTAAACTGGGCGATATTATGTTATATTAATGCAACATGTGTGGTCTTCGTGGGTAGCAATCTATTATTAATAACCATTTATTGGTATGGTGAAATCAAGCGATGAAGGTGCGGTGGCGGCGCGGAAACGGCGCGGAGGTGTCGCGGAGGCGTAGCGGAGGCGGTGCGGACGCGTCTCGTACAGAGGTGCGGTGGCGGTGCGGTGTCATGAGCGCGGGCACAAATTCAGCGGCCGGCGGGGCGGTGGCGGCGCGGGGAGCGGGGAGCGGGGGATTTTTATGTTGTTAAAACAGGTCTCAAAATGTTTCGTATCCAAAGTAGTAGGCAAAAGTGCCAAAAACGGCCGTTTCTGACACTTTTGCCTACTACTTTGGATACGAAACATTTTGAGACCTGTTTTCACAACATAAAAATTCTTTATCCTCTTTGTAACAAACGTGAAGTTGGATTTTTTAATATTTATTTTCTGTGCTATGCTACGATTTTTTATTCAATGAGGGCGCCACTGGACCGCGAGAAGGGCCTTAACAAGCCAAAAAATAAAATACACAACACTACGTAAATGCAGATGCGCAGGCACCGCTAGACTGGCGTGCATCACTCGTACGCCATTCCCTTCGCCGCTGCCTTAGTGACCAGTTTCATATAAATTTATACATTGGAACGCGTTGCTCCCGCGCCATCGCTGCAGCGCCGGTCGCTGAGTACGTGCCCGCGGCCTAAGTGTCAGTGCCATTCAATGTCGGTCTTTGAACCAAGTAATTAATATTGTCATGGGTCCTCCTGACCGGATTTTGGTCATGTTGGCCTATCTCAGAGAAATCTAGCCATCGACGCTGTAGATATTGCATCAGCTGTGTTTGCGCACAGTTTGGGCACTACCAACATAATTCTCCTGCCCTTATCCCAATTTATTTGGGGTCGGTGCAACATGTCTTTTTCTTCCATACTTCTTTATTAGCTGTCATCTCTGTAGTCACCCCCTTTTTACCCATATCCTCTTTCACACAGTCCATCCATCGTTTCTTTGGCCTTCCCCTACTTCTATAGCCATCCACATCCATACACAGGACTTTCCTCACGAAATTATCTTCATTCCTAAGTATCACATGCCCATACCACGACAACCGATTTCCACACAACTTTTCAGTCAGCGGTGCCACTTCCAAACTCTTTGGGCACTACCAAACGCTGCGCAAACACTGTGGATGTACACTTTCTTCCCACACTGTGGTAGTCCGGTAAGTGCTTAGGTACCGAGGACATGATTGTGTGTAATACCAAAAAGCCATTTTTAAAACAATCATATCAAGACGTACGAGAACTAGAAAACTATTTATTTCTCTACGGGTCCTATTTCATAAGAACTATCAACTATGTTCAACATTAAAGATTATTTTCCCTCCCGTCCAGATTCTTACAAAAAAATTACATCGAATTACTTGTGTCCCTACATTTTCCGTGGCCATGCTAAGCCAATTTCCGAAACTAGCTAATAAAAAGATCGCATTGAGTTTGACACGGGTATCTAATATTTTACAAAGGTATGTCTGTGATTGGTATCCGGTTAACATAAATTTTGTCCATAGTATTAGATTGCGGTGGTCCCTAACAAGATTTGTGACTCGATTTCGGATTATTCGATATTTTACAGAGTGTAGTTATGTAATTCGATTTTTATGTTCGTGTGAGAAATGATTGGGGCTATGTTTGTTGGGTAGCTTTTATATGTAACTACGTTAGTTGTTTGTTATACTGGTTTGAGGTGGCGAAAGAAAAGAGTGTCTGGAAGGATATAGAGAGGCCTTTGCCCAGCAGTGGGACACGAAGGCAAAATAAATAATTATACAAAAAAAAAACCGGTCAAGTGCGTGTCGGACTTCGCAGATTTAGGGTTGCTTACCAAGTGAAGGTAAGGGTGATTATCTATGAAAAAATCTGATTTATCATATATATTTGCATTTTTTAGTAAAATATACGATGAACACGTGACTGACAGCAATAGGGCTCTGTTTGGACACTTCGGATATGAACCCTAAAAACGTAGGTATATTGTATCGGTAGTGGGAGTTTTAAAGTCAAGAGTGTATAGTACATCGTTGCTTACCATCAACTGAGATAGTGGTCAAACGCGTGCCTATCAACAGTAAAAAAAAAGTTAACTTTGTGTACCTAGATAATTCTAGACGGTTTGGAACTATTTCTTATCTAGTTTTGAGTATTAAGAGAGGCAATCTCACGTTCTTGACAAACTTAATATTGTTTTTATTTATTTATTTATTTATTAACACTTCATGCAACTAAAGTACAAAGGCGGACTTAATGCCTTAGGCATTCTCTACCAGTCAACCAAGGGTGGTGGAGTGATAATATGGCAGGTGCATAAAAAAAAACAAACAAAGCAACACCAAGTAGAAATATTAAAAAAAAACGAGAACGAAAACGAACGAACGACCGAACGATCGTTTTTATATCAGTTAGATGAATAGAGCCAACTTATAAAGGTTTTTAACAGTTTGGGCACTTTTATACTGACAACGATGTGGATAATTTTTTGATGCCCATTTTTAGGGTTCCGTACCCGAAGGGTCCAAACAGAGCCCTAATATTGTCATTCACGTGACCGTCTGTCTGTCCGTCCGTCGTCTGTCACAAAATTTTGTTACGAAGAATTTTTTATCTTAACATTGACCTATGAACTTGAAACTTGATGATAATGTTTATTATTACGTATATTTTACTAAAAAATATACGTAATTATAAACATTATCATCAAGTAGTAGGTAAGGTAAGGGAAAAGGTAGAAAAGGGAGTTAGTGATAGCGTGACGGCTGACAGGACAGAAGAAAAAAAACGTGTTGCACCGACCCCAAGTAACATGGGATAAGGGCAGGAAGATGATGATGATGATTTTACTAAAAAATACTAATATTTGGTACGGAACCCTTAATGTGCGAAATCCGATACGCACTTGGCCAGTTTTTTTTAATTTCATCTTCTTTAGTACATATCATTACTTAGTTTATTAGAAGTCACAACGTTTGTCTAGAAATAACAGACATAGGTGGAAAATAACAAGATATTCGCACCTTTTCCATAGTAAGTAGGTTAAAATCATTCCTGTTTCTTTAAAACAATTAATGCAGCGATTTATTAGAGTCTATTTCTGGAACTGAATCGATCGCCTCAATTCAATATGAATGCACAATCACACATTAAAAGATCTATAATTAGAAAATTATCCTTTATAATTAATCCTCCCTCGAATAAATATTTTAATGAAATCATCAACCCACATACCGATACATGAATAAACTCATAACTAAAGTTAGCTCCAATTATAACAACACCCACAGAAAATCTATAAAATCCCATATTCCCTAAAGAAAAAAAAAACATAAGTTAGTTTAATACTCATAAAGGATACATTCAGTAAAATGAAACCGACTCGAAACAGCAAAACTGTCTGTTGGAGTAAAAAATGTTCGATGTCGATTTGCAAGCTCTATCGGAAATTATGTCCGTGTATGTGTGGGACTTGGCAAGCATTGGTGTCGTGTCAGGGCCCGTACAGATTCGGGGACTGTTTGCTGAAGTGACACAGAGTAAATATAAGCTGATTGATGCTTTTGAAGTTTATCTTGAACATCATTGACATCGGTGAAGGAAACCTGAAGCTTCTACACAAATCATTTTTCGTTTATTGATAGCGATTGCCAAAAAAAGCAAAATGTAGTCGAAATTCCACGTGGTCTTAGATCGCGCTTAACTACAACCTCACCTGATCGAAAGCAATGATGGGGTGAATGATAGAGCACGCTTGCCTTTTTTTGTGTGGTGGGAAATCATCCAATGACTTCTCCCGCTCTGGGTGGAACGGGAGGGCGTGTCAGACTCTTACTGATTAAAACCCAACCCTGTTCCTTCCTACCCTGAGTGCCCAGGGGCGAGGTAACTCTGTTTCGAATTTATCCTCGACCGGGCAGGCATCGACCATGACGAGCCCCGTCCTAATTGCTGACAACTCTTTGAGGCGCGCGTGGAACACTACGTGCCGACTCTCGGGCCTGGTGCTGATCGGACGGCGAGCTACCCATTACTCGCCGTCCGCAGGCTCGGGTCTACGGTGGCCGGAGATCGTCTCGCGGCACCGGAAGTCCCAGGCGTCTCCGTTGTTGAGTCTCCCTCACGCGTCCCGCCTCCGCCTTCGCGAGCATTACTGCTTCGAGCACGATTGCCTGGAAGTAACCTAATCACTTTTGTCTTTAAGGGTCTACTACCCGCCAAATGGCGCCCTCATTGAATAAAAAATTGTAGCATAGCATACGTACCCAAAAGGTAACCAACGAGACCCTATTACTGAGACAGACTCCGCTGTCCGTCTGCCTGTCAGCGGGCTGCATCTCTTGATCAGTAATAGGTAGACAGTTGTACAAAGGGGGCTCCCAGGAAAGCCTTTCATTTTTAATTTATTTTTATTATTTGTTGCTAAAGCGGCAACAGAAATAAAATAAAAAAATCTTTGAAAATTTCAACTGTCTACCTATAACGGATAATGAGGTACAGCCAAAAAAAAAAAGTTTCTAGAAACGTGTTTTTTGTTTTTTTTTATAGTTTATGGTACGGAACCCTTCGTGTGCGAGTCCGACTCGCACTTGGCTGGTTTTTATTTAATTTGTTCTGATTATGCGCGATAATATCTAAATTTACAAAATGTGAGTTGTACGTTTCTGATGATCGGTGGAGAGGAGCTCGCTTCTCAGCATTTGTTCTACACTTCTCTGTATAGAACAAGCGGGGGTTGCAAGTTAAAAATAAAAGTTTGTTAAAATTAGTCTGTAACCCCACGCTAACCCATATATGTACGCACACTGGTACAAAATGATAGGGGCCAATGGCGCAGCAACATTATTGCGAGCAATTTACTCTGTACCTACAATAAGTTCACGTCTTGTTCGTTCACTCTCACATATTGAGCCGTATTATGTTTGTTTACCGACTTATATTTATTAGATTGTACCAAATAATATTGGTACAAGTTTAATAATATTAATGTTTGAGTTATTATTTGGAATCTTTTTGTTTGAGAGTTATGGGAACGTGTTTGATGTGAACAATATTATTTATTCAAGAAAGAATTTTAGTCAAGATTATTGTTTACGTTATTTATTTGTCAACTAATTTAATTCAAGCAAAAGTAAGAAGGTATCTGTTATTACATATTGATAAACTCAATTTAGTAAAATAATCATTTCTACTTAAAAACTTCACATTATTTTCTTCAGGTCAATCAATCTACCTAACCTGTTCCCAACTATCTGGGGTCGGCATCCAGTCTAACTGGATGCAGCTGAATACCAGTATACCACATAGAGCGGTAATACGATACCCCTTGGTAAGACTGGTTGTCAGACTTTCGGGCTTCTGACGACCCGTAACGACTGTCAAAGATCCACAATTGTCAGCCGGGACCAACGGCTAATTTTTTTTATTTATTTTTTATTTTAGAGGTGTGGGAAATCATCCAATGACTTTTCCCGCTCTGCGTGGAGCGGGAGGGCGTGTCAGACTCTTACTACCTAAAACCCACCCCTGTTCCTTCCCTGCCTGAGTGCCCAGGGGTGCGATAACTCATTTTCAATTTATCCGCTACACCTAGGCATGTAGGCACCGGCCACGATTGGCCCCGTCAGTGGTGGCTGACAATCATCTCTAAAAGGCGCGCGTGGAACACTACGCGCCGTCGACTCACGGGCCTGGTGCTGATCGGACGGCGAGCTACCCACTGCTCGCCGTCTGCAGGCCTGGGTCTACGATGGCCGGAGATCGTCTCGCGACGTCCTACGCCCAGTACGCCCAGTACCTCTCCTGCGGTGGTAGCGGCCGAGGCCGTGAGGACCACTCCGTTGAGCTTCCCTCACGCGTCCCGCTTCCGCGTTCGCGAGCATTACTGCTTCGCAGAAGGCGGACACTGCCTCCCATTCCCTCTCGCTCCGTACCATGGCCCGAACCAGAGCCGGGAGATCAACGACTTTAAGTGCTTTCCGAGGCACGTAGGAGTCTCGGTATGTAAGGATGGTCACCCATCCATGGACAAAACTCGGCAAGCGTAGCTTAACCTGATGGATCGACCGACGAGCTCCTCAATTTTCTGCAGGTATTATTATAATAATATCTAACTGGTTACTCTTGCAGCATTTCCTTTTAGATTTAGCAATCGCGTTTCTGCGAATATTATAACGGTGGAGTTGCCCAGGCGTGTAAATAGCCGTGGTTCTCTGCAGGATGAAGGACAGTGTTACTGCCAGTCACTTGGATTTAATGCTGGCCCAAAATAGCCTATATTTGTCCGTATAACTTCAAGTTAGGAGTGGTTGGCAGTAGACGGCGCATGTGGCCCTACTCACAATTTGCAAAACAAGTGGCACCTGACTTTCAGGGATGTTCTCGATGGTTGCACGTCGACTTGACGACGACGAGTGGCCACTCATTCTCTTCACACCAACCCTCCTGGCTGTTCACTGGTTAACGGACGCGGTAAATATGGGTTATTTATTATTCCCGGAGGATCCCCAACGTTTACGGGATTTACTCGGGATTTTAGCGTATTTGCGGGGACGATATTAATTTAAGTAAAGACATTAATTTAGTCTGCGGTGAGATGCGCGCTGTGCCTCGCGGCGTTAGACACACACTGAATTATCTATGGTTGCTGCTTTCTCAGATTGCCTATGGCCCCGTAAAAAGCCGGTTACACACTCGACTCGCAAGTCAGAGCAAGGCACACACGTCGCGATACCACCCCCATCCAACTTGCAGAGTGGTGGCAACTCGCCACACCATGCTCCCCGCCTTGAAAGGTTCAGGAGCTTTCAAAAGCTGCTAATCTATGCGGAGCGAGTGAGGTTCAAGAAGCGGTGATGATATGTAAGCATTAACTTGTTGAAGAGCTTTGAGGGAAATCCAAGCAGCAGTCCGAAACACCATCGCATTGATATAATGCTCGGGAAAAATAATTATCAGTGTCCTAAGAATGAATTGCGGTTCGACTTGACTATGGTACGTCGAATAAACTAAATTACAACTATGTAATGGCGTACCATTGGAACGTATAATATGAACCCTAAACTAAATTAAACTAAATTACGTAGTAATAATAATCTATTGAGTTGGCAAAGGATACAACTTAGTGACAGGACGTTTATACGTGCCTGACGCGGTTTTTATTGAAGCGACTCGAATTACACCATCCGATCCCGGAAAAACTACCTCTATGATACCTAATGGCCAAGTCAATGGAGGTACGTTATCTTGACCCAAGAGAACGACAGTACCTATCTCTATAGGGCGATCGGGAGTGCACCACTTCTGGCGAACTTGCAGCGTGTGCAAGTACTCAATTCACCATTTATTCCAGTAGGATAACACAAGTTGATCCAAGAGCCTTTTGCGGTTGTTTAGGTTTATGTTTTCTTCTGTCAATTCAGAAGAAGGCAAATACGTGAGTGGACTGGACATTAAAAAATGCGCGGGCGTGAGTACCTCCGGAGGCGGGTCTGACGAAATGACACTAAGTGGTCGAGAGTTCAAAAGGCACTCAATTTGCACCAATACGGTCGAGAGTTCCTCGTAAGTGAGAAGTTGTTTACCTACGACTCTAAACAAGTGAGTTTTAACACTCTTAATATTCGACTCCCAAATACCTCCGAAGTGTGGAGCTCGCGGCAGTATTCTTGTCCACTCGATGCGTGATTTAAGAAGCTCATTTTTAATATTCGTTTGAACTGTTCGAACAATGAAATTTTCGGCCTTTTGAATCTTTTCAACAGAACTATGACTATGTAGTCTGTTTGTAAATTTAAGAATGTACATAAATACACGTAACAATTTATTCCATGAGCAAACACGGTCAGCTATAGTATCTAAAATACGCGGTTCAGTATTCGAAGTTTCTACAAGAAAAACCTTTGATTTAAACTCCGGCAATGTTTCACATTGAGCAGGACAGAACTTTAAAGGCCACTCGCTCATGGGCTGATGGAGCCATGTGGGGCCGTTCCACCACAACGAGTGTCTTATTAAATCCGACGGCAGCATGCCGCGAGACAGACAATCGCTAGGATTCTCTTTCCCGGACACGTGACGGAAACAAGCGGCAGGTAAGTTTTCCTGTATTTGAGCAATGCGGTTGCTGACAAAAATAGACCATCTATGTGGAGATGAGTGGATCCACGAGAGTGCTATGGTGGAGTCCGAGAAAGCGTGGACACCTGCAATAGGTACAGGAGCGGAAAGTTTTTCCTTGACTACGCGAACAAGTTTAGACAGAATTAAAGCGGCGACAAGTTCTAATCGAGCTAGCGTTGTTATTTGCAAAATAATCATCAGCGGGTTCCCAGGTTAATCCAAGGATTTTGAAATTATGGACATCATTATCCATGCCAGAAAAATTAACTGGTAAGCGGTGAGACTCTGGGAGAATCTCTAATAAAGCGGGTGAATTGGTAGCCCATTTGACTAAGTCAAAGGAACCTACCTTCATTAAATCAATTAAATCGCGGGATAGACGCATAGCTGTCTGTTCGTCCGAAACAGAGTAGACGTAGTCGTCCATGTAAAACTGAGTTTCTACCAATTTAGAAGCCTCAGGAAAGCGGTCGCTTTGCTCACACGCCAAGTTACGCAATTTGCGCATCGCTAAATAAGGACTAGGTTTTAGTCCGAAGGGAACGCGGTTAAAATGAAAGGTGCGAATAGGCTCACCTTTGCTAAAACGATACAAGATTCGTAAATATTTGCGGTGGTGCTCTCTTACACCGATACGTAAGAACATTTGTTTTATATCCGCTGTCATCGCGACAGGGAATGTACGAAAATCAAGTAATAACAAAAACAAGTCTGCTTGCAAATTAGGTCCGACATGCAAAATGTCATTGAGCGACAACCCTGAGTGAGTTTTGGCGCTAGCGTCCAAAACCACTCGAATGCTGTCCTTGTCCGGCCTAATGACGGCATGATGCGGTATATAATAACCCTCCTCTGTCAATTCAGAGTCGGGCACTTCCGCTAAATACCCCTGAGTTATATAATCCGCGATAGTTTTATTATAATTCTCGCGTAGGGTCATTAACGCAAACTTACGCTCAAGCGCAAGTGAGCGCCCAGGGGCGTAACCGTGCGAGCTACCTAGCCCGCCGGGTGAGCGCGCAAAAGGCAGATCGACAAAGTATCTGCCGTCTTCAAATAAGACTGAAGAGTTAAAATTATTTTCACACTCTAATTCGTGCGGACCAATAACGGAACGCGGCGCGGTGCGGCGCGGCGCGGCGGTGGCGGCGGGTGGAATTTCCTCTGGCTCAAAAAACTTATGTAAATTTGACTCGACTTCAATGTCGGCCTGCGCGGTAAACGAAGATGCAATTTGTGTCACATCACTACTACAACAATCAATATCACCCATAAGTACATAACCGAAGCTAGTCAGTACAGCAGGGGGCGCGCGGGTACCTGGGTCGACCCTGTCTCCCAGGTAAATAAAGGGGAACAATTGTGCTCCAAGCACCAGATCTATTCCGCTCGGAACATTCCAGAGCGAGTCGGCGAGCGGTAAGCTATTTAAGTATGACATGTTATCATTGTTATGTAATCTAATTAATTTCGCGGGAAGTCTATCTGTAATACAATCAACAACTAACGCTTGTATCGAAAACTTCGTATGAGGATCAAACCGAGATTCTATGTTGAGATGAATAAAACCGTGTATCGGTTTCGATGACATTCCAACACCTTGTAAAAATGAATTGCGTAATTTAATTATGGGTAAGTTCAAACGTTTACAACAGTCCACAGTAATTAAATTATTTTGCGATCCGTTATCTAGTAGGCACCGAACCACCTCCTTATCTCTGATGTCGCTATAGTATGCATATAACTGCGCGGTCGCTAGCAAAATGGTTGACCCAGTTTTAACAGCTGTAGTGAGCGAAACAGATGTATCCTTAGTTGGCGCTTGCGGCTCGGGCGATAATAACTCATGTTTTTCTTGGAAATGTAAGAGAGAATGGTGGTTCTTCTTACAAATTTTACAAACGTTACGTGACTTACATTTAACCAAAGAATGGGATAGACTTAAACAGTTTATACAGCCACGTTTTGCTTTTATAAATTCAAAACGTGCAAGCGGTGTACTAATATTTTTAAACAGCGGGCAATAGAACAGCTGATGTCTTACGTCATCCTTATCGCAAAGCGTACATTTGCCATTCGAAACCGGTTCATTACGCGATACAAATGACTTAGCGGTGTTATTTTTTGTTTGATGATTAACTGAACTAGACTTAGCGCGCGGTTCCGTCTGTAAATTATTACCGTATGAGCGTTGTAGTACCTTAACATATTCTTGCATGAATGTTATAAACTCCGCATAGGAAGGTAATTCTTTTTCACTCACACGTGATTCAAACTGTAAGACAGTTTGCGCGTCAACCTTTCTTAAACCACAGTGTAATAAAACAAAATCCAGTAAGTCTGGAATGTCTAACTGCTTCAAGGCTGCGACGGACGCTGAATATCGTTCCACAAAAGTATTGAGGCTCGCGGCATTTCCGGCGCATTGTTTAATGTCCAGTATATTATTGAGATAATGAATCCCTAAACTACGCTTATCTTGATACCTTTTTACGAGACTGTTCCACATAACGTTGTATGTATCACCTGTAGGAACAATGCCCGCGGTCAGCTTCAAGGCATCATGAGTCAATTTACTGATCAAGTACTGGACACGCTGCGAGTCAACCAGATCGGTATTTAAATGAACATTGCTTCGAAACATTTCATAAAATATGGGCCAGTTTTCCGCTTTACCATCAAACGTTGGCATATCTATGGGCGGTAATTTTATTCGAGTACCCACTTTGTGTTCCGATGTTTCGTTTTTCGAAAGTATGAGATTACGTTTATATTTAATATTAGAATATAAGTCTTCAATAGAATATAGACTCGAATAGTCTGGTGCGGTTTGGTCAATCTCGAATTGCAATTCATTCATTTGTTCTACTATTTCCTCAAATTTGTTATATTGCTCAGTAATTGTTTCTGACTGCGCTAAGAATGTCTCATTTGAACGTGAATCAAAGTTCGAGATGTTTCTGGAATCATTATATATGCGATTAACTCGCTCGAAAATCATTTGTTTTTTAGCGGTAAGCTGAGCCAATTTAGCTTCTTGCTTGCGGGACGCCATTTTGGGGCACTAATAAAGTTATGTGCCTACCTACTGTAATGACTTGTACTTAATTTGTACTGAATTTTACTGATGCCTATCCAGGCTCGAAAGGACCATCAATGGAGATGGTCAGGCGTGATTACGGCCAAACACTTGTATTTAATGCTGGCCCAAAATTGCCTATATTTGTCCGTATAACTTCAAGTTAGGAGTGGTTGGCAGTAGACGGCGCATGTGGCCCTACTCACAATTTGCAAAACAAGTGGCACCTGACTTTCCGGGTTGTTCTCGATGGTTGCACGTCGACTTGACGACGACGAGTGGCCACTCGTTCTCTTCACACCAACCCTCCTGGCTGTTCACTGGTTAACGGACGCGGTAAATATGGGTTATTTATTATTCCCGGAGGATCCCCAACGTTTACGGGATTTACTCGGGATTTTAGCGTATTTGCGGGGACGATATTAATTTAAGTAAAGACATTAATTTAGTCTGCGGTGAGATGCGCGCTGTGCCTCGCGGCGTTAGACACACACTGAATTATCTATGGTTGCTGCTTTCTCAGATTGCCTATGGCCCCGTAAAAAGCCGGTTACACACTCGACTCGCAAGTCAGAGCAAGGCACACACGTCGCGATACCACCCCCATCCAACTTGCAGAGTGGTGGCAACTCGCCACACCAAACGGTATGAAGCAATGATACTTTGGCGCAAACCGGTCAACTTCACTTCTAACCCGCGCTTGCAGTCCTCTTGAGAGATTTCAATACTCCGTGCTCCGAGTAGATATTGAAATTAAGATGCCATTAAGGCGCAGATATACGACTTCTAATGATTTTTAATTGAACATCACGTCTAAACGACTAGTCTTATTTTTTGAAAAAAATATGCGTTACTTAAGACAATTAAGACAGTTAATTTAATAATTTTCGTAATTATATCTGAGAATATTTAAAATTATATTTTTATATCATAGTGTAATTAATTGGTAAAGTTATGTCTAACGCGGCCAAAAAAAAATGAGAATCACCCAAAATCTATAAAGCGTATTTTTAAGAAACCTTCACTATTTTAGAGACAATTTAATTATTTATATTTTAATATACGTGTTTTAGTATCTTGTTGTTTTATGTATAATAAATTAATAATGCATCTAATTTCGGACACCGCTCCTTGATGCGCGAGTCCTAATACTGGGTGGTCGTACGATGCGTTACATGAGCTCAGCACAGAACACGCAAGCTAACCGCTCAAGTTCATTGGCTGTTAATAGTGCCAGAACAGTTACATAAATTTTAATATAAGTAAGTACTGTGGACTTTCTTTCATCTGGACCTCTCTAGAAGGTTTAGGACTCATGGTTTATTATGAATAAAATAAATAAATACGAATTACAGTTTGTAAATAAATAAGTTTGTGAAATAGAATGAGGACGGCTGTCAAGCCGATAGGCGAGAGTGAATTTTATAATTAACGTGCTATTAACTTCCGTTGACCTTAAGTGGTTGGCTTGCGTGTTCGGTGCTGAGCTTACGTAACGCATCGTACGTCCATCCAGTAATAGGACTCGTCCATCAAAGAGCGCTCTCCGAAATAAGACGAATTATTAATTTATTATACATAAAACAACATTATACTAAAACACGTATACTAAAATATGAATAAATAAATGATCTTTAAAATGGATTAAGTTTCATAAAAATACGCTTTATAGTTTTTATGTGATTCTCTATTTTTATCCGTGTTAGACATAACTTGACAAATTAATTATACTATGTTACAAAAATATAATTTCAAATTTTCACATATCAAATTACGACGGACATTGTTTAGAATAACATATATTTTTGTAAACAAATGAAACTAGTCGTTTAGACGTGATGTTCAATTAAAACCGATAGAAGTCGTATAACTGCGCCTTAAGTAAAATTAATTGAATAGGAATAAATCTTAGATCTACTCGCTTAGAAGCCCATCATGCATATACATCGTCTCAGTCTTTAATAGTACCTATGTTTACCCAACTTTTTTTCTTAATATCACGAAAGATGATTTATCCAAGACAACATCCGGTGTTTGAAAGAGTCTCTCTCACTTTTCCCATGACTATTCTCCTGACCAAAAAAATCTATATACGCAGTATTTTGACAGCAACAACCAGTAACTCACTGCGCCCCTTAATACCTAACTAAGATTATTTATCCCAAATTTATGAGCACGAAAGGGTTATCTATAGGGTGTAGGGGTGAATTTATACGTCCGTGTGACTGTGGTTCGTAGGATTCGATATCCTGTATAGCCGGCCAGTGGGAGGGTTAGCAAAAACGTTGGACCTAAAACTGATAAAGGTGTTCAAAGAGCTTTTTATTCTGCTGGGCATAAAGCTATTACCATACCACTACTTGAGGTAGGATTTCTGATAGTCCAGATAATTAAGGAACCTCTTTATGAACTGGTTCCAGCCAGGTTGGTGGTTGAGCAAGATTTTCAGGTTCCAAACCGTGTAAAAACATGATTAAGTATATGCATACATTATTCAGGCCTTTCTTTTTCAGGACTCGCAGATAAATTCGTAAAAGGGTCACCGCGCCCCTGGGCACTCAGACAAGGAAGGAACGGCGTGGGTTTTAATCAGTAAAATTCTGACACGCCCTCCTTCTCCACCCAGAGCGGGAGGAAGCCATAGCATGTGAAAAAAAGTCATAGAGTATAAAAAGAAAGGTGTGACAGCTGTCTTCTTTAAAGGTTGCGTTCGGAAATGCACTCGTACCGAACAGCATGATTTCCCACCCCCAAAAAAAAAAGGTTGTTCAGGACGCCACTGAGTTTCAGTAAAGGTAAGTTATATCAATATACGAGTATAAGCTATCCTACTATATCTATACTTATTATTACAAAGCGGTAAGGTTTAGTAAGTTTGTTTGTAGGAAGTAATCTCTAGAACTACTGAACCGATTTGAAAATTCTGTCACCAGTAGAAAGAACCTGTACCTGAGTGCTACATAATCGGCCATACATTATATTTACTTTCGAAATCCACGCGGACGAAGTCGCAGACGAAGTGCTAGTATATTGTTAAAAACTTTTTACAAAAAAAAAACAACCGACTTGTAAAAAAGTTTTTATTTTTCACTTTTTAGTTGTTATACCCCAGACAAAAACCCCAACTAAAAACCCCAATAACATGGAACGTGGAATTTAAACATTTGGTGAACACCAAAACGTCATCGAGGTATACGTATTTTTCGTTTTTTTTTTTCAGTTTCTCAAAAGCGCTGAAGCAATTTCGATCAAATTTATATGGGACCACCTCGGGAGTATATTCTATAGAATAGAAAAAGAATTTTGAAAATCGGTTCACAACTGACGGAGTAATCGGTGGACATACATAAAAATAAAAAATACAGTCGAACATGAAACCTCCTCCTTTTTCGAAGTCAGTTAAAAAGTAAGGCACACTTGTAAGTGTGGCTACGATCCCTACCGTAGCCACCACTGCTCAAATCGCTCTAAATATATATTTCTATAAATGTACTAAAAAAAAGCCGTAGGTAATTACATTTCTGTTTTTCACGGAGAAATCGGCGGACATACATAAAAAAAAAACATACATACATACAGTCGAACATAGAACCTCCTCCTTTTTCGAAAGTCGGTTAAAAAGAGGTAAAGTTTGTTAGTTTGTTTGTACGAAGTAATCTTTGGAACAACTGAACCGATTTTGAAAATTCTTACACTAGTAGAAAGCTACATTATTCCTGATTGATAAAATTGTGATTGAAAATGCTGGATGGCGCTACGTGTCTTTCAAATCATTTTTCTCCCGTGTGGAGAAGCGGAGCGGGTCGCTAGTGATATTATAAATGCGAAAGTTTGAATGAATGGATATTTATTACTCAATTACTCCAGAACGGCGAAACAGGCCAGATGAAATTTGACACAGAGAGTGTGGACTAGCACTTAGGCTATACTTTATAATGGCGGAAGTACAATTCTACGCGGGCGAAACCAGTGGCCGAAGCTAATCCTACTAATATTATAAATGTAAAAGTTTGTGAGTGTGTATGTTTGTTACTTCTTCACGCTCAAACGGCTGGACCGATTTGAATGAAATTTGGTATGTAGATAGCTCATAGCCTGGATTAACATATGGGCTACCTTTTATTCCGATATAAGCGGGTAAAACGGCAGGGCGCAGCTAGTCAAAAATAATAAAGAGAAACAATTACGGGCCACTTGGGCTTTGTTGTCATAAGCAAAACTCTTTTTAAAAATTACAGAGATTTACGTTTTGGTAATTTTCTGTAATTCGCTATATTTACAAATTATTTCGCAAACAATAATTCATTTTGCTATTTATTTGCCGACCGTGCAGGTCCTTAGCAAGTGTATTATGTATTATTGAAGGGAAGTCTGAAATGTGTTTGTCTATTTTGCACGGAACATTAGGTACCTTTTTGAATAGTCGTAAATGTAACGGAATTATTATTTTGTGTATTTAACTAATTTTATTTAAGGCTTTGATAACTATCGATAACTTTTAGAATACATATCTTATTGTGTAGATAAATATCGTGGTTTGACATATTTTTGATACCAAAGCTGTCAATCCGCCATTTTTAGGGTTCCGTACCCGAAGGGTTGCCAACGGACCTTATTACTAAGTCTTCGCTGTCCGTCTGTCCGTACGACCATCCGTTTGTCTGTCAACGGGCGGTATCTCATGATCTGTAATAGGTAAACAGCTGAAATTTTCACAGAATATGTGTTTCTGTTGCCGCTTTAACAACAAATAATAAAAATAAATTAAAACTTAAAGGGGAGCTTCCTTTATTTTTACTGCTAGAAACGTGTTTTTTTTTAAACTATTTTAAACTATTTAACTACTATTTAACTACTATTTATTTTTAACTATTTTATATGTCAAACTGCGATAAGAGGCGCGGCCGTTGAGGGGTTAATCTTAATAATGACATCTAGGAGACGCGTATAATCTTGTACGATGGTACGGAACCCTTCATGCGCGAGTCTGACTCGCCCTTGGCCGGTTTTTTAGGGTTCCGCACTCGAATTGACCAAAAGCCGTATTGTTGTCAATCACGTGTCCGTCTGTCTGTCCGTCCGTCGTCTGTCACAAAAATTTTGTTACGAAGAATTTTTTAACTTCCCTTTGACCTATGAACTTGAAATTTGGTGATAATGTTTATACGTATACTTTACTAACAAATACCAATATTTGATACGGAACCCTTAATGTGCGAAATCCGATACGCACTTGGCTGGTTTTTTTAATCCTCGTATAAAAGTCATCCGACGATTGTAAAATAGGATTTTGTATGCGACTGTCCCGGAAGAGTTTTTTATTATAATTTTGATAAGAAGGCATGAGCTGCATTGTATTCGAATTGTGGTTTTAGTGATATTTACATACATACGGGTGTAACGGGAAAACAGGGTAAACCCGGGCTTGCGGAAGGCGAGTAGGGGGTAGCTTTTTTTTTTTTTTGGGGTTTGTGAAATCATCCTATGACTTCTTCCGCTCTAGGGTGGAGCGGAAAGGCGTGTCAGACTCTTACTGACTAAAACTCACCCCTGTTCCTCCCTGCCCTGAATGCCCAAGGGCGAGGTAACTCTTTCGAATTTATCTTCAACCCCCGGGCAGACATCGACCATGACAGGCCCCTTCTCTTTTGCTGACAACTCTTTGAGGCGCGCGTGCAACACTACGCGCCGTCGACTCTCGGGCCTGGTGCTGATCGGGCGGCGAGTTACCCACTACTCGCCGTCCGCAGGCCCGGGTCTACGGTGGCCGGAGATCGTCTCGCGGCGCCAGAAGCCCCTGGCGTCTCCTGCGGCGGCTGCTGCTGAGGGCGTGAGGGCGACTCTGCTGTTGTTGAGCCTGCCTCACATATGCCGCCTCCCTCTTCGCGAGCATTACTGCTTCGCAGAAGGAGGAGACGGCCTCCCATTCTCTCTCGCTCCGTACCATGGCCAGAACCAGGGCACGGCGCGAGAGGTCGCTGCCGCCTATCGCATCCACGAGGACACGGCGGTGCTCTGCCCAAACCTCAACCGTATGCTCCACCGTGTCCTCTGGGCGATCCTCGCAGTGGTAACACCCGGGGCTAACCTCCCGCTTGATCCGAAACAGGAACCTCCCGAAACGTAAGGCGGAAGGTGAGGGCGCCGTGGCGCCTCTCCAGCCACTCCCGCCCAGCGCTGGGTTGCGACAGTCGCTCTCTCCATGTCACCATGAGATCCTGTCGGAGCTCTGTCCGCTGAGCCGCGAGTGGTCGCGGCAGGAGTAGTGGGTAGCTTGCCGTCCGAGCACCAGGCCCGAGAGTCGACTGCGCGTAATGTTCCACGCGTGCCTCAAAGAGTTGTCAGTTATACATGATGGCTCCCGTCATGGCCGATGCCTGCCCACGGGTTGTGGATAAATTCGAAACAGAGTTACCGCGCCCCTGGGCACTCAGGGCAGGGAAGGAACAGCTCTCCCGCTCCGCCCGGAGCGGGAAGGGTCATAGCATGATTTCCCATCCCCCCCCCACCAAAAAAAAGGATGTAACGGAAATGAGTTGGCATATTTTAGATACGGTTTCTCCCCATGGATATGAATAATTTTTTTAAAGGAAGTCAAAGTAAATTTCCAAAGAGTAATTGGTCTTTCCGTACTAAGTTATTATCTTTGATATATTTCATTACTTTATAGAATGAGGAGCTCGTGTTTACAGTAATAACAGCCGCACGGGTCAATCCATCAGGTAAAGCTACGTTTGCTGGGGCTGGTCCATGGATGGGTGACCATCTTTACATACCGAGACGACTCCGTGCCTCGGAAAGCACGTTAAACCGTTGGTCCCGGCCGTCAATCGTGGATCTTTGACAGTCGTTATGGGTCGTCAGAAGCCCGAAAGTCTGAAACCAGTCTTACCAAGCGGTATCGTATTACCTAGTAACTGGGTTGTGAAGGTCAGATAGGCAGTCGTTCCATGTAAAATACTGGTAATCAGCTGCATCCAGTTAGAAGCCGACCGAAAGATAGTTGGGAAAAGGCTAGGCAGACTGGAAGCCGGCCCAAAGATAGTTGGGAAAAGGCTAGGCAGACTGGAAACCGACCCCAAGATAGTTGGGCAAAGGCTAAGCAGACTGGAAGCCGACCCCAAGATAGTTGGGAAAATGCTAGGCAGACTGGAAGCCGACCCCAAGATAGTTGGGAAAAGGCTAGGCAGAAAAAGGTGTAACCGAAATGGGTGGATATTATAGATACCTGCTGCTTCTCCCCATGGATATGAACAACTTTTTTCAAGGAAGTCAAAATAAATTCCAAAAAATAATTGGACTTTCCGTACTAAGTATGGATTCTTCCTGCCTAGGGTCGCAGATAAATTTGAAAGAGATTCACCGCGGCCCTTCGCACAGGCAACTGAAGGAACAGGTCTGATACGCTCTCCCACTCTACCCGGAGCGGGAGAAGTCATTTGATGACTTTCACTATTCATTATAATTCTCCTGCCCTTATCTCAATTTATTTGGGGTCGACCCAACATGTCTTTTTCTTCCATACTTCTGTATTAGTTGTCATCTCTGTAGTCACCCCCTTTTTACCCATATCCTTTTTCACACAGTCAATCGTCATCGTCATCATCATCATCATCATCAACGTCATCGTGTCTTTGGCATTCCCCTACTCTCATAACCATCCACATCCACACACAAGACTTTTCTTTTTAACAGGCGTTACCAAGAATCCAAGTATAACAAATCATATTTTTACGACGACGGTATCAATGTGCCACGCCACCACAGCTCTAACCATGATTAAATCCCCACGTTTCACTTTGTGAGGCTTCCAAAATCCTATTTCAACTTCATCCTCACCCATTGATGAAAAATAACAAAAAAAAAGAAAACCTACCAAAGGTAGAATTCCACGTGCAATTTGAAACGAAATTAATTAATCTTTCATTTATAAAATTGATCACACAGAATAATTCATTTGATATTTCACAGGAGTTTTTACACCAATATTTTATTTGTAGAGATCATAATGTTTTTGGGAGATCGCTAAATAAATTTGGCTTGTACGAGTATTAATAACATTAAAATCGTCACGAAGTCGGTCTATCATATAAACTTATTGGATATAATAGGTAAACATTATATCATGATACATAATTATGAGATTTTAATAAAACCGTGAACAATGGAAGGAATGATGGAGGTCTTTGCCCAACAGTGGGACAGTAGTTAAATCCATCTATGAAGAAACTTTGATAAATAAAACTTTTACCTAAGTATTCTTTTTTTGGAACGAAGTTCCTTATCGCGCGTTGCGAAAGGGGGCTAGACGGAAAAAATTAGGACCAAAAGTTGTAACGACACTTTTTGCTATAGTTTTTTTTTTTTTTTTTTGGAACGAAGTTCCTTATCGCGCGTTCGCGAGATGAAGGGGTTGAGATGAGATGAGATGAGATGAAATGAGATGAAATGAGATGAAATGAGATGAGATGAGATGAGATGAGGTGAGATGAGATGAGATGAGATGAGATGAGATGAGATGAGGTGAGGTGAGGTGAGATGAGGTGAGATGAGATGAGGTGAGATGAGTCTGTGCGTAATATCATTTTTACATAAGACTGAGTCGGCAGTGCGGTTAATATTACAATATATTTGTTAATAATAAAAACAAAAATATTATAACTTCAAAAAAGTAAAATTATATCACAATTCCTTCACTAATTAATCGAAAGGAACTTCGTTCCATCCAGGTGTCCCTTGACACCTCTAAAGTTTTATTTTTCTTCTCCAAATCTAACGATTATCACTAAAAGTATAAAAAAATAAAAGTTTTAAGTCACTATCAAAAATCAATCTGCCTAACCTTTTCCCAACTATCTTGGGGTCGGCTTCCAGTCTAACCGGATGCAGCTGAATACCAGTATTTTACATGTAGCGACTGCCTATCTGACCTCCACAGCCCAGTTACTGGGTAATACGATACCCCATGGTAAGACTGGTTGTCAGACTTTCGGGCTCCTGACGACCCGTAACGACTGTCAAAGATTCACGATTGACAGCCGGGACCAACGGCTTAACATGCTTTCCGAGGCACAAAGGAGTCTCAGTATGTAAAGATGGTCACCCATCCATGGACCAACCCCGGCAAGAGTAGCTTAACCTGATGGATCGACCCGTACGGCTGTTATTGCTTTAGCCACGAGCTCGAAAAGTCACTATATAAAATCAAATTATAAAAACTCATAATTAGTTGTCAGTAATTGATTGACGAAAACACCCATTAACTTACATGAGTTTAGACCTAAATTTTTTTTATAGAAATTCAGGCACCGAGGTCAAAGTCCCCTTTCATCTTCTACGCAGAACCAATCCAGCCTTCATAACGTTGTCATAGAAACAAAATTAAATTATTTCTAACAAAATTAACAGCAAACTAATTCTGTTAAAACTTCGAAGCTTAACGCCAAAACACAAGGAACTTAACCAAAACGCCTGTAGACACGTTTATCTGAAAAACTAGAAAGTTCGTACAAAAGCCGATTTAATTACTGCTCTCAAAGATCAAAGTGAGCCGAGACGAAGGAAGTAACTTTACACCGGCGTAGAGGGCGGACATATCGGAGGCTGTACCATTGGACTTTGCTTGTTAAAAATTTTTGACGTTTTGGGCGATGTTTTGTGGAGTTTCCTTCGTGACTGCTCGCGTTTTATATTTATTTATTTTATTTGCTTTTATTTTACAAAAATAAACGTTGCGCCCACTAGGAAATAATCCAGTATCATTATTGTGTTCAGAAACATGCAAACTCACATACTATACATCAATGATATTGTACACAAGATATATTACGTTCCTAGTAACCGACGCCGACGTTCAAAATCTGTTCGCGTTGGCATTTAGTGCACTCATGTTAACAAGTTGTGCTAATGAGTATTGCTTTGGGTCAAAAGATGCTAATACTGTGAAAATTTGAAGACTGTAGCTCCAACCATTTGGCTGTAATAGTACTTGCGTGACAGACGACGGACAGACAGACGGACAGACGGACACTGGAGTGACAGCAATAGGGCTCCGTTTGAGCCCTTCAGGTACGGAACCCTAAAAAACGATGAAGCGCTTCAAAAAAGGTGGGTATTGCCCTTGCGCTTCACTTAGTTCATCTTCGCGGGGGCACTGCCATGCCCCCAGATTTTTATAAGGTAATACAAAGTTATGATTATCTTAGGTAACCTTTATGAAAGGTTGTTTTATAATAAAGTCTTCTGGTGGGCGGCGTAACATTCCGTTATAATATCCTACTGAATTATGATAATTTGAAGGAAATAACGATACACGATCTGGGTATGAATAAGTGGGACGTATGGGGGCTGAAGATCTAAACATACTTATTTTTATAAAATTTTCGTTATTTTATCAATTTATGACAAAGCTTAATAATGAATGATTTAATAAAATATCTTGACTTGGTACACGAGGTTGTCGATATGTGCAATGTGGACTCGGCTGTCATCGTGCCGATAGTCATTATCGCTAACGGCCAGAGGGCCAAAAGACTCGACGACCACCTGTCGAAGCTGTCGTTGCGCGGTTGGATCAAGAGCCTAAAACAGAAGGCAGTCCCCTAGATACGGCTCGCATTGTAAGGAGGTGTCTGTCTCTGGAGCCCTAACCACCGGAACTTGGACCCTGCTCCCGATACCGGCGGACTACTATTTATTATATTTTTAATTAGTGTTTTTTATATGTTTTCTTTTATAAATGTAAATTATATGTGTAAAAATAAATAAACGAAAAAATAATAATGATTTAAAATTTCTTATTAAGCACTACGGTCGTTTATTCGAAACGAATTTCTGTCTGTCAAAGTTTTATAAGAATTTCATAAGAAGATCAATATTCAATCCTTTTTAGTATTTGATAATGAAAGATGAAGTATCTTTATTTTAGATGAAATATCTTATCTTCGGGGTCGCTCGCAGTCGGTTCGCTCGGAGGAGGCTTCCTCTGACTGGTGCAACCTCGGTGCGGGTGTTCCTCAGGGTGGCGTCCTTTCTCCTCTTCTTTTCTCTATATTTATTAACGCTATCACTAAGGTCCTATCTTCACATTACCATCTCTATGCAGACGACTTGCAGCTATATCGCCACTTTAAACCTGAAGAGCTTACTGGAGCTATCGATGCCATCAATAATGATCTTAAAAACATCAGTCAGTGGGCTAAAAGTTTTGGACTTTTAGTTAATCCAACAAAATCACAAGCTCTCGTTATTGGTGGCAGACACTTCGTAAATCTGTTGAGTGGCCAGTCTCTTCCTCCTGTTTTGTACGATGCCGTCGCTATAGCCTATTCCCAAAAGGTCAAAAGCTTAGGCGTTTTCCTGGACTGCAACCTATCTTGGAATGTTCACATTGCGGAAGTAAGCAGGAGGGTGTTTTGTTCGTTTCAGTCGCTGAAACGCCTCCAGAAGTTCCTGCCTTTTCCGACCAAAATTACTCTTGCTCAGTCTCTCCTTCTACCTCTTCTGGACTATGCTGATGTCTGCTTCCTTGATGCGACGGAGGAACTCCTTGATAAGCTCGAACGTCTGCAGAATTTGTGCATACGCTTCATCTTTGGCCTCCGGAAGTACGACCATGTGTCGGAATTTCGGAAGCGATTGAGGTGGCTGCCTATTCGGCTGCGTCGGGATACTCACACTCTTTCTTTACTCTTTTCAGTTCTTCACAATCCCAACTCGCCCTTGTATCTTCGGGAACGCTTTGAGTATCTTTTTCCAAGAGGAAAACCTTGCCGCTCATCATCTGCCCTTCTCCTTCGGTTCCCTCCCCACTCCTCTAGTTGTTACAGTGGATCCTTTACTGTTCGTGCTGTACGCCTTTGGAACTCTCTTCCACACACTCTTAGGGCTAGCCCTTCGTTGGAGGTGTTTAGGAGAGGAATTAGGGAACACTTCCTGTCGGCATGACCCGTAATATGTTTTGTAAAAGGATTTCTTTGTTAGCCATACCCATAGTATTTAGTATGTTTATGTATCACATATTTGTTTAGTTTATTTAAGTAACAGATTTATTTTAAGTTTTTGTTGTGCACTTAAGATGTACCTACCTACTTATGCAATTGTATTTTTCACCCTGAGGTTTGCTGTAAGAAAACCCAAATGCTGGGTTAAGCTCGCCTTTGTAACTAATTGTTAATTTGTGTTTTATTTATATGTTATATGTGTACAATAAAGAATAATAATAATAATAATAATGAAGTGAAACTTAAAACTGTAAAGATATAGTCGGGGCAATCAACAATCCAGAATAACATTTTTAATTCGAAAAACCTACGGGTCGGTCCATCAGGTTAAGCTACGCTTGCTGGGGTTGGTCCATGTCTAGTCTCACAACCAGTCTTACCGAGGGGTATCGTGTTACCCAGTAACTAGGTTGTGGAGGTCAGATCGGCAGTCGCTCCATGTTAGACTGGAAGCTGACCCCAAGATAGTTGCGAAAAGGCTAGGCAGTTTGATCTGTATTCCCTAAAACCGTAAACCCAGCTTACTTCAGTTATTTTTAGGTTAACCTGTTTCCTCATGATATTTTCCATCACCGTTTTGAGAGCATTGATGATGAAATAAATTATAAAAAATAAAGCATCTGCCTGGGTTTGAACCCATGACGTAAAACTTGTCATAAATCCAGATTTCGGAATTTAACTGTCCGTAGTTTAAAAAACTAAAAAATACACATTTTTTTATTTTTTGTGTACTTTTCAGCAATACTAATCTGATACCCATATCATGGGAATGCATACATAATAATTAGTCCGCCATCTTATGGAGTCCATCATATCGGATTTAGAATGACGTCACATAGCTAACCATGTATTGTCATCCAAACTAAACATGTAGGTACGCCTATATTTCTTACAGTATATTTTTAGCTTAATCAGAAATCGGGCATGGGTCTTTAACTTCTATGAATTGCTTACATTTTGTAGTTAATAATAATAATAATAAGCCTTTTATTTCTAATCTCATGAGCCGTGGGGTCCCAGTGCTCATATATTATTTAAAGATCTAAACGCCTTATTGACACTTCACGTGACCCAAGGGCTGGCTTTTACCTCGGCCAGAGGTTAAGCATTGCCATACAACGTGGCAATGCCGCCAGTCTTTTGGGTACATTTCCAGTCGACAGCGATGCGGAGGAATTTTTTGACGCCATATTTTAAGTTTTATTTAGTTAGGAGTTTTTGTTTTAATTACAGTTAAGTATTTTAAAAGTTTTTAAATAAAGACATGATATTTACAATTTTTAAATGAAATAAGTGTTAGTTGTGTTAGTGTTTGTCTTATTCTAATTAGTAGTGTTAGTTGTTTGGGTATCTTTTGGAGATGTAGTCCTATATAGGGTAGAGGCCTGCTACATCCGCTTCCAATGCGCCCGATCTTTGGCAGGGGTCTGCCAGTTTGTGCCAGCAATCTGGGCTATGTCGTCTGCCCACCGTTTGTGTGGTCTCCCAACCTTTCTTTTCCCTGGTGGTCCTTTCCAGTTAGTGGTTCGTAACGTCCATCTGTCGTCAGTGAGCCTTGCGATGTGTCCTGCCTATCGCCACTTTAGTGCTAGTGCTTGTGTTAGAGCATTTGTCAGCATTGTCTTTTTCCTAATTTTTGTACTTCGCACCTTATGAATTTTTTTTTATTCCTAGCAAGCTCCTCTACATTGCTCGCTGGGTGGTTGTAATTTTTTGTTTGAATCTGTTAGTGTGAACCCATGTTTGGCAGTCGTATAATAGGCAGGGTAGTATACAGGTGTCCATTACTACTTTCTTGAGATTCAGGGAGTAGTGGCCTTTTAGGATTTCTTTCAGTGACCAATATTTTTGCCATGTGATGTTTACTCTCCTTTGTATTTCCTCTTCGTTATTTGTCTTGCATTATGTAGTTATAAGTGAAGCTAGTAAAAGTCTGTTAAAACTGTGACGGCATGGTTGTCGCAGTACCCGGGCTTGCGGACGACGAGCAGTGGGTAGCTCGCCGTCCGATCAGCACCAAGCTCATGAGTCGACGGCGCGTAGTGTTCCACGCGCGCCTCAAAGAGATGAGTGTCAGCCACCACTGACGGGGCCCATCGTGGCCGTTGCCTGCATGCTTAGGGGTAGCGGATAAATTTTGAAAATGAGTTACCGCACCCCTGGCCCCCCGCACCACTCAGACAGGGAAAGAACAGGGGTGGTTTTTAGTCCGTAAGAGTCTGACACACCCTCCCCCTCCACCCAGAGCGGGAGAAGTCATTGGGTGATTTCCCATCAAATAAAAAAAAAATGGTTGTCGCTGTGGTTGCGCGATATGCTGCTACGCACGGAACAAACATTAGTTTGTCCTACAGGTAGTTGATCCAGGACTGTCTGCTGTCTTCTCATGGCAACATGGAGAGAGTGACTGTCGCAACCCAGCGCTGGGCACGCCACCATTGCGGCGGTAGTGTCCCTCTTTGAGGAGTGACTGGAGTGGCGCCACGGCGTCCTCACCTTCCGCCTGACGCAGGTCCTAACCGGACACGGTTGTTTCGGGAGGTTCCTGTGTCGGATAAGGCGGCAGGAAAAGCCCGGGTGTCACCACTGCGCGGATCGCCCAGAGGACACGGTGGAGCATATGGTGGAAGTCTGCCCCGCTTGGGCGGAGCACCGCCATGTCCTCGTGGATGCGATAGGCAGCAGCAACTTCTCGCGTCCGGCCCTGGTCCGGGCCATGGTACGGGGCGAGAGGGAATGGGAAGCAGTCTACTCCTTCTGCGAAGTAGTAATGCTTGCCAAGGAGGAGGCGGAATGAGTGGGGAGGCTCAAAATGGGGGCCCTAACGCCGCAGACGCAGCCGCCCTGGGCTTTGGAGGTCGCAGGATGATCTCCGGCCACCGCAGACGCGGGCCAGCGGACGGCGAGTAATGAGTAGCTCGCCGTCCGATCAGCACCAGGCCCGAGAATCGACGGCGCGTAGTGTTCCACGCGCCTCAAAGAGAATATGTCAGCCACCACTGACGGGGCCCATCATGGCCGGTGACTGCATGCCAATAAAAACCGCCCAAGTCCGTGTTGGACTTCGCACATTTAGGGTTCCGTATCAAATGTATTTATGACAATTTTAATGGCTTGAGTCAACAAGATGCTTATACTGTCAAAATTTGAAGACTGTAGCTCCAACCGTTTGGCTGTTAAACCTGTGTGACAGACGTCAGACAGACGGAGAGATGGACAGACGGACACGTGAGTGACAGCAATATGGCTCCGTTTGGACGCTTCGGGTACAGAACCCTAAAAATTACTAAAAATTTCAATATCATGAAAAAAACAAGCCAAGTTTAAAGCCATAATCCTTGGTAGGGGTAGTATAAAATTAGACACAGTAGCAGAGCCTTTGTAACACTATATATTAGGTTATTTCACTTTGTTATAACTTTATTTGGTGTTGTCTTTTTGAATTGTACCCTTTGCTGGAACGTCTATTGTTGCAAGTTTCTTAAACAATAAAGAAAGTGCTATTTTTAAGTTCAGTTTCCTCTTCATGAATTCTTAGAAAGTTAGCCTTTTGAAAGAGTAGCATTCAAGTAATTTTAATTAATTTTATGTACCTATTGTTTTACAAAGAAGTTTATTGAGAGAAAGGCCTTTTTATAGAATCATTCAGGCAATGCTAAGAATAAATAAGGTTGGATGTAGGTCCTTGATCTTGTAGAATGGGAGAAACAAACAAACACACAACAAAACAAATACATACAAAAACAACAACACACATTATATACACAACAACAACCATCATAATAATAACAACAAAGCAATATTATCAAGAATTAAAAAATGTTCGAAGCTGAAAAAGGTAGTAACATTTTGCTGTAACTAGACGGCACTATTGTGCGAACAAAATACCAAATACACCATAATAATAGTTATTTATGATGCTCGTGCGGTAATTTGGTTTGTACAAACGAGTAGACGAATGTAAGCCCGAGACGAAGTCGAGAGACTTTTCTTTTTTTTTTTTTGTGTGGTGGGAAATCATCCATTGACTTCTCCCGCTCTGGGTGGAGCGGCAGGGCGTGTCAGACTCTTACTGACTAAAACTCACCCCTGTTCCTTCCTGCCGTTAGTGCCACCATAGACACGAGTTAGGAAATACCAATTTCCGCACGT
The DNA here is from genome assembly GCA_951329385.1 of Polia nebulosa. Taxonomy (NCBI): domain Eukaryota; kingdom Metazoa; phylum Arthropoda; class Insecta; order Lepidoptera; family Noctuidae; genus Polia; species Polia nebulosa. The sequence continues at coordinate 5,135,225 of OX589596.1, forward strand.
GTGTCATACAACGTTTTTCAACACATTTGCAAGAAAACAGTACAATAAGGTAAAGAAACCAACTTTTCTTTTTAGTTATCAGTCGAAAAGTTGCAACAATCTTTGACGTTTCTAATTTGTAAATGGCACGAATTTTCAAATGGTGCCATGTGCGCGTGTGTAGAATTAGAACTACATCGTTCGTCTCATTTTAGTGAGACAAACGTATTGAGCAAAAGTGCTTCCAAGGAGGTTCGATCATTCAGCTTATTTTATTTTCGTAATATAAAACTCCTTGGTGAAATTCTTATATATTTTTATATGGAAATTAAAAAAAAAACCGTAAAGGATACGCACGGTGCTATACAACAGAGTATGCGGTAAAATAAGTACTTAGGTGCATAATTTTTAACTTTCGATAAGGCTTCGTAAATGCATTTTTTGAGCAAATGTGTTGTAAAAATATATTTTTGTATACCATAACTCACTGCAAAACACCAATTAAACGGTATTGTATCAAGACTTGCTAGTAAAACTTAATATTAACCAAATCTCACTGGTAAAATTCCTAATTGTTCTGTAATAATCGCTAGACAAAAGTTCGAAATTAGCTAGGCCCTATATGTATATTAATATTTGCTAGGTTCTTGGTTAGGCTAAACCAGCACTCATTCGGTTAATCTTAGGATTTGAATCAGATATACGTTTGAACCCTCTCACAAAGAGGAAGCCTGTGCCCCAGCAGTGCGGATACTAAAAAGCTGATGATGATGATGATGATGATACGTTTGAAAGAAAGTCATCACCAAAGTAGGTGTTACGTTTCTGATTTTTTTGTTAATTAATAGTAGGTTTTGATTGTGATTCTTTAAAAGTATTTAAAGAATCACAATCAAAACCTACTTACTTTGGTAAGACTTGGCCAATCTCAGGATTTGCCGGCTTATCTTGGGATTTACCGTATTTCGGACTTTTACAGTAACATGTAAACCAAAAAAGCACACACAATCTGTTAACAATAGGTTCTATTCTATTGTAGTTACTGTTATTTTTAAATCCGCAATAATGTTATTTACAAAATTTTATGAAAAAACAAAGTGTTGCACGCGTAGTTGTTTAGCTTATAAAAAAAAACAGAAAAAACAGACCCTTTGAGTTAGCAAACTCAGTTCTATGGTAAAGAAGATGATGAAGTATTAAAAAGTGAATTATCTGAGCTGAGCCACATAGCAAAGTGTGTATACTGTCAAAACTCCTTCTTCAGGACCTCTTTAGAGGGTTTTCAACTCATGGCATATTATGAAACAAATAAATAAACACTAATTCAAGTTCAAAAATAAATTGGCTTTTCAGAAGTCAGCTAAGTGTGTTTTGTCAATGTAAAACGATGATTTACTAAATAGAACATAATTACCAAGTATTAAAGATTGGTATTTCCTTTATCGCATACCACATTTAAGAGTTCTACTGAAGATCTACCAAGCCCACAGTCCTCACAGTATCCAGTCCTAATGGCAGATGGAGTTTATTTATTACACTTCATGCAACAAAAGGATAAAGACGGACTTAATGCCTTTGGCATTCTCTACTAGTCAACCAAGGGTGGTGGAGAGATAATACGGCAGGTGCATAAAAAAAAAGAAATAATAAAAAACGGAAATGAAAATATATCTAATAATAAATATACATATACATTTTATATATTAACTACCTATAAATATATATATTTAATAATATAAATAGAAAAGGTTTTTGAGACGAAGCCTTGTGTAGAAAATAATTTCGCAATTTTCAGATAAGTGTCAGGTTGTATCTAGGTCAAACTTTGATTCTCGGCCGTAGCAAGTATGTATTTATAGAATTATAATCATTAAAATCATCAACACAACTCTTTCAGTTAGAATTGATGTCAAATGAAATCACAATCATCATGAAATCATGACATTTGGCATCAATTCTAGCTGAGAGAGTTGTATTGCGTGTTGTGTTGTTGTTTTTGTTGTTCTGTTAATACGTACTTGCTACGGCCGCGAAACATATTTTGACCAACATACAACCTGATACTGACCTGCAAATTGCAAAAAAACGTAAGAAAAATTGAATTTCGCGGGCTACCCTGAAGCTTTCACCTTAAATGCATACTGACCGGTGGCCGTCCTAATATCGAGAGAAAGCGCATTCCACAGAAGGATGGACTGAATATGAAAGGAAGAATGAACAAAATCAGAAGTATGAGAAGGGCAAAGCAGTAGGAGATTATTACAAGAACGCTGATTCCTGGCGTGTGAAGAACATAGAAATCGAGTTGAATTGTTGTTGAATTGTTTTGAGATTCCTACAAGCCTTCAAAAAAAAAGACGTGTGGCACTCGGAGACTGCCGCGGTAAAGCTATTGCGTAGCATTTTTTATCAACTTATGCAATTATAATTATTTTATTTATGCAGTATTTTTTTCCTTTGTTTTTTTTTTCTTTGATATTAATTCAAGTTACACTTTTTACACGCACGTAAGAAGTTACACATCTTTGGCGTAACAAGAAAAATTTCATCATCATCATCATCATCATCATCACCATCATCATCATCATCATCGTCATCATCATCATCATCATCATCATCACCATCACCACCATCATCATCATCATTATCATCGTCATCATCATCATCATCATTGTCATCATCATCGTCATCGTCATCATCATCATCATCATCATTATCATCATGACCATCATCCTCATCATCATCATCATCACTAATCATCGATAGATGGCAAAACTAAAAAGTATCACCGCTGTGCCGGTCGGAGTGGGGGGTGTTAGGTTATTTTCGTTACGGAATTTCTGGATTCAGTCTCCACGCTTAAGGCCCGCGATAGAAGCTATGCAATAGCTTAAAAACAACAATTCTTTGATCTTCTTGTAAATAGCGGCTGTAATTTTGGTACTAGACTTTATTTTCTATCTCCAACACCAATAAACTAATCGTTACACCTCCACGTATTTCCAGTATCTAACACACACTCTTTACTCCGACTTTTTCCCTCTGAAAAGGGCACCGGGAGTGCTAAAAGAGGCAAGGGTCCATTAGTGAAGAGCCCCTGACACGGAGAAAGGGCTTCAAGAACGTAACAGCCTACAAGGGGCTGCGACAAAAACTGCGAGATCTTTGCGTACCACAGTACGCCAGATATTTAGTGGCGTTTTTCTCGTAAACGGTTTTGTGTTATTTTGCTGTTATTCTTCCTGTTATCTGGATAACGCGTTGTTTAGTTAAGAGTAATATTTCTTCTGTGTATCTGTAAGGAAAATGGGGTACTTAATTATTTTGTGGGAATTTGCGTGACAGAGATTTTGTTATACATCTTTATGTTTTACATTTTTTTTTCAAACGAAGTGTTACTTTTTCTACATGTGATGGAATATTAAGGCTCCACTACCCGCCAAATGGCGCCCTAATTGAATAACAAATCGTAGCATTGCATAGAAAATAATTATTAAAGAATCCAACTTTGCGTTTGTTACAAAAGTACCAAAAATGCCCGTTTTTGATAGTTCTGCTTACTACTTTGGATACGAAACAATTTGAGTCCTGTTTTAACAACGTAAAAATACTTTATCCTCTTTGTAACAAACGCGACGTAGGATTCTTTAATATTTATTTTCTATGCTATGCTACGATTTTTTAATCAATGAGGACGCCACTTGGCGGGTAGTAGACCCTTAAGTAATACTGTTATTGACTCATAGAGTTGGAAATAGAGCTGTGTAACAATTTTAGTAGGTATAAAATAAAATACTTTGCTATCTAAGGAGGTCGCTTGAAATACAAACCTTGTAACCATACAAGCTGGTCGAGAAAATATAAACAACAAAGGTTTGAAACTAAAAATAAGAAAATAATTTGATTTTCTGAAGTGATTTTGCTCTGAGATTTTTATTAACTTATATAGGCTCGCGCTTGACCACTCTCTCACCTGATGGTAAGCGATGATGTGGTTGATGATGGTGCACGCTTGCCTAGAAGTAACCTATTCAATCTTGTCTTAAGGTTGCACTAGTCGATATTTTGTACATACAAATTTTGGGAGGGTATTACTGCACTGTTTGACATTGTACATCCAAAGTTAAACATGATATCGTTTTGTCTCATTATTAATTTTGTTTTTGCGGAAACAGAATAGTAAAATAAAAAGCCATTAAAAAGTTATAAGCCCACAAAGATTCGTTTTTTGCTAATTTTAACGCAATTTTGAGCGTAAGTAAGTAATAAGAGAAGTGCAAAATATTCAAAACGAAGTCGGCATCGATAAACCTCAATTATAGAAGAGTTTATAAATTTTATTTGAAATTGATTTATGCAGTGTTTTTTTCATAAAACTCAATTTTTCAAAGAATTTTTCGTATTTTTTTGCGCGGTTATTTTAGTTCGGAACGGTGCAGCGGTGTTTGTGTGCGTCCAAACTAGAAATTGTACATGTAGACTAGTTTCTAACTGCCCATCACAGACATTTTCTCTGTCGGACATGATGCCAGGTGAGACAGTGTGCTTTTTGGCCAAGCCCACCAGTGAGTTTGAGCCCGCGACTAGTTCAACCTTAGATACCCCAAGTTGTACCTATCAGGAAACACAGACTTCGGGAAATTATCAAGTATTGCGAAACGGTGTTTCGTTTATAACACACATTAGAAGTACCACCATTGCGTCTACGTCTCAAATTATTATAGTATCTATTTTAAAAAGCTTTTATTACCTTGGTACGTATCTATGTAACGGAATCTTTAAATGTGATTTTCACCCACTTCAAAACGCTGTATTGTAATGAAACTTCACACACTTATCAAGGACCGATGACAATGCGTGGTTAGCTAAGTGACATCATTCTAAATCAAATATGACGGACTCACAAAGATGGCCGACTAGTTGTTTTTTATCCATTTCCATGATATGGGTTTTAAATGAAGGGGTTCGCTGTGACGATAAATAAAAAAAAAAACCTGTTTTTACCCAACTGCGCGACGCAGGGAGGGTAATGTGTTTATCAGCCTATGTATGTATGTATATATGTATGTATGTTTGTTCCTTTTTGGCACTATTCTAATACTAAACGCGTGGGCCGATTTATATAATTCTTATGTCAATTGATTTGTCTTAACCTTGCTAGTGCTACTAAAGACATGATAATAATCTACAATAGGGCGACAACTAAACGCCATATTGTAAAAAATAATAAAATAAAAGTCGACGAACTGTATTAAGGGGGGTATCAAAATAAAGGGCTCGAGAAGGTGATTCCGAAAATATAACTCACTAAAATGTAGAAAATAAAAATAAAATTTTCAAAAAACCCGACTGTAGAAATAACTAAAAAGTTCCAAACAAACACACCAAACAAAAAAAGATTATGAAGTTACTTGTGTAACTAAAAACAACATTTTACAGAAAGTAATTTCAAAAAACTTTAAAAATAACTACAGCGTTAAATAAAGTAATAATCACCTCTTAAAGCTAATTAGCACTTTACAACACGGATCGCCTACAAATAATGAATACTGCATCCCGCCGTGAATGCTTTAATTTCTCCTGAATGTTTAAAACTGACGCAGATACCGCAGTGCTGTTTAAAACGTACATGTACGAGTATTTTATCTTGCTATAAAAGCTTATGGCATTAAACACTAAAAGTTTTACTGTTATAATTTAGTTAAAAGTTTAAAGTCGAATTTTCCGTTTCGTCGAAAAAAAATTCTGGACGAATTTGTATTATAATAACTCCTTAAGAGTCTACTACCGGCTAAGTGGCGCCCTCATTGAATAAAAAATTGTAGCATAGCATAGAAAATAAATAAAGCACTGTAGAGCACTGAAACTCACCACTGAGTTTTGCGATTCACTCGTTATTACCTCTATTATTACCAAAACGCAATGTATTTTATGCTGTGGCAACATTTACACGCTTTACATGCTAGGCCATAGACATTATTGGTCGTCTCAGGTGTCCTCCGACAAAAATATATGCTGTCATAACTGAGAAAAAATGTCAAACTGACACTTGAAATCCGGTTTGTCGTATGCGGGTGGGGCTTGAAGGATGTTTACGTTTGACGAATGGCGAGCTTCGGAGGTTAAAGAATCCAACGTCACGTTTGTAGTAGGCAATAATACCAAAAACGGCCGTTTCTGACACATTTGCCTACTACTTTGGATACGAAACATTCTGAGACCTGTTTTAATAATGTAAAAATACTTTATCCTCTTTGTAACAAACGTGACGTTGGATTTTTTAATATTTATTTTCTATGCTATGCTACGATTTTTTATTCAATGAGGGCGCCACTTAGCCGGTAGTCTTAAGAATGGCGACTTTGCGGGAGTTTTGAAAGAGTGACCGCTGCAATGGTACCTTCGCAAAAGGCAACTGATGGAACACGGATAGGTTTTAGTCAGTAACAGTCTGAAGCCATCCCGTTCCACTCCAGAGCGGGAGAAGTCAGCTCATGATTCCCAATAAAAAAAAAATGATGTCAAAATGAGTTTCCACGTATCTGGCGTATTTTTGGGACCATAAAAGACAGACTATGGCGCCGATTCTCTTGTTTATAACTAAACTAAAATTAGAGAATCGCTCGCTTTTACTAAAAGGCAGAGCGAGAAAAGGACGGCTATAGCTATGAACTAAGTTAGAGATGTCAAACTAACCATAAAAGACTGATACTATGGCGCCGATTCTCTTGTTTAATAACTAAACTAAAATTAGAGAATCGCTCGCTTTTACTAAAAGGCAGTGCGAGAAAAGGACGGCTATAGCTATGAACTAAGTTAGAGATGTCAAACTAACCATAAAAGACTGAGACTATGGCGCCGATTCCCTTGTTTAATAACTAAACTAAAATTAGAGAATCGCTAGCTTTTACTTAAAGGCAGTGAGAGAAGAGGACGGCTATAGTTATGAAGTAAGTTAGAGATGTTAAACTAGTTTACGCCTTGCGCTTTACCGGGTTTTTAGTCAATATGTTTTTTTTACATGTACTCTTAATTTGTATGAAAATATTAGTTCAATTTGACAGCTCTAATTTACGTCCGTTTCTTTCATGTTTTATTAGAGAGAAAATGATAGGAATAGCCTAAATTGAGTTTAGTTTGTGCACAACAGATTCGGCAGCAATGCCATCGTCGAGAGAGGACTAGAAAACGCAGGCTTGACGACGTAGACTGCGTTTACGACAAAATAGCCGGCGAAAACAATACACCGAGAAGAATGACTATGGAAAAACTTTTGCCCAGGTGTGGGAAATATAGGATGATAAAAATAAGCGTTCATTTTTTTATCACACAACCAGTTCTTAGTTCTCTGCAATCTTATCCCGCTCTCCTCAATTTCTGAATTGAGAATTTGAAGTTGAGATTGTCATACATTATATTAACCTGGAAATGAGGGGTTCTACACGCTCTTAACTCTAAATACTTAATTTAGAATCCGGCCATTAAACGCTGACATGGACAATTCTCTGTCACCTCTCATCCCATCTTCACTTTTTGAGCCCGTTTCCATCACGTCATAGCAGTCATATTTCTAATCCGCTGACCTCCCCACACTCGGCCACAAATTGACATAATTGTAGAGTAACACACAACAATGTCAGACATCTGTTCTTACAATTATTCTGTAATCGGCCTCAGAATGGGGATCCAATTAACAGATGAAATTGGTTAGAGAAAACCGGGAAGCGTTCCTGTTCTTTTATTAAATTAACTGTTTATTTTTAAAGATCGAAGACATGTGTTCTATTTTTAAAAGGAGTTATGTCTAAATCTGGATAAGGTTGGCACAGGACCTTGGGCTTGGAACAAGAAAAGAGAAGAGTATGCCCAGGTATGGGCGAAGTCGAGCTCTTCTAATAATTATATTGAATACCCTTCAGCAGATGATCAACTAAACAACTTTAAATTAAGCAAATTTTTATGAAACGAATAATTCCAGATATTTTTAGGGTTCCAAACTTCTGGATGATAAAACGGACTCATGTATGTCTATCTGTCCATCTGTCACAGCCAATTTTCTCCAAATATACTGGACCGATCGGGATGAAATTTGGTATCCAAACATGGATCAATATTGCCGAATATTGATTATTAAATGAAGAAAAATGGGTTGTTTTTCAATTCACGTTGAAACTTCTGAATAAAGATACTGCAGTTACCTGGTATCTATAGTGGCTATGCTCTTAAAACTATCCCAAAAAAATCGATTCTTTAATTAAAAAATGGCTAGGAAACAATAGCAAAAATTAGCCTCAAATCGAAACGGTAGCAGAAAAATTGTATACATCGGATTGGGTCACCCTTTAGTTCCCTCTTATAGCACGATGAGCTAAATAGGCGACTACTCTCATTTATCTGTAGGTAAGCCTCGTTTTGTAGATCATAAGTCAGACAGAACAAGGCCAACACTGGATGCTACCGCAAAGCCTTTGAGCCAAAATCTAATTTCAAAGAAAATAAGCCAACTGAAAATAACACCTAGACTTGTTCTATATTTGCCAAAACCACACTGAACTTTTAATAAACTCAAAAGAATAAAAATTTCAAACGAAACGAAAACTGTCTCTAAATTAAAAAGGACATTTCTAATTTTAAAATTGAATTTAGTTCAGAGGTATACTTACAGAAGTGTGTGTATAATTGGATAGTCGCTATCCAGTTCAGAATTTCTGATATTTATATTGAAAAACTTTGTTTTGTTTTGTTTCCAGCCAGTTCATTATATTCTGTGGTGAGTTTTTAATTTGGATCGTGGGTGCTTTTGTAACTGGCAGTATGGATTAGGTTTTTTTTTTTTAATTCTAAAAAGGCTGCTTTGTTCGCAGTTTGAATGTTTATTATAAATGTGTTTGGTTTTAATTTAGATTGTGTGGTGAAATTAGTGTTATGTTTAGGTAGACCATAACTTTGATTAGTCTGAACTTAGAGTCGTTTTGTGTAAACAGTTTTTTATTTTATATCTATTATAGGCACGCACTTGACCGCTATCTCACCTGATGGTAAGCGATGATGAGGTCGGAGATGGAGCACGCTTGTCTAGAAGTAACCTATTCATTAGACTCCCAGGTTGTAGCTATCAGGAAACACAGACTCTGGCAGAGATTTCCACTCTTTAGCTGTACGCACAATGAATGTGTTCGCAAAACTTTTACATTTGCCCTTACGTGCATGTGGGTAGGATGGTCCACCATGTACCGGTGGCGCATTGCTGTACGTCTAGTGGTCCTATGATGAAACGGGCTTGGTGGAATTAAACTATACAATTCCGTTGCACACTCTCCAAAATGCATTCGATAAAAAACCGACAGGCCAACAACGATGCTCAAGACTCTGGAGCCTCGACTCGACGATCCTATCATTGCCGATGATCCTCTTGGCTCGTTTCTCAAGCGCATCAAGCAGGTATCATGGCAGATTCATCCCAAAGATGAGAGCAGTACTCCATACACGATCGAACTTGCGCTTTATAAAGTTTGAGCAGCAGTTCCGGCGTAAACTACCGTCTCACCTTTACTAGGATTCCCAACTTTTAGGCAGCCAGTTGAGCCTTTCCCTCGATATATGACCCAAAATTGAGGTTGGATGTTAACGTGACACCAAGAAGATTATGATGATCGGTTATCGGCACTGCTACACCCCGGAAAGATGAAGCCGGGTGAAATTGGCTCCTTTTAGCGGAGAAAAGACACGTCTGAGTTTTAGCAGCATTGAACTAGATCAGATTGGCATCGCCCCATTCAGACATTGAGACAGCCAATAAGGACAAGTTCAAGCGCTCAACCATAGCCTCTCGGAGAGACCGAATCTGCGACCCACCAGCTCGTGCGTTGAACACGTATCTCTCAGCAATAGTGATGTCGTCTGCATACACAAAGGTACCGGGTATAAGCAGATCATAATTAATTAGTTGTGAAACACTAAGGCCATGGAGTCGTGTGCTCATAGAGTTTTTCGAGATATTAGCAAGCAGTTAGTCGTCTCTTCACGTGACCAGAGGGCTGCGCTTTTCTTTGGACAACGAATCAGCATTTTTATTCAACGTGGCAATGCTGTTAGCGTTCTGGGTACTTTTTCCATTGACAGCAATGTGGATGAATTTTTTGGTGCCTAATGAGTTGCCTAACGATTTATGGTTGGGGCAAAACTTATGGGTTCACGTAACTGATTGCTAGTGATGGATTGCGGCAGACTGTAGACAGTAAACATGCAAAATAAGAAAAACCGATATTCTAGTTTCAAGTTGATGTGAAATCTGCCAGCATTTCCCATGACATCATCATCTTGCCTAGCCTGTTGCCAACTATTTTGGGGTCGGCTTCCAGTCTAACCGGACGCAGCTGAATACCAGTATTTTACATGGAGCGACTGCCTATCTGACCTCCACAACCCAGTTACTGGGTAATACGATACCCCTTGGTAAGACTGGATGTCAGACTTTCGGGCTTCTGACCACCCATAACGGATGCCAAAGATCCACGATTGACAGCCGGGACCAACGGCTTAACGTGCTTTCCGAGGCACGGAGAAGTCTCAGTATGTAAAGATGGTCACCCATCCACGGACCAACCCCGGCAAGCGTTGCTTAACCTGATAGATCGACCCGTGCAGCTGTTATTATTTTAGCCACGAGCTCCTCAGCATTTCCCATGACAACCCCTTTTTTTCTTTTTTATTGTCCTAACTTCGATTTGAACAAAAAAAAAGTGTAACGAGTTAACTCATCGTAACACGCGTTTACGCTGAGTATACAGTCACCGTCACCATGCGTCGTATTGCAACTATGCATTTAGCGGAAATCAGAGATAATTATTTTTCTTTGGATTATATTCAGTCTTGTATTAGCCACCAGCTCAATATCCTGTATTTTTGTAATTAAATTAATATTGTAATAAATAAATATTTTTTTAACTAAATTCCCGATCGCCGAAACATAACTGGCGCAGTCGGTAGGATCGCGACGTTCTAAGATCGAATCAAACTCTTCATCTTAAGAGCGACGGTTCTCAAATCGTTCCTTCGCGATCTACAAAGAACCTATCGCGCGGTCGGACACCTCTACGGTCATCGGGATAAATCTCCGGAGAATTGGAGGAAGCTGCGCTGGCCAAGAATCGACTCGACAGGAGATGCAGTGGCTGCTTTGGTAAGTGCTCTTATTTACCAAGTGTCCTTGCTCGATTTCCTGCCTTATTTTAATTTGTGTATTTTATGTTAATCTATGTGTGTCTGTCTATAAGCTAAAAATCGCAGTAGGCAACCACAAAATTATTATAAATAGCGTTAAGTATCCCACGAGTAAATTCCAAGTGTTTAATTTGACACCTCTATTGTTTTGCGTTAAGCGCCACTAGGTAGGCAAGCTACAGAAAAACAATGTCGCTCAGGGATTATGATGCCAACTATAAACCATACAAACTAATTGCAGATTTAATGCCAAGATATGATGGCAATCCTAAATTACTCAATTATTATATTAGGGAAGTTGAAAACTTATTACAATTAACTTCCGAGGCAGACCGCTCGCACCCAGCATTCATCTGTTTAATTAAAAGTAGGCTCAGTGGTCCAGCCGTAGACGCAATAGCGTACGAAGGCTACTTAAACTCATGGCTATCAATTAAGAACGCGTTAATTAGGCGCCTTGGCGAACCACGAAACGAAATACAAGTGATGCAGGAGCTAACGCGAGTGCGTAAGTCTAAGACAGAGGACGCTGAAAGCTTCGGCAAACGCCTCCGAGAGCTGTTGGATACTCTGTACCGTAGGAGAGCATGGTTACAAATCGTATTACGAAAATATGGTTATTGACAGTATATAAACCAGTTAGACTTCCACGTCTCGTTGGGTGTTCGAATCGCCAAACCAGACACCTTCGAAGAAGCCACCATAGCGGCTAGACAAGAAGAAGCTAGGCTTTCATATAATTATATATGAAATTTATTTCATACATTTGGGTAGTTTCGCATTTACCGTGTGGACGTGTTTGTGACGTTCTTCACAGAAATACTCCAAAAATATTAATAAAAATGTCGATGGACTGTCGAGCTTGTGGTGTAATAGTGCCAGATGGATTATTTATGAAGTGCTCTAAAAAACAATGCAAGAAAGTGTATGATATCAAGTGTCTGGGGTTTGCGGAAGGCGAGTTCAATTCCTTCTCTGAGGACCGCAAACTCGAGTGGATATGTCCTGAGTGCGTTTGCTCCATACCCAAACGGAATGACCCGGATACACCAGTCCGGAGCACCTTCCAGATGAGGACAGAGGACGAAACCAGTGCCAACGTCAATACTCAGCGAGGAAGCCGTTCGAAAACAACAGCTGATGTATCGATCGTCGAGTGTGATTACGAAGCGGTTTTGCTAACAGAGTTCAGACAGTTCAGACTGGAAGTACTGCAACGTTTGGACATGCAAACCAAGGTGGTGAATCATCTTCAAGAAGTATGTTGTTGTACGAAAGCAGAGTTGGAAGAACTAAAGGCAAATATGAAGGTATTACAAGAAAAAATGCCGCAAAAGAACTTGTTTCCTGGAAACCAACCAGGTAGGAGTATGGAGGAACCATCAGAAAACTCGAAAACGGGAGTTCAGGTGACTAATCAAACCACTGCTCCATCTTCATTTGCTATTGTGGCCCGTAGTGATACTCGTACAAACGTAAACAAATAAAATATTGCTACTACCCGCGTTGCAAGTAAAACAAGTGAGGCCACAAAACCAGCGTCGGTGTGCGTACCAGCTGCGGAGTCTCTAACTATTTCGCAACCTGTTAATTCAACTCACACGGTTCTAGCGGCTAAATTGAATGGAAAAGGAGACCCGGACGAATTGAATGAGTGGACTACGGTACGTAGAAATAAGGGAAGTCTAAAATCAAAAAATGTTAAGAGGGGAAGAAATTCTGATTTGGTAGAAATACAGGCTACAGAAAAAAAGAAGCATCTTCACGTTTGGCGATTGGCTATAGAAACTACGGTGGAAAAGCTTACATCGCATGTTAAAAGGCTATGTGGTGCTGAAGTGAGTGTCAAGATTGAAAAAATAAAACATAAAACTGAGAGGGATTATGCATCCTTTATCATCACTGTACCAGAGTCAGTTTATGAAAAGTTGTCTCAACCAGATATGTGGCCAGTCAATGCAGAATTTTGTGAATGGATTTGGTTTCGTAAATCAACCAGCAAGCCAATTAAATAAGAAAAAAATCAGCGTCGTTTTTTACTACCAAAATGTCAGAGGTCTTCGAACAAAGTTGAGTAGTTTTTGTAACAATATAGAATCATTGAAGGCCGACATATTTGCAATTACAGAAACAGGGTGTAATGATTCTATAATGGATGCGGAGATCGTACCACCGGGCTACCAAATTATACGATGTGACAGGGCTGACGGCCGCAAGCAAGGCGGCGCGTTTCTCGTGGCCACACACGGACTCGAGCTTCAACGAGTGAATACACCGGGTGACGTCAATGTCGATAACTGCTCATTTGAACTAGTCTGTGCGACCGTACATGTTAAGTATAAATTAATGTTTTTATGTTGCGTTGTTTACATACCACCAAAGACAAATCGTTATGAGTATATGATATTATTTAGAATAATCGAACAATTGTGTGTCAAATATAAGAATTTTATTTTGTTGGGTGATTTTAATTTAAACTCAAGTAATGAAAACACTAAACATTATTTTGAATTTTTTATGTCTTTTTGCGAATTCGCCCAGATGAATAAAGTGCCTAACTGCAGTGGGAGACAATTGGACGTGGTGTTGTGTTCGTTGTGTTTGTGTGAGGGCGTGCGGGTGTGCAAGGCGGACGAGCCTCTGGTGCCTGTGGACGCGTATCACCCGCCACTCGAGATAGCCCTGCAACTCAACGTGAGCGAGGTGCGCGTACCCCCATCGGCCGCTGTAGCCGTATCTCCGGACTGTCAGGAGTTACCTATAGGCCAAAGCGAACCACAATGGAACTTTTATAAAGCAGACTATAATTTATTGTATTCCTCTCTGGCATCGATCGATTGGAGTCATATTTATGATATTCAGCAACCGGATGAAGCTTTAGAGTGTTTTTACAATGTTGTCAATGGCATTTTGGATAGTTGTGTGCCTCGGAAACGGCCCAAGCGAACGCACACGCGTAGGTATTGCTATCCAGAGTGGTATACAAAAGAAATTATTTCTGATATACAATTAAAGGCGAAACTACACAAGAAGTATAAATCCACTAGTTCGCGCGTTGATTACGATATTTTTTCCACATGCAGGGCGCGTATTAAAGAAAACATTGACCGGGAATACCAAAACCATCAGGATAGAGTGCAGATTAATTTAGCAAAGGATCCTAAGTCGTTTTGGGATTATATTAGGACTAAAAAGAAATCCAATACTCAAAATAAAATAATTAAAAACGGGTTAGAGTTATCAAATTCAGAATGTGCGACGGAATTCGCAAAATATTTCTTTTCAGTATACAATGAGGAGCCAGCTCGACTTGACGTGAACGAAGCGGTGGAGGCCGGCGGCGCAAGCAGCGCGCGCGTGCACGTCCCACAGCTGTCTCTCAAACAGGTGCAAGCGGCGATGGCTCGTCTCAAGCCCAAGCGCTCAGCAGGTCCGGACGGGATCCCTGCATTTGTAGTGCGTGATTGTCGATCGGTACTAGCGGAGCCACTCGTACACATTTTTAACATGTGCCTGGATACTTCCTGCTTTCCGGATCGTTGGAAGGTCACCCGCGTAATTCCTATACCAAAAGGGGGAGATGGAACAGCAATCGAGTCTTTTAGACCAGTAGCAATTCTGTCGACACCAGCAAAGGTATTTGAATCTACCATTCAACGGGAGGTTCAGGAGCAGGTGGCTTCGCAACTGTCGGACGCACAGCACGGCTTTCGACCGGGGCGTAGTACAACCAGCAATCTTTTGAACGCCATGACGTACCTTGTTCCTCATATCGACGCGGGGCTGCAGGTTGACGCCGCCTACTTTGATTTTAGGAAGGCATTTGACCTGGTGGATAATGATGTCTTGTTATCGAAGTTGGCGAGAGTTGGCTGCACACCAAGATTACTCCACTTCTTCGCGAGTTATATGAGGGACAGGAAACAATACGTTGAATTCAGTGGTTGTCGGTCTGAACCCTATTTCACTAGGTCGGGGGTGAGTCAAGGCAGCAATGTGGGGCCATTACAATTTATTATTATGGTCAATGACTTGCCTGACGTAGTACGTGATGCCAGGTGTCTACTATTTGCGGACGATCTCAAGTTGCTCCTGGCCATCGAAAACGAGGAAGACTGTCATCGCCTTCAGCAGGACATTGATCGTGTAGTTGAGTGGAGTCGGAAAAACAAACTGCAGTTCAATGTTTCGAAGTGTCTAATTCTGACATTCAGCCGCGCAAAAATACCACTTCGTTACAGTTACAAACTTGACGACGCGCCTATGACAAGAGAGGAAGCAGTGCGAGACCTGGGCGTTCATATGGATGCGCAGCTGAGATTCCGGGAGCATATCGTAGACGTTTGTAAAAGGGCATACAAGCGGCTGGGATTCGTGCTTCGCAGAGCGGCAGCTTTCACGAATGTTAAGGCAATTTCGGCATTGTACGACGCTCTAATTAGGAGCCAGTTGGAGGGTAATGCAGCTGTATGGGCTCCACATGAGGCGAAATATACTCTCATGTTGGAGCGCATACAAAATAAATATACGCGTTACATGTACCTCAGACTTTATGGGGTATACCCCCTCTATCCCTTGATGTATCCAACCTTGTTTGTTTTAGGAATGGTGGGATACAACAAGTTGGAAACGAGGAGGGATCTAGCGTTGGCGTCATATGTCCTTGGAGTGTTCCGGGGTAACACAAACAATCCGGGTGTGTTACAGGAGATAGGTTTGTGCGTACCCGATGGGTACGTGCAGCGTCGTAGACGGCCCGATTTGTTCGCACTGCCGCACGGTCGCACCGAGCTGTTGCCCAAGGTCCCGCTCTCGCGGACACTGCGCACATTGAACCAGGTTGCTTATAAGATAGATGTACTCTCATGTTCAATGAGCGAATTCGCAAAAGTTACTCTACACATTTTATGTTATAGTAATAATTGATTTTGAATTGGTTGAAGTGATTGTATTATATTGATTATGTTATTATATTGTATTTTGTACTATTATTTTAATTGAATTGAATTGTATGAATTGACATTAATGGGTTATTGTGATTATTATTGTAATTTTTTGTTTGCTTTGTTTTTCTACACTATCGCTTTGGGTTTTCTGTAATGATAGCTGTATGTATGACTGTAATAAATAAATAAATAAAATAAAATAAATAATAGAAGTAATTACATCAATAATAATCCTTCAACGTCACAAGCAAAGCCAAAGGAGTTATCTGAACAAACCAGGCAATAATAATCCCATCCGTAATACAGCAAACCCATTTGTACCTGGCTTTATTATTCCCTCTCAAAACTACGTACCTCAACAAAATAATGTGACCCCCGAACAGCGTCAACAATGGGTACAATCCGTACTGCCCTGGAAGACCAAACCAGCATCAGGTGACTCTAGACCAAATGGTTCAAGTAATTTTAGGAATCAACCTAACATTCCAAAACCACCAGTTCCCACGCCAGTATCATCGGACGTCACAATGCGTACGGCAGGTAAGCCAGAAAAACCACAGTTCGCTCAGCAGTTATTCTACATTCCGATTCAGATGGCTGCTCAAGATCAACTAGGACCCAGTGATATGGGGCTCGATAACAATGTCACAGACGGTAACGGCATATCGCTCGAGCCGAATGTAACCATGGAAGAACAAAAAGTAGGTTGTGACCAGGATTTTACCTTGGACACCACTCGAGACAGCCAGACCTAGTCTCAATAAATTTCCATACTAAGAAATATTTACCGTACATAATACTACCGGAGTTTGACGATAAGTTTCTATTAGATACAGGGGCCAGTCATTCGACCATAGCAACTGACGTAGTTGCAGGCACCATATTTGAGTTCTGTGTAGAAACAGAACCTTTCCAAATTAATACGGCACACAGTTCATCAGTTCACGACAAGGTAGTTTACCTACCTTTACCTCCCGCGTTTAATAGCGATATAACACATAAGTTTTTAATATTTGATTTTGACCCTAAATATAAAGGTCTTATCGGAATGGACCTTCTGCAAAAATTAAAGAGCAATATTGATTTAAATAATAATATTTTACGTACATCTACAGCGGAAATACCAATACACTTTAGTTCTCCACCTCAAAAGATAAGTATCGAACCTAGATGCGAAAAGATAGTCAAAGTAAAAACCAACTACTTAGATGGACAATACCTTCACGACGATTTAATCTGGTCAGATGGTTTAATGTCCCCAGCAGCTATAGTTAATGTTACAAACGGTTCTTTTAAAACATCGGTAGTAAACCATAGTGATCAAAAGAAGTGTATCCCGCTTAACCCGTCAATTGAATTAGAGACATTTTCCAAGGCTAACAAAAATGATAGTCACAATATTAATACCACACAGGTTCAAACTAACATTGACCAAATATTAAACGAAAACCTTCAGAAAATCCGTACAGATCACATGAACGAAGAAGAAAGGCGCGAAATAATCCGGTTATGTTATCAGTATAGGCACTTGTTCTATTCAGAAGATATACCACTCACTTTTACACACGCTGTTAAACACGAGCTCAGATTAAGCGATAATACTCCAGTTTTTGTACGTAGTTACCGACAAGCTTCTCAACAACGCGAAGAAATCCGTAAACAAGTAGATAAGCTCCTTCAGCAAGGTATCGTGCGAGAGAGCATATCTCCTTGGTCGTGCCCCGTGCATATCGTACCCAAAAAGCCAGATTCCTCAGGCAACGTCAAATGGAGACTTGTAATTGATTACAGACGACTCAATGACCGTATCATTGAAGATAAATACCCTTTACCAAACATACACGACATACTAGATAGATTAGGACGAGCGCAGTACTTGACAACCCTAGACCTTGCTAGCGGTTTTCACCAAGTGGAAATGCACCCTAATGATGTTGAAAAAACTGCATTTACCACTGAACGGGGACACTATGAGTTCCTTAAAATGCCTTTCGGACTTAAAAATGCACAAAGTACGTTTCAAAGACTAATGGATCATATACTAAGAGGCATAGATAACGTTTACACCTACTTAGATGACGTAATAATAATATCTACGTCATTGCAGCAGCACATAGAAAAATTAAAACAAGTACTCGATCGGTTCAAAACACATAATCTGAAGATCCAGTTAGATAAATCACAGTTCCTGCAAAAACAGGTCAAATTCTTAGGACACGAACTAACAGATGAAGGTTTAAAACCAAACAAAGACAAGATAAAAGCCGTACTTAACTTCCCCTTACCTAAGTCTCAGAAGGAAATAAAAGCCTTCCTAGGTTTAGTCGGATATTACAGAAAATTCATAAAAGATTTCGCCAAACTTACTAAACCAATGACCCTTTGCCTTAAGAAAAATAGTAGAGTCATACACTCCCCGGATTTCTTAGAAGCTTTCAATAAGTGCAAACAAATTTTAACTAACGCCCCAATACTACAGTATCCGAATTTTGATGAGCCGTTCATCCTAACCACCGATGCATCAGATGTAGCATTAGGTGCGGTACTATCCCAAGGAATAGTAGGATCTGATAAACCAGTAGCATTTGCATCCCGGACACTATCAGATACCGAATCTCGTTACTCTACAATAGAAAAGGAGCTACTCGCCATAGTGTGGGCAATTAGACACTTCAAACCATGTCTTTATGGTAGAAAGTTTATCATCTACACAGACCACAGGCCCCTTACCTGGCTAATGTCATTAAAAGATCCTAACTCTAAATTAACAAGATGGCGTTTAAAACTCTCGGAATACGATTATAAGGTTGTATACAAGAAGGGTTGTCAAAACACTAACGCAGACGCGCTATCACGTGTTAAAATCTTTTCATGGCAGTATCGACTCTTTAGCTGTTAATTTAGACGATAACAAAGATGATGAAATAATTAATAGAATATTTGAAAATGCACGTAGGGAAGCCGAAAATCAAATAATCACAGTAGCACCCAATGAAAACATACAATCAGAAAACCCAAGCATTCCTGAATCTCATATATGACAGATAGTATGAGTATAGTATCAGCTGAACCTGAGTTTGTGTCAGCCGAACCCGAATTAGTGTCTACAAGACATACACAGCCTGACAACGAAAATAGAGGCATACCCATCATTACAGACGCTATAGATAGGCAGTTGAAACAGTTCCATATTAGGTCAACACCTGGATTTACTTATAGAGTAGATAACAGATCCACTAACTCTAAAGTAGTTATAAAAGATGTCTTTATCCCAATAAATAATACAGAGTCCGAGATAATTAGATTCCTTAAAGAGCACACCATCGCTGACCGCGTATTTCATTGTTACTTTTATAATGAAGAATTATACCATGCCTTTTCTAGAGTTTACACAACAATATTTAACGACAGAGGTCCTAAGCTACTTAAATGTACAACACGCGTAACTTTAGTAGAAAGCAAACCTGAACAACAAGAGTTGATTAAGAAATATCACGAAGGGAAGACTGTTCACCGTGGTATTCAGGAAACGTACAAGCAGTTGCACAGAAATTATCACTGGCCTAATATGCTCATAACCATTCAAAGATTCGTTAATCAATGCGACACTTGCTTAAAATCTAAATATGAACGCAACCCTCTTAAACCACCTTTAGCCATAACCGACACACCTCGAAAACCGATGGAACATATTTATGGACCTATACTCAACCGGAGGCGCAACGTTCCTTACAGTCGTTGATAACTTTTCTAAACACGCGCAGGCAGTCCAACTAACAGCATGCAGCAGTGTGCATATAGCTGAAGCATTACTTAACGTTTTCTCAGTGTTAGGTTTACCGAATAAAATAACCACAGATTCAGATACTAAATTTGACAACGATGTTATTAAAGAAATATGCGCACTACATAACATCCACATACACTGTACAACGCCCTATAACCCTAATTCTAACTCCCCTATTGAACGTCTGCACTCTACCCTAGCTGAAATAATTAGGATACAAAGAATGACCAACAAAGATGACCCTATTCAGCTAATCATGAAGTACTCTTATCATTTATATCAAGAAAAATCTGAAAGCAACCGTAGAGGAACCGATAGTTCAGGATAGTAATTGCTTGATCATTAAAATTAGCCCAGATATAGTGGTAATGGCTGTATACAGACCTCCTTCTCAAGATATAGACCGATTTTTAGACTCTCTTGACACACTTCTACAAAAGTTGTGTAATTTTAAAAACATTATACTAATAGGTGACATAAATATTAACATTGTTTCCGGGAACATCGATAATCATGCACATAATTACCTAAACATTTGCGCATATCACGGACTATTGCCAGCTTATCATTACCCCACGCATCAAAGTGGGTCATGCTTAGATCATATTATTTTGAAAACAAAAACACCAACCAAAACATTCATTACTAATTCTTCACTAACTGATCATAATGCAATTTTACTAACATTACAAATATCTTTACCTAGAAAAAACTGCATGCGCAGCTATACTAAAGTAAATATGGCAAAACTTGAAAATGACATACGCAGCATAAATTTTGACCCAGTTTACAACTCATGCGACGCTAATACTTCCCTAAACTACTTCATAAGCTCACTGCAACATGCAATAATTAAAAACACATTCACTACTAAAATGCCTAGGAAATATAGTACTGTCAAACCCTGGATTACACCAGGTCTCGTCCGTTGTATAAGACACAGAGACAAATTGCACCTAAAATCTAAACTCGCACCTGACAACGAGGTTCTTACCATAACGTATAAAAGGTACAGGAACTTCTGTAATAACCTTCTGAAGAAAATTAAAATACAGCATGATAAATATGAGCTGCAATCAGCAGGAAAAAATAGTAAACTTGTCTGGAAATTCATAAGAACAAATACTTTTAGGGCAAAAAACTCCGAACCTCCACTTGATTTACTATCAACAGGTATTAGCCCATCTGTCGCAGCAGATAAAGTAAATAATTTTTTTGTCAACGTTGATAAAAATTTGGCTGAAAAAACGCCTGCAACTAGAACTCACCCTTGCCAAAACCAGACTAGTGTAACTGTAAATCCAGTTAATTCCTTTGTTTTATTAGATACCGACGTCGATGAAGTTTTAGGAATAATTTCCGGGTTAAAAGATGAGTGCGCTGTTGGGTGGGATGATATACCAAATAGGATCCTTAAGAAATTTAAATACCTACTTGTTCAGCCTTTAACACATATCTTACAGCTATGTCTGTCAAATGGAGTTTTTCCTACTCTACTTAAAAAAGCATTGGTGACGCCTGTATTCAAATCTGGAGACAAGTACTGCGTTAATAACTACAGACCCATTTCAGTCTTAACGGGCCTCTCGAAAATTTTGGAAAAAATTATAAATAATAGGTTAGTAAAATATCTTGAGGACAACAAATTACTATCAAATAGTCAATTTGGTTTTAGACCAAAAAGGTCAACCTGCCAAGCAGTACTCAAAATGACAAATTATATCACTACTAATCTGGATAATGGTTTGCATTGCATGGGAATTTTCCTGGATCTTGCCAAGGCTTTCGACACAATTTCTTGCTCTAAACTATTGCACAAGCTTGAAACACTTGGAATAAGAGGAACACAACTCCTACTTTTTTCTGATTATCTTAAAAATCGTTATCAGTGTGTAAAAATCGGTCAGTATAAAAGTTCAGAACTTAAAAACAGCTGCTACGGCATTCCACAAGGAAGCATTTTGGGACCAACATTGTTTTTAATTTATATAAATGAACTGTGCAACCTGAAATTACCAGATGGTATCATAATGTCATACGCAGATGACACAGCCTTGTTGTTTACGGCTAAATCACGAGAAGAGGTCTATAAAAACGCTCAGAGTGGCTTTAACATAGTATCAAATTGGCTTTGTATGAATCTACTAACATTAAATGCAGATAAAACCAAATATATTCTGTTTAGAATGAGAAACACTAATATTCTAGTTAATAACCTTACCATTTATGCTCACAACTGTACGACAGACGCTGACGCTGCTTGTTCGTGTCCTACTCTAGCTAAAGCCGATTATATGAAATACTTAGGTGTTACACTTGACACAAATCTAAATTTCCGTAAACACATTGATTTGCAATGTACTCGAGTTTGTAAATTAATATATATCTTTAAAAATTTACGTCACATTGCTGACTTTAAATTAATTAAACAGGTATATTTGGCTTTGTGCCAATCTGTTCTTACATACTGCATAACTTCATGGGGCGGTGCTGCGAAATCAATTTTACTCCCTCTAGAACGCGCTCAAAGAGCGATTCTAAAGGTGGCCACCTTTAGGCCTTTTAGATTCCCTACACACCAGCTTTACATTGCATGTGAGTTGCTAACAGTACGCCAATTATTTATATTGCACATCATTTTACACCAGCACGTAGAACTCGCCTACAAGCCAGTACCTTCTGACAAAAGAAGGAAAGATTTGGTTTGCATAAAGCCTCAAACTAGGCATGCTTTTGTAAACCGTTTCTATGTCTATTTAGGACCCGATTTATATAATAAGCTCAATAGGATACTTAATATTTATAGTGCCGGTTACAAACATTGTAGTCTAAAGATAAGCGAATATTTGGGTGGACTTGATTACACAGACACAGAAAAGCTGTTAGAATTACTTCAATAGTTATATAGATATTAAATTGGTTATTTTTAATTTGTGTTTAGTACAATAAGTAGCATAGTATTATTTCAATAATTAATTAACAGTGGACCAATAATCAGATGATCGGTTAGTCTGGGGATGGCCTGAAACACAGGTTTTTATTAACCTAGTTCAGGCATGTTGCCAAAAAAATTATAATGTCAGTACCAACGCACTTTTCAGTAATTTAAAACATGTGTAAATTAAACTAGTTTTTATTTAGGTATTTAAGCCAATCTGTTAAGCACTTTGTACTACTAATACTAAGTATTTATAAGTTTATAAATGTATTATTTTATTTTGTTAAAGAACTCAAATAAATAAATTATTATTATTAAATTATTAATTATTATTACTCTATAATAGCATACAATAACGCTATCCATTCGGCGACAGATTATACACCTCACGAGTTATTATTCGGACACACAGCCTCCAGAAACCCATTAGAGTTATACTACCCAAAAGAATTTTACCAGGACTATGTTATTAAGCATCGTGCCAATGCAGAGGCAGTTCAAGAGTGCATCGCTGCACACTTGTCTAAAAATAAAGAACAGGTGATTGCTAAGCGTAACCAAGAAGCAGAAGAGATTAAATTTAAGGTAGGTGAAACCATCTATAAACAGGTAGCTAAGTCAGCACGCAGTGACAAAACGAAGCCAGTCTTCATAGGACTATACAAGATTATACACCTTCACCCAAATAACGTGGCTGAAATAATAGGTAACCATCCAAATTCTAAGTCCATTAGGGTTCACTTCAAGCTACTACGGAGGCCTCATCTTGTTGCAGGACCTTCATCGCAGGAGCCGTCGTGCTCAGCACAACAGCAACCGTAACCATTACCCATATAGGTAATGACAATGGTATCCTCCTCCTAAAACAAGGTCAACTCCTTAAGCAAGACAACTACTTTAGCCTTGCTTGCGTTTATAACATTACCAATTTGCACTTTACATCTATCCAATTAATGTCCCTATATGCAAGCACCAAAAACGCTGAGAATACAGCATCTGGAGATTTACATGAAACATATAGGAATCAAATAGAATATAACCTTAGTATTATAGGTAAGAAGATTAAGTTTTTAACGCCGCAAGTAAGAAAGCGACGCGGTCTTATAGATGGATTAGGTACTGTCGTTAAGTCTATAACAGGTAACCTCGACCAAGAAGATGCAGCTAAGTTCGAAGAAGAAATCTTAAACATTAAAAACAGAGTTAAAAACATTCAGGATTCACAAAGGAAATCCTTAGTATTAGCGCATAATACAATAGATGAGTTTAGTAAACAGTTAACAAAATTAAACAATAACCAAAAACATTTGTCTAGTTTATTACAAAATATTACTAATAATTCCAACGACTTATCTAACCATTTACATTTCTTAGATATTTACGTACAGATAGATTTTAGTTTACAAATAATTTTAGATAGGTTAATGTTATTAGAAGATGCTATGACTTTTGCTCAGATGGGCACCATGCATCCTAGTATTATAAGTCCTCAGAACCTAATAGAAGAGTTAAGAAACTTAGAAAATATGTTTTTGTTTAAACCAGTAGCTAGTATTAGCATTAGTAACATATACAGGATAGAGAAGTCAATTAAAGTTAAAGCTTACAGCACAGAACACTCGGTTAATTTCATCCTCGAAATCCCCTCAATTACCCAAAAAATCTATGACCTCATCCACCTCTATTCAATCCCAAATAAAAACAACCTTACTATTATCCCCAAATCCAAATACCTTGCACTTGGTAACGATGAGTACGCTTACCTGGAAGAAGATTGTCAGCCACTGACCGACAACACCCAGCTCTGCAAGCTCCTCGACACCAGAAGAATCGAAGACACAGATGACTGCATACTATCACTCATTCAGCATCGCCCAGCAAATTGTACTAACGCTAAGATGAACTTAAGAAGAGGAAAAGTTCAGAAGATCGGAGACAACAACTGGCTGCTTGTCCTCAGAGAAGATGAAGTCACCAAAACACAATGCAACACCAAGACAGATTACAAGAAGCTATCTGGAATTTATCTCGTTACATTAACAGAAGACTGCCAGATGAACGTCATGAACAAGACACTGCGATCTCACACTGACACGGTCGTCATCAACGAGGTCATACCGTTACCGGATCAGCATCAACTCTTAGAACAAGCAATACAATATGAACTCCAATTAGAAGACATCTCACTAGACAGCATCCATGAACTGATCAATAGAGCAGGCGACATCTCCGTGCCAGAAGAAGATAATTGGCCAATCATAGCAGCTACACCCAGCTGGAACACAATCATCCTATATATCCTACTGGTCGCTGCAGCATCCTGGAAGCTGTATCAACTGAAAACTAAGAACATCCCGGAAGACACCAAGGGCAGCGCGGACGCCGCCAGAAGCAAGAGTTGCTTCTATCTTATGGAGGGAGGAGTTAACTCATCGTAACACGCGTTTACGCTGAGTATACAGTCACCGTCACCATGCGTCGTATTGCAACTATGTATTTAGCGGAAATCAGAGATAATTACTTCCGATTTACTTTCTATCGATTATATTCAGTCTTGTATTAGCCACCAGCTCAATATCCTGTATTTTTGTAATTAAATTAATATTGTAATAAATAAATATTTTTTTAACTAAATTCCCGACCGCCGAAACATAACTAACGTCTTCTGAAATTTAATAGGAATGTTTACTGGATAAAAAAATAATTAGGTATTACATTTAGTCCGTAAGTTAGATAATGAAAACCTATTGGAGATGTATTTTTTGGTTTACCAAATCAATAAAAAATTAGAAAGATAAAACGCATCAAAATTCAAGAGTGAGGACTTGTTACGTCACTAAACGGCAAAACAGTGAATCGAGATATGTGAACTCACACGAAATATCAACGAACTTCATCGTCCTCATTTTCGGTTTACATAACAAAAGAAAAACTACGGGTCCAATTTATTTTGGTAATCTAACTGACAGACTTGTTACATTTTTTACTAAACTATCATTATTTACTACAATTTTTTAACAGAACTTTCCACAATTTTTTCACGTGCCTGGAATTATAAATGTTATCCCTTACACGTGTATAATTAATAACGTAAATACATCGTCATAGTAAACAGAAATTATCTACATAATTTTTTTAACAGTACATAAATAACTTTTTCAATTAACTAGGGATTAGATTGTCACAAAAGCCTCCTAGCATTTACGTAGGTTCACAGTCTCGTCATCTCGTGTCGCGATCTCTAGATTATGAAACAAGACAGCCTTGAATTTCCTACTAATATTATAAATGTGAAAAGCTTGACTAGTAGAAAATGCCTTGTTGCATTAAATCCGCCTATGTACAACTTTTGTAGATGAAGTTTAAATAAATAAAATGTACCTACTTAGAAAACTTCGTAAAAAATCCTTAGAAAAAAAATACTTGTGAAGTTGTCACTTATTTAATATTTAAAACAGGTACATGTAAAATTTGGAAAAAAACCGTGAATTCAAATAATATGTTCATGGTAATAAAAATAAAGCTCACTTCTAAGTCCACATGTTATAACGGGCGACTACGGGACACTACACTGCGCGAGATGCACTTGGCCAGTTTTGACGATATAGGTAAACGGTCCCCTACGAGATCCGCTGCAAGTGCTACGCTTCGTAGCACTCATAGCAGATCGCAACCCCTAGGGGGTCGAACATGAACAACATTTAGGGGTTCAACATGGCCGGGGGTAAAGATTGTGGGGGTTGACCGTGGACTAAACCAGCGTGTCGCCTTTTTACACTTTTTTTTCCAGCCAGCGCTGTTCCGCTGCTGGATTCCACTCCCATATCATCTTTCCAGTTCTCTTTGTATTTGGTCCTCTCCGGCCAATCAGTCAGGAACGAGTTCAGATCTTCACGCCAGGGTTTTTCTGGCAGTTTTTTTTTTTCAACCCAAAAAAAAAAGTATTTCAGCCTGCCTCGGTGAAGACGCCTGTCTTCAGGCACCTACTGTGTGTCAATTCTGGTACACCTGCTCTCATGCATCCTGTAGGTATGACCCGCCAAGTCCCACTTCAGCTTCGCAAAGTTTTCTCCAACATCAACGATGCCTTGTCTTAAAACGATGTCTTGGAACGTTTTACTGCGTTGTGTGTTGCGGATAAGGATTTTAAAATTTCGCCTATCGCTATCATTGTTGCAGACTGTCACTTTTTCTAGGAGCTCGGTCATCTCTCATCTCTCAAATAACTAATACAAAAAAAAACGGATATGTGTGAATTGCACACGAATTTTATCATTTATTGTTATTGCGGTAACAGAAATACATATTCTAAAAATTTCAACTGTCTACCTATTACGGATCCAGAGATACAGCCCGCTGACAGACAGACGTACAGCGGAGTCTTAGTAATAGGGTCCCGTTGGTTACCTTTGGGGTAAGGAACCCTAATGATACACTTGAGATGCTGTCATTAACAAAATCCCAAAATAAGTTAGTTTTCTAAAATACATTTAGTTTCAGGCTGCGGAAAAAATATAAGTTAATCTTGAATAAATCTTTGAATCATCGATAGAAATGATCGTGAAACTTAGTTCTAACTTGGACCTTTAAAAAATTCCCATATTACTAGCCAACGTACGAATGAAACTTGATATTTTTAATAACTGAACTCATGAGTAAAATTAGATCGATACAATCTATATATATAAAATTTAAAGTCCTGACTGACTGACTGACATATGAACGCACAGCCTTAACCGCTGGTCCTAGAGACATGAAATTTGGAGGGTGTGTTCTATGTGAAGAAAGTATCCAATAAGAAAGGGATTTTCGAAATTCCACATTTTTATTTTATTTTATTTTTTTAGTCTGCTGACTTAGGTGGCTGGCAGAAGCTAGTGCTTCATATTTTGCAATAAATTGCAAGCATATTGTGCCGTCGCACTTCTCTCTCTTTTGTATGCAGTCCGAGAGTGACCGCGCTTTAGGTCATGTTACGGCGTTAACACGCTGACCTGTAACAGTTGACGATATGTCACAGCACAATCCCCTGCTTTAACACGCTACTCAGGTGTAATGGCTGATATCAGGACGGTAATTGAATCGTTAATTATCTACTAACACCATCTTAGATCGGACGTGTGTTAACAATTCATAAGGTGGACGGAAATGTGTTATGTGTTATGTTAAATGCAGATTTGTGTATGGATTTCCAGTTGAATTCCGTACTTTTACACAACGGCTCAAAAAAGAGGAAGTGATGAGTAGGTATTCTTTTTTTGGTTTCAGTTTTTATCGCAGTGAAATCAAAATAAAGACGAAGGTGCATCGTTGTTTTCCTAGCTTTATTTTATACACACCACATACAGTCATGGCGCTTCATCCTTTTATGGAATGTTCATCATCAAATATTATATATATTTTATATTGCCCATATTCTAATTTCATTTGGGGTGGCCATAGTACGTCTACTTGCACTATATCCTACTTACATAGAAAACTAGCTGCGCCTTTTTTTTCTGCGGAAGGTGAGTAATCAGACGTTTCATCTACATGCATAAACACATCATGAGTAAAACTAACCCATCACTTATTTGATTTATTTCATCTTATTATTATTATTTTTTTTATTTTTATTTTTTATTCACAATTTGTATCAGGTAGAAAGTGGGAGAGGGCACTGACTTCTGTAATACAGGTTTTTTTTTTACCTAGCTCAGAAGTCAGGGTTTTCATAGGAATCTTGTAAAAAAGTTTGTGAATAAATTTATTATTATTATTATTTTGTTTATTTATCTTTTTAACATATTAAATACATTTTTAAATATTTCTTAAAAAAAAATATATAAAAAACATTTAAAAATATAAAAAATAGTATCCCACCGGTATCGGGAACAGGGTCCAAGCTACCGGCGGTCAGGGCTCCAGAGAGAGGAACCGCCTGACAATGCGGTTATTATTATTATTATTATTAATCATCCAATGACTTCGCCCGCTCTGGCTGGAGCGGCAGGGTGTGTAAGATTTTACTGTCTAAAATCCACCCTTGTTCCTTCAGTTGCCTGTGTGCCAAGAGCCGCGGTAACTATTTGAGGCGCACGTGGTACACTACGCGCTGTCGACTCTCGGAACTGGTCCATATCGGATGGCAGGCTACCCACTACTCGCCATCCGCAAGCCCGCGCCTACGGTGGGCTTTTTTTTTTGTGGGTTGGGAAGTCATCCAATGACATCTCCCGCTCTAGGGTGGAGCGAGAGGCCATGTCAGACTCTTACTGACTAAACCCCACCCCTGTTCCTTCCCTGTCCTGAATGCCCAGGGGCGCGGTAACTCTGTTTCAAATTAACCCAACCCCTGGGCAGGCCTCGGCCATAACGGGTCCTGTCTTGTTTTGCTGACAATTCTTAAAGGCGTGCGTGGGACACTAAGCGCCATCGACACCTCGTGTTTCAACAAAAATCAATTAATTCTACTCAAATAAGTGGCATCTGAAAAAAATATTTTCTGTTAATTACTCAGAAATCTCATTGCCAAGTGATTAAACGATGCCCGAGCACTCTATTAATATGATTTTCTTGAGTTAATAGATTTTTATGAAACGTTAAAACCGCATTTCCTGGTCTGTCCATTCACTAGTAAAGGTTTCAAGCTCGAGAACCAGTTGGTCCTCCAAGCTGTTTAATTTTTTTTTAAAATAACTATTCATATTTTAGTGTACTAATTATTCGTGTGGTCGACAAAACATCGAGATTTCTTTATTATGTTGTACTTAATTTCACTGGTACCTAAACATAAACCGACCATATAAAATTTTCTAGATTTAAAACGCATCAAAATCCCCTGCGGCCCACAGACAGATACGATAGGTGACTTTATCTTATGTTACCGGTAATATGGTGTAACTGAAATCTGTGGTCAATTCATATAATTACATTGACATTGACAATTTATAAAAAACCGCCTAAGAGCGTGACGGAATTCACACATTTAGGATTCCGTACAAAATGTATTTTTGACAATTTGTATGGCTTTGGGTCAACATATTGTTTATACTGTGAAAATTTGTAGACTGTAGCTCCAACCGTTTGGCTGTAAAACCAGTGTGACAGACGACGGACAGACAGACAGACAGACAGATGGATACGTGAGTGACAGCAATAGGGCTCCGTTTGGACCCTTCGGGTACGGAACCCTAAAAAATAATTGGATTTACCGTACAAAATTATCGTAAGCTGATCAAAACTATTATTGCAGGTCCAACATTTTGTTTCGTAATTACCTATTACTTTCCTGAACATTTCTATGGGGAGTAGCTGTATTTAAAATATGACAATAAGCTTCCGGAACACCCTTTTTTTTTTCTTGAGTGGGAAATCATCCAATGACTTCTCCCGCTCTGGGTGGGGCGGGAGGGTGTGTCAGACTCTTACTGACAAAAAACCCACCCCTGTTCCTCCCTGCCCTGAATGCCCAGGGGCAAGGTAACTATTTCGAATTTATCCCGGGCCCCGTCTCTTGCTGACAACTCTTTGAGGCGCTCGTGGAACACTAGGTACGCGCCGTCGACTCTCGGGCCTGGTGCTGATTGGACGGCGAGCTACCCATTACTCGCCGTCCGCAGGCCCGGGTCTACGGTGGCCGGGTCTCGCGGCGCTGGAAGCCCTTGGCGTCTCCTGCGGCGGCTGCTTGCGGAGGCTGTCGTTAGGGCGAGGCTTTCCGGAACAACCTGTAGACGTAGCAGATTTTTTAGAAATCTTAGATGATATAGTTAGAGAATAGACTTGGCTAGCAGCATACATAGCCAGTCTATTATAATTATTCCAACAGATTTGCACTATTCACAAAACGATCACGACTGTATCAAGCTTTGCATTAGCCTGTGCCCGACAGGGATGTGACATGCACATATCCGTGGTCAGATATTATCGATAATAAATTATCGGATTGTCGACAACTGACAGCTATGACAACTATATAACCAAACAACAGGTACAAATGAGACAGTAAGCTTTGATATAAAGCAATTTATATTATTACGTTTTCTATATAAAATGATTTAGGTACGAATATTTAGCGACTCTCTTTCATCAACGATTCACATCACAGTTACTACTATAAGTAACGATCTCAATACTGGGATACACATAAAGTGGAGATGATGATAAAGATGCTTGATGACGGGATGCTCATAAAGAGGAGGCCTCTTTATGAGATGTGGTGGGCTATAATCCACCACGTGCAACCAGTCTGGATTAGTAGTTAACAGTTAGTAAGGATCAAAAGAAAAATATGTTTCAAAAGAAGCTATTAAATTTATACAAATAACTTCGTGTCTGTGCTGTTGACCAATGAAGAGTTACTCTATCTGGAGCTAATCCTGGATGTTGATTCATTCAGGTCATGCTTATCATAAAAATGCATTTTCATTGGAACTGAACCGGCATGTAAAACTTCAACTCCGTGGGATAATAGTAAGGGGTTCTAACTCAAATTGTTTTAAAATTCAATTTGCAAAATTATTTTGTAAGTTTGTTTTATTTAACAAACAAACATTGCAAGTTAAATAAAAGCTTGTAACAATTTAGCAGAATATCCAAATATCCATTACACAATCCCATCCCTACTATCTTCATAGATACAGCTATCTCCAGCTAGTTACATGAATCAATACAATGACAATCTCGGCACGGATCTCCACCTGAATGTCCGTTGGCATTAATATGCAGTCAGAGGTATTGAATAATTGAAAGCTTATCTCGGCGCTCGAACAAGGTATGGCCACATTGCAGCGGTTAGAAATACGACAAATGAGCACGAAGTTGGATTGAACTTTTGTGTAATCTGTGCTTGTGTTACTTTAAGGCGCTATTAGCTGACAACGACCTTGAGTGGTTAGGTTTCGTGTTCAGCGCTGAGCTCACGTAACGCGTCGTATGTCCACCCAGTAATAGGA
This sequence comes from Polia nebulosa, assembly GCA_951329385.1. Taxonomy (NCBI): domain Eukaryota; kingdom Metazoa; phylum Arthropoda; class Insecta; order Lepidoptera; family Noctuidae; genus Polia; species Polia nebulosa. The sequence goes on from OX589596.1 coordinate 5,167,031, forward strand.
CTCGCCCATCAAGGAGCGCTGTCCGAAGTTAAATGCATTATTAATTTATTACACATATAACAACAAGTATTAAATTATAACACTGAGACTAAATTATAAATAATAAAATGATCTTTAAAATCGTGAAGGTTTCATAAAAATACTCTATATAGTTTTTTCGTGATTCTCAATTTTTTATCCGCGTTAGACATAACTTTACAAATTAATTACACAATGTTATAAAAATATAATTTCAAATATTCCCAGATCAAATTATGACGGAAATAGTCTAAAGTAACATAATTATATTAAAAAAAAAAAACTAGTCGTTTAGACGTGATGTTCAATTAAAAACCATTAAAAGTGCCTTAAGGCGCAATAATTATAGTCTAATAATATAATTCTAGTCTTATTTTTTTGAAAACAATATATGTTACTCTAGACAATTGCCGTCGCAATTCTGCTATTCATTGAGTTTAAAACTCATAACATATAATGAATAAAAGAAATAAACACTAATTCCAGTTAAAAAATGCATACGATTGGTAATGAGCTGCGAATACGCCACCCGCGAGCCGCTCGCGAGCTGCACGCGTGCAGTTCCTGCAATTGTTTGTTGCGCCTCTTTAGCACAACTCACGTAAGGCTTGCATGAAGTGTGTGCGGCGCGTAGCAAGCGCGCGAGCGGCGCTCAAACGGCACGTGAACTTGAAATGCAGGCGCGCATCTCCCTAGATAGTCTGAGGGCGGCGCGTGTGTGAATTTTATAATGAAGTATGCAAAAGTTTAGTACAAATACAAGATATAAAATATTGCGGACCAGTGTTTTATTTGGTTAAAAGTACACCTTTTTTATCAGCGTGGGAAATCATCAGAAGAGAAGTATACACCATAAGCGTACGTCCTCCGATATAACAGTACCTAAAGTATACCTACCTGTATACCTACATTTTATAAATTATTTTAAGTCCCTTGTGATCAGGGGCGACCGAGTTGCTAAAAATCCAGACGCTACTACTGATGGAAAAGCTCTATAACACTACCTGATCAGAGAATTTAACCCAGGATCTCACTGCCAGCAGTAGTGTTTCTCTACCTCCACTCCGAGAAAGAAACAAAAAAGTATTATTATTGTACAGTCCCATAAAATTGATCAAACCTCGTATTCGACAAGAATAGATAGAAGGAGGGTGTCTACGAGCATTATTGCTAGGGAATGCAGAATTTTTTCTCCATACACCAATTTAGTAATGGAGCAGAGTGGTTCAAAAGTCTGTTTTTACGGTCTCTGAAATAAGTAATTGGCACAATGTTGGCTCACTGCAGTCTATTAATCATCTTTATGTAGGTGCACGTGTTTACTTTTCTTCATTTAAAAATATTTTGACTGACCGATTTTTGCCCAACACACGAATTTCCCAAGAAAAATATGCGCTTCGAGAATCAAATGGAAATACGAACATTGGGTAGATGTCTATTTTGTATTAATTATCATGATAGCAGGGTTATATATATCTGTCTAGCCTTTTCTAACTGCCTTGGGGTCGGCTTCCAGTCTAAGCGGATGCAGTTGAATACTAGTATTTTACATGGAGTGACTGCTTATCTGACCTCCACAACCCAGTTATAGGGTAATACGATACCCCTTGATAATAATAATAATAATTTATAGCGAATAATAGCCACGAGCCTCGACCAACACCTCAGGAGGCTCTCGTTAGGCGGCTGGATCAAGGGCTTGATTCAGAAAGCAGTACTTCTGGACACGGCTCGCATTGTCAGGCGGTTCCTCTCTCTGGAGCCCTGACCTCCGGTAGCTTGGACCCTGTTCCCGATACCGGTGGGATACTATTTTTTATATTTTTAAATGTTTTTTTTTATCCTTTATATTTAAATATTTAAAAATGTAAATACTATGTCTACAAAAATAAATAAACATAATATTTTTTTTTTTTAGCTGGCATCTCTCGACGTCAACAAGTTTTATCTTCATTCACGTATTTTAATATTTGTAAAACAGTTTTTGTGTGATAGATACATGTAAATACAAATTCAATAGAAGCAACATAATACATAAATAAACAATAACAACTCTAAATATCCAGAAGATCGGAATAAATAAGGAGAAATATGCGAAACAGAAAATATAATCTAGATTGGACAGATGACATATGTCACACTAAAATCATGATACAAATATAAACCAAAAGAGTGAATTTAAAACAATGATAACAAGAGCAGCTGGCGTCGGGCACACCATCCACCCCCGGACTCGCCGCTCAGCTCCACCTCGCCGCCGCCGGACCTCGGACCACCAGTGTTACCGCGACTGCGGCCGCAGTCGCGTCGAGCTCGGGTGACGAGTATTTCTCCCCGTCGACGTCGCCAAGACCTGTATCGACCGAACAGCCTGGGACTTAGGGGCCAACCGGCCCCGAGCCGGGTCCCGCTGCCGGTGGTTGTGTGCAGCGCATGAGATGGGCTCAGTCCATGAACGAGAACGTCATGCGCGAATTAAGTGATCGACACTTGAGTTGTTAAAAAAAAACTTTATTTAGACAAGCAGCGTAACAGTAATTAAGATAGTAATGATTATTCTAAACATGGGACATGTATTTATATTTAATTATTGCTAAGTTAACAATATTCTTATAGACTACTTATTTGCTACTTTGAGGTGGAAGGGGATTTGCTGATGAAGCGAATAGAGTTAGGGTCGTCACACTTAACTCCTCCCTCCCTAAGAGAGAAATTATCTAAAGGCAACTCAGTAGTCTTTAGAGAATTTCGTCTAAGTCTCTTAGTCAATAACTCCCTTCTCTGATACAAAAACCCAATGACGAATACAATTATTATGGCGTAAATACTTATGGTCCATACACTGATTTTGTCACTGACTATAATACTTTCACCATCACTGACACTATCACTGTATTTTGCTTGGTTCAGCAGTTCCTTGACGTCGCCTAGATCTACTCCTCTAAGATCCATCTGCTTGGCTGACGGGGTGACATATCTGCGTAGCTCGGGCATCTGTACTGGTGGCAATCTGAAGTAGACTAGACTGGTATTCATGGGTGTTGTGATTGAAATATCAGCAATCTGTAAGGTGCAATGCTGACTTGGCACTAATATGTATGTGCCTCGTAGATTGTGTCTGCGGATCTCCTCTTCGCAGTGCTCCGTTGCAACAGTTTCTTTTTCCGTGTATATCAGCCAGTGGATGCTAGATATAGGCGGCACCTTGGTTTCTTCTATCTGCACCTGGTGTTGCTTGCAATTACTGAAGTTATGATGTAATAACATGAGCTGTTGGATACATGTTTCCTCCGCGTACTGTACCACGTTTTCATCGGAACAGAGATATGTCTGATCTTCAATTTCCTTACAGCCATCGACTACGGATCTGTATTTCGACTTGTTCACTATTAGGTAAGGATATTGGGGTATAATGATATTTGGTTTTTGGGTTATCTGGTTATAGATGGGAATAGGAATAACTTTATAATAATTGTATGTGTTTTTGTCTATTAATGGAACTTCTAATACAAATATCATTTTACTATTGTCTATATATCCCTTAATCTCTATATTTCCATCTAATTTTACTAAGTTATCTAATCTTAATGGATAAATTAAGTTATGATGTTTTCTTATGACATTAAGAATATTAAATAATTCTGTGGTATTTACTATGGATGGATGTAATATGTGCATTTTACTAAAAGCAATAGCAGTTTCCAATTCATAAATAATGGAATAAATAGTACGACAATTATTTAAAACTTGATTCATACTATTCATTATGGTTAAAAGGTTAGAGAACTTGGTTTGGTTTTGAATAAGTGTTTGAAAGTGTTTTATTTTGAAGTCCAAATGTCTAGTATTAAAGTTAATGTCATCAGAAACATTGAGTAATTTATCGAAAGCCTTCTGCATTAATGATACTTTTCGTTCTATTGAATGTTCCCTATTTCCTAAATTACTAATTTCTACATTATATTTCCTAGCATCTTCGTTATCTAAATTTCCTGTTATTACCTTAATAAGGGATCCTAATGGGTTTATAATTCCTCTCCTTGTTCTGCTGGAGGGTAGAATCTGTTTTAACCTATCTTTTGTCAATTCAATAAATGATTCGATTTGTACTGTCAACCCTAAAAGTTCCCGATGTATCTCGCCATTACTATGACTTATAATTTTTAACTTATTATACTCTTCTATATTATTTTCTAACTGGACAGTTAGCGAATTTAAATCTATAGTCTTAATAATATCCCAATGGTTAGTTCTCATCAGAGCTGTTCCAATCCGAATCGGAACTATTCCCGGATTCTGGTCGATCCTCTGGATGTTCAGGGTCGTCCCTTGATCCGCTAGGACGAGCAGTATCAACCACCATCTGTGAAGGGCGTTTGACATTTCTTAATGCTACTTTAGTATTTCTATTTTTAAGCTTAACTGGGACTATGTTACGTTTAGGTTTTCCGGTGACTATTGCCTTTTCGTAACGTGGCAGTTCCTTTGCTTTCCTAGTCCTAGTATTTTTCATAAAAACCGTGTCACCATCCACTATTTTTGGTGGGTCCTCCCCTCCTTTCTTGTCTCTAACTAGGTTTTTATGTCCAATCATTTGACTGCTTAAATGCTCATAAAGAATTTTCAATCGTTTACGATGATCCTGTAATATCTTTTGCATTAAAGTTTTGTCTCTGTCAATATCAAAAGCATTTCCCGACTCTGTGTGCCCGAAAACTACTTCGTAAGGTGTGAAATTCGTAGCGCTATGAATAGTATTGTTATAACCCATGATCGCATATGTCATAACCGAAGCTGCATCTAAACTAGATTGTTCATATTTTGCTAACCTATATATTTCGATAATTGTGGAATGAAATCTTTCTACAATTGCCATTGAATTAGGGTTATTAGGTGTCCCTATATGTCGCTCAATTTTATATAAACTTAACATTTCCTTAAGCAATTCATTGTTAAACTCGGCGCCTGCATCGCTACTTATTTTTTTTGGTATTCCATACATGGAAAAATATTTGATTAGAGCTCTCACTACCTCGGGTGTGCTTTTATTGGGAATCTGTATTGCTTGACCTAACTTACTAAATGAATCTACTATAGTTAAGTATTGATTTTTCTCTATGTATAGCAGATCTATAAAAACTTCCTGGAATGGACTGTCTGTAGTTTGTGTTAGTTGTATAAATGGTTTTAGAGGTTTCCTGTCATATTTCATTTTCTTACATTCCTCACATGCATTAATAATAGCTGTAACTGTTTCTTTCATATTGCTCCACCAATATGCTCTTTTTAACTTCATTAGAGTCTCTCTAATACCTCTATGACAAGTCTTCCCTTGATGATATTTGACAACTAGATCTTTCTGATCACTTTCATCCGTAACATTCACAACTCTTTCAGTACATTCGACAAAGTTTTGAGTTCCCTTTTTGTAAAGTGACGTAACTACATTAACAAATGTTTTTCTATGGCAATGGTCCTCAAAGTAAATGAAGTACCTATTTTTGTAATCTATATATTCTTTAAGAAAATTTTTGACTAAATTTTCACTGTTACTAGGGGGTAGATGGACTTCCAAAATTTTTTGTTTATTATTAGAGATATCTTTTACACAGATATCGTCCCTGTACCAGGTGAAAACATGAATTTGCCTAGCTTTGGTATCTACCGCTTCATTAAGAATAGGAATACCTTCATGTTCCCTATTAGATATTGAGTTTGCTGTGGCGGCGTCGCTTTCGGAATCCGATAATTCTATCGTCTCTATTTCTGGTTCTTTAACACTAAGTTTTACGATTTCATCCGTCACTTCTTTCAAATGCTGCTGTAATCTCGCTTCCTTCTCATCTACGTTAACTATCATTGATTTCGAGTCATCTTTTGTTATATTAATTTTAATACGCGATAAAGCATCTGCATTTGTATTTTGTTTGCCTTTCTTATAATGTATATCGAAATTATAGTCCTCTAAGCGTAGACGCCATCGAGTTAGCTTACTATTAGGTTCTTTTAATGAATTCAACCATGCCAAAGGTCTATGGTCAGTATATATTGTAAACTTTCTGCCATATAAGTAGGGCCTGAAATATTTAACTGCCCATACTATGGCCAATAACTCCTTTTCTATCGTACTATATCTAGATTCCGTATCGCTTAGTTTTCTACTAGCAAATGCAATCGGTTTGTCTGATCCTATAGTACCTTGAGAAAGTACTGCACCTACCGCAACGTTTGACGCGTCGGTTGTAAGAATAAATGGTTTTGTGAAATCAGGGAATTGTAACAAAGGCGCATGTGTCAGCAACTCTTTGCACGTTTCAAAACTTTTCTTATATTCATCATTCATCTCAATCTTTTTTCCCTTCTTCAGACATGCTGTGAGAGGTGCGGTTATCTTAGAAAAATCTTTTATAAACTTTCTATAATAACCAATTAACCCTAAGAAACTCTTAATCTCTGTAACTGTTTTGGGCAAGGGATATTTCAGAATGGCTTCTATTTTGTCGTTGTTAGGCTTAAGGCCATCCCTAGTTATTGTATGTCCCAAGTACATTACTTCCTTCCTCAAAAACTCGGATTTATCGAGCTGAACTTTTAAGTTAGTTTTTCTAAATCGCTCGAAAATAGCTCGTAGTTTCTCTATGTGTTCTTGTAAACTGGTAGAGAATATAATGACGTCATCAAGATACACAAGGCAATGCAAACCTTGCAGACCTCTGAGGACGTTATCCATTGCACGTTGAAATGTGGCTGGCGCTGTTTTCAAACCGAACGGCATTCTGTTGAATTCGTATAAGCCGAATGGTGTTGAAAACGCAGTTTTTTGTCTGTCTTCTTTCTGGATTTGTAATTGATGATAGCCAGACGCAAGATCTAAGGTGGAAAAATACATACTCTTCCCTAGCTTATCAAAAAGATCATTGATGTTTGGCAAAGGGTACTTATCGTCCACAGTTATCTCATTTAAACGTCGATAATCTACTACCATCCTCCATTTTTGTTGTCCAGAGGCATCTAATTTCTTTGGGACAAGGTGGACTGGTGCACTCCAAGGAGAATTTGATTCTCGGATTACATCATCCTTTAGCATTTTATCCACTTGGCGCCTAATTTCCTCTGTTTGAGCAGGCGGCAACCTATAGGCTTTTACATTAATGGGATCCTCGTTTACCGTTCTAATTTTATGTTTCACTTCGTTAGTGAAAGATAACGGTATGTCCTCACAATAAAAAATATCCTTATATTCCTCACAAATATTCTTAATCATCGTTCTTTCTTCCTTATTCATATGATCTAACCTTAATTTATTTAAGTTGTTTAATAATAACTCATCCATTCTGTCTCTGCCGCTTAAATTATTAACTAAGATCTCTCGGTGATCGTAAGGTTCTACCTGAAAGGGGTTAGTGACCTTGAGGGTCATTTCTATGTCCTTGCAGTTCTGAATAACCGTATATGCATAACCATTTACACAGTTCACTAACGCACAGGGCATTCGAATTCCTTGAGTCAATTCTTTAAAATCTAAAATAGCCTCGCCATTAGTTAAGTTTACGGGAAGTTTTACCCTTAACTCACTACGTGGCGGTAAAATATAAGTATCTTTTAGCGCTGAAGAATAAACAAAAGGTATGTCAGTATTCCTTGTACATAAAGTGAGTGTTTGGTAATCAATTTTTGCATCTAACTGCTTTAATAAATTACTGCCTAACAAACCGTCATAGTTATTGTCAACATCGTAAACGTAAAACTTATGACCTTCAGAACTTTTAAATATTTTGGGTAAAGGAGTTAAAACAACTTCTGTATGCATACTAACACCATGAGTACTGACTACTTCAAAAGGCTCTTTGTAAATAGCATTTTTAAAATAATGATAAGCGACACGCCGACCTATAAATGATCTAGAACTGCCAGAGTCTAACATAAAAACTGCATTACCTAGCTCTGGAATTACAATGTAAGGTAAAGAACGATAATTAGTACAATTTAAAACTATCTTTTCTCTCTGCATGAGGCTCTCAGGTAAAAATTCTCAATTTGTTCAGTCTCATAGGACGTGCTTGCTTGCGGTTCGTAATCGCCAGTATTTTGTTCATTATTATCGTACGTCATAAGTGGGTCATTATCCGTATAATTTACGCGTCTAGAGTTTGCAGTTCGCATGGTGACATCGGTGTTTGAACCCGAGTTTGCCGACGTTGCATTATGCACCGATGACGTCCGCGGCGCGGCCTGCTGATTCGGCCACGGCGATGACCTACTTTGTTGTGGCGACTGATTTTGCGCATTATTTTGATTTCTAAAAGAATTTCTATATTGAATTGAATTATTTGGAGAATTCGTTTGAGTACTATTTCCTGTTGAACTATTTTGTACAGGTGTACTAGGCTGTTTTTGTGGGTTGGGCGAACGTTGGGAATTGCCATTATTGTTGGAAGATTTTCCTGACGGTTTTGAACTATTTTTATTTCTATTATTTCTAGATTCATAAACCGTCTGAAAGTTTTGTTCCTCTAACACTACTTTCAAGGCATCTTCTAATGTCGTCACGTTCCTTAATCGTACCAATCTAACTAAATAAGGAGGTAAATTATATAGAAAAACATTCAATGACGAATTAGTATAAATATGCTGTTTGGCTTGACGTAAATTCACATCGTCTACGGTTTCAATTATTTTTGCAATCAAGATACTACGCAAGTTTTGAATCCTATGACAGAAATCTAAATAACTTTCGTTATAATTTAGTTTCATAGACTCCAACTCTAATACTAAACAATCTTCGGTTCTAGGGTCACCAAAATGTTGTGCCAATAATGTTTTCAACTCCAACCAAGTACGAATATTATCCCGTTCCCCTACTAGGTTCGCGGCTTCCCCTGTTAATCTACTAGTAAGAACGTGAAATAGATATTCGTTTTGGACTTCTCCCCCCTGGAATGTATTTATAATATATTCACATTTCTTTATAAAAAGTGGGAGCTGCCTAGAATCGCCACTAAACTCTGGAATAATTTTTGCCATTGTTGACGGAACCTGCACGATTTGATCCATTTTGAACGAACGGAAATACAGAGAGAGGGTGAAACTAAAACACTAAATATCTAACTAAAGTTAATCTTATTACGCCAGTTATATCGTAATAAAATAAAATAATGTTATCACGGTATTGCTCAACCCCTAATAACACAACACATACAATTAAAACAAAGAGAAAAGTGATAAAGGAAAACAGAGAGGATAGTGAAGAAGTTTTACTCACAGTCCTGTAGTTACTCCCATCTCCTCCTTGTGACTACTATCGAATACTGCGCCAGCCGTTGTGCCTGGTACTTAATAGATTTGTTTGTTCGGGGATCTCCGTTGAACTGTAGAAACAGACGTCCAGCTGTGCTTGTAGAGTTGTATACGTTGCAAACTGACTACAGAGATCCTACCGGCTGCGCCAATTAAGTGATCGACACTTGAGTTGTTAAAAAAAAACTTTATTTAGACAAGCAGCGTAACAGTAATTAAGATAGTAATGATTATTCTAAACATGGGACATGTATTTATATTTAATTATTGCTAAGTTAACAATATTCTTATAGACTACTTATTTGCTACTTTGAGGTGGAAGGGGATTTGCTGATGAAGCGAATAGAGTTAGGGTCGTCACACTTAACTCGCGCATGTTATGGGTCTATAGAGGGGGGAACTAACCTCACTGCGTACCGTGTCAGAATGCTGTCTCTGTTCCAGGACCTAGAACCAACCGTCGACGTCTCGGCGCAATGATTGTCGGATCAGGTGCGGGTCATCCAGCGTAACCGCAGGTTGGACGATGCTGCACTTGATAGGCTGCGCTCAGAGGTACTAAGCAACCTTATCATCTCGACCCCGACACAGACCGCGGTACAAGCGCCCGCTAGTGGCGCAATCCCACCGCGTCCCAATAATTTAAGTGATGAGACAGATGATGGGGTTATTACGGTAAGTAGCCAGTGCAACGATCGACTGAGGATTGCACTGGAGGATGCGCTTCGCGAGTACAGGTCCACTCTGACCGAACTTAGACTCCGTTTACTACGGCTACACATGTACAAAAAAAAAAAAATAGGGCGTTGGTGTGTGCTTTGCACTCGCTGCTTAAAAAAAATCTTTGAAAGCAGCGAGAACCTCGTTGATACGCACTCAATCTTGTATTGCGGGGCTGTTGCAGCATGTCGTTTGGCCAACGTGAAGTTTCCGAATAGTGACGGAGCTATTCGGCCAAAACCTGCTGCACTGACCTGGCAATGCAGGATCGAGAGGCGTATCGATGGGGCCAGGGTACTCATCGGCAAACTGCTCTGCTTCAGGGAGGGCAATACACAACCACGTGTGATGCGCTTTGTGAGGCGGGCGTTTTCGGGGACTGAAATCAGCCCTCGAGAATACATGTCCCGTGTCACAGAGCGCATTGACTTCCTGAAGCAGAAAGTTTGTGTATGGGCAAACCGTATTCGGCGGTATAAGCGGCGAGTTGACCGGTACTCACAGAATCGCATGTTCTAGAGGGATGAGAGGTGGGTATATAGAGCTTGGGAGTGACCTGAACAAAATGTGAAGGACGGGTGCCGCCCGGATGATGTCGCCACGAGTACATTCTGGTGCAGCATTTGGTCGGTGCCCGTCTGTCACACTGAGGGTGGCTGGATGCGTGATGTCGAGCGTGTGTGCGAAGCTATACCAGAAATGGAGAAAGTTGAAATTAGTCCATTAGATATAGCCAGAGCAGTCCGTCCATTACCGAATTGGAAGTCTCCAGGATCGGACGGACTGCATAACTTCTGGCTAAAGTGGTATAGCAGCTCACACGCGCTTCTAGCATCACAATTCCAGTCATCCTTAGAGTCTGGGTCGCTGCCTGAGTTCCTATCAACTGGTGTTACCCACCTGCTCCATAAGACAGGTACGAGTAGTACCGCGGCACCTAAGAATTATAGACCGATAACGTGTTTGTCGACGGTCTATAAACTTCTTACATCCATCCTGAGAGCGAAAATTAATCTGCACATTGACAGTAATTTAATTATATCTGCCTCTCAGAATGGATGTAGGAACGGGTCCCGCGGTACTAAGGAGCTCCACCTCATAGACATGGCCATAAGCCAGCAGATTCGTCGATCCCACAAGGATTTGTCGACATACTGGATAGATTATAAGAAGGCCTACGACTCTGTTCCACATACATGGCTCTTGAGGGTGTTGCAGTTGTACAAAATAGATGCAACTCTGCGCACCTTCCTTGGGTCATGTATGGGGCAATGGAAGACAGTTCTCTATCCAGGATGTCGACCAATCCAGGGGAACAATGACCTTATATGGATTAAACGGGGAATATTTCAGGGCGACAGTTTGAGTCCTCTTTGGTTCTGCTTAGCTCTGAATCCTCTAAGCACATTGCTGGAGGATTTGGGGCTGGGCTATTGGTTGAGAAGAGGTGGTCAGGCCATATCTTGCCTTCTTTACATGGATGACCTGAAACTCTTTGCCCCCAACAATTTGCGACTGATGGACTTGAAGGTAGCTGAAACTTTCAGTAGCGCGATCAGGATGAAATTTGGTGTGGACAAATGTGCAGTCATGCATGTAAAGCGAGGAGGGATTGTGGAATCCGAAGGGATTCAACTCTCGGATTCCATACACCTTAGATCCCTCTCCTCGACCGAAACATACAAATATTTGGGTATGTCGGAAGCGTTAGGCATTAACGTTACTGACATGAAACAATCGCTGAAGGAGCGCTTCTTTGGCCGCCTGAAAAAGGTATTGAACAGCCTTTTGTCGGGCAGGAATAGGGTGCGCGCCTTCAACGGTTGGTTCATGCCGGTTTTGATGTACTCTTTCGGCATACTCAAATGGACTCAGACTGAACTCGACGCCCTGGATAGGAGGGTCCGTACGCTGCTGTCCGCAAACCGGATGCATCACCCACGTTTATTGGTGATGAGACTGTACATCCTGCGGAAGTGTGGAGGTCGAGGTTTTTTAAACGCTAAGACTCTCCTCAACCGCGAGGTGTGCAGCCTCAGAGAATATTTTCTTGAAACCGACGTGGGTATGCACCGCGATGTGGTCGCAGTGGACAAGGGACTCACCCCGTTGGCCATGGCTAAAGAGAACTGGCGCAAACCTGTAATACTACTGATGACCGCAAGGAGGTATGGAAAAGCAAGGAGCTTCACGGGCGCTTTTATCGAGCTCTTCATGGGCCTGATGTAGATTTCTTGGCGTCCGTGGCTTGGCTACGTTTCAGTGACCTCTTCGGGGAAACTGAAGGCTTTGTCTGTGCGATTATGGACGAAGTTATCTTGACGAATAACTACCGGAGGCATATCATGAAGGACGGGACGGTTGACGTGTGTCGGGCATGCCACTGTCCGGGTGAGTCACACTGTCCGGGTGAGAATAATCAGACATATTATCTCTGGTTGTTCTCGACTTGCTAACAGCGAGTATTTGCACAGGCATAACCAAGTGGCCAGGATTACCAGCAACTTGCTTTAAAATACAAACTTGTGGATTCTGAGGTACCGTATTACAAGTATGCGCCCGACCCAGTTCTCGAAAATGACCATGTCACGTTGTACTGGAATCGGTATATCATCACTGACAGGACTATTGTTGTCAATTAGCCGGATATAGTGGTGATAGACCGATTAGCGCGCCGCACAATGATAATCGATGTCACCATTCCACATGACGAGAACCTCGTGAAAGCTGAGAAAGACAAAAAAATCAAATATCTTGACTTAGCACACGAGGAATGTGGACTCGGCTGTCATTGAGCCGATAGTCGTTACCGCCAACGGCCTGATGGCTAAAAGCCTCGACGACCACCTGTCGAAGCTGTCGTTGCGCGGTTGGATCAAGAGCCTGATACAGAATGCAGTACTCCTCGATACGGCTCGCATTGTAAGGAGGTTCCTGTCTCTGGAGCCCTAAACACTGGTAGCTTGGACCCTGCTCCCAATACCGGCGGACTACTATTTTTTATATTTTTATATATTTTTAAATGGTTTTTTTTAATGTTTTCTTTTAAAAATATTTAAAAAATGTAAATTATATGTGAAAAAATAAATAAACGAAATAATAATAACAAGACATTTTTTTCAGACGTAGTCCATATAATGTTAGTAACACAAAAAACCTTATAAGCTATTGTAGTAGTGTAGAACATAGAACAAAAAAGACACAGAAATCTAAAGAAGAAAGAAAGAAGAAAAAAAGATCCACGACAGCCGGGACCAACGGCTTAATTTGCTTTCCGAGGCACAGAGGTGTCTCAGTAAGTAAAGATGGTCACCCATCCATGGACTAACCCCAGCACGCGTAGCTTAACCTGATGGATCGACCAGAGCAGCTGTTATTACTTTAGCCACGAGCTCCCACGATAGCAGGATTATAATTATAATAATTATGATGTAATTAAAAAAAAGTGAAATCTAAATATACAGATCTTTATCTATTTGTCATTAACTGTTGTTATTGACAAAAAAATCTTAATTTAAGCTCCCAGTAATATAACGATTCCCTTTTATCAAAAACTGGTAACGTATTCTTCAGTATATTAATCAACCCTTGAGACTCCTAGCGATGTGACAACACTTTTTTCTTTGTACTATATTTTTTGTAACTATTGTATGGCCATACCTTTAGCTACGTTATTATCTTGAGGCGGTGGCATATACAATCAGACGCAGTGTTTCATTAAGCACGTTACAGTAACACTGATAACACTTGCATCAATTATAACGGATCCATTATTGAAATTAATTACCCGTTGATATGACAAAAACTTCACAACAGTAATGACGTTGGTGTATACTGTCAGCCGTGTTTATACACATTTTCCTCTAATTTATCTCTATTTTCATTGGCATAAAGAGGTTCTCAGTGTATTTTCTGACAGGGTTTGCGATATAAAGAAGCGTTCAACTGTAGCTACATGCCGCCATTTTGCCTACTTGAGCTCAAAATTATATAACAGAATGAATAAAATTTTGAGTATTTATTCTGTAACCAGCAATGATTGAAAGAAAAAACTCGACTTTTGTCTAAAATCGTTTTCCTACGATGCAAAGGAAAAACTTGTGGTTTAACACACGACATAACATGCAAAACACAAACATACATTCAATCTCTCTCTCTTACTCAAAATCAAAATCAAAATCAAAATCAAAATCAAAAGTCATTTATTCAAACTAGGCTGAGAACCAGCACTTTTTGAACGTCAAAGTTCTACATAAAGACAGTCCCCCAAAAAACGCCCGCCCGTCACCACTTCCTAGTGTTTTAGCTGTGAAGAAGAAGTGGCCAACAAACTCCCCAGCAACACATCTGTCTGTTAAGTTTTAAGAACTTGAATCTATATAATTTTATGCAACAATCTTAACATTATGTAAAACAGAAAAATAAATATATGTCATCTAAAATATAATCATAAAATTAAATAATCCGCCACTTGCCAGCTAGCACACTCAATCATGCCATTAAAAACAAACTCTAGCATAAACACTAAACCAAATTAAAGAAGCCTCCATACATAACTGGTGTGCCTGCTTACAAGAACAAAGATAGAAACTATCAACGGGCTGTGATTCGAAGCCACAAGTGATGAACTAGGGCCATCACACTAAAATTGGTAGACAATTATTATATGAACTCATATAATCTGTCATAACCATAAGCTAAATATGGAGAAAGAACATCAAGTGTAACATTGTCTTGCGTTCAACACAGCGACCAACTATTATTATCTTCTAAGTAGTCGTTGATGGAATAGTATGCCTTCGAACAGAGACTAGATTTAACTTTAGTTTTAAATGCATTAAAAGGCAAGTCAAGAAAAGAACGGGGTAGCTTATTGTAAAATTCGATACCGAGACCCTCAAACGAACCATGAACCCTACGAACACGGTGGGCAGGAACATGAAGTTTATACTTATTTCTGGTGTTAAAATTGTGGATATCACTGGTCTTTTTGTATAAATGTATATTTTGTCTAATGTATAATATGTTTGCAAAAATGAATTGAGATGCCACCGTGAGAATTCCAATCTCTTTGAAAATTTCTCGTAAAGAAACTCTTGACCCTAACCTGTATATTGCTCGTACAGCACGTTTTTGTAAAACAAATATATTTTGTATGTCCGCAGCTTTACCCCACAAAAGAATACCATAAGACATAACACTATGGAAATAACTAAAATAGACTAACCGTGCTGTGTCAACGTCAGTATATTGTCTAACTTTTCTGACGGCGTAGGCGGCAGAGCTGAGCCTTCCTGATAGGCCTGATATATGTGAGCCCCATTGAAGTTTGGAATCAACAGTTATACCCAAAAAAACTGCCGAGTCCACAGTTTCAAGCACTTCATTATTTAAGATGACATTAGGTCCTAGATTTATAACATTAGGTAAGGCAAACTTTATACATTTAGTTTTCTTAGCATTAAGAACTAAGTTATTTGTCGTAAACCAATCCGTAACCATTGAGAGAGCGCTATCTACGTTATCAAAATCATTTCTATTCCTATCTACTTTAAAGATAAGAGAGGTATCATCTGCAAACAGTACTACGTCACAGATACCCTTTAAAAAATATGGTAAATCATTAATATACACCAAAAACAAGAATGGTCCCAATATCGAGCCTTGAGGCACACCTAAATGAATTGGTAGCCCGGAAGACTTAACACCATTGATATCTACACATTGGAACCTATTACATAAATATGAATCAATTACATTTAGAGCTTCGTTTTGGAGACCATAATGACGCAGTTTACGCAAAAGCGTGTCATGGTGTACGCAATCAAAAGCTTTGGAGAGGTCACAGAAAACTCCGATTGCATTTTGCGAGTTCTCCCATGCGTTGAATATGTGTTTTAGGAGACCAACACCCGCATCTGTAGTCGATCGACCTTTTGTAAAGCCATATTGATCATTATGAAGGAGGCTATTTACATTAAAATATGTTAGCAACTGCTTCAGTATTAACTTTTCAAAAATTTTGCTAAATGCAGGCAGGATGGAAATAGGCCTGAAGTTGCCTATATCATTTTTATTGCCTGATTTAAATAGAGGTATGACTTTACTACACTTCATGAGATCAGGAAAAGTTCCTGAGTCCACGCATTTATTAAAAGTTACAGCAAGATAAGGCGCTACGATGCCTATTATATCACTCAAAAGTTTGATTGAGATGCCCCAGTAATCACCTGTGTTTTTTGATTTTAAAGAGTTAAAAACGTTAACTACGTCAAGTGGTGTTACATGCTCAACACTAGGTACTCACACACAGGGCTCGGAACCGGTTTCGAAATACTGGTTAATATTGCTCATAAACCGTTATAATATCGTTCGTCGATTAACCGGTTAATTACAAAAACGGTATCGACAAAACCTAAATAATTTTGGTTACCGGTTATTATAGAGAATTGAATTTTAAAACTCGAGCTAACCTGAATAAACCGGTTTTACTCAGAGCACGCCCGCCGCCGCCGTTAGTCACATTCTCCCGCGTTTACTTATTCGTGTTTGTTTTCTTTCGTCGTTCGCCGCAGAGACAGACTTACTTTAGTTTTTTTGAAAAAAGTTGACAACCCTAATTACTCCCTTCGTCAAACACGAAGATTTTTTTGTCTGGGTTATAATCGAACATAGAATAGATTTTATTAACACTATGTTATTATAAAACTCGAATTAAGTAGCGGCCGCACGCATTCTCTCTGCGGCGAACGACGAAAGAAAACAAACACGAACAAGTAAACGCGCGAGAATATGACAAACGGCGGCGGCTAGCGTGCGTTTGAGTAAAACCGGTTTATTCAGGTTAGCTCGAGTTTTAAAATTCTATTCTCTGTAATAACCGGTAACCAAAATTATTTAGGTTTCATCGATACTATTTTTGTAATTAACCGGTTAACCGATGAACGAAATTATAACGGTTTTATGAACAATATTAACCGGTATTTCTAAACCAGTTCCGAGCCCTGGATTATTACAGTCGAAACTCAAATTAACCGGTTAATTTCACTCAACAGAAACGGAATTTGTGGAAAAAACGGTTGCTCCATTAACCGGTTAAAATACCGGTAACCGAAACCTTAACCGCAATCGTTTCATGTTCGGGGTCAATGACCAAAACCGGTTTGGAAAATTAACCGGTTTCCGAGCCCTGCTCACACACACGACACTTAAAGTATTTTAATAATAATAAAGATTTTCTATATACTTATATTTTAAAATTACTTGTTACTTATTGCATTAGTCTGGAACAATCATTTACCTCCTAAGGAGACGGGCGTTGGTGGCTGCGCCAGTTCTTTATCTGTCTATATTTGTTGTTTTGTTCCTAATAAACGATTATTAATTAAATTTTGAGAAAGTTATATGAGCAATTTTTTTTTGTATGTATTACCGAACTTGTATGTGATTTTCTGTTTGTACAATAAAGTATTATTCCGTTTATTAACTTTTATTTACATAATAAATAAATTTTTAAATATTAAAATATAAAGGATAAGACAAACATTTAAAAATATAAAGATTGTATCTCACTACCGGCGGTCAGGGCTCCAGAGAGAGGAACCGCCTGACAATGCTAGCCGTGTTCAGAAGTACTGCTTTCTGAATCAAGCCCTTGATCCAGCCGCCTAACATTGGCTGACACGACTATCGATACAATGATCGCTGAGTCCACATCCCACATGTCGACAACCTCGCGAGCCAAGTCAATATAGAAAAAGTATTATTATTATTAAAAATAAAAATAAATTATGTCTGCCCCGGCTCCGGAAGGGTACAATTATACACACAAACCTTCCTACCTTACTCGTTTATTGCTGTTTCTATTAGTAAAAACGAGTTAGCGGAGAGACAGACTGCCACGGAAAGCGATTTTAATTTATATTATTTAGAAATAGAGACTGCCAGGTATAATTAATTGACGGCGAACTAATCAATTGGGCATGCCAAAACACAGCTGTCAGTGTTGCCACGATAACTGGCAATGCCATACATTAATAGTAAAACACATTTCTTAAGCCCAAATGTAATTGGATTACACAAAAACTTATTTTGATTAAAGCTCCCTGTAACACAAACATATAACTTTGCACTGAGCAAATTAAGTTGCCTATATTTTCCAATGAACTGAGCAAAAAATAAAAAAGTTTTTGCTCGTAAAACAAAAAGACGTATGTTACGTGTACGTACTAAAACAAAAATATCCAAAAAAACTGATCATTATTTAACGTAGATTCCAATATAATCAATCATTTTGATGAATGGCGACGCATGGAGCGACTGTTTTTTAACATTTCACAAGAACAAAAAGTAAACTTTCATATTGATAAGGAAATAACATAATTTAAAATTTAATTTTCTCATCCTATGTAAGACTAAGGAATTACATCATTGGGATGAACACACTGCGGTTTTCCAGTTAGCAGATTTGCCAAAAAAGTGCAACCGCTTTTCTGGGTCTGTAAAAACTTTATTACAAAAAAATAGAACCGACTTCCAAAAAAAGTGCAAAATAACTTTAATTTCGGAAGTCGGTGTTCCTGTTTTGAGTCTTCGTTTTTTGACACCGACTTCCGAAATTAAAGTTATTTTGCACTTTTTTTGGAAGTCGGTCCTATTCTTTTGTAAAAAAGTTTTTTATTTTTCACTTTTTAGTTGTGGTTCCCCATTAAACTGTGTTAACAATTCATAGACATACGATAGCGGCATCAATCGCGGTTGATTTGCTGTCAATTTTTGAAGAGTTCCGTTGTCTGTCTCCGAAACCCATCATCAGATCTATTTGAAATTTAAATGGGACCATTTCGGAATAAACTCCTTTCGAACAAAAAAAGAATTTTGCAAATCCGTCAATATATGACGGAGTTATGCCCGAACATACACAAAAAAAAAAAAAAAATACAAACATCCGAATTGATAACCTCCTCCTTTTTCGAAGTCGGTTAAAAATGGCCTTAGTGAGAGACTTACTTATAAATGTTATACATGATACGACAGGGTTTGTTAGCTTCATTCTAAATGTAATAATCCTGAATATCGATTGAGGTCATGCTTACCACAAAAAAATTAGCCAAGAGTGCCTGTCTGATTTCGTACATAAAGGCGCTATTAGCTTTTTTTTTTTGTGGGGTTGGAAATCATCCAATAACTTCTCCCGCTCTGGGTGGAGCGGGAGGGCGTGTCAGACTCTTACTGACTAAAACTCACCCCTGTTCCTTCCCTGCCTGAGTGCTCAGGGGTGTGGTAACTCATTTTCAGAATTTATCCGCTACCCCTAGGCATGCAGGCACCGTCCACGATGGAGTGGTTAGCTTTCGTGTTCTGTGCTGAGCTCACGTAACGCGTCGTACGTCCACCCAGTAATAGGACTCACCCATCAACGAGGCCGCGACAACTCGCGGCTCGGCGGACGGAGCTCCGGCAGGATCTCATGGCGACATGGAGACAGCGATTGTCACAACCCCGCGCTGGGCACGCCACCATTGCGGCGGTGGTGCCCCTCTTTGAGGCTTGGCTGGAGAGACCTCACGGCGCCCTCACCTTCCGCCTGACGCAGGTCTTCACCGGACACGGCTGGTTGGGGAGGTTCCTGTTTCGGATCAAGCGGGAGGTGACGCCCGGGTGTTTCCATTGCACGGATCGCCCCGAGGACACGGTGGAGCATACGGTGGAGGTCTGCCCCGCTTGGGCGGAGCAACGCCGTGTCCTCGTGGATGCGATAGGCGGCAGCGACCTCTCGCGCCCTGCCCTGGTTCAGGCCATGGTACGGAGCGAGAGGTAATGGGAAGCCGTCACCTCCTTCTGCGAAGCAGTAATGCTCGCGAAGGCGGAGGCGGGACGCGTGAGAGAGCACCAGCAACGGTGTCGCCCTCACGCCCTCAGCAGCAGCCGCCTCAGGAGACGCCGGGGACTTCCGGCGCCGCGAGACGATCTCCGGCCACCGTAGACCCGGGCCTGCGGACGGCGAGTAGTGGGTAACTCGCCGTCCGATCAGCACCAGGCCCGAGAGTCGACGGCGCGTAGTGTTCCACGCGCGCCTCAAAGAGTTGTCAGCAAGAGACGGGGCCCGTCATGGCCGATGCCTGCCCGGGGGTTGAGGATAAATTCGAAACAGAGTTACCTCGCCCCTGGGCACTCAAAGGCAGGAAGGAACAGGGGTGGGTTTTAGTCAGTAAGAGTCTGACACGCCCTCCCGCTCCGCTCAGAGCGGGAGAAGTCATAGGATGATTTCCCACCCCACAAAAAAAAAAAAAAAAAACCATCAACGAGCGCTGTCCGAAATTAGACGCATTATTAATTAATTACACATAAAAGAACAGGTACGAGTATTAAAATAAATCACTGAGACTAAATTATAAATAGTTAAATGAACTTTAAAATGGTGAATGATTCATAAAAATACGCTTTATAGTTTTAGCGTGATTCTCAATTTTTTATCCGCGTTAGACGTAACTTTAAAAATTAATTACACAATTTTAAATTACGATGGATATTGTCTAGAGTAACATACTCGTATATTTTTTTTAAAGATATAAGACTAGTCGTTTAGAGGTGATGTTCAATTAAAAACCATAAAAAGTCCTATAACTGCGCCTTACTACGCCAATATTTGGTACTGAACCCGTACCAAATATTGGCAGACGACGGACAGATGGACACGTGAGTAACAGCAATAGGAGGAAGAGCAGAGTTCAGATACGGAACCCTGAAAAGTATAACCATCAATCGCTATTCGGACTTGAATGAGTCTCAATATTTTTTTGTATCAAAAAGATTTCTTGTTTACTTAAATCATCATCATTCTCCTGCCCTTATCCCAATTTATTTGGGGTCGGCGCAACATGTCTTTTTCTTCCATACTCCTCTATTAGTCGTCATCTCTGTAGTCACCCCTTTTTTACCCATATCCTCTTTCATACAGTCTAACCATCGTTTATTTGGCCTTCCCCTACTCTTATAGCCATCCACATCCATACACAAGACTTTCCTCACGACATTTTTTTCATTCCTTCGCATCACATGCCCATACCACGACAACCGATTTCCACACAACTTTTCAGTCAGCGGTGCCACTTTCAGACTTCCTCTTATAAACTCATTCCTAATTCTATCCATGCGCGTAACACCACACATCGCTCTTAGCATTCTCATCTCAGCTACATGCAATTGCTTTTCATTCATCCCTTTTGTGGCCCAACATTCTGAACCGTACAAGACAGCAGGTCTGACCATTGTTTTATAAATCTTCCCCTTAAGTTTTAGGGGAATGCGGTTCTTGTTTACTTAAATATTTATTTATTTTAGAAAAAAAAATGTGTTTCTTTCTGTACACTGACCTACTGTAAAAATACGTACATAATTATTTTTATTTGCACTGTTTTATTTCTTTATAGCTCTTAATGTCCGGATATATGTTTAAATTCCAATTTTAATCGTTCTTTCATGTTATAAACTGAAATAAACACGGCAATATCAAATTCCTTCATATTTTTATCAAGAACATAATTTTTTTCAGTTATATTTTTACAACATCGTGTTGAGGCACTCTTATATAAAACCTAGTAGTTTTCAAGGACTGCCCGAGTGGGCCATACTTTGCGTGTTAACAGTACCTTTTTTTCTTGACCCATAAACCGCCTGTAGTGTTTGTGAGGGTACTTTGAGAGCCTCTATGCTAGGAATGAAAGAAAAACTTAGAAATAGTTAGTTTTAGTCTTATATTTTTTTACCGTTATTACGATCTTGCCAGCAAACGGTTGAATAGATTCTAGGACTTGTTGAACTTTATTGCCTTGACGCTGATGTGCGATGTTTGGAAAATGTGAGGCAGAACTATATAAAAGCCGACCAGGTTCGTGTCGAACTTCGCACATTTAGGGTTCCGTACCAAATGTATTTTTGACTATTTGTGTGGCTTTGGGTCAACAAGATGCTTATACTGTGGAAATTTGAAGACTGTAGCTCCAATGGTTTGACTGTAAGACCTGTGTGACAGAGGACGGACAGACTGACAGACGGACGGACAGACGGATAGACGGACTCGTGAGTGACAGCAATAGGGCTCCGTTTGGACCCTTCGAGCACGGAACGCTAAAAAGTACCAACATTAATCATAAAAAATTTTCTTTCTATATTATCGAGAATGGTTTTAAAACATTTGTGGACAGTAGAAAGTTCTACGAGTATTATTACTCGGGTACGTTTTCCCGGTAAATAATAAAGGAAATATTGAAACAGACTGTCACGACTGACTATTTCAAGAATTAGTTAACGTTATAAACACTCAAAATTGTTAGTTATTTATTGATAAGTAATTTTATTTTTGTAAGTAGGTTTTAACAACACTTTCACACGTAAACATTTTTTTTTTGTCAGTTTTAGCTAGATGAGGCCGGTCTTTCCTAGCTGACTACCCTAAGAAGAAACACCGAAACAAACTCAGAGGTCAAAGTCTCTTTTAAGGTGTTAAAATCCATACAATATGTACTGGTCAAATCACTTGAGGACCATGTACGTTTATGTGTGGGATGAGATTTTGAGGAAAGCAACACGCAAATTCGAGTGGACCTGTCCAGACAGTGCAAGCATTTGTCAGTTATCGTGAAGCTCAACTCAGAACTTTGAGAAGCTCAACGAACCGACGAACAATACCAAAGTAAGGACCTTTGGGTAGGCTGCAAAAATACTGAAACTGCTAGATAATCATAAAATCTACATGAATATAACGCCATACATATTTCTCAAATTCAAGACAGATTTTAAGTTTGTTAGTCCAAGACACTGCACTGCTACCGAATGCAGCAGACAGCCAAAGCCTTAGACAAAATGAATCGATTCAAGCACAATGATGCCGAATCAAGGCAGTACGTCTTAATACCGCAAGGATTTTGACTAAACCTATAAATTTGGTATCAGATACCTTAGATTGTATGTGTGCAGCCGTGTCATTCGGGAATCGGCAATTGAACACGAAGTTTAGATACCACCACTACATGGCTACTCTCCTGACCAGTCTCAACATAGCTAACGATCGCATAACGACCTAATTCGGTCGCTTAGAGGTTTCAAACCAACAGTTAAGTTAAAAATTATTTTTCACTTTTTTATCGCTCTAAATTTAAAGACATCTGCATATTTTAGTAAATTCTCCTAAGTGTATTTTTAATCACACTTAATTTGATAAATGATAAATTACATAATAATTAATTAGGCATAATTAATTATTAAGCATAAGTTATTATTATACTCAATGATTAAACATCAACTAATTTAAAAGTTCTCAAGAAACAAAACGATTTTTTTTAGTTTGTTTACATGTTTGACATTGACAGTTAGAAGTTATTGGCCGTCGAAGTAGAAAAACTATACTATTTTAAGTTTATTTAGAGAAGTGGTATGTACATAGGCGGACTTAATGATCTTAAATAATATTTTAACAAGTTAATATTTTAATGCTTACAAATGGTATAAATGCCCAACTATCTTGGGGTCGGCTTCCAGTCTAACCGGATGCAGCTGAATACCAGTATTTTACATGGAGCGACTGCCTATCTGACCTCCACAACCCAGGGACTGGGTAATACGATACCCCTTGATAAGACAGGATGTCAGACTTTCGGGCTTCTGACGACCCGTAACGACTGTCAAAGATCCGTGTTTGACAGCCGGGACCAACGGCTTAACATGCTGTCCGAGGCACGGAGGAGTCTCGGTATGCGTAACCCCGGCCAGCGTAGCTTAACCTAATGGATCAACCCATGCGGCTGTTATTACTTTAGCCACGAGCTCCTCAAATAAATACTTAATTGAAATATATAAATTTCTGTAAAAAAGTGTTCCTACAACATAAGTTCACGCCGTCTCTGTACATATTTCAAGAAAATCAATAATTATTTCAAGTGAAATTCTCAATTTTTTTCTCAAAATCAGGGGTTTTTTTAGGGCTGAGTAATTATTAATTTAGCGATCGGTAGCTAACGCTAGCTGAAAAGTTAAAACATTGGGATTTCTGGTAGATGTTAAAATATGTAGGTACCCATTAGTATTAAGGATATACTCGTATTAGTCAACCTTTCTGTGTACTTAAATATTGATAAGATAAGATTCATGTTATTCCCTTTCTTTTCATACTTTTTTGTACCACTGCACAGCTGGTATTCCCGAAAGAGTTGAAAAAGAAATGGCATTACTACGTAACACGGCCATTTTATTATACAGGGTGTAAAAAGACAGATCACAACGCCGTCAACTACGCATACTCTACATCTAACAAAGTAGCTTTGAAAAATTATTGCTAGGAAACGACGCTTACTTTTAGGTAGGAAAAAAAGCAACTTTTTGATTGCGCGCAATGTAACGCGAACCCAATTAAGCCGGGCCCCTTCGCTCTAAGCCGTGTAGGTACTTGTCAGATACGTTTGATATTCATTGCGTTTTTGTAACTTCAAATGCGTAATTTCTTAAGAAAAATCGAAACTTCAGGTAATGTTTGTTTGGATAACAGTTAAGTAATACATAACATAACACTTGATATTCATTTTTAACCGACTTTCGAAAAAGGAGGAGGTTCTATGTTCGACTGTATGTATGTTTTTTTTTTTTTATGCATGTCCGCGCATTTCTCCGTCAGTTGTGGACCGATTTTCAAAATTCTTTTTTTATCCGAAAGAATATACGCCCAAGGTGGTCCCATATAAATTTTATCGAAGTTGCTTTAGTGCTTTTTGAGAAACTGAACAAAAACGAAAAATACGCATATCTTGATGACGTTTTTGTGTTCTCCAAATGTTTAAATTCCACGTTCCATGTTATTGTGCTTTTTAGTTCTAGGGTATAACAACTAAAAAGCAAAAAATAAAAAACTTTTTTACAAAAAAAACAACCGACTTCCAAAAAAAAAATACACTAAAAATTTAAAAATAACTTTAATTTCGGAAGTCGGTGTCAAATATCGAAGAAATAAAATACAAACACCGACTGCCGAAATTAAAGTTATTTTTAAATTTTTAGTTTATTTTTTTTTTGGAAGTCGGTTGTTTTTTTTGTAAAAAAGTTTTTTTGGTAAAATAGTATTGCAACTTTGACTTTCAATATCTCCAGAACCAGAGGATGATTAGTAGAAAAAAAAAATGGGTAGAATATGTAGCTTTCAGCTTCGGAAACTGTCTTTTTAGACCCGATTTTTAGTGGTTGATTGAGTATCGTTGTAGTATATATGTGCTTAACATAAATATATAATATTATGGGCCTTATTAAAAAAAAAACAATGTGATTAGTTTACATGCCACCAACTGCATCACACTGCCTGAAAAGTGACTTGTTTGGAACTTGTTAGTTGTTTTATACAGTCGGGTTTTGTTAAAAATATTCCATATTTTTATTTTCTACATTTTAGTGAGTTATATTTTTGAAATGGCCTCTTCCAACCCTTTATTTTTCCACTTAATATAGTTAGTTAACTTTATTTTTTTACATTTTCTTAATATGGCGTTTGGTTGTCGCCATAATGTATTTTGATTACTGTCATAACTTTAATAGCAGTCGCAAGGTTAAGACAAATCAATTGACGTAAGAATTAAGAAAATCGGCCCACGCGTTTGGTCTCTATAGTGCCACAAAAGAACAAACATACATGCATACATATATACCTACACACAATACATAGGCTGATAAATACACTACCCCGTCATGCGTCAGGCCCAGAATAGCAGAGACAATTAAAAACCTATTGTCGCGTCTCTGATTTGAGACGCGCTGACGGATTAAACACTGATTGGCAGGTTCTTAATTCGAAATTTTGAGTTTGAGTTCCTGAAATGAATCCAAATTTTTATGGTTCACGAATTTATAAATAAAGTTGTGTAGGACTTTGTGTAACTGACTACGTTAGGTGGCAGCTCAACCTTCACATGAGTCCACAGATGCTTGTAAAATAATTTTCTTCCGAAATTAAAGTTATTTTACAATTTTTAGAAGTCGGTTGTATTTTTTGAAAAAAGTTTTTTTATTTTTCGCTTTTTAGTTTTTTTTTTTTTTTTGTTGTACACCAGAAGTAAAACTAAATATTAAAGTTATGCCCGAATACCGATAACACCAATAACATGGCATTTGAACATTTGGAGACAACCAAAACGTCATCTGTGTATACATATTTTTTGTTTATGTTGATTTCTTCATAAAGTGCTGAATCAATTTGGATAAAATTTATATAGGACTACCTCTGAAGTATGACCTATCATACAAAAAAATAATCATCAAAATCTATTCACAGATGGCGGAGATATCGGGTAACAAAAGTACAAAAAAAAAACAGACGAATTGAGAACCTCCTCTTTTTTGAAGTCGGTTAAAAATAACATAATATAACTTTACTTTCCACTCTCTTCTCGTGCAATCACAAGTTAAACAAACCACTCAATAGGTCCAATGTTTCTACGTGCGTCCCCCATCATTTGTCAGCCAACCAATCCATCTTCTTGCTCCATTCGTCAATGACTGACTCTGAGTCACGTACGTTTTTGTTTCATGTATATTTCGTTCCTATTTTTAAGAGGTCCCTTTTTTCTTACGGGACATATTTCGACCTGTATCAGTCACGCTAGAGTTGTTTTTTTGGTTGAAGACCGAAATAGTCACGCCCTCAACTTTGCTTATTTGCTATTTTATTGAATAGTTGCGAGATATATCAGTATGTGGTGGCCTTTGATCTTTCTGAGTGGCTAGCTCTTTTAGATTAAGGTGTAGTTATACGACTTATAAAGGTTTTTAATTGAACATCACGTCTAAACGACTAGTCTTATTTCTTTGAAAAAAATATATGTTACTTTAAACTATTGCCGTCGTAATTTGATCTGAGAATATTTGAGATAAGATTTATAAAACATAGTGTAATTAATTTGTAAAGCTATGTCTTACGCGGATAAAAAATTGAGAATCACACATAAACTATAACGCGTATTTTTATGAAACTTTCACCATTTTAAAGATTATTTAATTATTTATAATTTAGTCTCAGTGTTTTAGTTAAATACTTGTTGTTTTATGTGTAATAAATTAATAATGCGCCTAATTTCGGACAGTGCTCCTTGATGGGCGAGTACTATTATTGGGTGGACATACGACGCGTTACGTGAGCTCAGCGCAGAACACGCAAGCTAACCACTCAAGGTCGTTGGTAGCTAATAGCGCCTTAAGATTCGAGAGCCACCGGACATAATTTATTGTCTGATTAACAAAAGTGGAATTGAGTATTATTAGTGTTTACTTAGAATGTACACTGGTTTCTTGGTTTAGTCAGCAATGATTTGGGAGGTCGTTAAACAATGATCTACATTTACGTAAAAAACAAAAGAAAAATTGTCAGTTTCCCATACCTGCCAGGTAGGTAGGTACGCAACGTTCAAAGTACATATTAACACTACTCAATTCCACTCATTTTGTTAATCAGAAAATCAGTCATGTCTAGCAGTTCTGGGATCTAAGACAATTTAACGTATACCTACAGTAATGGTTACTCTTGTTTTATGCAAAGTGGCATTATTTCTTCAAGGGGTGAAACGCGGTGATGACAAGGCAGGACATGCATTAATGGACGAGAAAGTTAAAGACTGTCACAAGAAAACGCGGCACTTTATAAAACTGGCCAAGTGTGTGTCGGATTTCGCACATTAAGGGTTCCGTACCAAATATTGGTATTTGTAGTAAAGTGTAAGTAATAATGTAAATTATCACCAAATTTAAAGTTTATTATGACAATGGGAAGATAAAAACTTCTTCTTAACAAAATTTTGTGACAGACGACGGACGGACACGTGAGTGACTACAATAGGGCTCCGTTTGGACCCTTCGGGTACGGAATCCTAAAAATTGGCTAAGTGCGTGTCGGATTGTGCACATTAAGATTCCATACCAAATATTGGTACTTGTTAGTAAAGTATACGTAATAAAAAAAACTTTTTTACAAAAAAACAACCGACTTCCAAAAAAAAAATACACAAAAAATTTATAAATAACTTTAATTTCGGAAGTCGGTGTTTGTATTTTTACTTCTTCGTTATTTGACACCGACTTCCGAAATTAAAGTTATTTATAAATTTTTAGTATATTTTTTTTTTGGAAGTCGGTTGTTTTTTTTGTAAAATAGTTTTTTATTTTTCACTTTTTAGTTGTTATACCCCAGAAATAAAAACCCCAATATAATGGAACGTGGAATTTAAACATTTGGAGAACACCAAAACGTCATCGAAGTGCACGTATTTTTCGTTTTTGTTCAGTTTCTCAAAAAGCGCTGAAGCAATTTCGATAAAATTTATGTGGGACCACCTCGGGAGTATATTCTTTCAGATGAAAAAAGAATTTTGAAAATTGGTTCATAACTGACGGAGAAATCGGGTAACATATATACAAAAAAAAAAAAACAGACGAATTGAGAACCTCCTCTTTTTGGAAATCGGTTAAAAAACAATC
This sequence comes from Polia nebulosa, assembly GCA_951329385.1. Taxonomy (NCBI): domain Eukaryota; kingdom Metazoa; phylum Arthropoda; class Insecta; order Lepidoptera; family Noctuidae; genus Polia; species Polia nebulosa. The sequence continues at coordinate 5,195,570 of OX589596.1, forward strand.
GTCATATATCAATGGGAAGTAAAAAATACTTAGTAACAAAATATTGTGATTGACGACAGACCGACAGACAGACACACGGACAGACGGGCATGTGAGTGACAACAATAGGGCTCCGTTTGGATCCTTCAGGTACGGAACTCTAAAAAGCAGATGCTATTACGTCGCAAATAAAGAGAATATACTGTAGCCTACCTACATGTTGTTTTTGACACAGAATACGATGCCTCATAATAATTTTTAAAAAGTTAAAATTGTTTTGACACCAATAAATATAAAATAAAATTGAACCATCTTACACAGCTACCGTTAGGCGGCAGCGACCTCTCGCGCCGTGCCCTGGTTCAGGCCATGGTACGGAGCGAGAGGGAATGGGGGGCCGTCTCCTCCTTCTGCGAAGCAGTAATGCTCGCGAAGAGGGAGGCGGCACACGTTAGGGAGACTCCACAGAGGCAGAGTCGCCCTAGCGCCCTCAGCAGCAGCCGCCGCAGGAGACGCCAGGGGCTGCGAGACGATCTCAGCCACCGTAGACCCGGGCCTGCGGACGGCGAGTAGTGGGTAACTCGCCGTCGGATCAGCACCAGGCCCGAGAGTCGACGGCGCGTAGTGTTCCACGCGCGCCTCAAAGAGTTGTCAGCAAAGGACGGGGCCTGCCACGGCCAATGCCTGCCCGGGGGTTGAGGATAAATTCGAAAGAGTTACCTCGCCCCCGGGCGCGTAGGGCAGGGAGGAACAGGGGTGGGTTTTAGTCAGTAAGAGTCTGACACGCCCTTCCGCTCCACCCTAGAGCGGAAGAAGTCATAAGATGATTTCTCACCCCCCAAAAAAAAAAAAAAACCGTGCTATTGACCTGATTGCCCAAGGAGGTAAGGTAATGTTTTTCGATAGTGTGGCTTGATGGATTATAACAAAATAGGTATCATTGTAGGAAAATAATTTCTACGTGTTATTAATAAACTTTTTTTCAAACATACATTACCTGAATTTTCGATTTATTTTTCGAAATTTCGTAATTACGAATTAGCAGTTAAGAAAACCGAATCAATATCAAACGTATCCGACAAGTACCTACGTGGATTAGAGTGAAGGGGCGGGGTTTAACTCCACTTGCCTGTGTTCGCGCTACATTTCGTGGAATAAGAATTAGTTTTATTTTTCATACCTAAAAATAAAGATTAGATTAGATTTCATTTATTTGTTAAGATATAAAAAAGTACCAAAATAAAAATTGTCTACCTAAAAAATAAGTACAATAGTCAAAGAAAAACAATTAAATTACAAATTTGCCAAATATCATCCCATAAAACAATCAAAGAAATTAAATTACAAAAATGTCCATTGCTTAAAAATAAAAAATAAAAGTCAAATTGAATATACATGTCATGCAACTGTTCCATTTGTCCTAGTATTCATAAATTCTTGAATAGAATAAAAACAATTTTTCAGAAGCCATGCTCTGAGATGCTTTTGAAATAAGCTGGTTCGCAGTTCTCTAATGACCTTCGGTATCTTATTAAATATCTTTGCCATTCGACTAGTATTTTTACGGCAGTATTCTGTTCCAGCTCTTGGCATTGCCAATTTTGTTGGATCCCTTGACAGTTTGCCCACCTTATAAGCATTTTCGCTATCGGCCGGTAAAAGTCGTTTCCTAGCAATAAGTTTTGTGCAAAACCACTTTGTTAGACGTACAGTATGCGTAGTTAACGGCTTTGTGATGTGTCTTTTTACACCCTATACGGAACTAAAAAGTGCCGAACAAGTTACTTTTCAGTCTGATGGAGTTGGTGGTATTCGTTTAAGGTTTTACTTTTTTTTTATTCCCACAATGATGTTGGTGTTGACTTCTACATAATCCTTGCCTATCTAACCTCCATAACCTTACCAACATTATACATTTAAGGACTATCTTAATCATATCCTGTCTATCCTGCCCAAATGGTAGAGCTCCATTAACATTAACCCCAAGTTGCCAGACATAATCACACTGTGGTCTAACATCCAATCTGCATCTAATTCCGCGACATAATGTGATATGATGTGTGTCCTCAGATTACTCAATCATGTATTGTCAGCACAGTTGGAATTGCAATTTTGTCAATGCAAATCGTAGTAGTGTGTCGTACTATGTGTTGAAGTTAGGACTACGGGCTTAGGATCGGCTTCTGTGTCTCATGAAAGGGTATCCTAAAATAATATTATGACACCACATGTGATGTTTCTAACCATGTGTCTTTGTTCTGAGCAATTTAATAATAATAATTCCTTCCGACCGAATCTCAACGGAGGTTAGCCATGTGCGCAGGTGATACTGTAGTGCAAAAGCGTGAGCGCAAACACAGGTGCACTTTCTGTACCTTTACTCTCATAGTCCGATGGGAAGGAAATCCGACACGACCAGGGAGAGAGACCAGGTGCAGGATCAACTGTTTTACGTGCTTTCCGAAGCACGGGGATATCACACCACCAATTTCCAATCTCCGGGCTGCTACAGAGTAATTCCTAATGGAAAAACCTGAGCAATATATTCCATAAACCATAAAAGTAAGAGTAAACAAGCTTCTTAATTCTTTATTGTACACCAAAAATTACACATAGTACTTAGTGGTTACACAATGTATGTACAAAGGCGAGCTTAACTCAATGTTGAGTTTTCTCCCAGCAAACCTTTGAGTGATAGAGAGAGGTCACATTTGAGGGTAGGATCCAGTGCACAAAACATATAAACCTACATAAATAATTCCAAATATATATTATACCTACATACTAATAGATACCAATATATACTAATATTATGTCAATTTGAAAGGAAGTGCTCTATGATTTTCTTCTTGAAGGCATCTAGAGAAGGACTGTCGCGTAGTGAGTGTGGGAGAGAGTTCCAGAGACGCACTGCAGTGACAGAAAAGGAGCCATTATAGCGGCTGGAAGTGTGACGCGTAGTACGAAGGAGAAGAGAATTGACAGTGCGACAGGGTTTACCCCTCGGGATGAAGTACTCAAACCGTTCACGAAGGTATTCAGGAGAAAAAGGATTGTGCAGGATAGTATAGAGAAGAGATAGGGTATGGGTATCTCGCCAACGCCGAATCGTCAGCCACCTCAATTTAGTCCGAAACTCCGACACATGGTCGTATTTGCGGAGGCCAAATATTAAGCGGATGCATAAGTTCTGCAGTCGCTCGAGTTTATTTAGGAGTACCTCCGTAGCATCTAGAAAACAGACATCCGCATAGTCTATTAGCGGTAGGAGAAGAGATTGAGCAAGAGTGACCTTAGTGTGAAATGGTAAAAATTTTTGGAGACGTTTAAGAGACTGAAAAGAGTAGAAGACCCTCTTACTAACATCTGCAATATGTACTTCCCAAGAGAGGTTAGTGTTTATATGGACGCCTAGATTTTTAGCGGTTTTCGAGTACAATATGGGCACCGAATCATACACTACCGGCGGGAGAGACTGGTGATCTAAAAGGCTGAGCATGTATCTGCCACCAATAATGAGCGCTTGCGACTTAGTTGGGTTCAGTAAGAGTCCAAAGGATTTAACCCACTTGTTGATATTTTCAAGGTCATCATTGATGGCATCCACAGCCCCAGCAAGTTTACCCACTTTAAAGTGACGGTATAACTGCAAGTCGTCTGCATAGAGGTGATAGTTAGAAGTTAGGACCTTAGTGATAGCGTTTATAAAAACTGAGAAAAGAAGAGGAGAAAGAACGCCACCCTGAGGTACACCCGCAGCCAAATCACATCATTCAGAGGAACCCTCATCAGACTGAACAGACTGCGAGCGACCCCAAAGATAAGATTTGAACCACTCAATTACCGGCGCAGAAACATTAAGGGAGGAAAGAATTCCTAAGAGGATGTCAAAGTCAACTAAGTCAAAGGCACTGCTGAAGTCCAGTAAAACCAACACTGTCAGACATTTGTTTTCCATAGCCAGTCTTATGTCGTCAGTTATTTTGACAAGAGTTGTCACGGTGCTATGGCCAGGTCTGAAACCAGATTGGTAAGGACTCAGCAGGCCATTAGAGGACAGATAAAAAGACAGTTGCTTCTGAACAACGCTCTTGAGAACTTTGGAGAGGATTGGGAGAATGGATATTGGACGGAACTGGGATAGTGAGGAAGGATTTTGAACTTTAGGAAGCGGTCGGACGTGAGCCCTCTTCCTTGCTGAAGGAAAGGAGTTATTGAAGAGGGAAAAATTTACAATGTGGGTGATGACTATTTCACTCAAAATAGGTAGGAACATTCGGAGCTGTAGGCCATTGTCACCTACCGCCTTAGTGGAGATGGATTGGAAACATTTCTTAATATCTAGCTCAGCAATTGGGTGGAAAGTGAAAGAAGTATTTGCTGGCAAAGGAAGATTGGAAAGATCATTAAGAGTCGAAGATTTAACATCGTTATCGAGTATAATTGGTGACGTAGAAAAGTGCGCATTAAGTGCATTGAGCTCCATTTTATCAAGAGAACTCTTGCTAGAGCCTTTGCCAATACCAAAAGTCTTTAAAAATTGCCATACTTGTGTTGGATTGAAGGTATCAATTGAGTTGTGAATGTGGCGCCTTTTCGCATTCCTACACAAACGACTGCAGCGATTTCGCATCTTCTTATAAAGGTCTCAGTTTGCCCCAGTGGGCCGCTTCCTGTATAGACGCTTGGCCTTATCACGCTTCGCCATCAGGTTTTTTACATCAGGGGAAAGCCTTGGTGCAGGAAGGTGTTTGACTCTCACCTTTTTAAGGGGAGCATGAGCATCATACAAATCCAACATAGTCCTGCCGGTCCTTGTAGCGACACTTGGAGGAGGCCTATGACCAGCGGCGGACATCTTTCCGCTATAATGATGGTGTGAGAAAAGTCGTACAAGGTAAACAGACGAAAGCGATTACAAAGTGACTTCATACGCAATGGTAAGAGAAAATCATATGAGACGTAATGGAATTTGCAATCACGCGCGTATAAACCGACACATTACCGTCCTGTGTTATAATATTATACCTACGTGTGTTTCTCGCTCTTACTGAGGATTCCAAGTTTACGGTTACCTTGTAAGACCTCAATTGATGCAGTGCAGTATTTTGCGGGTATTTTGGACGGATCTTCCTAGATTATCATTAAACTATGTGTTTTGTAAATTATCGTAGGTTGTAGTCTTGATATTTGCATTATTGATTAATTGTTAAATTTTCTAACTTATTTTTGGTGCATAAAAAACTTTACCTTAATGACTGTCTGAACAAAGGATATTAATGAAACGGTATTTTATGATTCCAAATATGTAAAAATAAAACCTTATACTACGCGAATCTGGTGGATTGGATTGTTTCCATAATTGACATTGCTCCCCTTAAAAAATGTGACTTCTGTTCACCTGCCTACCTACAGTGATACAGGCAAAATGTAATAGAAACACAGTCGTAATACATACCTTTCTCGGTATAACCATGTAATATCTTAGACTATGAATGCCAGATTCGTATCAACAAAACAACTGACCCGCCATCTTACTCCTCAAAGGGGAACAAAGAAACATCTCGACTCCTTGATTGAGTGACTGAGCAGTTGTTGTTGGTCGCTCCTGTTTGCTCGTGTGCTTGACTTTAAATTGCCTAGACTGGATAGACGAGAAACTGGGAGCATTTTTTGTGACACAAGTTTGAGAGAAACAGATTGCGAGGCTATTCATCATATTATTTGAATTTGTGGGATGTACCTTTAGCTCGTCTAAATAGAACTTAGGAATACGTACTTTATTTATTTGAAATATCACATGTTTTCTATCCCAGGCATAAAAGTGGCAGCTTGATAACTTTTGTATGGGAAATATGTCAAGCCACTTTCGTTATCTAACTATTGAAAAGTTGGCTCAATTAAGTAAAGTTTGCAATTTTCTTAGTAACGTGGAGATAGGGTTTCAAGTGAAAATAGAAGTTTAATTAAGTGCCACAAGAATGTGTTTACCTAACCTTTTCTAACATAATATATTGTTACCTTTGCTCGAACAATCTTTGATAAAGTATTCTGTCTTCCAAGTTATATAAATGGTCAATACTCTTTGACTGAGAGTGAAAGATATTTCAGAGTTTCTAGTTAAAACAATAATTATGACTTACAATCTCAAAATGTTAGATATAGGTTAAGAAAGTGGAGGTCAGGACTTTTAAGCCCAGTTAGGAGAAGCTCACCTAAATTCAGCAATTGACTGTGATCAGCTAAGTTTATTGATTTGAGACAAGGAATATAATTTTTTCAATTGAATTAAACCAATTTTGAACCAGCTCATTATTTTTAACTGTAGCTAAACTAAAACAGGGCTAGGCTAGGCAAAGAAAGAGATAGCTACTGTTTTTCAGGCCACAAAAAGTTGTCCGTCTACCTTTACCAACCAAACAGTGTTTGTAGCTCACTCTAAGATAAATAGCGCACAAGATCGATGTTTATTTGGGACACTCGTGAACCCGGTCCATTGTTACTACACGTAGTGCCCTATTGACATACCCTTACGAAGTTAAGCTGGGCAAATATTAAATTGGCTCCGTTTTGTTTGTAAGCAGTGTATTCACGCACCCAACACGGGTCGGCCACTTTTGTTCGCAAATATTCGTAACAAGGTGGCAATGTTTTTGAGCTTCTTAGGGGGCTTGTACATTGGTGGAAGAAGCGGAGATGTGCGGAGTTAGGAAAACATCAAACAATAGAATGCCACACCGCTTCGCGTTCCAATCTCCAATAAACCTTAAGCTAGTGAATGGATTAGTTTTATGATCACTTCTATTTTCAGAGTTGTTTGTTCTGACCATAATCCGTAGATACTGCGGCACTGGTGAAGGACCCGGCGCCACTGGCCGGCTAGACTGTTCGATATTTTAAGAGTAATTTGAATGATGAAATATTTAAAAAAGTTGTTGTATTTGTTTTGAATCAGAAGTGATTCCAGAAGGGTCCTCCGCAGAGGACGGTTGTTTGTGTTAGCTCAATATATAATTATCAATCCAGTACTATGCCACTGCTTTCTTTACCACAAAGGAGCACGTGGCTAAAGTAATAACAGCCGCACGGGTCGATCTATCAGGTTAAACTGCGCTTGCCAGGGTTGGTCCATGGATGGGTGACCATCTTTACCTTTACATACCGAGACTCCTCTGTGCCTCGGAAAGCACGTTGAGCTGTTGGTCCCGGCTGTCAATCGTGGTTCTTTGACAGTCGTTACGGGTTGTCAGAAGCCCGAAAGTCTGTCATCCAATCTTACCAAGGGTATCGTCTTACCCAGTAACTGGGTTTTGGAGGTCAGATAGGCAGTCACTCCATATAAAATACTGGTATTCAGCTGTATCCGGTTAGACTGAAAGCTGACCCCAAGGTAGTTGGGAAAAAGCTAGGCAGATGGATTGACTACTTAACTTCAGTATAACACTTCTTTTTATTTTTTTTGGGGGGGTGGGAAATCATCCAATGACATCTCCCGCTCTGGGTTGAGTGTCAGACTCTTACTGATTAAAACCCACCCCAGTAGGAACTGAAGGAAGGATCCTTGCCCTAAATTCGCAGGGGCGCGGTAACTTTGTTTCAAATTTATCCACAACCCCTGGGCAGGCTTCGGCCATGACTGGCCCCGTCATGATTTGCTGACAACTCTTTGAGGCGCGCGTGGAACACTACGCGCCGTCGACTCTCGGGCCTGGTGCTGATTGGTTGGTGAGTCTCCCACTACTCGCCGTCCGCAGGCCCACTTGCGACACGACTCTCGCTGCCAGGGAGTGAGACAGCTCCCCAAGCTCTAACACTTGCGACACGACCCTCGCTGCCAGGGAGTGAGACAGCTCCCCAAGCAATATTGAGTGAGACTCAAGAATAGAATAGAATACTCTTTATTAGGTACACCATTTAGATTATCCTACTAATATTATAAATGTGAAAGTTTGTGAGTGTGTATGTTTGTTACTTCTTCACGCTCAAACGGCTGGACCGATTTAAATGAAATTCGGTATGTAGATAGCTTATAGCCTAGATTAACATATAGGCTACCTTTTATTCCGGTCTAGGCTGGTAAAACCGCTGGGCGCAGCTAGTAGAACATATAAATGACGAAAACTTTACATAGGGTGACACAATAGGCGGCCTTATCGCTAAAAGCTCAATATCCATGGCTAACAATTACACCTGCATTATTTGAACTAAACAGCCCAATCGTGAGTTTGTGGATGCAACCTGCCAAACCCGCTCAAGAGAAGGCTGCTCAGAGATCTCTCCAAATGGTACCTAAGTCTTTAGATAGCTTAACCAGGGAATGTATACAAAGCTTTGTCTCTCTACCACTTCAAACATCTGAGGTTCAGGACAAAGATACATCTACCCAGGGGTTGCGGGTAAATTCGAAAAAGAGTTACCACACCCCTGGGCACTCAAGCAACTGAAGGAACAGTGGTGGGTTTTAGTCAGTAAAAGTCTGACACGCCCTCAGTCATTGGATGATATCCCGTCCCCACAAACAAAAAAAAATCTATCAGTGATAACGATTTTTGGGAAGACAGCATTGAAATGATCGACAATGGTCATTTCGGTAGCACATGCTGATTCCAAAAATATTCAGCCTTATATATAAAACTCACTAACCGTATACTAAGTTCGCTCAATTACCACTGTCAACCCGGGTTATCAATGCGAAAATGCCGTTGAGTACTGTGAAAACCCGGTTTTTTTTTTTTTTTTTTGGGGGGTGGGAAATCATCCAATGACTTCTTCCGCTCTAGGGTGGAGCGGAAGGGTGTGTCAGACTCTTACTGACTAAAACCCACCCCTGTTCCTCCCTGCCTCGAGTGCCCGGGGGCGAGGTAACTCTTTCGAATTTATCCTCCACCCCCGGGCAGGCACCGGCCGTGGCAGGCCCCTTCCCTTGGCTGACAACTCTTTGAGGCGCGCGTGGAACACTACGCGCCGTCGACTCTCGGGCCTGGTGCTGATCGGACGGCGAGTTACCCACTACTCGCCGTCCGCAGGCCCGGGTCTACGGTGGCCGGAGATCGTCTCGCGGCCCCTGGCGTCTCCTGCGGCGGTCGCGGCTGGGGGCGCTAGGGCGACTCGGCCGTTGCTGAGCCTCCCTAACGTGTGCCGCCTCCCTCTTCGCGAGCATTACTGCTTCGCAGAAGGAGGAGACGGCCTCCCATTCCCTCTCGCTCCGTACCATGGCCTGAACCAGGGCACGGCGCGAGAGGTCGCTGTCGCCTATCGCATCCACGAGGACACGGCGGTGCTCTGCCCAAGCGGGGCAAACCTCCACCGTATGCTCCACCGTGTCCTCTGGGCGATCCTCGCAGTGGAAACACTCAGGGGTCACCTCCGCCCTGATCCGACACAGGTACCTCCCGAAACAGCCGTGTCCGGTGAGCACCTGCGTCAGGCGGAAGGTGAGGGCGCCGTGACGCCTCTCCAACCACTCCTCAAAGAGGGGCACCACCGCCTCGATGGTGGCGTGCCCAGCGCTGGGTTGCGACAGTCGCTCTCTCCATGTCACCATGAGACCCTGCCGGAGCTCGGTCCGCCGAGCCGCGAGTTGTCGCGGCAGCGGAGTTTCGCCCCGGCGTTTGGCCTCCTCGCGCCACTCGTACAGGTGCGCGAGGATTTTTGCCTCCAGATCCCACGGTGACAGTCCGGCAAGGAGGCTCGCCGCCTCACGGGAGATCGTGCGGTATCCGCGGATGATTCGGATCGCCATGACCCTCTGGGACGCGTTCATCAGGCGAGCTGATCGCTGCCTCAACGAACGCGCCCACACCGGTGCCCCGTAGAGGGCCATGGACCGCACGATCCCCGCGTAGAGCCTCCGGCAGGAGGCATTTGGCCCCCTCAGATTGGGTAGGAGCCGCTTCAAGGCGGCCCCGGCCCTGTCCAATCTGGGAGCCAAACGTCGAAAATGTTCGACAAAGTTCCACCGGCTGTCGAGGACGAGTCCCAGGTACTTCATCGTACCCTCGACGCCGATGCGAACCCCTCCTACCGTGATCTGGGAACCCGCAGGTGGCGCGTTCCGACGACCATGAAAACACATGGCCTCGGACTTGTGCAATGCCACCTCGAGTCCCAGTTGCCGGATCCTCTCTATGACTGTCGCAACCCCGCGTGTCATAAGTTCGGCCGCCGCCTCGTGCGACCTCCCCTGCGCTAAGACCAGCGTGTCGTCAGCGTAGCACACTACGCTGACGCCAGCGGGGAGGTCGGCGCGCAGCACCCAGTCGTATCCGATGTTCCACAAGGGCGGCCCCAGGACCGATCCCTGTGGAACACCGCACGACATCTCTCGCCGGTTCCATACTCCCTGATGACCGGGGTAGATGACGGCTCTGTCCGTCAGATACGCCTCGACTACGCGACGGAGGTAGGGCGGCACCCGGTGATACCGGAGTGCCTCCACTATACAACTCCAGGGCAGGGTGTTGAAGGCATTGGCGATGTCCAGAGACACCGCCAAGACGACCCTACCCCGGGCCACTGCATCCCCCGTCGTGAGGGCTCTTACGCGCATGACTGCGTCCACCGTGGAGCGCCCCCTGCGGAAGCCGTACTGGCTCTCCGCCAGGTCCGGCCCCACCCGCATCAACTGCCCGACGAGGCGGTCTGCAATTACTCTTTCAAAGAGCTTGCCCACCTCGTCGAGCAGCACAATGGGCCGGTAAGCGGACGGAGAGTCCGCAGGGCGCCCCGCCTTCTTGATCAGGACCAGCTTCCCCGTCTTCCACCGACGTGGAAACTGGCCCCTCTCTAAGCATGCGCTTAAAAGCCCTCTGAGTCGAGGCCCGAGAGCCTCTTGCAAGGCCAGGACCCAGGCTTTCCCATGAAAGCCATCGGGTCCTGGGGCGGTGTTTTTGGCATTCAGCCTACGCACCGCCGCTCTCAGCTCTACCTCGGTCACCTCGGGAGCATCGTCGTCGTCGTCGTCGTCGTCCTGGTCCGCGTCAGATACCGCAGGAGACGGAGCCATAGGCGGAGGAGTATGTTCCCCTCGCGAGGGGAACAGAGCGCTCACCACGCCCTCCACGATCTGTGGCCGGAGACTCTGCGTCAGTGGGGGGGCCCATGGGCGGAGTTTCCCCCGCACCGCTAGATACGGGCGCCCCCATGGGTCTCTGTTCAGAGTCTCCAGCGACTCCTCGCGGGCCGATCTCTTGGCCCGCAAGATCTCCGTTCGGAGGGCGATCCTCGCAGCTCTGTACCCCTCGTATAGCTCCGCCTCGACGGCTTCCGTTTCCGGCGTGCGGTTACGGAGCCGTCTGCGGTACCTGGTGTACCGGCGTCGCGCGGTAATACACCCTTGGCGTAAAGCCGTAAGCGCCGGCGACCACCAGTACACCTGTCGCCGAGCAGAAGGCTGGACCCGGGGCATTGCCACGTCACATATCTCGGACATGGCCTCCTGGAACCACTCTGCCTCGTCGTCTATGTCGGCAGGCCTGTTCGGTGATGTCACCCAGGCCTGCACGATCGAGGCCTCCAGGAGTAGCTCCCGGTCCATCTGCTTCAGCGACCAACGCGGACCGCTCGGGGTCTGTCCGACCGGCGGCACGCTGGAGGTCTGGGCGGAAACGTCAAACCGGATGTACCGATGATCGGAAGACGTCTCCACCTCCTCCAGAACGCGCCAGTCAAGTACGCGCGGTGACAGAGCGGGGCTGGCGAACGAGAGGTCCACCACCGATTCGCCCTGCCACCGCACGCACGTGGGGACAGAACCCCGGTTCAGGACGACCAGGCCTGTCTCCAGAGCCCAGTCCTCCACCATCCTGCCCCTTGCGTCCGTGAACCGGGAACCCCAAGCCAAGTTCTTGGCATTGAAGTCCCCGAGAACGAGCGCAGGGAGGGAACGGTATCCGACGACGACGTCTCTCAACTCCGCGAGGGAGTTGTGGAACTCGGCGAGAGTTCGGTTCGGGGAGAAGTACACCCCTACCACTACTATCTCCCCGAACCGTGCTGCCACGCAACCCCGACCCCTCTTGACCTCCTCGAGGGTCGGGGTACCGGCGGCGGCCGACGAAATGATGGACACCGAGCCGTCCAGGTCCTCCACCCAGTCATCCCTGGGCGGGACATAGTACGGCTCGGGGACCACGGCGATGTTAATCGACCACTGCGCCATGCTCTGGAACAACAGGTCCTGAGCATCGGCGCAGTGGTTGATGTTCGCCTGGAGGAGGCGTAATGGGGCCGTTATTGGCATTCCATTACAGCCTCCTCCTCCCCAGCCCTCTGCGAGGGTCCAGCCACCGCGATGTTTGCGGTGGCGACGACGGCTGTGGGGGCAGCGTCGGCGGAAGCGGCGACGGCGGCGGTTGCGACGGTGGCGGTGGTGGTGGTGGTGGTGGAGGGCCTGCCCCTGGCCCTGGTCTTGGCGGGTGGGGCGCAGGTCCTGCTCCCAGCCCGGTGATCGGCCGGCTTGCCAGTTGCCGCACATGCTGCGCAGTGCGGCGCGGCCTCACAGGAGCCGGCCTTGTGACCGGGCCGACCACAGCGGAAGCAGCTGTTCCCTCTGTCCACCTCCGAGGTGCACCTCGCTGCCACGTGGTCGCCCACATGGCAGCGGAAGCACCTCAGAGGTCTGGGTTCCAGCAGCTTCACCTGCGCAGACACCCAGCCCACCAAGAGCCTTCGGCCCTTCCCAGTGATTTGGCTCGCCGCCGACACGGGGCAGCTCACCGTTACGGTGAGAAGCCCCGCGCGATCAGGACGGAGAGTGCCTACCCTCACCTGCTCGGTAGGGCACCCTCCAGTCCTGGCGACGGCGGCCTTCACCTCCGCCTCCGTCACAGAGTCGTCCAGGCCCATAATGCGCATGTCTGCGCTCTTGGTGGGCCTGGACACTCGAGCCTCGTCGACCAGCAACGCCCTGATCTTTTCAGCCAGGGCGTCAGCAGCTGGGCCGCTGGAGGCGCCGGGGACCTCCAGCATCCGGGCTCCGGTCTTGGTGACCTTCACCCGAACGCCGTCGGCACACCCCACCTCCTCGAGGTTTACCGCCGCCTTAGTTTTGGCGAGCACGCTGCGGTAGGTCACGCCCTTCTGGACCGCTTCCGGCTGCAGCGTTATAACCACAGCCGCGGACCTCGGGGCGCGGAGCCTGGCCGCAGCGGCCCGCTCCTTGCGCCGCTTCCGCCTCTCTCGGCGTTTGGCCGCCCTTTTGGCCTTTCCCGCCTTCTCTTTCTCCCCGGCCACTTGCCATTCGGCAGCCTCGGCCGGAGGAGGTTGGGAAGTCGGGGCAGGCTGTGACGGCCGTCTCGCCACCTGGGCTGGGGCCTTCGGGGCTTTCGCCGCCCGTGCAGCCGTCCCACCCGGTTTGGGCGGCGCCTTTGGCGCCTTCGGCGGGGCCGACCCCGCGGGTCTCAGCACAGACCCGCTGTCGGCCCGTCCCGCCGAACCCTGCTTGGGCGCAGCAGCCGCAGCGGCGGCAAATGAGCCCGGTGGCCGCTGGCCCAACGCCGGCTGACTCGCCGCCAGCGGGGGCCGCAGCACGATGCCCTCCAGCACGGAGAACCGCCTGTTGAAGCCAGCCAGCTCCTGCCGCACCAGTTCGAGAACCTGGTTCTCCGCGGCGGGCAGGGGCTGACTCGGCCCGTGCTGGAGCTCATCCCGCGCGTCCCTCCGGGGGCCAGCTCCTCGTCGGAGCTCGGCCAGGTCTGCCCGGAGCCTCTGGTTCTCCTTCACCAGGTGCTCCGTAGTGGCGGTCAGGCGGGCGACCTCCGTCCGCAATTTGGACGTCTCGTCCGCAGACGCAGACGAAGGCCCGCCGAAGCTCGCCTCCGCCGCCGCCACAATGGTGGCCGTGGCCGCGGATGTGGCCCTGCTCCTAGAAGAGCCAAGCCTCTTGTGGACCACATCCTTGATCGCGTTGACCACGACCCCCGCAAGCCTGTCCGCTCGCTCCGACTTGGAGCTCAGAGAGAACGCCGATACTCCGCTTGAGGACCCCGAGATCGATACCCGGGGACCCTCAGCGTTGGACCGGCGCTCCTCCTCCGCGGCGAGCCTCAGGGCTCGCCTGCCACCCTTGGAGCCTTTCGACGGCCTCCCCGCCCCCCTACCCCTCGTGCTGGTGGGAACCTTGGGAGGCGGCGCCATCACCTCCGCGTCAGAGGACGACTCACGGCCGTCCCCTGCCTTGGAACGCTTCTGGTTCCGGAAGAACCGCGAGCCCTGACTCACGGCGCTTCCGGAAGCGCTCCCCTCCTCACGCTCCAGGCTCCTAAAGGAGCTCAGAGCGGCGAGTAGTGGTGCTGCGTCGGTCGCCGACGCCGCACCACTCTCCGCCTCTTTGCCGACTTCTTTTTGGCTTACTTCGCCCGACCGCGGCTTGTCGGGCGTCTTAAAGCTGAATGAGATCATCTCCTCAAAGGTAGGAGATGATCTGGAGCCTCCTCGGCTCTTGTTGTCGGGATTGTTCCCGACAGACGGATCCAGGTCGTCGTTTATTTTATCGGTGAGATTAAGCCCGCCCCCCCCAGCATACGAATGGGGGCGTGTCTGGGAGTCATTACTGTAATCTTTTGTGTTCATGGTTGTGTTTTTCCTTTGGAGGGTGTGGTCCCTGTCTCCTCCTCTCAACCTCCCTATCCCTTCCTCGCATATCACATAGTACACATTCACTCTCTCTCATTCACTCACTCACTCACACACTCTACCCCCCCAGTTTCGGCGCCACTCTCACAGTCGCATCTGATGAACAGATGCGTACCAGAGAGTAGCGACGAAGTTCCCCCAGGTTCCATGCCGTTAGGAGGCTCGAACAGCTTGCTCAAGCCTCCCAACGGCGCAGCCCTCTTGTGAGGCGCTAGCATTTGGACATCCCTCCAATACGCATCCCATAGCCACGCCTCCAAGCTGGGATTGGGTGGAGGTCGCATCCACTGGCAGTCGACGATGATCGACTGACAATGGACGCGACCCCCGGTGTGTTCCTCTTAGTCGGGCCTCTCCCCTGGAGCCTTCCGGCCCAAGTTAGTCACTCATGCCGGAAGTCCCCAGGATCATGGAGACCCATAAGCCCCACCACGACGGCAACGTAGAAACACTCGGTGGGGGCGAAAACCCGGTGTGTCACCTTATTCACGCGTTTTAAACCTGTATTATTACTTTAACGCAAGGTCTTTTATCCTGTGGCAAGGTTCACACACTCGGAACATGATATAATCTGTAGTTGCACGATGGCCGATTGTCAACGAGGCTTGACAGATGTTGATGTTTAGAATAGAATAGAAAGAATAGAATAAACATTTATTCGACACAGACACAACACAACAGCAACAAACAAAAGGTAAAGAAAATAATAGTACGTACACAAAGATACAATAAAATTGTGCTGAGCGTGCCCATACCGAAAGGGTTACCATCTCACCATTTGCTGGGCGTTGGACACCCAGCGCTGGTTTTCAGTTGCCACCCCGCAGTGACGCCCGGACGAGGGTAAATAAAATAATAACTGAATTAAATATCAATGTTTATGTAATAGGTAATATTGTAATTAAAATACGTAAATAAATAGTGTAAAGTATTAAGAAAATATTAAATAATATCCAATGAACTTAAATTTGGTGATAATGTTTATTATTACGTATATTTTACTAACAAATACCAATATAATGACAAATCAGTTTTTTTTTAAATTCCTTATTTGGTACGGAACCCTAAAATGTGTGAAGTCCGACACGCACTTGATCGGTTTTTTTTTATAAATAAGGCTCTTTGTCCCTTTGTCAGAGACCAGTCGCTCTTTAATACCGCTACGCTTTGGTAGCCAGAACCACTCCACTCCAAAACACAGCCCGCCTTACTCCTTCCTAAGATAATGCGAGAATTTTGTTTATATTTATTGTAGGTGTTTAATTAAGGGCTGTTTCCTTCGCTTCTCGACGTTAAGCTTGTCTAGTTATAGAGCAAGGGCTGTGAAGCGTAATGGTAATTTTGTAAAGGGAATTTGGGAGATTGTATCAGTCTGTCGTACTTGTACTAGAAATAAGGAATGGAATAAAGGCGTAGACCCACCGCGGCGTATGCTGTGCACGGGCACGCGGTGCATTTTAGCTGCGTACTTTAATTTTTTTGACAATGTGGGTCTTTTTTTTATGTGGTTGGAAAATCATCCAATGACTTCTCCCGCTCTGGGTGGAGCGGGAGTTCGTGTCGGTTCTTACTGACTAAAACCCACCCCTGTTCCTTCCCTGCCTGAGGGCCCAGGGGTGCGGTAACTCATTTTTAGAATTTATCCGCTACCCCTAGGCAACAATGTGGGTCTACGTTTCCACTGCAGTACACACTACGCACCCACAACTATGTTCAACTGTAGCGTCGCTCACGTGATCGTGGGTTTTTGCAAGAATATGGTGCGTAGATTCACTGCCGTTAATAGTTGTGAGTTAATATTCATGTATAGTGTGTACCGCATGCACAGCGTGCACAGCGTTGACAGCGTCGAGCTATGTGGTAGCTATATTCGAGCAAGCCACGCATGTACCAATGACGTCAATTGACGCGTAGCGTGTCCGTGGGTTGCAGTGGACACAATCAGATACATTTTCTAGCAAAACGAAGCTTAACACACGTGGGTGGCCGCGGTGGGTCTGCGCCTTAACTCATGGTCTCTGGAAAGGCCTTTATTTACATTTGTTTTTGTTTAGCTGAACGCATGGGATGAGGGCCGAAGGATATGCCTTAGAAATTAAACGATTTTGTTTTTTCGGTATTTGTTGCACTGCTATAAAGATTGTACTTAACGAAAATTGGACGGAGTTCTTTCACAACAACAGGAGTTCTGTCATCAATTAAAAACATTATGAAACATAAGTAAAACTTCTGATCTTTATTTAAAGACCTGTTTATTTATATCTCTGTCAACTTTCGTCAAAATTAAACAGGCCTATGTTAACATAAAATGTAATAATCCCTATTCAATTTTAAGTACAGAAATAGGTGAATACTTAAGCCAATAACAGAATATTAATATCTGAGCATGCCAACTGCTAGTCCAAGAATATATTTCACTCTAGTCTAGTTTATACTTGTTTAAACAGAGTTCTAGCTTCGATATTAATAGCTGTGCGTGGTTATGATTTGAATAGTTCCGTATTGAAGACGTCCTCTAGTGTTACGGTAGGTGACTGTGGATAAGACTGAGAATAGTTTTCATTTATTTAGAAAGAAAAAAAAATATTTGTGACTTGCACAGGAAAAAAAACAAAATATAATAAATTATTAACTAGCCATAATAACTATGATTAACATTAACACTGACGAGGAACAGAGCTCCCACCTCTCTTGTCTTTATTGACCGGTTTGAGTGGAAATTCGCTAGAGCAATCGTACTCGGGAGAAGGATGAAGGTAAAATGTAGTATTGAGGATAAATTCGAAAGAGTTACGAGTATCTCGCCCCTGGGCATTCAGGGCAGGGAAGGAACAGGGGTGGGTTTTAGTCAGTAAGAGTCTGAAACGCCCTCCCGCTCCACCCTAGAGCGGGAGATGACATTGGATGATTTCCCACCCCAAAAATAAAAAAAATAATAAAAAAAAAGTAAAATGCAGTAAGCTACTGTAGGGATTTTGACTAGGGATGTTAAGGATATTAATATGATATTTCAGATCTGGATATGGATGAAGGATAAAGGAATAATTATTATACTGGTTTCAGATACGGTTACGAATAATCCGAAATAATAATATAATTATTTCGGATTATCCGCTAGTTTCAATTAGTTTCGGTTACGGATATTAGATTTATTTTTAAATTGTAAAAGTGAAATACAAATATTAAGATAAATATGATAGATATATATTTAAAAGATAAGAGAAATAATAAACACGACTTGTGTGTCGGTTAAACCGGGCAATAACCAAAACCTGTCATAACATGTATCATTTAAACTCCACCCCTATCCGAACTTCTTTCGGTTACGGATAAATTTTTATATGGATTTTATACGGATATCTGATAGTTTCGGTTACGGTTACGGAGCTCCATAACATCCCAGGTCTTGACCGTACTGCCGGGATTGTCCTGATAGCCGTGGTATACCTCTCCACTCCTTAAGTCATTGACTGGCCATGGGGGACACGCGGTGACACCCAAACAATAAATTTTCTATTGTGTATGTTGTCTGGCAGTCAATGTGTTAAGCACCTCAGAATATGTTGCCTCCTTGTTGCTACGTCTCAATATTATGTGCTGGCGACCGTTTTTAGGGGGCCATTTGTGTGCAAGTAACTCCCTGCCTTTTTTATCGATGTATTATAATTATATTGTACAGGCAGGAGCCATCGACTTAACATAGTATTTGGTAGCCAGTCCACTTTATTCTTCCAAAACCATTGCCCGATATCTTTATTTTCCTTGCAATAGTTTCACACCAACCGAGGGTTGTGCTTGGGTGCACTTCTATAACGCGAACAGGGATAATCGTCGGTTGGTGCCTCATTTCATAGAAAGCGTCTAAGGGGCCTCTGCAAGTTGTCTTCGGCTCCTGGTATGCCTTCCAATGGTGCAGGATCTCAGGTTCCCGAGAAAGATAATAATGCAAAATAATTAATTAAATAAAAATTACTCGTACAACATACCAACAATATAAAAAAGATGTCTGCGAAGCCACGAAGTCTCCTATCCCAACATTATACTGCTATATTAAAAAAAAAAAAACGCGGCGCTGGTGTTCTGATAGCCTGTAATGCTACAGACACACTCACGGAACACATATTATTATTTGGGGTTCCTTAAAAATTGTTGCGTTTCTTCTTTAGAAGTTGTAATAAACCGATAATGTGCTCATTGGTGGTGCACATATCTTTTCTCTGAAAGAAGGAGTGGAGTAATTCAATAAATGGGCTCATTGTAGAAAGGTAGATGACACAAAAAAAAAAAAAAAAAACACATAACGACTTTGAATTGTTTGTGGACATGGACTGGACATGGATATTACCAGTTTCCTTACAGAAATTGGTAAAGGATATCAAGGCGAGGTCACGCTGATTCTCTTTATTATTTTTTAAGTAAGCAACAGAATTAAAGTAGAAACGAATGAATGTGACGTCCGGAAAAAAACGCTATGTACCAGATATTGCATTTTTGACCACTGTACATATAAAGTTACTCAAATATACTCAATGTCAGTTGTCTGTCACTCTAGTCTGTGTTCACTTCGGGTAATTGAAGTGAGCACAACAGTGAATTTTGGCAAAAGTTCTATGTAAATATCTTTCTGGCGGTCACTTCGACGTTTGCATTTTGAGTTTGACTGCGCAATTGAGTAATGGATGTAGTCTTTCACCCTTCAATAAGTGTTCGGGAGAGAGATTCTTTTTTAACCCTTGGTTACTAAACTATCCTACGCGTAACGTTTTTGTTAAGAACCACGCTTGTCTGAAACCCGATCACCAAGGATTTAGTTCAAAAAAATGTACGAGTTGTATTCTTGCTTAACTAGATGGCGTTGACATCGAATTAAAAGTCGGTGTTAAGATTCTCCGCCGTTACTAAATTGTAAGTTCAAATAATAGATCAGTATACAGTATTCGGGTGTTTTATTCTACACACGACCTTACTTATTAGTTATTACCTACGCAATAAGATCAAAGTACAAGTTTTGGGTGACCAGCAAAGGTGTCCGAATTCAACAGTTATTATTATACATTCGCAGAAATTACGACGTAAAATGAAACAGAATTAGAGAAGAGAATTATTAATTTTAATTATTTTTTCATTTACAGTTACTTTCTTTGGGTTTATAGGATTACAGTCATGATAAGGTAAAAAATATATATTGTGCACAGTTTGAGCACTTGTTTATATTGTGCACCCTACTTAGGAGCTTTTTATATTTTATGTAAAAGTTTGTTGTCATTTTTCTTCACGTAGACGAACACAAGGCACACATTTTTCCGTAATCCGGTTCTTGAATGTTTGCACTTTAGGAAAAGCTTCACTAAGTAAGATATCTTTTAAGAGCCTTACTTTGCCTTACAATTTCTTCCTATGCTCAAAAGTCACACAAACACAAAACTCGTATAATATACGACGCCCTTACTATAAACTCAATAAACAAATGACTCCGGTCAAAACTAACAGCATGTGAGCCACAGAAGAAACTTATTAGGAAAGTATAGTACCGTCTTAAGGCCGTACTACCGGCCAAGTGGCGCCCTCATTGAATTAGGCTGAATTAGGCTATGCTACGATTTTTTATTCAATGAGGGTGCCACTTGGCTGGTAGTAGACCCTTAATAAGTTTCGTCAGTGCAATGAAGCGGAGGTTACGGGAATAACGCGAACTTGTTTTTTTCGAGGAATCTTGACTTTGACATCGTAATTTTTACGATAGTTATCATAATGTAGGGTTGTTGGTTGATTAGTACTGGGGCCTGCTCTTGCTCCTCAATCTCATACCATAATCAGCCTATAATGTTCGCACTGCGTGTCACAGGCTTCCTCTCTACGAGAGGAAGTGGGGTGTAATCAACCACGCGGACTCAATGCGGGTAAGTGGATGTCACAAGTCTTCGTTTTTGGTTCAAGGACATGCCGGTTTCCTAACGATGTTTTCCTTCACCATTTTGAGAGCAGTGATGATGAAATAACTAACACAAAGTAAATCGCCTGCCTGGGTTAAAATCCAAGACCCACGACACATAAGTTGGAGCCACAGACCATAGCTAACTTCAGGGTGTCAGTTCTAGCTAACTTCAGGCTGTAGGTTTTTTTGTGACGGTGTGCGCGCGCATCGTAAAAATTTACTCTCATCATTTTTTCCTAACGCGCCAAAAGAAGTATAACTTCAATAAAAACATAAAATGTCCCTACTCAGCAGTAGGGACATTATTTATTATAGCTCTTACATATAGGTCTAGAACATCCCAGCGGATACAAACCTCCACTCTAGGAGAGATAGTGGTCCATTGTCCGCCAAACGGGCCCAGTACGGGTTGGTGGATGACACCATGTCTTGCAAATTTTTAACCTTTTAAAATAAAGGTGTTCATTCAAGAGTATATTCCTACGTCAGATCCACAAGCCTCCTTACCTAACGATGTCTTCTAATATATTGGCTGAGTCCGTTGTCTGTTATCTCTGTTTATGTTGGATGCACGCGCGG
This sequence comes from Polia nebulosa, assembly GCA_951329385.1. Taxonomy (NCBI): domain Eukaryota; kingdom Metazoa; phylum Arthropoda; class Insecta; order Lepidoptera; family Noctuidae; genus Polia; species Polia nebulosa. The sequence goes on from OX589596.1 coordinate 5,216,697, forward strand.
CGAGTCGGAATATTTTGAGTTAGTGCCCTAACACACATAATGTTGCTAATGGTACCACGTTAGTATTGAGAAGGAGAAATTGTTTTAGTATGGAGATTTGGAAATATAGACGTTGAAACTTTTCTATATTAACAATGTAGTTGGTTATTGAGGGACACTATTTATTTATTTACACTTCATGTAACAAAAGTACAAAGGTGGACTTAGTGCCTTAGGCATTCTCTACCAGTCATCCAAGGGTGGTGGAGAGATAATAAGGCAGGTGCATAAAAAAAACAGACTAATAATAATTAAAAATAATAAAAAACGGGAACGAAAATATTTATATACTAATAATAAACACACATAAATATTTAATTAAATAACTACATAAATATACTCGTATACGAGTATATATATTTATTAATATAAAGTAATAGAAAATTTTTTCGAGACGACTCTACTCCTTGTGTAGAAAATAATTCCGCTACTTCCGCTTAAATGCATACTGACTGGAGGCCATCCCGATATCGAGAGGAAGCGCATTCCACAGAAGGATGGACTGAATATGAAAGGAAGAATGAACAAAATCAGAAGTATGAGAAGGGCAAAGTAGTAGAAGATTATTAGAAGAACGCAGATTCCTGGCGTGTGAAGAATAATGAAATTTATTTTGAGAAACTTAAGAAATTTATTTTGAGTTCACAAATCGAACTTAATGATGTGGACGAAGACAAATCGTTTATATAATTCAATAATATATTTATCTATTTTTAAATTTAATGTAATCATACACCTAATTCATTTTAATCATGCAATTTTACCATCTATTTAAATGACATATACCTAATAAAAAAACTTACCATTATACTGTGAACCAATATAGTTCACTTTCACCTTTTCTTTTCTAATTGCAATTTACAATACTTCGATTTAAAGCAATAACTGTGGGAATTTAGATAGTTTGGCACTTGGAAATATTTTCTGGAAGGCAGCTTTTTCTTTTTATGCACTGGCTTTATTCTGTATTGTTGTGTTTACTTATTTCTTCTAATGACGGCTGATGGCTGATTGCAAAGCCGGTATCTGACGCGATTATGCGTCAATTGCGTCGAACGTCGCGTTGACTGATGAGCAATGTTTTCGCGTTATTTTATTTTATTATTGTGGATAGAGTAGAAAATTATAATTTGTAACCAGCGTGGCACATATATATTATTTAATATTTTCTTATTACTTTACACTATTTATTTACGTATTTTAATTACAATATTACATAAACATTGATATTTAATTCAGTTATTATTATTTTATTTACCCTCGTCCGTGCGTCACTGCGGGGTGCCAACTGAAAACCAGCGCTGGGTGTCCAACGCCCAGCAAATGCTGAGATGGTAACCCTTTCGGTATGGGCACGCTCAGCACAATTTTATTGTATCTTTGTGTACCTACTGTTATTTGCTTTACCTTTTGTTTGTTGCTGTTGTGTTGTGTCTGTGTCGAATAAATGTTTATTCTATTCTTATTCTTCTATTCTAAATTAAAAGTGAGATATAAGATAAGAAGGAGGAGTGGGAGAGTTCAGCAAAGAGAACAGTGTAGTCAGAGCCCGGCAACTTCTTCTCTGGCGAATGGGCATCCATTTGAGCTCAGATCTGTGGCTCGAGACATGGTCATATTTCCTTAAATTGAATACGAACCGGATGCAGTTGTTAAGGAGCCTATCAAGTTTATCCAGTAACACCGCGTTCAGGACAAAGTAGCACACGTCACCATAGTCAATAATAGGGAAAATTCATCCTACTAATAAGTATTGTTGTTTGTTACATGTGAGCAGTGGCGGCCCAGTGGAAATGGCCGCGAATTACAAATTCTAGGTCGTGAATTCAAACCCAGGCTGGCGCTTTACTTTGTTTAAATTATGTCATCACCACTGCTCTCAAAACGGTGAAGGAAAACATCGTGAGGAAACCGGCATGTCATAGAACCAAAAATTCGAAGACATGTGACATCCACCAACCCGCTTTGGGCCCGCGTGGTGGATTACGGCCCACACCCTCTCACAGAGAGGAGGCCTGTGCCCAGCAGTGGGGACATCAAAAGGCTGATGATGATGATGATGATGACTAATATGTATTATAAAATTTGGATGGTTGGATGTTTGTTACTCAATCAGTCACGTTAGGTTCGGTGAACGGATCTATATGTTTGGCACAGAGATAGAATATAGTCTGAAGTAGCACATAGGCTATAATATATAATGGGAGAAGTAACAGAAGCTGGCAGAAGATGGGTTACTATCCGGTCAGTTTCGGTCCGGTCCGGTCAGCTTCTGTTAAGAAGCTGGTAATGTATACTTTTACTCCAGCTGTGATAAATGATTTTAGTGTTGTAAATAGGTTTTAACAACACTTTTACACGTCAATATTTATTTTTGTCAGTTTTTGATAGATGAGGCCGGTGATTCCTAGCTGACTACCCTGAGAAGAAACACCAAAACAAACTCAGAGGTCAAAGTCAGTGTCTGTGACTTTTTCATTCGATTTAACTTTTACCCGTGGCTGCGCTCCCAATGCCAACGTTTAACAACAGAAACTGTTTCTAGGATTAAGAAGTATATTCACTTTCTCTTATCCTACCATGATCGTATCATGACCGTACCATGACCGTACCATGACCGTACCATGACCGTACCATGACCGTACTATGACTGTACCATGACAGTACCATGACAGTACTATGACCGTACCATGACCGTACCATGACCGTACCATGACCGTACCAAGAGCGTACCAAGACCGTACCAAGACCGTACTATGACCGTACTAAGACCGTACCATGACTGTGACTTTTTTACTCGATTTTAATTTTTCCCGCGGCTGCGCTCCCAACAACATGGTTCAACAAAAGAAACTGTTTCCAGGAGTTTTCCTAGTTGTCTGAGCAACGCCTCCGATGAAGCAATAAACGTGGCCCAAATAGTGTGATTAAATAAATGTATCTTTAGTGTCTTGTTTTTTTAAACTAATGTACCTACCGTAGACGTCCATATTAAATTAGTTTAATAGTAGCTGCGTACCACGGTTTCACCCGCGTCGTCTAGAATAAAAAGCCAATGTGTTAATCCAAGGTATCTTAAGCTATCTATATACCAAATTTCATCCAAATCGGTCCAGCCGTTTGAGCGTGAAGAAGTAACAAATATACCAATACACAGTCACAAACTTTTACATTTATAATATTAGTGTGATAGCAAAACATCACGACTTTATTGCTCTTAGGGACAGGCAGAGCCGCACCACAATAACACGTAAATTTTGTCATTTTAATTCAATGAAACCGGACCAATTAGGTACCTGCACTTAAATCGAAAAAATCTTCAAACCAAGTCATATATAATTTAATTTAACCAAATAAACAATCATTACCAAAATCCTTTGTCGTTCGTAAAGGTCAATTTAATGACTATAGAATTCCCTTTAATAATGGGAAAAGGAAGTTATATCGTTAAACAAACTCTTTCATCTCTTAATTCGTTTTATGTGTAAAGTAATATAAGCGTTTAATGTACTTTTGACAGAGAGTTACTGTTGCTAATCCACCTGGAAGTGGCAAAGCAATATATGATACGGCTTTCGAACATATGTCATCATCATCAGCCTTTTACAGGCCTCCTCTCTGTGAGAGGATGTGGGCCGTAATCCACCACGCGGGCGCAATGCGGGTTGGTGGATGTCACATGTCTTCGAATTCTTGATTCTAGGGCATGCTGGATTTCTCACGATGTTTTACTTCACCGCTTTTGAGAGCAGTGGTGATGAAAATAATTTACACAAAGTAAAGCGCCAGCCTGGGTTTGAAGACAACTTGTAAGTCGCGGCAGTTAGGTACCACTGGGCGAACGGGCACGAACATGTGTGTTGTACAAATTTTAGGAAGGACCTCTCATTCTACCAGTTATATTTTTTAGTAAAAACTTTCTTCAGGCCCTGTACCGATTTTGGTCAACTAGTTGTAAAAACTTTAAAAAAAAAAGAAACGACTTCCAAAAACGTGCAAAATAACTTTAATCTCGGAAGTCGGTGTTTCTGGTTTTGTGTGTTCGTTTTTTTTTTGACACCGACTTCCGAAATTAAAGTTATTTTCACTGTTTTGGAAATCGGACCTATTTTTTGTAAATTTTGTGGTTCCCCCATGGTTTTCCCCATGCAATTGTGTTATCACTACGTAGACATACAATCGCAGCAATCGCAGTGGCTTTGCTGTCATTTTTTAAAGAGTTCCTTTGTCTGTCTCCAAAACTCTTCATCAGATAAAAAATCAGGCAAAAAAAATAATTTTGCAAATCCGTCTATACAGGGTGTAACGGAAAAGTGTGGTCATATTGTAAGAACCGGTTCTGTCCATGGAAATGAACCACTTTCTGTAAGAAAAACTAGGAAATTCCCAAAAAAAAAAGAAAGATTTTTCATACAAACTTATCATCAGCTGATCAATATTTGTATGGGGGGTAAAAAAAAATTTTGAGAATTTCCTCAGATTTTCTTAAATAAAGTTGTTCATATCGATGGGCAGATGTAGTTCTTAAAATATGACCACACCTTTCCGTTACACCCTGTATATAAATGACGGAGTTATGCCCGAATATACAATAAAAAAATAATAAAAAATACAAACATCCGAATTAATAAACTCCTTCTTTTTGAAGTCGATTAAAAACTTAGTTTTACTAAATCTCTTACAACTCTCTCAGATTGATAAAATAAGCAATTTCCAGATATTGGTTGATACATAAATAAGCGATTTATTAACAACGCTTTTGTCTAATTATATCCAGGCTCAAAACTATATGCAAGCTTATAAGGTTAAAACCCACAAGAAACCTTGTGCTGTAAAGATAATGCACAAGTTATCTTGAAGATGAAGACTGTTACACACAGACACACATATTGTTTGAAGCAAGAACCAGATAGTATTTTATACCATAGTGATTATGTCATCTCTCCATAAAATCGTGAAAAAAATGTTTGCGTTTTGTACGTTATAATATTTTTGTAATGCAATGTTTTTTTATTGTTGATAGGCACGCGTTTGACCACTATCTCACCTGATGGTAAGCGGTGATGTGGTTGAAGATGGAGCACACTTGCCTAGAAGTAAGTAACATATTCACTCTTGACTTAACGACTTCCAGGTTGTAGCTATCAGGAAACACAAAGTCCGGTAAGGAATTCCACACCCTAGCTGTATGCACAATGAGTGTGTTCTCAAAACGCTTTGTGCGCATGGATGGGATGTCCACCATGACCCGGTGGCACTTTGCCGTACGTCTTGTGGTTCGTTGATGAAACGGGCTTAATTGGCGGAATCAAATTATGCAATTCCGTCGCACACTCCCCAAAATGTAATCGATAGATAACCGACAGGCTAGCAACTCGGCGTCTATGCTCAAGACTTTGGAGCTGAATGTTTAGATCATTCTGTCTCATATTTTGTTTTTGAAGCATATAAATCACTGTCAATAGTTATCAAAATCACACCTCTGGCATAGTAAGTAATTTTATTATTATCAGACAAAAAGTCAATGAATTGTAAGTATTTTGATTCCTTGCCCTATCTAGCCGCCAAATAAATCTGCGGTGCTTATTGAGCACTCAAGAAAAGGTTGAAGCCGAAGTGAAAACAAGGCACGCAACGTGAAACACGCTATCACGCGACCACGGACTACCGTGATCGCTCGATCACGCGACCACGGACCACCGTGATCGCTTGATCACACCGCTGACAAGACGTGAAGGATAATGAGAGGAAAACTTGAAAAAAAATCACAACACTATTCAAGTGACCGGTAGTGGTTTTAAATTTGGAATTGAGGGGCTAGTAGCAAGTTGTAAATCTACTTTTTAAACGACTTCGAAAAAGCAGGTGGTTCTATGTTCGACTGTCCACTGATTTTCCTCACAGTTGTGGATCGATTTTCAAATTTCTTTTTTTATCCGAAAGAATATACTCCCGAAGTGGTCCCATGTAAATTTTAACGAAATTGCTTCAGCGCTTTTTAAAAAATTTAACAAAAACGAAAAATACGTATACATAGATGATATTTTGGTTTTCTCCAATTACGAGTATGTATAAATTCCATGTTCCATGTTATTGGTGCTTTTAGTTCTGGGGTATAACAACAAAAAAGTGAAAAATAAAAAACTTTTTTACAAAAAAAAACAACCGACTTCCAAAAAACTTTAATTTCGGAAGTCGGTGTTTCTATTTTATTTCTTCGTTATTTGACACCGACTGCCGAAATTAAAGTTATTTTTTTTTAATTTTTAGTGTATTTTCTACTTTGGAAGTCGGCTGTTTTTTTGTAAAAAAGTTTTTGGAATAATGAGTTCCATGGAATTCAGAAAACCTACAGATATATTTCGTCACCACGTCGTTCTTAACAATACGTTACCTCACGACACGACAAAGAAAAGTGAGGTAGAATATTAAAAAAAAAATTGGTGAAGAAGGGAGTTTTCAATGCCCGTGTGTTTAACTAGGATTTTGAAAATAAATGTTCATAATTATGTTGTTTTCTTCTTAGTTTAGAAAACAAATACAAAGCTCTCAACATTGAGGCAAATTCAAAGTTATGTAAGTAAGTTATAGAAACACACCGGTCTCTTTTATTCACGGACCTGCGTAAATAATTATTTAATTGAAAAAAAAATAATGTTCATAAAATACATTGTAAAGCAGTTTTGAGGCAATTGTTTTCGTGTCACATTTGGTGGATCTTTTTTAACACGTGTAATAGCTTATGAAAGGGAGCCGTGAAAGAAAAATAATTTGTGATGGTAGGTTGAATACAAACGGTTATAAATCGACTGTTTTATCACAAATCATCTGATAAATGTGATAAAAAATCCTACGTGTGTGCTGTTCAAGACTAATATCTATCTCTGTGCCAAATGTCATCTAGATTCGTACATCCATTCTGGCATGATAGTGTTACAAAGATCCATCCAGCCAAAGATTCGCATTTATAATATTAGTAGAAAGAAAAAAGAACTAGTAGGTTTTTTTTTTGGGATCTGGAAATCATCCAATGACTTCTCCCGCTCTGGGTGGAGTGGGAGGGCGTGTGAGCCTTTTACTGAAAAAAATCCACCCCTGTTCCTTCCTTGCCTGAGTGCTCAGGGGTAACCCAACCAGTAGGATTGCATTTGCATTGCTGAAAACTATTAAAATTTGGTATGGTGAACAACATAAAATGCTTTGCTGATACTTTTTCTGTCTATCAGTAGTTTATTTTTTATTTTTAGGTTTCCAAAAATCCGAATGTAAAAACGGAACCCTGATAGGATCGCCTGTCCGTCCGTCTTCTGCCACAGCCAATTTACTCCGAATCTGCTCAACCGATTGAGTTGAAATTTGGTACACACATGAATATCTGTGACAAACGTGTTACGTAAATAAATAAATGATTTTGGAATATGGGGATCACTTTGGGGGTGTAAAATAGAAAATTTAAAAAAAAATGTTGTTTAAACTGTAATGTGCTTACATATCAAATAAAAGAGCTTATTGTATGGATATTAAAATTTTTTTTTTCATAATTTCAAAATGTATAGTTTTTAAGTCATTTGAGAAAATAGATGAAACATGACCATTCCCCTCCCCTTAGCCCCCTCCCCTTAGCCCCCCCCCCCCCCCCCGCCTTATCTACGAAACCACTAGGACCAAAATTTTGAAAAAAATACAGAATGTAGTTCTTTACTTATCGATTACAAGAAAAACTTTATGAATTACCAATGTGTAGTTTAAATCTGAAAAAACGCGACTACGACTTGCTCTTCGCCGGTTTTTTTTATTATTGACAGGAACGAGTTTAACCACTATCTCACCTGATGGTAAGCGATGATGTGGTCGAAGATGGCGCATGTTTGCCTAGAAGTAACCTATTCACTCTCTTCACTCATACAGGGTGTAACGGAAAGGTGTGGTCATATTTTAAGAACCGTTTCTGCTCATGGAAATGAACAACTATCTCTAAGAAAAACAAAATAAAATTTGGACTTTCCATACAAAGTTATCATCAGCTGATCAATATTTGTATGACAGATTTTCTCGAAGAAAGTTGTTCATATCGATGGGCAGATGCAGTCCTTAAAATATGACCACACCTTTCCGTTACAGCCTGTATAATCAAAATTTTATTATGAATCTGCAAGCTTGCCTAACAGTCTTCTCCATAATTCAAATAAAAAGACCATTCATTCTGTACTCTCACCATTTAAAACTTCTCATTAAAAAAGCAAAGCACCTGCATTCAAAACAATTTAACACACTACACTTACTAAATCAGCTTGAATACCTACCACCATAATCTTTCTCCTTTGCACGTCGACAAAGCAAAGTACCGTTTATTTATAGGGTAATAACTGTTTCAGTAACGTTGCTAAAACCTTTAAAGCTATTCTGTTTTATATTAGCGCTTCATATAAATTACCTTGTGAACGTGAGTTTTTTAACGTTGGCAACATTGGAGATATGGAAATGTTGTGTCAAGATGAAGATATAGGAGTGACAATTGCTCGGTCGTATTTAAAGGCAATGCGACAATTGTTTTGTCAGGTTCTTCGGCCAGGTCGCCGGCACAACAGTTTTTTTTTTTATTTTTGACCCAAAACTTTGACACTTCACTGTGTCTTCGGTGGTAGCACTGAGGTCACCTATTTTTTTTTTTTTTGGGGGTGGGAAATCATCCAAAGACTTCTGCCGCTCTGGGTGGAGCGGGAGGGCGTGTCAGACTCTTACTGACTAAAACCTTGCTCCTTCCCTGCCCGAGTGCCCAGGGATGTGGTAACTCATTTTTTTTTTTTTTTTGGGTTCTCATTTTTTTACTTTTTTATTTAGAGGTGACCTGAGCTGCATGTTTTGGAGCGCAAAGGACAGGGCAGCGAGTGCAGCATAGTTTTCAACTCGGCTCCTTATCCACAGAAGTGAGATAATTGGGCTGCATGTTAGGTGTTAAAAACTTTTTGGTGGTGTCTTGATTTTTCATAGTAAGCTTGATAATACACTAATTATTTTAGCTTCACTTTAATTAACTATGTAAACAAATTTTAGAAGTTGAATTTGAGTCACTTCCTGGGTTTTGATTAAGCTGAAATTTTGAGTACATATTATTATTATTATTATTTTTTTCTTTTTATTATTGATAGGCACGCGTTTGACCACCATCTCACCCGATGGTAAGCGATGATGTGGTCGAAGATGGAGCACGCTTTCCTAGAAGTAACCTATTCACTCTTGACTTAAAGACTCCCGTTGTAGCTATCAGGAAACACAGACTCCGGTAGGGAATTCCACTTCCTAGCTGTACGCACAATGAATGTTTTCTCAAAACGCTTTGTGCGTATGGATGGGATGTCCACCATGAACCGGTAGCACTTCGCCGTACGTCTTGTTAATTGTAATTATTAAGTTTGAATGACAATGCATTGGTGAAAGTGCATCATTCTAAATCCAATATCCGCCATATTGAATTTAGAAGCTGTCCGGAAAAAATCTGATGTTGGTATGCTCAGCTAGACATTTTCATTGCGACGCCCTGGGCATCAGGAGTCGCTAGCCGATTCCCGGCCACTGTAGGTGCGGGTTTGCGGACGGCGAGCAATGGGTAACTCGCCGTCTGATAAGGACCAGGCCCGGGTCGACGCGCGTTGTCTTCCAAACGCACCTCAAAGAGATGTCAGCCCCACGTTGGGCGCCACTGTACCGTAGGTGTGGCGCCCAACGTAGGTAGTAAATAAAAATAAAAAAATTATTGAGTTCACGTCACAAAAGATTAGTTTAATGAAATTAGTGAATACAAAGCCGGTTGAGCCGGGTGTGGGTAAGATATCGAGCAGAAAGTTTTAGACCGCTTAAGGAGAACTACTATCCTGCAGGTACTCAAGACGTAGGTAGTGGGGTCCAGAGGTAGGTGACTTCAGAACCGATTGTATACACGCAGGGTTGTCCAGCCACTCCCCTGCGGCGGCTGTAGCAGAATTAGTATCCACTGTGTAAGTCAACCGAAGCCTGGGCGAAGGTGCAGCGCTTGTAGGTACGCTGGCGTGGGTGTATGACGTAATCCAGAAGGTCCAGAAAATGTAGGTAGGTAGAAGTTCGTAGGAAGAAGTCGGTAGAAAGAAGTCCGTAAGTAGAAACCGGTAGAAGGAACCCTGGAATGGAACCGATTGGTCTGGTTAGGTGTTGTCCAGATTCCGACAACGGGTCGGAAGAACCATAAAGTGGACAGCAGTGAGCTAGCATTAGCTATCGAGATGAAGCAGTCTAGGCAGTGTGGTAAAATTATTAGCTATCGAGGCGAAGCAGTCTAGGCAGTGTGGTAAAATTATTAGCTATCGAGGCGAAGCAGTCTAGGTAGTGTGGTAAAATTATTAGCTATCGAGGCGAAGCAGTCTAGGCAGTGTGGTAAAATTATTAGCTATCGAGGCGAAGCAGTCTAGATAGTGTGGTAAAATTATTAGTTATCGAGACGAAGCAGTCTAGGCAATGTGGTAAAATTATTAGTTATCGAAACGAAGCAGTCTAGGCAGTGTGGTAAAATTATTAGCTATCGAGGCGAAGCAGTCTAGGCAGTGTGGTACAATTATTAACTATAGAGACGAAGCAGTCTAGGCAGTGTGGTACAATTATTAGCTATCGAGATGAAGCAGTCTAGGCAGTGTGGTACAATTATTAACTATAGAGACGAAGCAGTCTAGGCAGTGTGGTACAATTATTAGCTATCGAGATGAAGCAGTCTAGGCAGTGTGGCACCATTATTAGCTATCGAGATGAAGCAGTCTAGGCAGTGTGGTACAATTACTAGCTATTGAGATAAATTAGTCCAAGCAGTGTGGTACAATTAAAAAGCATGGAAAGAAGAGGAAAAAGCGCTCATAAGGTCGTCACTACCCACAATGTTGCCACTACAAATCGAAGTTATCATTTTGTGCAAAGTGATGCCCGATCATTTTAAAAGATAATTATAGTTTTAGCGTGCAACGTTATAATCTGACGGGCTCCACTACGGTCGATACCTGCGAGGGTTGCGGGTGTGTTGGAAAGAGGTTCCGCGGCTCTGGCACAGGCAACTGAAGTAAAACGGGTGGGGTTTAGTCAATAAGAGACACTCATCCCGCTCTTCCCAGTGCGGGAAAAGTTATTTGATGATTTCCCAGCCAAAAAAAAAAACGTTTATATCAACTTTTGGGAAATTCTCATTGCATTGAAGACTTTTTACTGTTTTCTTACTGCATCACATTTTTTGACAAAAATTTATTCAAACAACACTATCCTTTATAATGGAAGCTGCCACCAATCTAACTGTTGATTAATCTGTCAGTTAGTTCAGTGCCAATTGCAGTTAATTAAACAAAATTCATGAAGTAGCACTGTCAAATAAAAGTGTGCAATCGATTCATCTTGTATTCAATCTGTTGTTGTTGTAGTTTCATTGGAATTGCATAGTTTAACTCCGCCAAGCCCATACCATCATCGGACTACTAGACGTGTGGCGATGCACCACCGGTACATGGTGGATATCCCACCCCTACGCACAAAACGTTTTGGGAACACATTCATTGTGTGTAAAGCTAAGGAGTGGAATTCCTTGCCAGAGTCTGTGTGTTCTGATAGCTACAACCTGGAAGTCTCTAAGCCAAAAGTGAATAGGTTACTTCTAGGCAAGCGTGTTCCATCTTCGACCACATCATCGCTTACCATCAGGTGAGATAGTGGTCAAATGCGTGCCTATCAATAAAAATAAAAAAACTATTATGTCTGATAGCTATTAAATTATGAAGCTTATTTCGCATTTATAATATTAGCTGGATAAAAGAATTATTACTTATATTTTTGTTAGTCTTGTTGTGATAAAAAGCGGTGGCTAAAGTAATAACAGCCGCACGGGTCAATCCATCAGGTTAAGCTACGCTTGCCGTGGTTGGTCCATGGATTGCTCCTCCGTGCCTCGGAAAGCATGTTAAGGCGCTATTAACTGCCAATAACCTTGAGTGGTTAGCTTGCATATTCTGTGCTGAGCTCACTCAACGCATCGTATGTCCACCCAGTAATAGGACTCGCCCGTCAAGGAGCGCTCTCCGAAATTAGACGCATTATTAATTTATTACACATCAAACAACAGATAATAAACTAAAACACTTCGACTAAATTATAAATAATTAAATGATCTTTTGAATAATGAAGGTTTTATAAAAATTCGCTTTATAGTTTTAGCGTGATTCTCAATTTTTTATCCGCGTCAGACATAACTTTACGAATTAATTACACTATATTATAAACATATAATTTCAAATATTTTCAGATCAAATTACCACGAAAATTGTCTTAAATAATATATATTTTTTTCAAAGAAATAAGACTTGTTGTTTAGACGTGATGGTCATTTAAAAAGTGCGATAAAAAGCATAAAACATTATTTTTATTTTATATGTATAAGCCACCATAAAAATGACAGCAATCCTTAAACGAGTAATATCAATATCACTCATATGAACAACCACACGCAGGTAATAAATGCAAAACTGGCCCGTCTCAAACCTTCTATCAACAAAACTTGATAGACCAAAAATCTATCAGTCACGATCCTGTTTGCTCCACAAATATGGCGGTTCAATAGTAACCCACACTTGCCAGCATAGTGTAGCCCCTAAACACAGTTAATCCCGGTTTATGAATTTCGAATTCACGATATTGCGACTGACCATCAACAGCGAACTGGTCAAAGTAAACAGTTTACTTGTACGAACAGCAATATCATTTTAGGGTTAGCTTCAATAACCTGTCATTTCTATTTGTGCATCTGATTAATGTGTTGGTTTGAGAGGTGTTATCCGTACCTAGAGACTATTGATTTCTCGCATATCACTTTGTCACGTAGCGGAGGGACGGAAAGTGACACGTTGAGAAAGAGTGTTGAGAAGGACCGTAGAGGACGAGTTGAATGAAAATAAACACACGACGAATTGTGACGTATATTTTTTATTTTTTACAGAAAGCTAGATTATATGAAGCACACATTTATCGTACGAACACCATTGGTGGCCAACAGAAGCTGGAGAAAGTTGGCTTGAAAACGAGCAGAACCAAAACTTTTCGGTGGTCTCTCCAGTTCTGGAGCTATAGTGCTAGATGGCGCGCTTCTTCCAGTCTGCTCCGATTTTCGGTATATCTGTTCACTTGTGCAAAGCGATGGCGAAATAGATCGGACTGTTAAGCACAGAATTAACACTGGGTGGATGAAACGGCGGCAGGTCTCCGGGGTTGTCTGCGACTCCCGCATTCCCCCTTAAACTTAAGGAGAAGATTTATTCAACAACGGTCAGACCTGCTATCTTGTATGGTTCAGAATGTTGGGCCACTACAGGAATGAATAAAAAGCAATTGCATGCAGCTGAGATGAGAATGCTAAGAGCGATGTGTGGTGTTGCGCGCATGGATAGAATTAGAACTGAGTATATAAGAGGAAGTCAGAAAGTGGCACCGCTGACTGAAAAGTTGTGTGGAAATCGGTTGTCGTGGTATGGGCATGTGATGCGGAGGAATGAAGAAAAAGTCTTGGGTATGGATGTGGATGGCTATAAGAATAGAGGAAAGCCAAAGAAACGATGGTTGGACTGTGTGAAAGAGGATATGGGTAAAAAGGGGGTGACTACAGAGATGACGACTAATAGAGGAGTATGGAAGAAAAAGACATGTTGCGCCGACCCCAAATAAATTGGGATAAGGGCAGGAGAATGATGACACCATACACTGTGACTAGGTACATGTATAAATTGTATTAGTCCCAGGACACATGTACAAATCTGCCTAGCTAGAAAAACTGCACTTCACTGTTCTAGAAAACTCTTGGAAACTGGTAACTGTCAGTTATTGAAGAGTAGGACAATGACAATGATAGAAAGGAGCTTCCAGTTCTAGTTGAATCCGAACTGATTTTAAAATGAAAAACAAGAGTAGACAGAGAAGGCAATTAATATTTCAATTTGAATAGTACGAAAGAACTTAATTTAGAATGAAGGTCAGAAAACCAACAACGCTACAAGGCAAGCTGTCTTGTTACAACTTCATTCCATTTGGAGCCCCAGATAGGTCTCGAAAGCATTTTTTTTTTAACCAATTATTTTGCTGTACGGGTTGTCGTTGCGGGCGCTGCGCTGGTGCAGTATACTATGCTAATACTTGATTGGCACGTATAGTAGGTTACTAGTGTCGTTATTCTTTTTCACACCAAATCTTCCGAATTTACGAGGTGCATTGACAGGTACAGCCTACCGGCACTGAGATTGTCCTTCGACGGTTAACTAGCAAACCCGATTGGAAAACACATTCGATTTTTTTCTCTGATTCTGCAAATAATAACATATACATCAACACCAAAATTCTAAAATAAAAACTTACAAAATGAAAGCGTAAAAATATATTCTATTTTACATTTCTGGGCAACCTTGTATGGTAAATTTGCCGCGCAGCCTCCAGGCAAAATATGATTCCAGCAAGCAAGTTCAATCAGTTAAATAACTGATAAACCACTTGTTCAGTTTGATAAACTGTTTTTTATTTATTTACTTAAAAACCGACTTCAATAAGGAGGATTTTCTTTTGTATGTTTGATACGCGTTTACTCTACCACTTGTGAACTGATATTGATTCTTTTTTTTTTGTAGGATGAGTTTGAACTTCAGATTTGTTTACATTATAGAAATTGATTCAGCGCTTTAAAAAAAAAGACGTGTGACACTCGGAGACTGCCGCGGTAAAGCTATTGCATAGCATTTTTAATCAACTTATGCAATTATAATTATTTATTTATTTTATTTATGCAGTATTTTTTTCCTTTGTTTTTTTTTTCTTTGATATTAATTCAAGTTACACTTTTTACACGCACGTAAGAAGTTACACTTCTTTGGCGTAACAAGATAAATATCATCATCATCATCGTCATCGTCATCGTCATCGTCATCGTCATCGTCATCGTCATTGTCATCGTCATCGTCATCATCATCATCATCATCACTATTCATCGATAGATGGCAAAACTAACAAGTATCACCGCTGTGCCGGTCGGAGTGAGGGTGTTAGGTTTTTTTTCGTTACGGAATTTCTGGATTCGGTCTGCACGCTCAAGGCCCGCGATAGAAGCTATGCAATAGCTTAAAAAAACAATAACCAAAAGTATGTATATCTACATAGATGATGTTTTAATTTTCTCTAATTATATTCGAATTCCATGTGATTGAGGCTATCAATTCGGGCGTAACTTTACTATTTAATTTTAGTTCAGGGGTACAACAACTAAAAAGTGAAAAAAAAACTTTTTTACAAAATATAAAAACCGACTTCCACAAAAGTAAATACCTACACTCAAAATTCCAAAACACTTTAACTACCGAAGTCGGTGTCAAATAACGACGAAACAAAATACAAACACCATACAACACTTTTTTGTAAAAAAAGTTTTTAAATTCTTTCAAGAGACCATAATATAAATATTTCAACTTTTGGTCTTTTCTTTTCGAACAATGCAAAACTATGATTAAATCGATCCTTTTGTAATCTTGTAACAAAAAAAAAAAAATTGCAGACATAGGGCTGCACGTCAGTAGTGAAATGTGTTTAGCTTTACGCGACGGCGCGGCGGCGGTGCGAATTCGCGTGACGATCAGGCGAGTTCAGTGTTTTTCCCCCATCCCAAAAGTGCCCAAAGTCCCTACGTAATAATCATTAGGTCTACACACACATCTGTATAATATGTATCTGAGCGTGATGGTCACGCAGGTTCAGTGCTTTTCCCCATGCCAAAAGTGCCCAACGTGCGTGCAAAGATCATGAAAATTAATTTATCATAAAAAAAATTGTTATTTTTCTTGATAAATTAATCTCACAATAATAATTTTCGATGCCTCAGAAGTAGATAAGAGATCCATCACGATTCTATGAAGAATACAGATTTCGTAATGATCACGTTTTTCTCGGCTGCTTAGGGTCGGGAAAAAGTATATTCTTAGTATGTTTTTGGTAGGTAAGGAAAAGCAAAGGTCACACCTATCCTGAAGTTTCATTGTAATGCTTTCAGACGACTATTTTGTCTGTAAAGTACGAAAAATCCTGGCTTCCGGAGACAAAATTTCTACGACACTTTGTAAAGGGTCTTCATCTTAAGATCTATTTTTATTTGCTTCATGCTTGATAGAATCATCTTTACTGGTTAAGCAAATCAGTATCGTTATAATGTCAATGCGGAAAAATAACACCCGTTGACGATTAAAATGTTGAACTGACAGTAAAAAAACTGATTTGTTTTATAGTTCATAAATGTTTTGAACTTTATTTTCCAGCGAACTTGTTTCTATGTTTACTTGCTATCGTAGCTTCAAAAGGTATTGTGTGTCCTGCTAGTAAATTTGCTAACTCAGTTGACATCAATTTGATAGGCACTATGCATTAAATTACCGCTTTGACGTTCAGGAAAACAAAAATGTACTACGTAGTGCCTATTATAATCGAGCAAAGCAGCAATGCACTGCAAAGTGCCTATCAAATTGATGTCAACTGAGTTGGCGAATACAGCTGCTGATTTGATCACAGGAAGAATTTGAAAATTAGCGAAGGTTTAATAACTACACTGAACAAATTGTTAAGACGTAGATCACGCTCTCAAAAAAAAAAAAACCACCAACAATAAGCCGTCCCATTAATCATATATTTTTACCAAAAACTTAGTCGAATATTAATTATCATAATCAGCCTTTTAATGTCCCCCACTGCTGGGGTACAGGCCTCCTCTCTGTGAGAGGGTGTGGGCCGTAATCCACCACGCGGGCCCAGTGCGGGTTGGTGGATGTCACATGTCTTCAAATTTTTGGTTCCAGGACATGCCAGTTTCCTCACGATGTTTTCTTTCACTGTTAAGTCGCATATTGCCTAGCACAAATACATTGTCGCGGTGTGGTACGTCGTTCGAGTCAGCTCCGTTCTACCCGTCAAAGCGGGCTCGCCGGATATTGCCTGGTTCACGTCTGTGACGACTTCCGATCGCTGTCGATGTTCGTTCTAGGCGTATAGCAGTGATGTGTGATTTTATGTTTTGTGGGAAATATATAATGGGGGATTATTTGTTATAGGTACATTTGAGGTAGGGTTGGGTTGTTTCAGGTTTTGGTTTTTAAAGAGCGTGAATATAAAATTATGCTGTACTCGCCCTAATATTTTCTTTAGTAATATGATTAATTATCGCACTATTATTTACAACAGTGAATGAGTCTGAAAAACCGATAACTCCATCTTATTAATATTGACATTAAGTTTACACTAAAATAAAAAAGAAGTCACAAAAAATTAATCTAGAGACCTTATCTCGGTACTTATAATTTATATACAGTTTTAATTGTACAAGAGAATGAGTACTTTGAATTGAAAACAATGTCGTTATTTTGATTTTATTTATTTTTGAACCAACTTCGTAAAGAAGGAGGTTATCAATTCGGATGTTTACCTATATTTTTTTTTATATATGTATAACTCCATAATTTATTGCCGGATTTGCAAAATTCTTTTTTCGTTCGAGAGGAGTTTGTTCCGAAATGGTTCCATTTAAATTTCATATAGATCTGATGATGGGTTTCGGAGACAGACAACAGAACTCTTCAAAAATTTACAGCAAATCAACCTAGATTGCTGTGATTGTCTATGAATGTTAACACAGTTTAATGGGGAACCACAACTAAAAAGTGAAAAATAAAAAACTTTTTTACTAAAAAAAATAGACCGACTTCCAAAAAAAAAGTGCAAAATAACTTTAATTTCGGAATTCAGTACCACAAAACGAAGACACAAAACCAGAAAACCGACTTCCAAAATTAAAGTTATTTTGCACTTTTTTTGGAAGTAGGTTGTATTTTTTGTAAAAAAGTTTATAGGTAAATCAATATTCCCAAAAAAATAAACTTAAGAGGTGTCAAGAAACACCCGAATGGAACGAAGTTCCTTTCGCTTGTGCTTGTGGTAACTGTTCCGTATGGTGTCGGACGTAAAAGAATAGTACCATTCCATCACTTCCCGTGGGTGTCGTAAGAGGCGACTAAGGGAGCTTGAGCCCTAGTGCATACTACTAAAGCACCTTGGGCCACCCGCGCGGTGGCGGCAAACCACCAATAACAGCATTCCCAAGGAGGGTTGGCGTCAGGCAGGCGGCCGGCTATAAAACTTCTGCCAGAACCTTTTGCAACATGGTCTGGAAAATATGATGTGCGATAGAGCTAGAGCGTACTGCACAGGCGACGCGCAGGGGCAACACCCGGCTCCTGTGGGAAATGGACAAGGATTGTCGCACCAGGACGGGCGGGTGCGACGTAAGACGCAAGCTCGGAGAGTAAGAGAATTAAGATTGAGGTGTGCGAGCTGGAATGTAGGTACTATGACTAGAAAAGGAAGAGAGTTAGCAGATGTTTTAAAAAGGCGACGGATAAATATAGCGTGTTTGCAAGAAACGAAATGGAAGGGTGCAAAAACAAGAGAATTAGGGGAAGGATATAAGTTTTATTACTGTGGAAGTGATGGCAAACGGAATGGTGTGGGCATAGTTTTGGATAGTGAGCTAAAAGAATGTGTGGTGGATGTTAAAAGAGTAAGTGATAGAGTGATAGCTATTAAAGTGGTTGTGGAAAGTATGATAGTTAATGTTATTAGTGCATATGCACCCCAATCAGGATGTGAGGATAGTGTAAAAGAGATGTTTTGGAAGGACTTCGATTGTCTGATGATGAATGTACAGGAGAGTGAAGAGGTGTTTGTGGGGGATGATTTTAATGGGCATGTAGGAAGTCTGAAGAATGGTTATGAGAGAGTGCATGGTGGTTGGGGGTACGGAGACCGTAATACTGATGGCGAGACATTGCTACAAGCTGCTTCGGCTTTTGACCTGGTAATAACTAACACCTGGTTCAAAAAGAAAGACGAACACCTGATCACTTAAAAATGGCCAGCACGCGACCCAAACTGACTTTTTCTTGGTGAGACGAAACAGTCTCAAAACAGTCAAAAACTGTAAAGTGTTGCCAGGCGAAGGCTTAGTCTCTCAACACAGGCTCATAATGATGGATGTAACAGTCAGTGTCTCGTCCAGTAGGAACAAAGAACGGCCCCCACCCAAAATCGATAGAAAATGAGGAGTGTGCAAGTATGTTTAAGAGTCAAGTGCTAGATAAAATGATAGAAATGGAGGATATATGGAAAGCAAATCTGTGACTGAATGTTGGAAAGAGATGGCGGATTGTATAAGGCGAGTAGCAAAAGATGTGTTTGGAGAATCACAAGGGAAAGGCATGATAGAAAAGGATACATGGTGGTGGAATGAAGATGTGCAAAAAATGCTAAAAGAAAAGAAAAATTCGTTTAAAGTATGGCAGAATGTAGAAATATGATTTACTGGACAGCCCTAAAGGCCAGAAGGAGCTCTACCGGATTACAAAAGCAAGAGAAAGGAGAACGAGGGATTTAATGCATATAAAATGTATGAAAGATTAAATCGGTAAAGTCTTGTCGAAAGATGACGAAATAAAAGAGCGATGGAAGGTTTATTTTGAAAAGTTGATGAACGAAGAGAATTAATGGAATGGTGTGCTCAAAGAGGTACAAGTAAATATGGGTTTGGTGAGAGAAATTAGCATGAATGAAGTAAGAAAGGCAGGTCGGCTTACCTCTTCCTGTTGATTATGGACGATCTTACGTCGGAAATACAGGAGGAGGCACCCTGGTGCATGCTGTTTGCCGACGACATTGTTCTGGTCGGTGAAGACGGACCTGAGATCCAGAGCAGATTGGAGAAATGGCAACAGAAGCTGGAGAAAGTTGGCTTGAAAATCAGCAGAACCAAAACTGAATACATGTTCTGCGATTTTGGCGGTCTCTCCAGTTCTGAAGCTATAGTGCTAGATGGCGCAATTCTCCCAGTTGGCTCCGATTTTCGGTATCTCGGTTCACTCGTGCAAAGCGATAGCGAAATAAATCGGACTGTTAAGCACAGAATTAACACTGGATGGATGAAATGGCGGCAGGTCATCGGGACTATCTGTGACTCCCGCATTCATATAAGAGGAAGTCTGAAAGTGGCACCGCTGACTGAAAAGTTGTGTGGAAATCGGTTATCGTGGTATGTGTGGCATGTGATGCGGAGGAATGAAGAAAATGTCGTGAGGAAAGCCTTGTGTATGGATGTGGATGGCTATAAGAGTAGGGGAAGGCCAAAGAAACGATGGTTGGACTGTGTGAAAGAGGATATGGGTAAAAAAGGGGTGACTACAGAGATGACGACTAATAGAGGAGTATGGAAGGAAAAGACATGTTGCGGCGACCCCAAATAAATTGGGATAAGGGCAGGAGAATGATGATGGCTTGTGGTAACTGAAGTAAGAAACATATGTTTGGGATTCGATTTTATTTAAATGTCTTGAAAAAACTGAATCAATGGTAGTACTATATTTTGTTGTTGATTCTGCTGGATTATTGTTTATTCTTATATCAAATTCTTCCACTAGAAACAGTAGCAATGGTATTAATATTTCATTACTGAAGTTGATGTTAAAATCACCGGCCAAAATGAGTGGAAGTTTATCTAAATTTTTGTTGTATCTGCTAAGCGTTCGAGATACATCTTTAGAATACTCTAGCAGTGCTCGATGAATGAACTCCTGAATATCTATTAATTTGTCATTTCACGTCGCGACACCACACTGTTCAATGCGAAATAGAAAGACGAAACGAAAATAACTGGCTTGCTTTCTATAAGACAGAGAGAGAGAGAGACAGACAGACAGAGAAACACGCGCACGCTGCACGGCTTACAACTATAGCAAAAAGTATCGTTTCAACTTTTGGTCTTAATTTTTTCCGTCTAGCGTCCTTTCGCAAAGCGCGATAAGGAACTTCGTTCCAAAACTTATACTAATTCATTTAAGTTGATCTACTGACCTGAGTTGATTTAATGTGACGCAATATAGAATTCGTGAACTCATGAGCAGTGCGCTTGGCGCGCGTGTGTATTACTTAGTTGCCCACCTTTGCTCATCTTTGCCCACCTTTGCCCACTTTTGCCCACCTTTACCCACATTTGCTCACCAATTTGCACACCTTTGCCCACCTTTGCTCACCATTTTGCACACCTATGACCACCAGTTTGCTTACCATTGCCTACCTTTGAACACCAGTTTGCCCACCTTTGCCCACCTTTGCCCACCTTTGCTCACCTTTGACCACCTGCTCACCAGTTCGCTCACCAGTTAGCATTCGATTACATTACATGGTTCATAAATATGATATAAATAAACAAAATCATCAACAATAAATCAACAAAAGTGTCGTTACAGCTTTTGGTCTTAATTTTTTCCGTCTAGCCCCCTTTCGCAACGCGCGATAAGGAATTTCGTTCCAAAAATACAAACGAACTGCTCACTTCTAAATAAATTTCTTCTAGCGCAAAAGGAGAAGCGCAAAAGAAATTTAGGTACTTACATAATAGTGTATAAGAAAAAGAAAATACCTGAAGTCTTACATTAAAGTAACAAATAAACCTTCAAATATAAGATTAGTACACTGATTAGCAGATTCTTTATTCAAAATTTTCTACCTGGAAGAAGGATGTGGATTGTAAAATACAGACTAATTATTATTATTTGAAGGAGGTTCTGTCCTTCAGGCAGCTGAATGTGATGGATGAGACATTATATCATCTTGATTTAAGAAACCGCTAATCAGTATTGAAACTTATTATATATGGTTAGGGAGTTTTATAAATTTCTTTTTCGTTGCTTTTTGCAGTCGGGTTTTTTGAAAAATTTAGTGTGTTATACAGCATGTAACAAAAACCCTGTCCGCGCGTACACATATACGTAATCATTTAATGGATACGAGATTATTATTTTTTCCGAATGAAAATATTTAATTTAAAAAAAAAGAAAAACTTGTCAAAGGCAACCCTGAGCGCTCGACAAAGTTCACCTACAGTTTTGCGTCAAAGAAGCCGTCTGACCGAGATGGTTTTGATCCTTTGTTAAAGAGTGCCTACAGCGCGGCTAGTGCAGGGCGGTATCGTTTGAAATAAAAATAGGTAAAAATGAAAAGATTTCGCCGGCCGGTGGAGTGTTGTTAACTTATGAAAATTTGCCATATTTAGTGTTAAATTTCGCATATTTTATAATAATAAAAAATCTATAACTTTTGGTTTTTATGAGTTACATTTTTTTTTACTACTTTTTCTAGTACGTATATATACCAGGAATACGCCTTTATTGGATCGAACAGGGTTTTTGGTACATGGTGTATTTTGTAAAACGACCCCTCATGCTTTTTATTTTGATTTATTTATTTATATTGCACACAATGTGAAAATAGTTACAGACAATGTTAACTTAGTGAGTACATAACCCTATTAGGGCACAACAATCAAAATATAATTATGACTAAAACAAAAGTAAATTTGCATTACTTTGCATCTATTTTAATATTAATATTTAACATAAACTATTTTATTATTTTAAGGTCTTGTCATTCATAAATTCTTTAATACTGTGGCAACATTTTTATACGAGTAATGATTTTAATCTGGTTTTAAATATACATATTGTTTTATTTGATATTCTATGATAATATAATTAAAAAACTAAAAATCAATTCAGCCGTTACAGGGCGTGCCAAAGAAGTAAAGATACAAACAAACATACATAATTATGTACAATATACACACCTAGGTACTCTCGAGAAACATTACCCTCCTTGTGGGGCACTCGGGTAATAAGCTAACTTGTATGAAAAGTTTTTAATCAGAAAATCAAACACATATATCGTGACTTGACTGACTACCCACTGAAGTAAATGATGCGTATAAAATACAAGAGCGGTCTAATCGAGCATGCCAACTTGTTAGAGAGGAGGTAATCACTACGAGTTATTAGCTCCACCATTTTTTAATATTGGCGATTGACTGCACTTCTGTTATACCTACAGGAAACTTATAGGGCATGCATGTTGGCCAATTTGTTGGGTTCTTGGTGTTTTTTTTATCCAACTGCCACAGAAAGAGGATTATTGTTTTTCGAGAGTATGTATGTAGATGTTTGGATATTTATTTCTTTGGCAAACCCAACCAATTACTGAGTGCAAAAATCTTGGATATGATTTTTTTTAAATTTTATATAAATATATGAAGAGGAGGGATGAAACACACGTAACCAAAATAGTTATGAATATAAATGTGGATGGATGTAGAGGGAGATGAAGGCCAAATAAAAGATGAATGGATTGTGTGAGGAGTGATATGAAAGAAAAGGGAGTAAGTGATAGTGTGACGGCTGAGAGAACAGAATGGAAGAAAAAAACGTGTTGCGCCGACCCCAAGTAACATGGGATAAGGGCAGGAAGATGATGATATGATAATAAGAATAGCCAGACAAATTCTTGTTTTTGACCACATACATTAATGATGTTAAGTTACGTTTCGTCATCAAGGATTTCCGTTATTAATTATTAATAATGCTAATACAAGATTGGCAGCTAATAGTGAAAACTTTTAACACTTCTAAAGTAGTGAAATGCGCAGAAAGGAATCACCATGTCAGGTAATCAAAGAACATCAACCAACGTCATCCACACGCACAAAACGTTTTGAGAACACATTCATTGTGCGTAAAGCTATTGAGTGGAAATTCCTGCCGAAGTCTGTGTTTCCTGATAGCTACAACTTGGGAGTCTAAAGACTCCCAAGTTGTAGCTTGCCTAGAAGTAACCTTTTCACTCCTGACTTAAAAGTCAGGAGTGAAAAGGTTACTTCTAGGCAAGTTGCTCCATCTTCGACCACATCATCGCTTACCATCAGGTGAGATAGTGGTCAAACGCGTACCTATAAAAAAAAAAAAAACCTGATCCAGTTTTTCACACTGTTCCAGCAAGTTTATTACAACATTCTTTTGGAAACATTCGCCATCCTCCCTACCACCGTGTATTTTAATATGTAGATGCGTCAATTGATTACTGGGACTTTTGTATGCTTTATGAATGGGATATCATGGGATTTCAGTTGAAATCGTGGGCTGATGTAAGTAATTATTATAAAGTATTTGGTCGGCAATGTATCCGGGGAATACATGAGGCATTACTCGGTCTGTTTTAATTATTTATGGTTTCAATAGAGTGCGGTGACAAAGTATTTAGTGGGCAATGTGTCCGAGGCATACATGAATATGTTATTTTAATTACTCACGATCTGCTTTAACTACCTATCTACTCGTATCGTTGCAATGAAGTGATATTTAACATAATAATTGTGTGTTAGTATTGTAATGTTTTCTAACATGTAACCGTATGTGGAAAATGTACTAAGGATTGTATTTGATTGACATAAATAAATAGGAGGAGCTCGTGGCTAAAGTAATAACAGCCGCATGGATTGATCCATCAGGTTAAGCTACGCTTGCCGGGGTTGGTCCGTGGATGGGTGACCATTTTTACACACCGAGACTCCTCCGTGCCTCGGAAAGCACGTTAAGCCGTTGATCCCGGCTGTCAAACGCGGATCTTTGACAGTCGCTACGGGTCGTCAGAAGCCCGAAAGTCTGACATCCAGTCTTACCAAGGGGTATCGTATTACCCAGTAACTGGGTTGTGGAGGTCAGATAGGCAGTCAATCAATCAATCAACTCAGCCTATCGCAGTCCACTGCTGGCCATAGGCCTCTCCCAGGCTGCGCCACAGCACCCTGTCCTCCGCCTTCCGCATCCACTCTATCCCAGCCACCTTCTTAAGGTCGTCGGATAGGCAGTCGCTCCATGTAAAATACTGATATTCAGCTGCATCCGGTTAGACTGGAAGCCGACTCCAAGATAGTTGGGAAAAGGCTAAGCAGATGATGATGACATAAATAGATAGGTAAATATTTTAAAATACTTTGGATATTGAGTACCTATCTGGTTATGGTTTGAAAAAGTTAGAAAGAGACTTTTGAATGAGATTTAAACTTTTGTATCATCTACTAGTTCAGTTTTGTTGTTGTTTATTCTAGTATCTCAGTATTTCTTGTTGTAACTACAATGTACAGGCATTTTTTTTTGAAGTTATACTTCTTTAAGCGCGTTATGAAAAAATTATGAGAGTGAAATTTTAAGATGCGCGCGCATCACTGTCACACAAAATTCACAGGTTGAAGTTAGCTATGGTCTGTGGTTCACGAAGAATGATTGTTTTCCTTTTGAAAACTTTGTGACAGTTTTGTTTTTTATCTTGTTACGCCGAAGAAGTATAACTTCTTACGTGCGTACATAAGTAGGTACACACACACACTTTTTTAAACGTTGCCCCTCACTAGGAGTTACTCCTCTATTGCGGATGCGTTCACAAACATGTAAACTCACATACACAAGACACCCAGACCCGGAATAACTGTCGGTTCCTGTGGGCATCGAACCCGCGACATGCAGCGCAGCCGTCGCATGCTCTACCAGTGCGCCAATCGTGTCGTCAAAATATAGGTATATCAATAAAAAATACAAATAGTCCTCCCATTTATAGGATTAGATTAAATACGAGAAAAAATGTTGATATTTTTAGCATCAAGCAAGAAAAATAAAATACATAAGTACTTACATCAAGTGAGGAGGGTATCGTCTAAAATCATAATCCTTTACAACATCCCCGGGCGGATACATAAAAAGCTTCAGCTTTCACAATAATTTGATTCCGTATAATCGAAATTGAGTCAAACACGAACTGAATATTTTGTTAGGATGTTCCGTAGCTTTATAAGCTGTACTGAGCTTTTCAACTGGCCGTATTGCCATTTTAAGAAATTAAACGCTTTTAAAAAAGCCTGCAATTTCATATTTTTGACATATTTTTTATGGTTCACTTGTAAGCATGAGTAAACTCAAAGATTTTTTGAGTTGACTTAAAATTTTGCATGCATTTAATTTGGATGACAATGCATGGTTAGCTAAGTGTCGTCATTCTAAATCCTTCATTCACATTGTAATTCTATATGGCGGACTCCCAAAGATGGCGGATTAGTTATTTTTTTAATGCATTCCTATTGTAATGATAAGGGTATCAAATGAAAAGGTTTTCTGAGGAAAATTTGTAAAATAAAATAATATCACTCTTTAAACGTGTTTTTTAGTTTCCTTAAATTATTATTTAATAACTAAAGACCTGGTTATTTTTAACCCTTTTGCAGTTTCTCTTAGGATAGGATTGACACGGTCAAGTGTGAGTTGGACTCGCATACGACGGCTCTTTTTTTGTATTTTTTTTTATTTATGTATGTACCTCGGCATTAGAAACCAAATACCACGGAATTAGGAATTCTACATGGGAGTTAGATGCCTCGGATTACAAAATAAAATAACACAATAACGAGAATAACATAATACCAATTGATGAAAATAACACGCCTTTAAGGTAAATGAAGAAATCCTATCCACATAATAAGTTTA
Organism: Polia nebulosa; assembly: GCA_951329385.1. Lineage (NCBI taxonomy): Eukaryota > Metazoa > Arthropoda > Insecta > Lepidoptera > Noctuidae > Polia > Polia nebulosa. The sequence goes on from OX589596.1 coordinate 5,243,210, forward strand.
TATTTACTCCAATCCCTATACAGGGTGTAACGGAAAGGTGTGGTCATATTTTAGGAACTGCATCTGCCCATCGATATGAACAACTTTCATCAAGAAAAGCCGAAGAAATAAAAAAAAAAAATTACCTCCCATACAAATATTGATCAGCTGATGATAACTTTATATGGAAAGTCCAATTTTTTTTGGGAATTTTCTATTTTTTCTTAGAGAAAGTTCTTCATTTCCATGGGCAGAACCGGCTCTTAAAATATGACCACACCTTTCCGTTACACCCTGTATAGAGTACAAGTACCTTACTTGAAAGCTTATTGTGTTCTAGGGTCTCAATTGTGAAGACAAGAATATTCCACGGGATTGTGGCCTGCAAAATCGCTGTAAAGCTTGGCAGGTGAACGAGAAGGGAACCCATTGTAACAAATATGTTATGTTCTAGACGAGTTAAGGTCAGGCACACATATCAACTCTGAAATGGATCGTCATCGTGTCATCTTTCGACTTGTTGTCAAACAGGCGTCAACCTAACGTAAGTAGGCACGTCTAACCAAAGCGGATCACCAGCTCCGGTACGTTGACTCGGCTACGGCTAGGCGACACCGCGCTTACGGCTCGCCGACCGCTGGTTGACCTGGCTGGCACACAGTTTGAATCTGTTTTGTTTGTTTGAAATCTAACCAACAAATTCAATAAAACACGCGCGCAACACGACTGGAATTTATCTTTTGAATGACATGACAGCACGTTCGGCAACAGTAGTGTGCTGCAAGCGCGGGGTTTACGAACCGTAAGCGCGAGGACGACAAGCCGTATGCGCGGGAACTGCAAGTTGACCACGCACTGCACCGCGGTTCGTGAGCTTGTCCGGAGGCGAGGCGATTGCATTACGATTCCGATCAGTGTGCGTTGCAGTAGGGAGTTTCATAAAAAGAATACTGCATGGCTCGAGTTGATACGGTGACGATCCTTGTGTGCTATGACCTTTAACCGCTCGCTACTCATGGGAGTTTTGAACAATGTGAACATTCAGAATGTTCACATTGTTCAAAACGTTCCACTTCACGTTTCGGTCAGGCTAATAAATCTGTGCCCTGTTTTGAGTACGTTGCAGGCCACAGCCCGAATCGACAACATCATCATCATTTCGTCGGCTTTAAAATTTTGTAAAGCTAGGCTCACATCACGGCGTAGGGTGTGTTGTGGAATTATAGTTGTAAACCAGCGACTTGCAAGCCGGTAGTTACCGAAACCAGTGGCTAGAAACGAATAACCAGCCGCTTGATACCGCGTAGATACCCGACTTGAGCATCGAAAAACAATTGATTTTTATTATATTTTTATTGTTAAACTCTTATTAGTAGTACATAGTAGCACTTATTATATTTTGTTTTTTAAATAAACATGGAAGACACCGCTTATGCCTACTAATTTACTTAATTCAGACACGAACAGGAAACTATGAAACAACGATTGTGTTTAGGTGGTGATGTCATTGTTTATGTCTATTAATGTTAAATGTATCCTATAGTAAATAAATGAGAAGAGAAACAACAGAAACAAATAACTAAATTACGAGAATATATCAATGAGATGTAAGCAGCCATTTCCAGCCGCTAGTTATTGATAGAAATCATAATAAAGCAAATGAGAGCCGCTAGGCTAAAAATGTTAGTAACCAGCTTCACATACTCGTATTATATACGTGGGTTACACCATTCGAACGAATACGTAAAGGCCTACGTCATATTACAAGTTTTGCAGCCAACCAACTGCATCAGAAGGCGCCAGGACCCGACACAACCAGTAATGTGAGCCGAACTTTATGCCTGGATGGTCAAAATTAAATATCAGTTTTATTTTTAACTAACTGACCCGGCGAACTTCGTACCGCCTCAATATCAATAAACGAAACCGTTCTCAAGATATCATCAAAAAAGCCGTACCATACACTTTCTTTTTTCGTAAATATTTCGATGTTTTAATAGCTACTCTGCTATTCGGGGCTCAGACAAATCCAATAAATCAAAGATAACAAAAATTAAATTTCAAATTCATCATCATCTTCCTGCCCTTATCCCATGTTACTTGGGGTCGGCGCAACACGTTTTTTTCTTCCATTCTGTCCTGTCAGCCGTCACGCTATCACTAACTCCCTTTTCTTTCATATCACTCCTCACACAATCCATCCATCTTTTATTTGGCCTTCATCTCCCTCTCCATCCATCCACATTTACGAGTATATTCATAACTCTTTTAGTTACATGTGTTTCATCCCTCCTCTTTACATGACCACACCAAGATAAGCGGTTCCCTTTCAACTTTTCTGTGACTGGCGCCACTTTTAAACTACCTCTAATGTACTCATTTCGCACTTTATCCATTCTCGTTACTCCACACATCCATCTCAACATTCTCATCTCCGCCACATGCAGTCTTTTTTCAAAACTTAAATTTCAAATTAAATATGTCAAATTTTTGGTGTAAACCCGACTTTGTTTTATTCATAAAAGATTCGCTTTTTTTTCAATATTTACATCATAATTTATCTTTCAATCCAGTTGCGCATCACCAAAAATAATAAATAACCTATAAAACCCTCTGATGGTCAACTTTTCTTACAATTTACGATTCGACTCGCAAATTACGAGTTTTTACGCATGGCAATACTCGTAATAAACATTACGACTTCAGTGTCAATTTTGTGAATTGACACCACTTTGCAAATTGCGACCAGTAGGCCTTAATGACTGTGAGGATCATTTTTAAACAAATAAAACTGTTTTAATAGGCCCGTTGATGGCTTTGGAGATTCAAGTTTTATTATTTTGCTTGCCTAGCCTCTGCCAACGGCTTTACCCGCGTGTTATTAGTTCTTCCCCCATTATAATTGATAACTATAATCTATTTCTGTGCCAAGTTTCATCCAGACGTGATCAGCCGTTCTGGCGTGATTGAGTAACAAACATCCGTCCAAACTTTCACATTTGTAATATTAGTAGGATTACTATTAATTGAAAGAAATGTATTTATTTTATGAATTATACATCTTTGTGCCATTATGGTAGGTTTATGAGGCAGACTTCATTTTACGTCCTATTTTTAATTAGGAGACAATGCCAGGCTTGATTAAATAGGTACTCTTTACTATCTCTCTCTATACCAATATTCGATTGCGATATTCTAAATTCAACTTTATTTTTAACTGAACTTCATTAACCGAACTTCAAAAAGGATTCCTGGTCAAGGTTAACAATTCCTCGGAAGAATTTATTTTTATGTACGATTACTCGAGGAGCTCGTCTCTAAAGTAATAACAGCCGCACGGGTCGATCCATTAGGTTAAACTACGTTTGCCGGGGTTAGTCCATGGATGAGTGACCATCTTTACATACCGAGACTCCTCCGTGCCTCTTAAAGCACGTTAAGCCGTTGGTCTTGGCTGTCAATCTTGGATTTTTGACAGTCGTTACGGGTCGTCAGAAGCCCGAAAGTCTGACAACCAGTCTTACCAAGGGGTATCGTATCCGCGACAACTCGCGGCTCGGCGGACGGAGCTCCGGCAGGATCTCATGGTGACATGGAGAGAGCGACTGACGCAACCCAGCGCTAGGCACGCTACCATTGAGGCGGTAGTGCCCCTCTTTGAGGCTTGGCTGGAGAGGCGCCATGGCAACCTCACCTTCCGCCTGACGCAGGTGCTCACCGGACACGGCTGTTTCGGGAGGTACCTGTGTCGTGTCAAGGCGGAGGTGACCCCTGAGTGTTTCCACTGCGAGGATCGCCCAGAGGACACGGTGGAGCATACGGTGGAGGTTTGCCCCGCTTGGGCAGAACACCGCCGTGTCCTCGTGGATGCGATAGGCGGCAGCGACCTCTCGCGCCGTGCCCTGGTTCAGGCCATGGTACGGAGCGAGAGGGAATGGGAGGCCGTCTCCTCCTTCTGCGAAGCAGTAATGCTCGCGAAGAGGGAGGCGGCACACGTTAGGGAGACTCAACAACAGCCGAGTCGCCCTAGCGCCCCCAGCCGCGACCGCCGCAGGAGACGCCAGGGGCCGCGAAACGATCTCCGGCCACCGTAGACCCGGGCCTGCGGACGGCGAGTAGTGGGTAACTCGCCGTCCGATCAGCACCAGGCCCGAGAGTCGACGGCGCGTAGTGTTCCACGCGCGCCTCAAAGAGTTGTCAGCAATAGGGACGGGGCCTGCCACGGCCGATGCCTGCCCGGGGGTGGAGGATAAATTTGAAAGAGTTACCTCGCCCCTGGGCACTCAAGGCAGGGAGGAACAGGGGTGGGTTTTAGTCAATAAGAGTCTGACACGCCCTTCCGCTCCACCCTAGAGCGGGAGAAGTCATAGGATGATTTCCCACCCCCCAAAAAAAAAAAAAAAAAGGGGTATCGTATTACGCAGTAACTGGGTTGTGGAAGTCAAATAAGCAGTCGCTCCATGTTAAATACTGGTATTCACCTGAATCCGGGTAGACTGCAATCCGACCCCAAGATAGTTGGGAAAAGGCGCGGGCAGATTGATTATTCGAAGACGCTTGGACCGATTTGAAAAATTATTTTTTTCTTTGAAAGGATATACTTCCCAAGTGGTTCCATGTAAATTTGGTGAAGATTTGATGAAGAACTTCGGAAATAGCCAAGGGAACTCTTCAATAAATGATAGTAAAACTTCCAGAATTGCTGCAAAGTGGTGTAAACAATAAACAGATATGCGATTGCATATCTGTTTATGGTTTACACCATTGGGTACACAGATTTGTATAGTTGACCTTGATACACCCTAATTTCAACAATTATGTTCAAATACCAATTTTTTGGGGATATCAATTCGGGCATATCTTTACTATTTAGTTTTAGATATATGGTGTACAACAACTAAAACAGTTTTGCAAAAAAATACAACCGACTTCCAAAAAAAAAAATGCAAATAACCTTAATTTCGGAAGTCGGTGTCAAATAACGAAGAAACAAAACTAGAAACACCGAATTCTGAAATTAAGGTTATTTTGCATTTGTTTTTGGAAGTACTCGTAGGTTGAATTCTTTGCAAAAAAAAAATTGTCTAATTTAAATTATCATAAAAAATTTGTTACTAATATTGATGAAGGTTGTGAACATAAATGTTGAAAACATTATAAAGATATAGATTATTGGAAGTAGCGAGATAGCCCCAACACATGTGTACTTTACCACTTACAGGGGTTATTTCTAACTCTGTAACGCAGTTGGTGTAATGTTTGAAAAACATTTGATGACCTATAGTCTACATCTGCATCTACACAACATTTAAAGTTTCGACCTACGTCGGTACGTATCTACCTAGTCACATTGATATTCTGTCACACCTACTCATAACTAGCAAGCTGGTGTTCTTGTTCGCATTAATAAACAGACCCAAAACGATATTCTTCATCGTACAAAGCTTTACAAAACGCTTTCAAAATACCAGCGAGCCAACAAGCCGTTTTGAAGGAACACAGACGGAAAGACAACAAATTGTAATTTGTATGATAATGAAGGAGGAACATGGCTGGCGTGACGGGGAACGCTTAGCGATCGCTTTATCTTCGCTTGTCATGATTCAATGACTTTATTTTTTGGAAATTCAAAGTGAGTCATACGGGATAGATACAGGGAATCGGCGATGCGCCACCGGTACATTGAGATAATTCGATCCACACGCACAAAACGTTTTGAGAACACATTCATTGTGCGTACAGCTAGGGAGTGGAATTTCCTGCCGGAGTCTGTTTCCCAATTGCTACAACCTGGGAGTCTTTAATTCAAGAGTGAATAGGTTACTTTTAGGCAAGCGTGCTCCATCTTCCACCACATCATCGCTTATCAGGTGAGATAGTGGTCAAAGGAGTGCCTATAAAAAAAATCGGAAATATCGTGTCTTCGGTATGAGCCTGAAAAAATGTTGTACAAAGTAGTCCCCAATTGTCAAAGTTCAATTTACCTACCTATTGGCGCATTAATTATAGTATCAACCTTTGATTATAGCATTTCGAAGAGATTTTAAAACAAAGAAGTAATCTTTGTGTCGGTGCTTCTTCTCAAGGTAGTCAGCTAGGAAACACCGGTCTCATTTAGCGTGGGGTGAGAAATCATCCAATGACATCTCCCGCTCTGGGTGAAGCGGGAAGGCATGTCAGACTATTACTGAACAAAACCTACCCCTGTTCCTTCCCTGCCCTGAGTGCCCAGGGGCGCGGTAACTCTGTTTCTAATTTATCCACAACCCCTGGGCAGGGCCTCATCTAGCTTAAGCTAACAAATATAATATTGACGAGTAAAAATGTTATTTAGGCACTTGTCCCACCGCCAACGATGAGCGAGTAGCGAGTAGAGCTTCAAACTATAAACGAGTTGGCGAGCAGCGAGTAGCGAGTGTGTAGATCCGATAGTTTTGTCCCTAGTCTTTAAGCGAGCGACAAACTTGTGGAGCTACTCCTCGCCAGCAGTGTGAACAGTCGGCGATCAACTATTAATATAATTATGCATCTCTTTTTACCAGACTTCAAAAAGAAGGAAGTTATCAATTCGGATGTTTGTATTTTTTTTTTATGTATGTTCGGGCATAATTCCGTCATAAATAAATATTGATGGATTTGCAAAATTATTATTTTTTGTTTGAAAAGGGTTTGTTACGAAATGGTCCCATTTAAATTTCATATTGATCTGATGATGGGTTTTGGACAGACAACGGAACTCTTCAAAAGTTGACAGTAAATCAACCACGATTGCTGCGAGCGTACGTCTATGAATTGTTAATGGGGAACCACAACTAAAAAGTGAAAACTAAAAAACTTTTTTTAACAAAATAGAACCGACTTCCTAAAAAACTGCAAAATAACTTTAATTTCGGAAGTCGGTGTCAAAATAAGAAGACACAAGACCAGAAACACCGACTTTCGAAATTATAGTTATTTTGCACTTTTTGTGGAAGTCGGTTCCATTTTTTTGTAAAAAAGTTTTTGTTTACACGGAATGTATATCTTTTGTACGTTTCTTGAGCGTCAAAATAGCCGATAGTTAGTAGCTTCTTCGCCGGCGGCGAGACAACTGCCTTATATTATCGTATTTATGAAATAAAAATCATTTATCACTAACAGTGTGCAGTTTAAACCAAATATTGTAACTAAGACTTTCCAAAAAGAATTTACTGGAAAACGTTTGTTTTTCATTTAAAATGACAATGCCACGTTTCCATCCATGTTTCCATGTTACTGTAGTAAACCCGTTAAATTTAACAAAAATAAATAATTTTGAGTGAGCAGTGGTGGCCCAGTAGTCGGTAACGGCTGCGACTTACAAGTTGTAGGTCGTGAATTCAAACCCAGGCAGGCGCTTTACTTTGTGTAAATTATTTCATCACCATTGCTCTCAAAACGGTAAAGGAAAACATCGTGAGGGAACCGAAATGTCCTAGAACCAAAAACCTCGAAGGCTTGGTGAATGTCACATCCACTAACCCGCATTGGAACTGCGTGGTTGATTACTGCCCACACTCTCTCACAGAGAGGAGGCCTGTGCCTCAGCAGTGGGGACATTAAAAGGCTGATGATGATGAAATAATTTTCGATCACCAAAACATTTTTCCTTGCATGTTGGTTATGGCAAAATCAGCTAATTTTTACGGCCTTTAAGTTTTACAGGTGTTAAGCTCATACGACGTATTCGTATAAGTCTAAGAGTGGTGGCTTGTCACGTTGCGGAGGTCAGGGAGTGGCACGTAGAGGAGGTTCGTAGAGGACGACCGTAGATGAGGAGTTGAATGAAGATAAACACACGACGAGTTAAGATAAGACGTATATTTTAGTATTCACGGATGGCTAAATTATAAGTAGCACTCGTTAATCGTACGTTCACCATACACTGTGACTAGGTACATATTTAAATTTTATTATTGTCAGGATACATGCCTGAGAAGGCAAGTATTATTTGAATTTGAAATTAAAAAAGGTAGGAAAGAACGTAATTTGGAATAGAGGTCATAAAATAAACAAGGCTTTACTGCCTTGTCACAGGCTGATACACACAAACATAATAATTAGACATTCACAAAGTGGTGTTTTTGTCTTTTGAGGGTATTTGATCAGCCAGATGTGTCAACTAGTCTAAGATGGTCCCACATTTTTGCTTTGTTTGTGATTTATTACTGTAAGTTATTTATGAATCTTTGCATGCTTCGTCAGTAGACGACAATTTATTTGTAAAAAAATTAATCTGTTTAAATAAAATTCAGTCCTGACTGACTGACTGACTAACTGATATATCAGTCCTATTTTACGTGAACGAACTATGTGATATGAAGCTAAATAATGCAAAAATTGTAGCTTTTGCTGACGACACAGCGGTGGTCTTTCACGGCAATAATTGGGATGAAGTGACGAATTTAGCAGAAATAGGACTCCGAACTATGCTTATTTGGCTAAACGCAAATAAACTTACTATAAATCTTAATAAAACGGAATATTTAACTTTCTCAATAACTTAAACTAAATTACTTATACTTAGAACAAGACAAATCAAAGCCAATATCTGTCGTGATGTACATAGTACAAACAGTACTAGTAATTGTAACTGTACTCATTTGAAACCTGCTCCAAATGAGTACAGTTACAATTACTAGTACTATGCACGAATAAAATATTTAGGTGTCTGGGTAGACGAAAATCTCAACTGGCATATGCATACTGAGCTCTTATCCAATCGTTTAAGAAAGTTAATGCTTATCTTCAAAAGGGTTTGCCATATAGAAGACAAGCACACCTTGAAGATCATTTACCAATCATTATGTAATACCATTCTCGAATATTGCATATCCGTCTGGGGCGGGACTCATAAATCACATCTCATAACTGTTGAACGATCACAAAGAGCAGTACTTAAATTCCTTACAGGCAAACCTAGACTCTACCCTACATCCACTCTTTATAAAGAGATAGGAGTTCTTACTGTACGGCAACTATTTATCTTACGCAACCTTAAGTACGCCCACTCAACTATTCCAAAATGTACATCTAATCATAATTACAGATGAAGACAGTATGACATCTTCCAAATAACACCGCATAACACAGTATTTGCCAAACGTCATCCCTACATGGCAGCTCCTCGTCTGTACAATAAAATCAGTAAAAAAAAATACCCTGTACATATAAACAAATTTTAAGTTTAAAAAAACAATAAAAGCCTTCCTCGAACCATTAGACTACTCAGAAACTGAACGACTATTTTATGTACCCACCTGATCTATTTCAAATCCTACCAATCATGAATCAGTCATGCCCCATTTATTATTTAGCCACACACACACTGACAACCTCACAATTCTACACTCTCCCTCACACTTGCACTCATACACTCACACACACATATACATATTTAATCAAACATGTTAAACTAGTGACTTAAAATGTTTACACCAAATTTATTATTTTACTTTTCTTATTTTTTATTATCTACAATAGAATTATAATTAAATAAATACGGACTGTTAAACTATAATTGTAAATTAGGCCAACTGCGATGTCTACTGTCACTTATAGCACAGGAAATCCTATTTTAAGTGACAGAGTTTTGTTGTTGTACTCCTTTTATGTTTTGAACCACTAAACGTATTTTTTTTGTATCAACGCACAGCCTAAACCGCTTGTCCTACTATAGACACATGACATTTGGAGAGTGTGTTCTTTGTGAAGAGTAAGTTATGGTTACGTTACTAAAAACGGGTTTATTGAAATTCTAATCTCGGTCTAAGTGAACTGTATCATGTTCTTGTGAGAAAAGAAGATTCTTTAAACCTATTTAATGATAAGAAAATCTACATTCAGAAAAGATAGTTGCCTTACTACAGAGCCTAGGGACTTGGTTCACTATAAGTCAATGAATATTAACTTGTTACGGAGTTTAACGTTATTTGCGAGACGCTTTTTAAAAGGTATTTTTCTCAGAGCTCTTCTAATTTGATTGTAATTAAGGTTGTTAGTTAGTGGTCCCCTGACAGTTTAACTTTACTTGAGGCGGGGGCCCCAGTGTAGCTTGACAGCTTCCTTTAAATAGTTATAAGTGATGGTATCTTTTTTATCGAGTTAAGTTTATGGTGTTACTAATTAATTATGTTTAGTCGGCTTATTGGACGCAGATGTGATTAGCATCAGTTTTTGCATTGTGAAACTGTATTTTGACTTCCGCTTGATAGATTGATGATAACGATATTTAATATCTAGAATATAATATATATATATATATATACATTTTTAACCGACTTCGAAAAAGGAGGAGGTTATCAAATCAGATATTTTTTTCAGGTTTAATCAGGTATTTTTTTTTTTTTTTTTTGTGTATGTTCGGGCATAACTCCGTCATAATTATATTGACGGATTTGCAAAATTCTTTATTTGTTCGAAAGGGGTTTATTCTGAAATGGTCCCATTTAAATTTAAAAAAAGATCTGATGATGGGTTTCGGAGACAGACAACGGAACTCTTCAAAAATTGACAGCAAATCAACCGCGATTGCTGCTGTCGTATGTCTATGAATTGTTAACACAGTTTAATGGGGAACCACAACTAAAAACTGAAAAATAAAAAACTTTTTTACAAAAAAATAGAACCGACTTCCAAAAAAAGTGCAAAATAACTTTAATTTCGGAAGTCGGTGTCAAAAAACGAAGACACAAAACAGAAACACCGACTTCCGAAATTAAAGTTATTTTGCACTTTTTTTGGAAGTCGGTTCTATTTTTTTGTAAATAAGTTTTTTTTAGGACTGATATTCACATAATTAGGCTTCTGAAAATGCAAAACTATTTCATTATTATTGTATTTTCAGGGTTCATGATAATTAAGTACTTAAAATACGCGCTTGGACGTGGAATATGGACACCAGCCCGATTGTATATCATCATCATTTCAACCGAAAGACATCCACTGCTGGACAAAGGCTTCCCACAAGTGTCGCCACAACGACTGGTCATGTGTGCGTCTCGCATCTATCGGATTCCCGTGACCCTCACCAGGTCATTGGTGCACTATGTGTGAGGCCTTTCAACGATACGTCTTCCAGTACGTGGTCGCCACTGCGGAACTTTTCGTCCCTATCGATCATTTGTTCTGCAAGCAACGTGCCCTGCCCACTGCCACTTAAGTTTGGCGATTCATCTGATTATACTACCAATACAATAATGAAGACCTTTTAAATCGTAACTTTTGTAGGCTTTTCAACAAACTGACACAGTTAGAAAGAAAAGAAAAGAAAGAAAAATTGTTTATTTTGCACAGATAATATAATGCACATTACAGAAAAATAGATTAATAATATAAACATACAACAATGCTAAAAGCCTCGTATTCAACCAATGTAAGTCTTCTGTTCATTGCCTAATATCTGGGTCCGCCAACAACCGTACGTACTCATGTTTCAAAACGAGCCATTATAAAACAGATAAGAACCTAATAGAACGTACGCATAAATAACTTTATTCTTTATTTCATTATCAATACGTCCCGGCAAAATATCGAATATCCTTAATAAACTTGAGTTCATAAAGAAAAAATAAAATAAAGGAACGACAAAGCATCTTTTCCCATTACCTCATTCCCAATAAATTCAATAAAACCTTACAAAAATAAGGGGAAAATGTCAGAATGGGTTCTGCACGTGTGAATTCTATAATCGGGGTCTCATGTCACTTTGTAATGAGTTTATTTTCAGGGCTGGAAAAGATAAAAGGCTTTGAGTTTCGATATTGAAAGGTCTGAATTAAGGTTCGTGGGAAACTCACTCACGTTCTTGCGATGTAAAAATACCTAATATATTCGAGCCTAAAACGATTTAGATCGTTATCTTTGAAGCGAGAAAAAGACCAAACTAAGCTTAAGTTTGGTCCTATAGTTTGGTAACACGCATATTTTTATGTTTTCTTAGAGCTTACTTTTATACTTTCTGCTAATCTGAAAAAAATAAATCAAAATTTTAGTTCTCAAGAATGTGTGTTTAGCGCTGAATTGTAATTTTCCATTGCATTGTTCAAAATCACTTGATTGGAGATATTAAAGCACAGTTTGCTTACAAATGTCGTTCTCTAGAATTCCAACGCTTTCCTAATATTATTGTTAAATATTGCAGAGTTAATGAAGGTGACGTTTGAAAAATAAAATAGAGTAGAATAGGAAGTACCGAATCGATTGTTTGAGAGTGATTCAAGAAGGGTCCGCCGCAGAGGATGCAAGTATGTGTTAGCTAAAAATGTAACAGTTTACAGTGCGGTACTAGTCTTTAATTTCATACACCACACACGTACTGCTGCTGAGCAGTTAACGTACCTCTACAAGCTCCTTTTTTTTTTTTTTTTAGGTGGGTGGGAAATTATCCCATGACTTCTCTCTCTTCAGCTCTGGGTGGAGCGGGAGGGATGTCAGACTTTTACTGACTAAAACCCACCCCTGTTCCTTCCCTGCCTGAGTGCCCAGGGGTTTTTTTTTTTTTTTTTTTTTGGGGGGTGGGAAATCATCCAATGACTCTTTCCGCTCTGGGGTGGAGCGGAAGGGCGTGTCAGACTCTTACTGACTAAAACCCACCCCTGTTCCTCCCTGCCCTACGCGCCCGGGGGCGAGGTAACTCTTTCGAATTTATCCTCCACCCCCGGGCAGGCACTGGCCGTGGCAGGCCCCTTCCTTTGCTGACAACTCTTTGAGGCGCGCGTGGAACACTACGCGCCGTCGACTCTCGGGCCTGGTGCTGATCGGACGGCGAGTTACCCGCTACTCGCCGTCCGCAGGCCCGGGTCTACGGTGGCCGGAGATCGTCTCGCAGCCCCCGGCGTCTCCTGCGACGGCTGCTGCTGGGGGCGCTAGGGCGATTCGGTCTCTGTTGAATCTCCCTAACGTGTGCCGCCTCCCTCTTCGCGAGCATTACTGCTTCGCAGAAGTTGGAGACGGCCCCCCATTCCCTCTCACTCCGTACCATGGCCTGAACCAGGGCACGGCGCGAGAGGTCGCTGCCGCCTATCGCATCCACGAGGACACGGCGGTGTTCTGCCCAGGCGGGGCAAACCTCCACCGTATGCTCCACCGTGTCCACGGGGCGATCCTCGCAGTGGAAACACGCAGGGGTCACCTCCGCCTTGATACGACACAGGTACTTCCCGAAACAGCCATGTCCGGTGAGCACCTGCGTCAGGCGGAAGGTGAGGGCGCCATGGCGCCTCTCCAGCCACTCCTCAAAGAGGGGCACTACCGCCTCGATGGTGGCGTGCCCAGCGCTGGGTTGCGACAGTCGCTCTCTCCATGTCACCATGAGATCCTGCCGGAGCTCTGTCCGCCGAGCCGCGAGTTGTCGCGGCAGCGGAGTTTCGCCCCGGTGTTTAGCCTCCTCGCGCCACTCGTACAGGTGCGCGAGGATTTTTGCCTCCAGATCCCACGGTGACAGTCCGGCAAGGAGGCTCGCCGCCTCACGGGAGATCGTGCAGTATCCGCGGATGATGCGGATGGCCATGACCCTCTGGGCCGCGTTCATCTGGCGCGTTGAACGCTGCGTCAATGAACGCGCCCACACCGGTGCCCCGTAGAGGGCCATGGACCGCACGATCCCCGCGTAAAGCCTCCGGCAGGAGGCGTTTGGCCCCTTCAGATTGGGTAGGAGCCGCTTCAAGGCGGCCCCGGCCCTGTCCAATCTGGGAGCCAAACGTCGAAAATGCTCGACGAAGTTCCACCGGCTGTCGAGGACGAGTCCCAGGTACTTCATCGTACCCTCGACGCCGATGCGAACCCCTCCTACCGTGATCTGGGAACCCTCCGGTGGCTCGTTCCGATAGCCATGAAAGCACATGGCTTCGGACTTGTGCAAAGCCACCTCGAGTCCCAGAGTGCCCAGGGGTGCGGTAACTCATTTTCAGAATTTATTCGCTACCCCTGGGCATACCTCTACAAGCTCCTGAACCCTTGAAGCCCCGAAGCCTTCACAATATACAAACAACGCGAACACATGGCCAGTGTTAGTCGGGACGCTCTTACTATTTCCATGCAACAGTTCTATGCCTGGGGTCTTTTTGGCAGACATGTTGACGGTTGGGAGAATTGGCTGGTAGATTCGGTTTCTTGCGAATGTCGTAATCTTCTAATACCTAAAAATCTTGTGTCAAGGTGTTTGTGGTTGCACTCCTCCCAAAAGGCTCAACCGATTTTAATGTTTTTTTTTTGTATATTTGGTAAATTATGAAAAAGTTCGTAAAGTATTTTTCACCCTCCTTACCCCCACCCTCCATTTTTTAATCACAGAACAACGTTTGCTGGGTCTCCTAGTAAATACATAAGATACAACCTACAACCATATTTGCATATTTAATTTATTTGTTTCCTCGTCATCCTTTACGATTCATTCCAACACATAGTTGGGAAGCAATACTCGTATTTACCACAAAATATTGTACTAACTTTTAATATCCTTAAATTTAGAAACCTATCAGTAAAAAACACTTTTCCAAAATAAAATATTAATTTATTTCCACAGCTTCGCACCTGAAGCTCATGTCACAGGAACCATGCATATTTCTGGAATAAAAACTAACCTATCGCACTGAGCAGTAGTTTCAAAAACAGATTAATACTTTTATAGTTATGATAATTCATAATCTGACTATTTAAAATTATAGGACAATTTATTTAAAATTTATTATTTGTTGTTTAATTAAATTTATAGTTTATGTGACTGTTTTATAAATAATAATTTTAACTTTTTTAATGACCGTTTTATAATTTTATATGCCACAAAGGCCGAACATGACGGATCTATTTTTTTATGTAGAACCTGCATTCCTTATATACTCATGTTTCTACAAATAAATGTCTTGTCTTGTCTTGTCTTATGGATTACGTAACACCAACAACAAAACACTAGAGCCATGGAGTCCGAGTGCTCATCGAGTTTTTCGGGACATCAGCAACCAGTTACTAGACTCTTCACGTACCTACCTAGTTTAGTCGTCTTTTTAGCCCAAAGGTTAATTGGTAGAGAATACCTTGTTGCATTAAGTCCGCCTATGTACTTACCACTATTGTACATGAAGTTTAAATAAATAAATTTTGGAGAACGGGCGGGTGTGGCCCAAGTGGCGTCGGAGCATGACGCTATATTTTTTTGAAAGTTCATTTACTAAGCTTACTTTTTTTGTACGGGTGCAAAAAAATCTATCCTGGGAGAAAAAAGTTACAGTGTATATTAAAATACTCATATATCGAGCTATTTTCAACTATTTCAATATGCCTAGCCTTTTCCCAACTACCTTGGGGTCGGCTTCCAGTCTAACCGAATGCAGCGAGATCTCTACAACACAGTTACTGGGTAATTCGATACCCCTTTTTTTTTGGTAAGACTGGTTGTCAGACTTTCGGGCTTCTGACGACCCGACACGATTGTCAAAAATCAACGATTGACAGCCCCGGCAAGCGTAGCTTAACGTGATGGATCGACCCGTGCGGCTGTTATTACTTTAGCCATGAGCTCCTCTTATAATGTATATTCTAAACTCATATATTTTCAACTATTTATTAATTAAATCCATTTATTTTAATCCTTTTAAGTTTGATGTTGCCAAACATCTATGAAGACAGCCGGACGGGCTGCACAATTTCTGGATCAAATGGTTTCAAAGGTCGCACACTCGATTGGCAGCTCAGTTCCAGTCTGCCTTAGAGTCAGGGTCGCTGCCCCAGGTTCTTACGACAGGAATAACCCACCTGCTCCATAAATCAGGTAGTACTGCAGAACATAATAATTATAGACCGATCACGTGTTTACCGACAGTCTATAAAATGCTTACATCCATTCTGAGAGCTAAAATTAACATCCATATTAATAAAAATCTATGCGTGGTATTAGAAAGCGAGAAAAGATGCAACGCGGGCGCAGCTCAGTAGTCCGTTCCCCTTCCTTCTGCTCAATAAATCGGCTCAATCAGGAGCCACTAGATATGAGTCGTACTTGCAAAATCGAGTACCCATTGTACGTCCAACTTTAGACAACAGCGCCAAAAACCAGCGTTCGAGATACTTTGAAGTATTTTCTATCTGCATCGAAAATTGATCCTTAAAGTCATGACGATAAGGAGTACAATCACGTATGCAGGATACTTCTAACTTCTAAGTCTTGTTGGAAGAAAAATACTTGTGTTTACAAAGAAATACTTCCAAACCTAAAAAGTAAAAATACCAAAGTACTTTGAAGTACATAGGTATTTTTACTCTAGCCTTCAAGCCTTGTTGGAAGAAAGAACACTTGCTTAAAATACTGATCGTTAAATCGTCGAGGAAGTCGGCTAAAGAAATACTTCTAACCAAACCTTTTAAGAAAAATACTTAAATGGGTACTTGCGTAGAACATTGCAATATCTGTAACTTATGGGTGATACACCAATCGATCTATCGACGTTGATCGATTGATGTAATAGCTTTGGCTGATCGACGGATCGACGTTGATCGATTAATGTAATAGCTTTGGCTGATCGACGGATCGACGTTGATCGATTGATGTAATAGCTTTGGCTGATAGACGGCTACCGGTCGATAAAATATCGATCGGTCGACGACGACTTATCCGTTCTACCATCGATCGACGCTCGATTGATTGGTGTACGTAGTAGAAACTATTGATCGACGTCGACTACTTCATTCTACCATCGATCGACGATCGATCTGTTGGTGTAATAGTAACCATCGATCGACGTTGACTAATCCATTCTACCATCGATCGATATCGAATGACATCGATCGACGATTGGTCGATTGGTGTAATAGTAACTATCGATCGACGTCGACTAATCCATTCCACCATCGATCGATGGCATCGATCGACAATTGATCGATTGGTGTAATAACACTCTAATATAAAATAAACGGAGCAAGCAGCCTGCCGAGTAAAATACTTTGAATTCTCAAGTCTTGTTGAAAGGAAAACACTTGCATAGTCTATTGATCCGTAACTTAACAAAAATAAGGAGCAGAATCGCGTGTACAAATAAGGCACTTGCTCGGCGTAATTGCAAGTAAATACCTGGTGTAAAGACCTAGTAGGTCTTTAGTAGTTCTTTAGTAGGTTTTGGCGGGATTTTTTCGAGTGAAATTCTGTGGCTGTTCTAATTATTCGCAAATCGGCGTTTTTTTGTCCACTGTTTACCGGCTGTTTTTAATTAATGTAATTGATTTCTTTCTGGTGACCTTGGCGTGTTTACCTGAACTGTCCGATTTTGACAGTGGACGAATAATTAATAGATAAAAAAACGTCGATTTGCGAATAATTAGAACAGCCACAGAATTGCACTCGAAAAAATCCCGCCTAAAACTCTAGGTGCGTATACGTACGCGACTAGGTCTTTACATTAGGTATTTACTTGCAAGTACGCCGAGCAAGTGCCGAACAGAAATACTCGCAATACCTACAAAGTATTTTACTCTTCTACTCGCTCCGTCGACTCTCGCCGCAATTCTGCTTTTTATTGTATTTAGTTACGGATCAATGTTCTATGCAAGAATTATTATTTTAAAGGTTTGAAGATTTTTATTTGTACACGCGATTCTGCTCCTTATTTTTGTTAAGTTACGGATCAATAGACTATGCAAGTATTTTCCTTTCAACAAGACTTGAGAATTCAAAGTATTTTACTCGGCAGGCTGCTTGCTCCGTTTATTTTATATTAGGGTGTTATTACACCAATCGATCAATTGTCGATCGATGCCATCGATCGATGGTGGAATGGATTAGTCGACGTCGATCGATAGTTACTATTACACCAATCGACCAATCGTCGATCGATGTCATTCGATATCGATCGATGGTAGAATGGATTAGTCAACGTCGATCGATGGTTACTATTACACCAACAGATCGATCGTCGATCGATGGTAGAATGAAGTAGTCGACGTCGATCAATAGTTTCTACTATGTACACCAATCAATCGAGCGTCGATCGATGGTAGAACGGATAAGTCGTCGTCGACCGATCGATATTTTATCGACCGGTAGCCGTCTATCAGCCAAAGCTATTACATCAATCGATCAACGTCGATCCGTCGATCAGCCAAAGCTATTACATTAATCGATCAACGTCGATCCGTCAATCAGCCAAAGCTATTACATTAATCGATCAACGTCGATCCGTCGATCAGCCAAAGCTATTACATTAATCGATCAACGTCGATCCGCCGATCAGCCAAAGCTATTACATCAATCGATCAACGTCGATAGATCGATTGGTGTATCACCCATAAGTTACAGATATTGCAATGTTCTACGCAAGTACCCATTTAAGTATTTTTCTTAAAAGCTTTGGTTAGAAGTATTTCTTTAGCCGACTTCCTCGACGATTTAACGATCAGTGTTTTAAGCAAGTGTTCTTTCTTCCAACAAGGCTTGAAGGCTAGAGTAAAAATACCTATGTACTTCAAAGTACGTTGGTATTTTTACTTTTTAGGTTTGGAAGTATTTCTTTGTAAACACAAGTATTTTTCTTCCAACAAGACTTAGAAGTTAGAAGTATCCTGCATACGTGATTGTACTCCTTATCGTCATGACTTTAAGGATCAATTTTCGATGCAGAAAGAAAATACTTCAAAGTATCTCGAACGCTGGTTTTTGGCGCTGGTGTCTAAAGTTGGACGTACATGGGTACTCGATTTTGCAAGTACGACTCATATCTAGTGGCTCCTGATTGAGCCGATTTATTGAGCAGAAGGAAGGGGAACTTACTACTGAGCTGCGCCCGCGTTGCATCTTTTCTCGCTTTCTAATACCACGCATAGATTTTTATTAATATGGATGTTAATTTTAGCTCTCAGAATGGATGTAAGCATTTTATAGACTGTCGGTAAACACGTGATCGGTCTATAATTATTATGTTCTGCAGTACTACCTAATTTATGGAGCAGGTGGGTTATTCCTGTCGTAAGAAACTGGGGCAGCGACCCTGACTCTAAGGCAAACTGGAACTGAGCTGCCAAGCGAGTGTGCGACCTTTGAAACCATTTGATCCAGAAATTGTGCAGCCCGTCCGGCTGTCTTCATAGATGTTTGGCAACATCAAACTTAAAAGGATTAAAATAAATGGATTTAATTAATAAATAGTTGAAAATATATGAGTTTAGAATATACATTATAAGAGGAGCTCATGGCTAAAGTAATAACAGCCGCACGGGTCGATCCATCACGTTAAGCTACGCTTGTCGGGTCGTCAGAAGCCCGAAAGTCTGACAACCAGTCTTACCAAAAAAAAGGGGTATCGAATTACCCAGTAACTGAGTTGTAGAGATCTCGCTGCATCCGGTTAGACTGGAAGCCGACCCCAAGGTAGTTGGGAAAAGGCTAGGCATATTGAAATAGTTGAAAATAGCTCGATATATGAGTATTTTAATATACACTGTAACTTTTTTCTCCCAGGATAGATTTTTTTGCACCCGTACAAAAAAAGTAAGCTTAGTAAATGAACTTTCAAACAAAATCAGCGTCATGCTCCAACGCCACTTGGGCCAGAGCCCATACAAAAATGTCCGATCTCCAACTTGCTTTTAAATAATTTGATAATAGATCCCGAGATAATTACAGTGTGTATTTTTTTTTTATAATTCACTTAAGTATTTGTTAATTTATTTATGATTTGAATTTTATTCATTTTTACCCTAACAGATTCATAATTGTACTTCGCTATACGCCTTTAAGTAACATCAAAAATACTATGGAATGCAACAAATGAGTATGACTTCCATCTGTTTTCATGGTCTGCATGAACTCTTTTAAAACTAAAACGTTCCTATAAGTCTTTAGTGGATTTAAAAATACTTACTGTTGGGGCGACTGCTGGTAAAGTATAAAGTACGATGTACTCACTTTTCCTTGACCACAAGCTGTATCTCAGCGACACATCGTGTTACTGATATATAATATATGTATAGCGCATATATACGCTCCCGCGATGCATGAAGCCTACGTGACGCATCACGCCTACGCGACGCATCAAGCATTCGCGACGCATGACGCCTATGTGATGCATCACACCTACGGGAGGCGCAACGCGCACGGGACGCATCACGCACCCGCAATCCATCTCGAGCCTGCGGTGCATCACAGCGTCTTAAACTCTTGCGGTTTCTCGACTCACTCAACTCATCAGGAGGCTTCCAGTCACTTGGTGACGAGCCACTCGGCTTTCTCACACGTTGTCGTGAATTTGTTTTGCGAGTCATCAATACTGAAAATACATAAACTACAACAAGTGGGTGTTCTTTATTTATTTACCTAAGCATGTCTTTATATCGACATTCTTACGGTACTTATAGTATCCCTATGGATATGAGACACAAGAAGAAGAGAAAAAAAAATACTTAAACAAAAAATATTTTTACAAATACCCATTGAAATTAATTTCTAGTTCAGCTTGGATGCTATCAACCACTCATTCTTATACCAGCGATTGAATGTTCTTCATTGTAGACACTACTAGGTAAAGAAAAACATTTTTGAATAGAACGAAAAATAAATAAAAGTAACCAATTTCATCATCATCATTTCAGCCGAAAGACGTCCACTGCTAGACATAAGCCTCCCCAAAGTGTCACCACATGGACCGGTCCTGTGCGTAACTAATTTAATCATGAAATAATACACAATTTAAATATTTATTGTGTCGTCTTTTATGGGCGTTCAGTCCTTCAACGAGGGCGATTAATTTTGGTCGCTATCCCGGTTATATCACACTTGTGAGCTATAAAATCAAGGAAAATTAAAATAAAGAAACAATTTCATTCACAATATTTTATTACGTCCTCACAAAATCACTTTATGCGCTGTGTACTGTTCAACTGCTCGACGACAACTGATCCACCAAAAGCTCACACTACTTCCTACCACATGCTTTTTACACCGTTAAGAGAATAGGTTGGCATTATTGACAAAACATGGCGTGCAACCGATAGTAGTGTGTACGATTATACAATAATGTTATAATAATTATTACGAACTGTAATTAAATTTAAACGCACTATATTAATTCAAACATAATTTAATATTGTGATTGACCAAACAAAATCATCTAAAAACAAGTTATCAGTTCCGGAAGTTAGTTAGACTCTTGAAGATAGAATTTCTAACAGTATAATGTCGCATGGTGGCTGGTAGCAGATGGATGAGAGTTGCCGAGAACCGAGCTGAATGGCGTGCAATTGGAGAGGCCTATGTCCAGCAGTGACCTGGCTTTAGGCTGATGATGATGATGAAGTATATTGTAGTTATATTCTGTTGTAAATAAAATCCTACGTAGTACATAACACCAAACATACACATCATATTACATTAGTTTAGACAACGAATTCTAAACTGTACCACCAACACCGCGAAACATTTTTAATCAACCTTAAACACAAACTCACACCATGACACAGAGGCATATAGCGGCACACATAAATATTCCAAATACCCTCCACATTCATATTCAGCTCGCCACACAGTAATTCGTTCTGAGATGAACGTTGTGTCGTCTCCTGTCAGTCCCCTGCTAGCCAGGGGACTGAGAGACAGATATTATTGCGCCAGGGTGATTATGACCCGTTATGAGATGGCCAGGGGATTTTGTTAGATAAAGGGCTTGCTTAATTTTGTGTTAGGTTTTATCTCATGGGTTATAATACGTATGGTAAGTTAGCTGGAAGCGAGGAATAAATGGGGTTTAATGTGATTTTTAATTTTGTTTTTGTAAAGGCACCGACCTAATGTTTTTTTTTATCATTTAAAGAGAATGGTATTTAGAATGAGTTATAAAACAAAAAAATACTTATCATCGCACATAAATAGAAGGATTTTTGGTTCAGACATTCAAGATGGCAAGGAAACATTCTACCTATTAGTTATTACTATTGTTCAAAAGTCAAATGTAAGGGATTGGCCACGTGATAGGTATTCCGGTAGCACAAGTCAATCCCAGAAATTTTGGACTTTTTAACAATAATGACATGACCCTAAGTAATCTTAAAACTGGTTTGAAAATGGGCGGTAAAATATTCCTACACACTACTTAGCTCCTTTCTTTTTTTAATATGACCATAAAAAGTTCTCTATCCAAGGTCACGAAGCACGTGACGTGACATTAATTCAAACAAAGCTGCCGATGTCTGCTCCAGCTATTACTTATGTGAGCCTCTCCCATATTGCGACGACTCAGTTACATTATCCCTTTTTCGCGGAAGCTACATTGTATGTAGCTGTCATTTTGACACTACATTTTTTTTTGTTTGGCAAATCTTCAAATAACTTCTCCTGCTCTGGGTGGAGCGGGAGGGCGTGTCAGAGTCTTACTGACTGAAACCCACCCATGTTTCTTCAGTTGCCTACTCTTTACTCAAACATAGCCGCAACCCAGTCCCTACAAGGTCGTGACTCTACACTGCGTTCGTGTTTTAGTTTCCGAACTTGTATACAAATGTGTGATTTTGCTAAACAAAGATTCTATTAATCAGCTTTTTTAGGGTTTTATTGCTGTCACTCACGTGTCCGTCTGTCTGTTCGTCGTATGTCACACAGGTTTTACTGCCAAACGGTTGGAGCTACAGTCTTGAAATTTTCACAGTATAGACATCTTGTTGACCCAAAGCCAGACAAATAGTCACAAATACATTTCGTAAGGAACCCTAAATGTGCTAATTCTGACACGCACTTGGCCGCTTTTTCTAAGTTGGGGTCGGGTTCCAGTGTAATCGCATTTAGCTGAAATCCAGTATTTTACATGGAGCAAATGCCTATGCCTGACCTTCACAACCCAGTGACTGGTTAATAGAATTCCCCTTTACAAGACTGGTAACAGAGTGAAACAAATTTGATGCCCACTGGTGAAGTTCAGTTTGGGCTACAATTTCAAAGAATTTTACGAATTTTTCAATAGTTTAAACATTCTGAAATCAATTTGCCAAAAACTTTTATAAAAATAATCAATCAATCTGCCTAGCCTTTTCCCAACTATCTTGGGGTCGGCTTCCAGTCTTACCGGATGCAACTGAATAGCAGTATTTTACATGGAGCGACTGCCTATCTGACCTCCGCAACTCAGTTACTGGGTGATACGATACATCTTAGTAAGACTGGTTGTCAAAGTTTTGGGCTTATGACTACCCGTAACGACTGTCAAAGATCCACGATTGCCAGCCGGGACCAATGGCTTAACGTGCTTTCCGAGGCACGGAGAAGTCTTGGTATGTAAAGAGCAGTAGCTTAACCTGATGGATAGACCCGTGCGGCTGTTATTACTTTAGCCACGAGCTCCTCATTTGTTTAAAAAAAATCCTTTGGAAACGACGATTTGAATAGATTTTAGATTCATGCAGTGTTTGTTCTGCTGACGAGGGTCAGTTCATTACATGTGCTCAGATTAATTATATCACGTATTGTTCGTTTGTGTGGTGTGTTAAACTCGTTAGAGCGAAATTAAATTTAAAAGAATTGGATGTGCGGTTTTCTAAATATAAATGAGTGTAATTTAGATTGGATTTACTGTCTCAATTTTTAACCAACTTTGTGAGAGTAAGAAGTTTTATGTTCAACTGTGTGTATATTTTAAGTACATTTACCGATTTCTCGTTCAATGTGGACCGATTTAGACTTTTATTAGAATAGTATTTCTTCTAGAGTATTTAAACAGGACTACGTTTAAATTTGATGAAGAAATGTATAAATGTAATAATATATAAAAATAATCCGATGTTTATATATATATATATATATATATATATATAGATAATTATATATAAACATCGGAGACAGACAATTTACCCTGTTACCACAAACAGCACCATGTACACATGTACATGTCGTAACGGGCATTTGGTTATTTCTATTGGTACCTTATCATATAACTTGCTTGCTGTTTAGTTTTAATGGATATGAATAATTAAAATCTTTTTTTACAAAAAAGACAACTAACTTATAAAAATCAAACACTAAAAATAACAAAACCAGAAACAAGTAAACTATGGAAAGCGGTTAAATTCTCAACATGAGTTACCGCACTCCTGGGCGCTCAGGCAGGGAAGGAACAGGGGTGGGTTTTAGTCAGTAAGAGTCTGATACGCCCTCCCGCTCGGGAGGGCGTGTCAGACTCTCGCACCCAGAGAGGGAGATGTCATTGGACGATTGGACCACAAAAAAAAAATAGGCTTCCGATATTAAAGTTATTTGCGTTTTTATTTGTAAAAATGTTTTATTTTTACACTTTCTTTAAATATTGCTATGGGTACTTTGGACAAGTACTATAAGTTTAATGTAATATTTTTCTTTTGAATATAAGTTTAAGGCTTAGTTTCTGCGGATGGCCAGTAATGGGTAGCTCGCCGTCTGATACAAACGAGGCCCGTGTCGACGGCGCCTCGTGTTTCACACACGCCTTAAAGAGATGTCAGCAAAAAGTGACGAGGCCCGCTAGGGCCGATGTCTACCCACCGAGTGATCGAAAGAGTCATCGCGGCCCTGGTACAAGCAACTAAAGGGTGGGTTTTAGTCAGTAAGAGTTTGACACGCCCTCACGTTCCACCCAGAGCAGGAGAAGCTTTTTGATGATTTCCCACGCTTTAAAAACAGCTCAGTTTCAGAATCCGAAATTATCACAAAAATTAATGTGACGTAGATATTGTCACGTTTGCGAGTCAAACTTGGCCAGAGATAGCGCCAGATAGAAAGGCAAGGCTTTTGCCCAGCATTGGGACACAAACTAGGCTAGAAAAAAAGGCATTGTCAAACGTGCGTTAACTGCTGAGATTTGTTTCAGTGAATTTTCAACAGCCAATTGGACTGGCTGACTGATCGATCAACACACAGTTGGAACCGCTTAGTCTAGAAGCATGAAATTTGGCACAAATGTTTCCAATATGACTTAAGTGTGCACTGAGAAGGGATTTTTGGAAATTTATCGCAGGTGTTAAACTGGAGGTTGAAACATTGAAAGGTTTTCACAAGCAAGAGCATAACAAATGATGCTACATGTAACGTAGAAGATCAAAATTATACCTATTTATTTTTTATAGCAAAGAAAAATATCCATGAACAATCTGCCTAGCCTTTTCCTTACTATCTTGGGGTCGGCTTCCAGTTAAACCGGATGCAGCTGAATACCAGTATTTTACATGAAGCGATTGCTTATCTGACCTCCACAACCCAGTTACTGGGTAACATGATACCCCTTGGTAAGACTGGTGAAAAGAAAAATGCCCATGAACATCATCATCTTCATGCCCTTATCCCATGTTACTTGGGGTCAGCAACACGGTTTTTTCTTCCATTCTCGGGGGTTAGACAAAATACTTTTCTGTTAACGTTAACGCTAACGCTTCGTGTAAAACGTATGGCTACGACATTTTGCACGAAGCGTTAGACAGAGAACTGTCACGCGACTCACGCCCAGTAATGTCTTTGCCATACAAAGAACTCCCTTTTCTTTCATATCACTCCTCACACAATCAATCCATCGTTTCTTTGGCCTCCCTCTTTCTCTCCATCCATCCAAAAATGCCCATGAACACTATCCCCAAAAAATCTAAGCCCCAAAATTCGGCACTCACATACCATAAAGCCGCGTCCACACCCTCCTACTCGCAATAAATCCAACGTTGTCGCGGACAGAAAAAGCTACCGCTGAACATTGTGTTATAATGGATTTATTAATTTCACGCCCCACGCCCTCATTTTATTGCTCGGTTGTGCTTCTTGCTTGATTAATAGATTATTATTTGTTTTTATTGCTCAGGAAACGGTTGAAATCACGTTGAGGAGTTATTGCTATTGGGTTTCGGGAAATCAGGGCAATTACAAATTGCGTACGGTGTAAGCTTAAGAAATTCACCGAGCAAATTAATGGGTTGCTGAGCTAGAATTGGTATTGCTACGTACTTTTACTGTTATGTGATTGTTTTCGGTAATGAAACATCAGTATTGTCCAGGTAATAGCGAATGAAGTTTATCTGTTTACAGTCACAGTACTGCTCAAATGTAGAGGAATTGAAAAGTTCTAGAAAAAGCTACTTTCTGTCTGTGGTAAAAATTCTTCCTTCTTTTTAACCTTCAAGACATGAGCATAACGTAATTTTATATAAAACCTAAAACTGCATTTAATGGACGTCTCATAATTATCTCATTTGCACCAAGACCTGTTCAGAACTTTTTACCACCCAAAACACAGATTTGAGATCAGCACTGCTCAGCCATCTTTCAAACAATCCAACGATCGTTTACCTCTTTAGTAATTCCTGTTTCTTCGCATCACATAACGTCTACACCAAAGCACACGATTCCCACGCTGTTCCTCTAATAATATAGCTTAATTCATGTCAAACTACCCATAATATCCCAGACAAATCGAAGTGTACCCAAGGCTTAAGAAGAAAACACTGTTTTCTTGGTCCCTCAGCCTTCGTCGGGGTATATTGGCTCCTTATTAGTGTTTATCACCTCCAAAACCAATTAAGTGAAACAGGTGCAAGCAACTTGTCACTTCGGGGACTGTTGCGATTATTAAACCCAACACGTTACTGTTATAATAGATTTGGGCACTCTGGGACCTTAGTGGGTATTGCTCGTAATTACCTCCTTAGAACGAATTATGGGGTACAAATGAGAAAATAAGACAAACATCTTGAATGTAGGTATTGGATAGCAATTAACTTTTAAGCTAACCAATTGAAAGGATTTATTACAAGTTAATTAAAAACCACTAAAAAAAGGGTAAACGGTATTGTGTCAAATATAATTATGTCGCATCAGGCGGTTAATTAACAACAAAACAAAGCACGCCACCTAGTGGCAAATATAAACACTACAGTTAGCGCACTTTGACAGAGTCGGTGCGTTTCTGTTTGACTTCAAGGTTGGAGAGGATCCGCCTAGTCGGGCAGTCTTAAGGGTCTACTACCGGCCAAGTGGCGCACTCATTGAATAAAAAATCGTAGCTTAACACAGAAAATGAATATTAAAGAATCTGACGTCACGTTTATTACAAAGAGGATAAAGTATTTTTACGTTGTTAAAACAGGTCTCAGAATTTTTCGTATCCAAATTAGTAGGAAAAGTACCAAGAACGGCCATTTTGACACTTTTGCCTACTACTTTGGGTAGCAAAGTAGTAGGCAAAAGTGTCAAAACGAAATAATTTACCTCTGTGCCAATTCATCCAGATTCATTCGGATGTTCTGGCGTGATTGAGTAAAAAACATCCATCCATACAAAGTTTTGCTTTAATAGGATAGTAGAAAGTAGGATTTGATGAAACCTTTATTCAAAGTTTACTAACTGAGAACACTTTACTATAAGCTAAACAATTCTTATTATCACAAATTGTATGTATTCATTATTCTCTTGCCCTTATCCCAATTTATTTGGGGTCGGTGAAACATGTTTTTCTTCCATATTCATCTATTAGTCGTTATCTCTGTAGTCACCCCCTTTTTACCCATATGCTCTTTCACACAGACCAACCATCGTTTCTTTGGCCTTCCCCTACTCTTATAGCCATCCATATCCATACACAAGACTTTCCTCACAACATTTTCTTCATTCCTCCATACCACGACGACCGATTTCCACACAACTTTTAAGTCAGCGGTGCCACTTTCAGACTTCCTTTTATATACTCATTCCTAATTCTATCCATACGCGTAACACCACACATCGCTATTAGCATTCTCATCTCAGCTGCATGCAATTGCTTTACATTCATCCCTTTTGTGGCCCAACATTCTGAACCATGCTCGTGGCTAAAGTAATAACAGCCGCACGGGCTGATCCATCAGGTTAAGCTACGCTTGCCGGGGTTGGTCCATAGATGGGTGACCATCTTTACATACCGAGACTCCTCCGTGCCTCGGAAAGCACGTTAAGCCGTTGGTCCCAGCTGTCAATCGTGGATCTTTGACAGTCGTTACGGGTCGTCAGAAGCCCGAAAGTCTGACATCCAGTCTTACTAAGGGGTATCGTATTACCCAGTAACTGGGTTGTGGAGGTCAGATAGGCAGTCGCTCCATGTAAAATATTGGTATTCAGCTGCATCCGGTTAGACTGGAAGCCGACCCCAAGATAGTTGGGAAAAGGCTAGGCAGATGAGGCAGATGACAAGACAGCAGGTATGACCATTAATTTATAAATCTTCCTTCTTGGAATACCATCGTTAGTGCTACGGGTAGAGTCAGAATTTAAGACCTGATCGACTTGCCAATTGACGTCTTAACAACTTTCCTCAAACCATATTATTAAACACACGAAGAACAAAGCAAAAGATCCAATCACGAAACTTAGCCTCTCAAATCCCGTAACGTAAGTTAGTAACCAATTGCACCGAACAATACAAATGTTCTTAAAGTCTCTTCTGCATGCAATTTCAGTAACAAATTTGATATCTAGAGAGCCAATTCCACCCGTATCTTCGTAAGACGGCACCAATTAATTGGTATTCGATTAAATCTCCAATCTGTTTCTATGCTTTGGTATTTCGAGCCCGAATGAGATACAAAATTGGATTTGCACTGCAATATCTATTCGAAGGCTGTTCTATTATGAAGCAGTAACTTAATAAGACCTTATTCTCTGAGGGAGGTGGCCTTAAAAGAATTTTCCGATAGACTTATTATAATATTTTATGGATGAGACTTAGTTACGGTGGCTTTGAAATCTGTTCTCAGCCAAAACCGTCATCCGGCTCGATGGACCATTTTGAAATTTATAAAATTACTTTTAAGTAAGGTGAGCTCCAGCTAATTAAATTAAAATGTGAAATAATAGCTTTTAATTCAATCAATCTGCCTAGCCTTTGCCCAACTATCTTGGGGTCGGCATCCAGTCTAACCGGATGCAGCTGAATACCAATATTTTACATGGAGCGACTGCCTATCTGACCGCCACAACCCATTTACGGGGTAATACGATACCACTTGGTAAGACTGGTTGTCAGACTTTCGGGCTTCTGACAACCCGTAACCACTGTCACAGATCCACGATTGACAGCCGGGACCAACGGCTTAATTTGCTTTCCGAGGCACGAAAGAGTCAACCATCCATGGACCAACCCCGGCAAGCGTAGCTTAACCTGATGGATCGACACGTGCGGTTGTTATTACTTTAGCCACAAGCTTCTCTCTGAAAAATAGCTTTCAATTAAGAGCCAAAAAAAAGATAGCGTAAATGGTCGCAAACTCAAAGAAAAACAGGAAGAAATCATCTTTGAAATAGCGGGAACATTGTATAATATACAAAAATGTTCCCGCTTTTTCAAAGATGTGATTATATCCGTATATACCGCTGGCCCTAGAGACATAAAATTTGGAGGGTGTATTCCTTGTGAAGAGTAGGTATCCACTTAGAAACAGTTTTTCGAAATTCAACCCTTAAGGGGGTAAAAAAGGGGTTGAAAGTTTATAACGGGGGAAGTACTGATTCCAAGCGGGTGAAGCCTAATAATAAATACATGCAGATGATAAGTAACACGAGCTTATCATGAAACTATTCAGCATACCTCGACATAGTACTTACTGTGCTAAACACACACACCTACTGCATTCACGTCCTATATCGGGTGTAAAAAGACAATTTCCGAAGCCGAAAGCCATACATTGTACCCATTATTTGGATATTTTTTTTTTACTACACTATACCTGGGTATCCACTGGTTTTGAAGATATTAAATGTCAAAATCGCATTTTTTTTTAACTTTTTTACGAAAATGAATTCAAAGTGTTATTACTAAACTTTTTTCCAAACAAACAAGAAATTTCGAAATAACGCATTTACAGTTACAAAAACGCAATGAATATCAAACGTATCCGACAAGTACCTACGTGGCTTAGAGTGAAGAGGCGGGGCTTAACTCCACTTGCCTGGGTTCGCGTTACATTTCGCGCAATAAAAAATAGTATTATTCACACCTAAAAATAAAAGTCGTTTCCCAGCAATCATTTTTGCTCAAAGCTACTTTGTTAGACGTACAATATGCGTAGTTAAAGGCTTTGTGATTCTTTTTACACCCTGTATACATATCCAAATTGAACATCTCCAAAAACAGGGCATGATTGAATTGTAAAAATGGAGGAAATAGAATAAGCCATGGAATGAAGAGGCGTGGAAAATAAAAATTGTTAGATGGAATAGAGGAGATCGGATTATCGACGTTCTTGGGTCAACGGCTTTCTATTTTGAACCTTTGTTAGTATTAGAGAATTTTTTTTTTATTAAGCTTGCATAAGCTGTACTGTTTTCAAAGTAGACTTTCTGCAGAATATTTTTTTCTTTTTCCACAGCAGTGGGCGCTACGCTCGGGAAGCGTGTGCTACGTTCAATAAGATTTATTTTTATTATAGAATAGAATAATAAAGAAAATTAGAATATCAGATTATTTATTAAATTAAAGGTTTACAAAAAGTGTCCATGTATTCTACATTAGTAAGATTTCCCATACAATTATAGTTCCTAAAAATAAACTAAAATTAAAATATGTTACATTACCGGTGCACGTTATAATGGTTCGGAATTACAACGTTAGATAGCCACCCGACCAAACTAGGTTTAAAGTTATATGTTACTAGCTGCTCGCCGCGGTTTCACCCGCGTAGACCGGGATAAAAAGTAGCCTATGTGTTAATCTAGGGAATAAGCTATCTACATACCAAATTTTACCCAAATCCGTCCAACCGTTTGAGCATGAAGAAGTAACAAACATACACACTCATAAACTTTCGCCTTTATACTCGTAATATTAGTGTGATAATGTATTATTTATTTATTTATTTCTTGGATCGCCAACAGAGGTTACACAATTACATGCATGTTAACTTAAACCGAGGCACAAGTGTGCGCTTCCAATTACAGGCAACCGCATTCACACCAACCACATTTGTTAATATTATAAATACTTATTTATCACTCATAGGCTTGCTTTTGACCACTATCTCAGCTAATTGAAGCGATGATGTGTTGGACGATAGAGTACGCTTGCCTGAAGTAACCTATTCACTCTTGACCTAAATACTCCCAGGTTGTAGCTATCAGAAAACACAGACTCCGGCGGGGAATTCCACTCCTTAGCTGTACCACGGGGTCTCATCTAGAACAAAGAAAATTCAGTTCAAATAAATTTCAATAGATGGTGTAATATGCATCGATTTCTTATTGAAGTTAGTAGTAACATTCAAATTTGGAAAAAAAATATGGTAAAAACTCTTTGTTCTTATTTAGTAAACTACCCTAAGCATAAAATTGTGGAATAATTGGCTCCCAATTCAAATTTAGATGTTTATTGGTATGAATCCTTAGGCATTTATATTTCTTGTACCATTAGATGGCGCTGTTTGAAGTCTTAGAGTTTATCCATTCGCTTAAAATTTGTTTAAACAGTAAAACTGATGAAGTGCCAAAAATAATATAAAGTAATTCCTCAATGTGTGAGAAAATATTGGTAAGACTTTATGTAAATTGATTCAACTTGCAAGCCGTCGCTGCTAACACCATCTAGCGAGGTGTAGAGGACGGGCCCGAACGAAGAAAAAAAGTTGCTTCTGCAAGACGAAAACCCGTAGTTACGGCGGTACTGTTTCTTTGTATGGGATGAGGCATCTACACGCTAGTATTATATTATCCGTGGCTATACACACAATGAATGTGTTCCCAAAACGCTTTGTGCGTGTGATATAAATAATCATGTTTTAAAAATAAAAAATAAAAATAGAGTAAGAAATAATGCTCTTGTGTCATCTACAGTCATTCCTAGGCATATTCAGCAGTTGATTTTCTGAACCAAAGTGAAACCAAATAAATTCACTTAAAGGATGCTCCCAATTATTATAAATCACAGAAGACTCCATCCTGGTTAATTTTTTACAGAATAATTACGTATTCCAATCGTTTCGGAGTTACTTCCGGACATAATACCTGAGTATAATCGGTCCCTGTCATTATAACGGACCATTAAGGTCCTCTTGACAAGCGAAAATTTTGTATGCTTTTAGATTTTTATTTTATTTTCCAAGGGTCTAACGATCGTCATAAAAAACGAATTAGTGGGCCCCGCAGCGTTGGATATTTGAAGGCTTTATATTAGTAGTACATGAGTGTTATTTTTGATATCTAATAAAAAGTTGGGTAAGCTGAAAATCTATTCATGATTGCTGAATTTTCGACGGTCAGGGCTTTTGCTCCTAAATTATTATTTTTTTTGCACACAGGCTGTGAATATTTAACATTGTACAATGGTAGTATGACTTGCGTTTTTTTATTCAGATTTTTGTTATACCTTGGCCTTCAAATATAACCATGTTAAAGATTTCGGAAGAACATCTCGTACTCTAGAACCTTCTGCACCATTGTACCTACTAGCCAATATTTCAGATAGTTTTTAAGATTCCGTACCATAACGAAAGGTCCAGACGGAGCCTAATGCTGTCACTCACGTCTCCGTTTGTCGTCTGTCTCTCTGTCCGTCATCTGTCACACAGGTTTTACAGCCAAACCGTTGGAGCTACAGTCTTTAAATTTTCACAGTATAAGCATCTTGTTGACCCAAAACTATACAAATAGTCAAAAATACATCTGGTACGGCATCCCAATTGTGTGAAATCCAACACGCACTTGGCCGCTATTTTTTGCCTTGCACCTTGATAAATACGACTACTAAAATTAGTAAGTTTATTAGTAGACCACAAATAACTTATAATTAGGTACATTTTTTTCTAAAACCATACCTATAAGTTGTATCACTCAAAAACTGATTCCTCCAGTAACGTCCGCTCCAGTTATGCACTTACGCGGCTCAGCTGTCAGCACGCGCGTTACAAACTTTTGAGCATTGTACCCCATGTTGCACGCGCACGCAGTAATTTGATTACCCATGTCAAATACAATGTGTGTCCCGTGCCTCACAAAGCACAGAAGCTAAATTTCGAAAAAAGTTATAGACTATTGGTTATTTGGATAGTTTCAGGTTTTGATCTAACTAAACTAATATTATAATGAGATAAAATTGTTTGTTTGTGAGGTGTTTCTAATAGATAGTTTGTGGAAAAGTAATCCGGTTCCGCGAAGTCTTTCACTGTTAAAAGTTACGCTATGGATGAAAAGTAACCTATATTACATTCTAAGTTGTAATCTATTCTTACAAGATACATTAACGTAAAACTTTCAACAAGTACACCTATGTCAATATGACGAAATATTAGGTACTGTTGGGACTCAGACCTGACTCAGACTTCCTCTCTAGGAGAGAGAAAAGTCCGTAACCCACCGCGCGGGCCCTGTGCGGGTTGTTGGATGTCACATATCTTCGAAGTTTTGGTTCTGGGACATGCCGTTTCCTCACGATGTTTTCTTTCACCGTTTTGAAAGCAGTAGTGATGAAATAAATTACATAAATTGAAACGCCAGCCTATTTTTGGACCCACGACGTACAACTCGTAACTTGGGGCCGCTACCACTGCTCTAGTTTTCTAGTTATCGTAAATAGGTATTGGTGCCGATTATGTTGTGCACAAACTAAACTCAATTTAGGCTATTGCTATCTTATTCTCTCTAATAAAACAAGAAAGAGACGGGCGTAAATTAGAGCTGTCAAATTTGGTTGAACTAATATTTCCATACAATTTTAAGGGTACACAACGTAAAAACATGTCGACTTAACGCATCAGGCCCCTGCGTCGCCACTAACAATAGGTTTTTAATTGTGTCTGCTAATGAGGGACTTGACGCGTTAAAACACGGTAAAGCGCAAGGCGTAAACTAGTTTGACATCTCTAACTTAGTTAACAGCTAATAAAGCCATCCTTTTCTCGCACTGCCTTTTAGTAAAAGATAGCGATTCTCTAATTTTAGTTTAGTTATTGAACAAGAGAATTGGCACCATTATCAATTAACTTCACTCATTTACAAGATTCCAATTAAATTATTATTATGATCACTACAAAGTAACGTAACGTCTACATGTTTCATGCTTTTAAACTTTTTGAATCAAAACTGTTTGAATGTGGGTGTACTATTAAATACACCTCTGCTTCACACTTTCGGGAATTCCATCGTGATGTGTTCTGTAACTTTATGAAAATTATCCTAACAACTAACTAGTTAGTACCTACGTAAGTCCGACCCAATTTAGACTTAGGTACAAACCAGAGTAACATATACATGATAGCACTATGGCCAAATATGTTCAAGTTAATTTAAACATTACAGTATATTGAATCGACAACATACGTCAGTAGGAGCTTTATACAGGGTGATATAAATATGTGTACCGAGTGATATTTATTAGGGTCATATTACATACATACGCGTGACTCGGTCGGCTTAATGCAGGACCGAAGTTGGGAGTCTGAATAAGTATTGTTTTTAAAGTGTGAAACCGAAGTGATAGGACTATTTTGAAAGCCGTCGAAATCAAAATCGGTTAAAATACAAGTTTTTATATATTTTACCAATACTTATTTGATTTATTTGAGGAGCTCGTGGCTAAAGTAATAACAGCCGCACGGGTCGTTCCATCAGGTTAAGCTACGCTTGCCGGGGTTGATTCATGGATGGGTGACCATCTTTACATACCGAGACTCCTCAGTGCCTCGGAAAGCACGTTAAGTCGTTGGTCCCGGCTGTCAATCGTGGATCTTTGACAGTCGTTACGGGTCGTCAGAAGCCCGAAAGTCTGACCACCAGTCTTACCAAGGGGTATCGTATTACCCAGTTACTGGGTTGTGGAGGTCAGATAGGCTGTCGCTCCATGTAAAATATTGGTATTCAGCTGCATCCGGTTAGATTGGAAGCCGACCCCAAGATAGTTGGGAAAAGGCTAGGCAGAACACAGAACACACACTTATTTGATTGATTTCCTTCTCGTGTGAATTTTATGCCAAAATAACTTCACAACAAAATGTGTAGTACTCCACCTGCTATAGATTTAAAACAAAACTAGGCATAAGAAACATAAATACCTTTTTTTTATGTTTGATAGGCTCGCGTTTGACCACTATCTCACCTGATGGTAAGCGATGATGTGGTCGAAGATGGAGCACGCTTGCTTAGAAGTAACCTATTCACTCTTGACTTAAAGACTCCCAGGTTGTATTGTTGTATTTTTTTCAGTGTTTGTGGATAAATTCTAAACAGAGTTACCGCACCCCTGGGCACTCAGAGCAGGGAAGGAACAGGGGTGGGTTTTAGTCAGTAAGAGTCTGACACGCTCTCCCGCTCCACCCAGAGCGGGAGATGTCATTGGATGATTTCCCACCCTCAAAAAAAAGAAAAAATATATGTTATGTATGTATAGGTATGTTATTCCTTAAAAATAAGGTAAGGGCGTATCTATAGTACACCCACGCCCTTAAATAATGAACACACTCGAGATTTTCTCAAATAAAAAGCCCCAGTCAGTACCAAATCCGTCCCAGTCCCGTCCTATTTGTATTCCCCGCTCGCAGCACAGGGCTGGCCCAAATTCGGGACGTTTATACCCTTACCTTAACTTGTGGCCTCTATCTTAATAACGTTCAGTCAAAATATTAGGAGCCCGTTATGACCACGTGGACCGTTGACAAAATCGAAAAATTTGCCTAGCAACGCTGTCTTTTCCTTTTATTGTTATTTGCCAATTTGTGTTCGCACGTTTTGTGTTGAAGAGGCGGCTGAATTTCGAGAAGTGTTTTGAGTTTTATTATTCTATAAAGTCTAATAAGGGTGTGTCCAGACCAGGCGCGAATGCGGAAATGCGGCGACCCACTCGCGAGCGGCGCATTTGCCAGATCTGGACACACCCTTAAAGCACAATTATACGACTTTAATGATTTTAAATTAAATATATATATGTTTGAATTGATAATATATATAGGATGACTGGTATTAGTGACCGATATTTAAACACGTGATTGTACTCATGATAACAAACAACTTTTACTATAGGAACAAACCTGAAATCGCGAAAAAATCTGCTGTTCAGTACATTTATCTTCGCCTACTGACTGGTCAAAATGTACTGTACTGTTGATTTTTTTTCGCGATTTCAGGTTTGGTCCCATAGTAAAAGTTGTTTGATATCATGAGTACAATCACGTGTTAAAGTATCGGTCACTAATTGAGTCACCTTATATATATATATATATATATATGTTACTCTAGACAGTTTTTTTCGTAATTTGATATGTGAATATTTGAAATTATTTTATATTTTATTTTATTAGGATCTCCAACAAATAATACACCTTACATGCTACATTGTACAGGACTAGAACAAAAGTCTATGTGCTCCCTCAATTATAGGAGACCACATCATGCAATAGAATAAACAAACAGTATGGGATACCTAACCAACTAAGACAATTCTAATTAAAATGGAAACGACAATATATTAATTTTTAACATACCTAGTGTAATTAACTTGTAAAGTTAGGTCTAACGCGGATATAAAATTGATAATCACGAAAAATTTATTAAGGGTATTTTTATGAAACTTTCACCATTTTAAAGATAATTTAATTGTTTACCTTTTGGTATATGTGGTTTAGTATAATACTGGTTGTTTTATGTATAATACATGAATAATGTTTCTAATTTGGGAAAACTCACCTTGATGGGCGAGTCCTATTACTGGGTGGACGACGACGCATTGCGTGAGCTCAGCACAGAACACGCAAGCTAACTCAACTCAAGGTCGTTGGCATATAACTGCGCCTTAAGTTGCAGTGGGCTGAGCACATTGCTCACAGAACCGATGGTCGATGGGGCTGGAACACGCAGTGTTGGAAGGCCTCCCGCAAGCTGGACCGATGACCCAGAGGGTCGTGGGAACCCGATGGATGCGAGACGCACAGGAGTGGTCGTTGTAGCGATACTTGAGGGAGGTCTTTGCCCAGCAGTAGACGTCTTTCTGCTGAAATGATATCGCTGATAATTCTATATAATGTCCCCACTGCTGGGGCACAAGCCTTCTCTCTGTGAGAGGGTGTGGACCGTAATCCACTACGCGTGCCAGGTTTTGGTGGATGTCACATGTCTTCGATTTTTTGGTTCAAGGAAATGCCGGTTTTCTCACGATGTTTTCCTTCACCGTTTTGAGAGCAGTGGTGATGAAATAATTTACACAAAGTAAACGAAGGAGATCTCTTTCTTTCAGACCTGGATCTCTTTCTTAAGAATTGGAAAGAAGAAGCAAAGATCGTGACTGTTGGAAGAAATGGAGTACGGGCTAGTAATAGTAAAGCGCCTGCCTGGGTTTAAACTCACGTCCGTTACCACTGGGTCACCACAGCTCTAGGCTAAGGCTGATTATTATATGCTTAAACTAGGGGCATGAGGATGAAGACGATATTGATTTCTTCTGCAAATATTTGTCACACACGTACGCACGTACACGCGTGTGAAAATAATCTAGACTAATATTATAAAGAGGTAAAGTTTGTGAGTTTGTGCTGGATCTACTGAACTAATGCCGAAAATTCTTATCCCTCTAGAAAGTTACGTTATTTGCGGAGCTCGTGGCTAAAGTAATAACAGCCGCTCGGGTCGATCCATCAGGTTAAGCTACGCTTGCCGGGGTTGGTCCATGGATGGGTAACCATCTTTACATACCAAGACTCCTTCGTGCCTCGGAAAGCACGTTAAACCATTGGTCTCGGCTGTCAATCGTGAATCTTTGACAGTTGTTACGGGTCGTCAGAACCCTTTTTTTTGTGGGTTGGAAAATCATCTTCTTCTCCCGCTCTGGGTGGAGCGGGAGGGCGTGTCAGACTCTTACTGACTAAAACCCACGCCTGTTCCTGCTCTGCCAAGGGGTGCGGTAACTCATTTTCAGAATTTATCCGCTACCCCTAGGCATACGGGTCGTCAGTAGCCTGAAAGTCTGACAGCCAGTCTTACCAAGGGGTATCGTATAACCCAGTTGCTGGGTTGTGGAGGTCAGATAGGCAGTCACTCCATGTAAATTACTGGTATTCAGCTGCATCCGGTTAGACTGGAAGCCGACCCCAAGATAGTTGGGAAAAGGCTAGGCAGATGATGATAGGTTATACATTTTTGAAATCTACGTGGATAAAGCCGCAGGTGAAGTGCTAATTTAAAATAAAAACTATGTATTTCAAATTCTTGCAATCTATCATGCAGTACCCACGGGAAAAATAATAATAATTACAGTCACAAAATGTTAGTCAATACATCCATAGTAATCTGATACTATGACGTCATTTACTGAGTTCATTGATGAAGTTAGTAAATACCGATTCTTGAATCTTTTGTCAGGATTAATTCCAATCAATTATCAGTAAATTGAAATCTAGCTTAAGCGATTATTTTCAGAAATCGTGTTAATGCTCAGTATCTCATTATTACGAATACCATAAGACGAATTCTCATAATTTTATGTTCTCCAAAATACGTTTTCAGTATATAATAATTGCTTTGATCTTTGGTTTAACAATGCTGGCACGTTCCCAATCATCTCTCATTGAACCGAGGCATTCGCTAAACACCGTGCCGACCACTCGACCGAAACCAACTGGACAAAACGGTCTCGTAATATAATCCCTGTCCCAGAATAATGCTTTGATTAATATCTGCGTATTAATCATCTGTGTAGCCGAACTATTCAACGGTCGCCCGGGAATAGCCGATGTTAGTCGAATTTGAAATTTTGAAATTAGAACCGTATTAACAATATGGCGGGCGTGCGTTCGAATTTAGAATTTCGTTACTGTTTCACTCCCTGTTGGTTTGAGGGAATTTGGGTTATCGGATTAAATGGTTGCCATATTTTGGTTAAACATGTTGTTTGAGGTAATGTGTGGGTAATAATAATTAATACTAGTTATTAATGTAATCGATTAGTTACCTGTGAATTAATTGATGTATATGGTTTCCTTATGACCAAAGAAAAGCGGTCATTTAAGGCGCTATTAGCTGCCAATGACCTTGAGTGGTTAGCTTGCGTGTTCTGCGCTGAGCTCACGTAACGCGTCGTATGTCCACCCAGTAATAGGACTCGCCCATCAAGGAGCGCTGTACGAAATAAGACGCATTATTAATTTATTAGATATAAAACAACAAGTAAACTAAAAAAGTGAGACGAAATTATAAATAAATTAATGATCTTTAAAATGGTGAAGGTAAAAATACGCTTTATAGTTTTTGCGTAATTCTCAATTTTTTTATCCGCGTTAGACATAACTTTACAAATTAATTACACTATGTTATTAAAATAGAATTTCAAGTATTCTGAGATTAAATTACGATGAAAATTGTCTAGAGTAACATATATTTTTTTCAAAGAAATAAGACTAGTGGTTTAGACGTGATGTTCAATTAAAAACCATTAAAAGTAGTATAATTGCGCCTTAATGTGTGCCGCCATTCGCGGGTCACAGAATCACAAAACTATGCTACGCATTCCCTACGCCGTAGCAGATTACTACGAAAGCGTAGCAGATGGCTACGCGTCATCTTCGTTCAGCCATTTTGATTTTATTACTCGTCATTTCTAGCACCCGCACCTATTACTCTAGCAATTCCTATTCCCCAAACTAACGTATTTCAGTACTAATGCAACCACTTACTTTCCCACCTACGTAGGTACTTTTAGGAAACTGGTCAAAATTCCTAAAACAAGGTAGCTAAAAACATGAAGTTTTTTTATAACAACATGGCAACCACAAATGGAGATTACACGAGGAAAGTTGCGAGTCCGTCGCCGCACGCTGATGGGCAAGTTTTTAATTGTTACCACTTTACTGAGTGGGTGAGCAGAGTTGTTGTTGTGAGTGGGTTACACTGTGACTGATATTGTTTGGTGTTTCGAAAAGGAGGGAGTTATATTACTTTGTCATTCTCTGCTCATTCATTTGTCACTCAAGGTTCATTGGAAGACCAGCGTCAGGCAGCATTTGTCTGGTACCATTGCTTAAATGAATTGATTTTTGCAGTCTGGTTTTTAGAAAATTTTCAATTATTTTATACCCGATTTTTTTTTTGTTGTGGGTTGGGAAATCATCCAATGACTTCTCTAGCTCTGGGTGGAGCGGGAGGGCGTGTCAGACTCTTACTGACTAAAACCCAACCCGTTCCTTCCCTGCCTGAGTACCCAGGGGTGCGGTAACTCATTATCAGAATTTATCCGCTACCCCCAGGCATGCAGGCACCGGCTACGATGGGCCCCGTCATTGGTGGCTGACACTCATCTCTTTGAGGCGCGCGTGGAACATTACGCGCCGTCGACTCACGGGCCTGGTGCTGATCGGACGGGGAGCTAACCACTGCTCGTCGTCCGCAGGTCCGGGTCTACGGTGGCCGGAGATT
Organism: Polia nebulosa; assembly: GCA_951329385.1. Lineage (NCBI taxonomy): Eukaryota > Metazoa > Arthropoda > Insecta > Lepidoptera > Noctuidae > Polia > Polia nebulosa. The sequence goes on from OX589596.1 coordinate 5,283,534, forward strand.
GTCTCGCGACGTCCCACGTCCAGTGCCTCTCCTGTGGTGGTAGCGGCCGAAGCCGTGAGGGCCACTCCCCACGCGTTCCGCCTCCGCTGTATGTACCCGGTGGACTGTCGTCAAATAAATGTTTTTTCTTTTTTCTAAATATTAAGGTTTTAACTACAGAACAACATTAATGATGGACTGATGAATGTAGGAATATTTTTTTTGTAAAAAATGAAACCTACGTAAAGTTTTAATTAAACAAAAAGCCAGAGATACCTTTCATTTCATCCTATTTCTAGTACAGGTAATTTTAAGCCACTTATCCTAAACGACAATCCTAGTAACACTACGGTACACTAATATGCGTGTTTATTAGCCCGTGATGTTTGTAACCCTTAACGCCTCATTCGTTTTCAGAAAAGTTCAGTTCTTAATTAGTTTTTAGTGCAAAGTGGATACTAAAACTAATTTTATCCTCTAGCATTGCGAGCGTAGCCGCAAATACGTAGTTTCTATTATACTTAAAATATCAACGTGTAACCTTACTGAAAAACAAAAGTTGCTTCTCATTTGGAAAAGATACAAGCATTAATCAACATAATAGTTTAGGGTAAGTTGTTGATTAAGTATAGACTAAAAAACATTTTGAAATTTAGGTTTCCTTATAATATTTTCCTTTACCAATGTTACTTATGCCTAACATGTACTCAGAAACAACATGAATTGAAATAAGTTTATAATTAAAATAAAACCTTTATACTACACCTGCTTGGAAAGTACCTTGATACTTTATCAAATTTACGGTAGAAAGTACGTCATTGCATATCGAACAAATATGCGGGGAGAAAACGCATCTGAGCGGGAGAGAAAAGTGTATGAAAATCCATTTCTTACGTGGTTTTTCTTTTTTAATTTTGGGTAAGACTATGCGCCGGTAACCTAAATATCAAAAGCCAAAAAGTTTTTACAGTGAGTTTTTATCTCCAAGTTCGCAAAATGACACTGGCCACTAGCTGTGTGTTGGATGGTGTCGGGCTGGCAGTGCGGCGGCAGGATAAACAATTTGAAAAAAGAACATGTGAAAATTGCAGACGCCATTGGCGCCATTTTCAATTTGTGTGTTGTTTGAGGATTCAGTTTTCGTAGAAAGTAAAATAAAACTATCAAAAAAGTAGTGATAGTGATGATGAAGATTTTTTAACTCCGCCGCAGTTGAAGGAAACAGCAAAAATACTGATTGATAACCTTTTACCACAGAAATCAATAAAAAAATATAATAAAACTGATGACGATTTTTTGCAATGGAAAAGTGATAAAAATGCGGCATCTTTTTCTGAAACTGTTTTGCTAGCTTATTTCAGTGAAAAAGCGCAAAAATACAAACCAAGTACGTTATGGTCTATGTACTCAATGTTGAAAAGTACTACATTGACAAGAAACGACATAAATATTCAAGAATACAAAAAACTTACAGCATTTCTGAAAAGAAAGTCGGAGGGATTCCGTAGTAAGAAATCAAAAGTGCTTACTACAAAGGATGTTTATTCCTTCTTGCAGAATGCTCCAGATGACAAATATTTGTTGATGAAGGTAAGTTTATGAACAAAATGCACTGGTTTATAATTTATTACGTACTCGTACCTATTTATGAGTAGAAATCTACTAGGTTTTCATGTTTGATATTTTTGTTTACAGATTATTTTGATTTTAGGAGTAAATGGGGCCTGTCGTTCGCAAGAACTTGTGGATATGACAACAGACGATATCGAAATCCTCGAAAATAGAATAATTGTCAATATTCCTAACACAAAAACCAAAATTCAGCAATCATTTGTTATATCGGGCTTATTTTATGAGATAATGAAGAAATATAACGAAATTCGCCCTAGTGACCCCAAAACCAATCGGTTTTTACTACAATATAAAAACAAAAAATGTACGAAACAAATAATTGGGAAAAACAAAATAAGTACTGTGCCAAGAGAAATAGCTTCCTACCTTAATTTACTCAATCCACTAGAATACACTGGCCACTGCTTTCGCAGAACTTCAGCGACTATTCTTGCCGATACTGATGCTGATTTAACCACAATAAAACGCCACGGTGGTTGGAAATCGTCCGCTGTTGCAGAAGGTTACATAGAGAATTCCGTAGAAAACAAAACACGAATAAATAACCAAATATCGGGATCGATTAATGTGCATCAAGACTCATCTCCTCAACCATCAACGAGCGTGGCGATGCCAAATGCCCCTCAGTAGCCAGTTGCCCCTTTGGCACCACAGCCTTCTAAGAGCGCAGTGCCAACAGCACAGCTAGTTATTCCTCCTACATTGTCGCAAACATCTCAAACAAACCTTAATGGAAAAAGTGTTACATTAAGCTTCACTAACTGCAACAATTCCAATATAAATTTCAATTAGTAAAGATTTAGTTTTTTATTTTCCTCGTAGGTGTAGTATAAAGCACTATGTATCACTCGAGAGAAAGTGCGATTCCCGATCTCGGGTGTTTTAAAGCCCTCGCCTACGGCTCGGGCTTCAAACGACACCCTCGACGGTAATCGGTCACTTTCTCCTCTCGGTGAACAATGTACTATTTTTAAACAAGCTTTTATACTGGCTATCTCAAATTAAATGTGCTCGGTGGGGTTATGTTGTTTTATCACAAAGATGCCGTGGCCACCTTCCAGCTTCATCATCAGACCGTTTTTCTTTTTTTTTTTTCTAGGTGTAAATTGCTGCCCAAGACGAATTAATCGAGCCCAAACTCGGTGGGGTTATGTTATTTTATCCACAGAGATGCAGTGGTCACCTTCCAGCTTCATCATCAGACCCTGGATATTATCTAGGCGTAAAATGCTTCTCAAAATAAATCAATCGAGCCCAGACTCGATGGGTTTATCTTTTTTAGTTCAGAAGTTCCTGTGGACATCTTCCGTCCACATCATCAGACTAGCTTCATGGTAACATATCATTGTATTGTCACCGAAGATATACACCAAATTTGAGTCCGATCAGACATCGGGAAGTGGGTCTAATTTGAGTTGCAAGATTCTACCCTAACAAACATAGTTACATACATACATACATTGGAAGTTAAATAAAACCTTGTAAAAAGACCAACTGTAAAGAACAACTTAAAAGTTCCAAATAAATTAGTTTTGAAGCAGTCTGACGCAGTTGATGGAATTTGTTTTAGTTCAATCACAGATTTAATGCCACCAACTCCTGACTGCAAGAAAAGTATCTTGTTTAGAATTATTGTTTTTGGAAACAAGGCACTTTCGTTGCGCCATTATCATCATCATTTCAGCCGGAAGACGTCCACAGCTGGAGATAGGCCTCCCCCAAGTGTCGCGACAACAACCGGTCTTGTGTGACTCGCATCCATCGGCTACCCGCGAACCTCACCAGAGCATCGGTCCAACTTGTGGCAGGCCTTCCAACGCTGCGTCTTCCGGTACGCGGTTGCCACTCCAGAACTTTTCGGCCCCATCGACCATCTGGTCTGCAAGCAATGAGCCCTGCCTACTGCCCCTTCAGTTGGGCGATTCTTCGGGCTATGTCGGTAACCTTAGTTTTGCTGTCGAGTTTTTTTTACTTAATATTTTTTATTGCCCACTTTTTGGTGGGTATTTATATTTAATTACCTCCTTAAGCCCATTATTTTGATATCCAACATGACAATAACACAATAAAAACGACCACAGTTATCTAATCATGCATATCTAATGGTGCGGCCTTTTTGTAATTTAAATCTAATGACATCTCATTTGTTAAAATCCATTCAGCTATTTAGGTTACAGGGCGTGCCAAGGAAATAGACATACATTCATCTCGAAAAATATTAACCTCCTTCTGACAGTCTTGTAAGCAGTCCCATTAGTACTTGCCCTGATTTTTTCAAACTCCTGAACTGGACGACACGGTTGGCGCAGTGGTTGAGCGTTCGGCTGCTGCGCTGCGTGTCGCGGGTTCGATCCCCGCACGGAACAAATATTTGTATGACCTACAGATAGTTGTTCCGGGTCTGGGTGTCTTGTGTATGTGAGTATACATGTTTGTGAACGCACCCACGATACAGGAGATTCCTAGTGTGGGGCAACGTTTTTAAAAAAAAAAAAAAAAAAATCAACTGAGATTGCTGTGATCGTATGTCTATGTAGTGTTAACACAATTTAATGAGGAACCACAACTAAAAAGTGAAAAATAAAAACTTATTTACAACAAAAGTAGAACCGATGTCAAAAAAAAAATTCAAAATAACTTTAATTTTGGAAGTCGGTGTCAAGAAACGAATACACAAAACCAGAAATACCAACTTCCGAAATTAAAGTTATTTTGCATTTTTTTTTTGGAAGTCGGTTCTATTTTTTTTTTTTAAATTTGCCACTTCAGCAAATTTGTCACATCAGTAGTCAAGAACAATTAAATGCTGGCCGTTAAGGCTACAGTGATTGCCAATAAAATTTACAGACAAACACCCTCTTTCTGAAGCAGTCGGGTCAAAGTTCCCATTAGTACTGGATATTTAAAAAAAATGGAATAGATACTGTGAATCCTTTTGGGGTTCAGGGGTTCAGATCACAGAGCACAGGGGCAACTGAAGGAACAGGGGTGGGCTTTAGTCAGTAAAAGTCTGACACGCCCTCCTGCTCCACCCAGAGCGGGAGAAGTCATTGGATGATTTCCCATCCCCACAAAAAAGGGGGTTCAGGAGCTTGTAGAGTTCACTCTCCAGCGAGAGGTACGTTAAATGCTGAGCAGATGTACGTGTGCAGTGTACTAGTACACCCATGTAGTATATTTTTAGCTAACACAAACATGCGTCCTCTCCGAAGGACCCTTCTGGAATCACTCCCGATTCATCACAAAAACAACTACTCTTCTAATTAGTACATCATTCGAATTACTCTTCAAATATAGAACAGACTAGCCAGTCAGTGGCACCGGGTTCACATGCTATAAAGTCTACTGAGGAACAAATTTTTAATACGCATTCAAACACTATTAAACTACTCGTAACACACCTCCCACCATCTTTAAGAGTGGCGTGTTTGACCTCATTAGTTATAAAACCTTGTTATATCACAGTGGCTCTGAAGTTATCTCATCTTGCAGCGGTTTCAAATGAGAAAAGTTATGTATACCCGCAGTTTTGATGAGTGTCCGTAACTATTGTGTTATGTGACGGTTCTTTTTATTATATTTTTGTTTTTGACAGGTAAATAAATAGCTGTTTTTAGGTTGTAGTGTTAGCGTAGAATACAACTTGGCAAAATGAGGTTTTATAGACTCGTCTGATACTCAGTGTGAGTGCGGTCCCCCCGTCCAGAACATGATTTACATACTGGCATTCCCCAAGTGCCCATACACCTGAACGCTGCAATTAATGTGCCCAGCTTCTGAGCCCAACGTTTCGAAACAAATTTCAAAACGAAAAAGAAGAAGAAGTGTAGGATAATGCAAAGCAAGAGTAAAAAACTGGCCAAGTGCGTGTCGGATTTCACACATTAAGGGTTCCGTACCATACCCGGGCCTGCGGACGGCGAGTAGTGGGTAACTCGCCGTCCGATCAGCACCAGGCCCGAGAGTCGACGGCGCGTAGTGTTCCACGCGCACCTCAAAGAGTTGTCAGCAAAACATAACGGGGCCCGTCATGGCCGATGCCTGCCCAGGGGTTGAGGATAAATTCGAAACAGAGTTACCTCGCCCTTGGGCATTCAGGGCAGAGAAGAAACAGCGGTGGATTTTAGTCAGTAAGAGTCTGATACGCTCTCGATGATAATATCTCCCGCTCTACCCAGCGGGAGATGTCATTGGATGATTTCCTATCCATCAAAAAAAAAAAGGGTTCCATACCAAATATTGGTATTTTTTAGTAAAGTATACGTAATAATAAACATTATTACCAAATTTCAAGTTCATAGGTCAATGGGAAGTTAAAAAATTCTTCGTAACAAAATTTTGTGACAGACGACAGACAGGCAACGGACACGTGAGTGACAACAATAGGGTTCCGTTTGGACCCTTCGGGTACTGAACCCTAAAAAGAAATCTTCTGGGCATGCTTATTCCATCACAGACTGAATCCATCACTTTTCATCAAACGACTTCCGGGTCTAGAGCTTGCTCCTCACGAAAAAAATAGTATAGGTGGTATTCTTTTTTTATTATTAGAGATGGTTTTGCTCTTGACTCTAGTCTAGGTCAAAGGTAACAAAGACAGAGTTGGCGATGGAGCGAGCTTACCCAGAAGAAGATTGTTCACTAAAAATTTGAAGAGATTGGGGCTGTATGCGTTCGGAAACACAGACGCAAAGAGTTCCACACCTTTGCTGTGCGCTTTATAAAAGACGTTTGGAAACGCTTAGTTCGAATTGGTAGAATAGCAACAAGGTAGGGAGAAGTCCGATGGTAGAAGCGGGCTGGTGGAATAAGGTCGTGGAGTTCCTGGAAAATCATTACGCACTAGGTAGATAGAATTTCTTATTTGGCTATGGGGTACCAGATATTTTTATACTTCAAAGGAGATAAATACTGTTCGTGGGTTGTCTTCTGTGCAGAAGGGTTTTAATTTTTTCTTTTTTTTATCGTATAGTGACGCGTTTGACCGCTATCTCACCTTATGGTAAGCGATGATGAAGTCGAAGATGGAACACTCTTGCCTAGAAGTAACTGTTGTTAAATTTTTACCTACACATTAAAATAATTTGAATTAGATTGTGAAATGCGGGAGTATTTCTACAATGTGTTATTTTGGCGCATTTAATGGCTTGTACCACGGTATTTAACAAAAATAATGCTACAAAAGCATTTCTATTCAACACCTCGATCCATAAAGAATGTGTGCTAACCTCTCCGGCAAGTCGGTCGCAACATGATTGCACAAGTTTTAGCAGGCGGCCACCAGACGGCGCTGAGCGCTGAGCACTGGTCGCCGGTCGCAAATGAGAAAACTTCTGCGACCTTCCCGCGATTATAGCAGCTGGGTATTAAACGTTTTAATGTTTTTTTTTGTAATGGTGAGGTCATTGAGGTTGGTATTTTTTAGAATTTCTTGTTTTACTTACCTAGCGATAAGAGTGCCGAGAAAAACTGAAATTCTATCAGCGAAAACGATTGCCAAAAAATCCGAAATCTTCTTCTTTTCCTCTCTGAAGCTGGCCACATTAATTGCAGCGTCAGTAGATTTCATCAGGCCCTCCATAGTACAGGCATTCCATTCTGTGAGTCATCTTCTGGACAGGGTCACCGCACACACATTAATTATCTGACGGCCCCAAAAAAAAAAAAAAAAAAAAAAAAAAAAAAAAAAAAAAAAAAAAAAAAAAAAAAAAAAAAAAAAAAAAAAAAAAAAAAAAAAAAAAACTCCACTTTCCCAAAATGTATATTATCATGTATTACTGTTTGAAGCGTGCTTGTCAGATTCCCGGCACCAACCGGATCACAAACTTGTCTACAAGTACGCAGAGCTAAAGAATAATTTACAAACAATTACCACAATACGAACATTTACCGAAAAGTCATGAAATGAATCACGTACATTACGGTTTTTAACCAGTCCCTATAATTGCTGATGGTATGATGCTTTGTCTAGGCCCTAAGGTTGTTCAAGTGTATTTAACATAATATACGTTTGACCTTTAATCCTCAAGGAACAGGATATGTATCCTATTATCATACCTATTAGATTTAGAATTCACTTCTTCTCTGTCATTTCGCTCTTGGCAGATCGGTTGTGGTCACATCGAGGAGCCACGTCGGTGGTAGATGCGGACACAGCTCTCCGCACGATCTTCTCTCCCCGTTGGCTGTCTGGTGCAGTCAGATAAGCGGCCTCCTACTGGGGATTTCATTTGGTCAGTCCAGCGCATAGGTGACCTCATGGTTATTCTCATCAGCCTTTTAATGTCCTGAATGCTGGGGCACAGGCCTCCTCTCTGTGAGAGGATGTGGGCCGTAATCCACCACGCGGACCCAATGCGGATTGGGGGATCACATATTTTCGATTTTTTCGTACGACAATAAATTGAGGAGAACTAATACGGTAGCGTTATGGTAGTGTAGGAAACGGTTTGTGATTAAATGGATGCTACCTGAATTGAGAAATAACATCGTACAATTTTATGTTTTCTAAACAAAATTACAAATAGAAAACATTTTTTCTCAACCGTCACCTCAGCATGGCTTGCCATAACACCAAATCACCCTCCACCCCTGCTTACCCTTTAAACAACAAGGAACACTAACAAAACAGCTTTCATTCACATTGTGTACCCACTCGTACATAGAATAAACACATTAGGTATACGCCACGCCACGAGTGACGGCACTCGTTAGGCACAGACTAGACGTGTAATTATTGTAAGTGTAGCGTCAGCAGAAGTGTTTCTCGGAAATACTTGAAACATTATAAGTAATAACTTTTTACTTCAGATCCATTTATTTAAATTTGCTTCAACATAGGCGCTCAGCTATCATAATATATCTATCAATATCATTATACAAATCTACGTTTTTAATTCCACTTCAGAAAATGATACTTTTTTTAATTTGAAAGGTCAAGAATTCCAAACCAATCCGCAATAACCGATTCATTTAATACTTTGAGCTCACGGATTCTTTGATCATTCAGATTCTGCATAAAAATTAATACGTAAACAACTTACTTCTTATAAACAACAACTCCCGAAGATGTATGTATGATTACAGATATTTTGAACTTTTTTTTAGTACCTATTCATGTAAAAAAATATCAATACAATGGAAGAAAACCATTTCATAACTAAAATCAATTTACATTAATTTACATAGCCCTAATATTTTCTCGACAGCTAAACAACAGTCATTAGTAATAATAATTATTTATTTATTTTGTTCAGTTAATTTTACATAACATAAAACCTTGTCAAATTAATCATTAAAACAACAAATTTAATTACATTAAAATCAAATAAATATCAATAAATAATAATATTAAGTATGTATCAATAAAATTGCCGTTTTATATATATTATATATTATCACTGCTCAAAGTGACCCATTTTAATTTATAAAACGGGTCACTTTGAGCAGTGATAGTTTCGTATTGACATGGAATTATAAGTTTAAGTAAATTTTATATTTAAGATATGTTATTCCTTTATGGAAATTAGTTGTTCATTTATTTCTTTGGGTTTTCTATTTTCTATAACATCTGTAACAGTGCTGGCTGTAACAAGGCTGTAACACTGCCTAATGTTACAGCCTTGTTGTTGTGACCTCTATTCCAAATTACGTTATTTCTTATCTACTTTTTAATTTCAAATATTCTAGTTTTCAAATCGGTTTGGATCCACCTGCAGAGCTGGAAGCTGCCCTACATCATTGTCATTTTCCAAAAGTTTTCTAGAACAGTGAAGTGCAGTTTTTATAACCAGGCAGATTCAGGCATGTGTCCTGGCAATAATACAATTTATACCTTTACCTACTGTGTATGGTGTACGTACGATTAATGAGTGCTCCTTATAATCTAGCCTACTGTAATTATTGAAACATAAGTCTTAATTCACCGTGTGTTTATATTCAAACAACTCTTCCTTCACTCCTCTATGGTCCTACTCATCCTGTCACTACTCCGTCCCCCCATAACGTGACATATCGCTATATTTATGAACATTTTTGTATGAAATCTAAGACAACTCGTGTTATTTAGGACCATGAGTATCTTGAAACAATGCGTCTAAAGCGGAACGCAAAATTAATAACGTTTTATTTATCAACAGAACTTAGAACTGCTAACAAATGTGCTGTGTAGTTTTTTTAAACGCTTTCGGTTGGAAAATTTTACCTCTCGAATAACCCTTCTTCTCCCGGCGGTTACGGAACAAAATTTTCAAAACAAAAGCTATTAAATCAATGACACACCATTCATTCGTTGAAAGGAATTAGTAAGCATACGTCATTGATATTGTGAGTATTTTAATTAAAACTAATTAATTCCACGCTAAAACTCATATTATGAAAAAATACTTTTATTTTTAGATTTCATGGTTATAAATATGGTGATATAATAGAAAAAATAAAGCATACATGCTTAAGCAAACAAATGAAAAAAAAAAAAAAATTTTTTAAGCATGTTTGCTTAAGCAAACAAATAAAAAGGATAACATGCCTTAAATATAAACTGCATAGAATTCCAAGCCAATCTGACGTTATCACAATTCAAAGTGTGCAGTTTCGAAAAACGGCAATTTCATAGACCTAATACAAATAGAATCAATTAATTAATTTTTGCTATGTTGCTGCAGCTTCGGCGCTGTCTGATTGTTTACATTCCAGTCGCAGTCCCGACCGGGGACCGCTGACTGGAATATTCTTGAATAAAAATAACTAAATAACAAAACTAACATAATCGATTAATGTATCAATTATCGTCCCTGTGTTGCTGTCGCTCCCGCGCTGTCTAATTGCTGACATTCGAGTCGCAGTCCCGACTGGGGGCCGTTGACTTGAATATTAACAACACGAATATTCTTGACACTGTCGCACTCCCTTATTACCTATTATTATATCGAGACATGCAAAAGTGAAAAAATATAGAAATTTAGATAGAATTAGATAGTGAATAGTTATTATTAATAACAAAAAAACATTTATTTATTCAGGTAATGTTACACCAATCGCCATAACATAAATCAAATATAAAACAACAAATTACACTTAAATCAAATAAAAAATAACTAAATAAAAATACTAACATATTCAATTAATTTATCAAACATTCGAGTCGCAGTCTCGACCGGGGACCGTTGACTGGAATATTAATAACGCGAATATTCTTGACACTGTCACACTACCTTATAACTATATCGAGATGTGCAAATTGAAAAATTATAGAAATTTAGATAGAACTAGATAAGTAATTAATAAAAATAAATAACATTTATTCATTCAGGTAATTATATACCAATTGCCCTATCATACAATCAAATATAAAATAAGAAATTACAATAAAATCAAATGAAAAATAAAAGTGTATAATCAATTAATTTATCAATTATCTTCGCAGTGTTGCTGTCGCTCCCGCGCTGTCTAATAGCTGACATTTGAGTCGCAGTCCCGACCGGGGACCGTTGACTGGAATATTAATAACGCGAATATTCTTGACACTGTCACAATACCTAATAATTATATCGAGACGTGCCTTTAATTACAATCGTCGAAGATAGAATTTGTCCTGAAAATGGTATTGGGAAAGGTCTATTCTTGTTTGTGATATGTTCTATTTTTTACCCGGCTGCCCTAGAAGGAGGGTAATGTTTTCGAGACTATGTAAGTATGTATGTAAGTATGTAGATATGTACGTTTATATATGTCTGTCTTTTTGGCACAACCTGTAGCTTAAACTGGCTGGATAGATTTTAAGAAATGACGTATCATTAGACAGGTCTTGGCAGCCGAAGTGAAGTACTATATTGAAAAAAAAAAAAAAACAAAATTCACGTCCGCCTTTGCCTTTGCATTTTTTTTGCAACAAAATCATGTAGGATATAAAGGCCTTAAACAGGCGATTTTAAACATCAAAACAGGAAAAAAAACTAATAAAAAAAAAAACAACCGACTTCCAAAAAGAAAATACACTAAAAATTTAAAAATAAATTTAAACATGGAACTCGGTGTTTGTATTTTATTTCTTCGTTATTTGACAAAAGTTTGTGACATGTAAAAGGATTTTTATTTTTCACTGTTTAGATGTTATACCCCAGAACTCAAAACCCCAATAACATGGAACGTGGAATTTAAACATACTCGTCATTGGAGGATACCAAAACATCATCTAAGTGTACATATTTTTCGTTTTTGTTCAGTTTTTCAAAAAACGCTGAAACAATTTCGATAAAATTTATATGGGACCACCTCGGGAGTATATTCTTTCAGATGAAAAAAGAATTTTGAAAATCGGTTCACAACTAACAGAGAAATCAGCGGACTGAATAAATAAATAAAAAAAAGACGTGTGGCACTCGGAGACTGCCACGGTAAAGCTACGAGTATTGCATAGCATTTTTTATCAAGTTATGCAATTATAATTATTTATTTATTTTATTTATGCAGTTTTTTTTTCCTTTCTTTTTTTTTCTTTGATATTAATTCAAGTTACACTTTTTACACGCACGTAAGAAGTTACACTTCTTTGGCGTAACAAGATAAATATCATCATCGTCATTGTCATCGTCATCTTCATCGTCATCGTCATCGTCATCGTCATCGTCATCGTCATCATATGTATCACCGCTGTGCCGGTCGGAGTGAGGGGTGTTAGGTTTCATTTTCGTTACGAAATTTCTGGATTCGGTCTCCACGCTTTAGGCCCGCGATAGAAGCTATGCAATAGCTTAATAAAAAAAACACAGTCGAACATAGAACCTCCTCCTTTTTCGAAGTCGGTTAAAAGTTTTCTACAAACCCGACTGCAACAAACAACTAAGAATTTCCAAACCAGTTACTTTTCAAGCAGTCTGATGCAGTTGACGGTATTAAATCAGAGATTGAACTGAAACAAATACTTTTTTTTATATAAGTTGAAAATTTCAAAAATATGATTATTGATACTTTTTATTTTTTATAATTTACTGCTAAAATAATAAAGAGCGAAATAAGCACATCTTCTGCGTGGATAAAAAATAACAGCCGCACGAGTTGAACTTCACGGTTACTTGCCTCTTGATCATACATTCATTGGAATCCTTGGCTTGGAGATCACGCGGCACGCCAATCAGTTGGTCACGGCTGACATTTTGTTGATCTTGGACAGTCGTTAGTGGTAGTCAGAAGCCCGAAAGATTATATGTACCGTTTTACCCACTAACTAGATTGTGGGTGGAGGTCAAATAGTTAGTACCTCACGGCTTGTGAAATACTGATATTCAGCTGCAAACGGTTACACTGAAAGCCAACCTCAACTTAATAATATGTAACATCAACCAATGATATTAAACACAAGATATGTTACGCTACGACACGTTTAAAATATGTTCACGTTGCACCCTTGTTGACAAGTTGACATAAAATCATATAAAGTTCATTTATCAATTGTTTTGTCGAGGACAAAACTTCACAGTTAGGACGTTTTTGAGTCTTCACGATGCGCGCGCTAAAAACAAATCTGCATCTTTTTAAATAACTAGCTGACCCGACAGACGTTGTCCTGTCTTAGCTATGAACTGACAAACGCGCGAAGTTTAAATAGTTGTTAAGTTTTCTTAAATTTTCTAATATTCCGCGCAACTTTCTTAATTTTTTCTTTCAAAAGAACATTCTCCTGAGAATAACAAGTACAACAAAAAAAGAATTAGCGATATCGGTGAAGGCAAATAGGGATTCATTTTTAAATATACAATAGATAATCATTGACATCAACACTATTTATGGATATTTCACGTTTAGTATCAGAACTTTAAAAGTACTGGCCGTATAAAAAAAATATTTAAACGTCAATTTGTTCATGGCACATTTCTCTTCTGTATTCTAAATTCAAAAATTGGGAAATGACTAGGCAAATTGGTCGAGTCGCAGTCTCAACCGAGGACTAAAATATTAATTCTACGAGTATTCTTGACTCTGTCTTACCACCTTTCAATTATATTGAAACGTGTCTTAATAACTGACTTGCTTTTAATTGCTTTGAAAATACAGTGAAAGGTCCATTCTTGTTTTGTATAGTTTATTTTTATTTTTAGTAGTTTGCTGTTTAAGTTTGAGTCCATAACTAAAACATTACAACAGCCAGGAAAAGGAATTATAGTTTATGGTCATTTTTGTCTTTTAGGCCCGTGGTGCGTGTCCAAGAGGTCTACTCTGAAGTATTTTTACGAAGTATCGGCCGAATGTTCGGACATATTTGTGTGAAGTGTTAAAATGTGCCATACCTAAAATTGTAGCTCTTCTCTGAGAGTTTCTTCCACCAAAAACATATGTAATGCCATTTCGCTACAATTTTAGATATAGCACATTCACTTTAACACTTCATACAAAGATATCCGAACATTCCGATGGCCGATACTTCGTAAAAACACTTCGGAGTAGACCCCCAGTTTCTAATACGCTTTTATTTTAAAGTTTGTTGTATGTGTATTAACGAGAAGATAATCCATTGTCTGATTTCAAACTTCATACCTAAAATGGGTAGGTACCGCGATAATTGTGTCTTCCATCTATCATGACTATAATATTAAAGTATGAAACTGAAATACAATTAAGAATATTGTATTTTAATTTGATGGGATTTTTACTTGATAATCTTTAAAATATCAAAGCCGACCAAAGCATTTCACTATTATAGACGTGGACTATCCAAGTAGCCAGTGACGTCCAGTCAATAACCACCAACCACCTATCGATTATCGATTACCCACGATCTTTTAGTTAATTGCTAAAGGAAAAACATGTTGAATTTAATGATACCGGGAACTGTTAACGTGTAAACCCATTATTTCCATGGTGGTTCATTTTCGTGGAAAACATTTCCTCAATTAAAGTAACGAGCTTCAAGAAATAGTTGTTGGTCTTTGAACAAAGGAAGTGACAGAATGATTTTCTATTAATGGTTAATTTGTATGCAAAGCTTGTCTTTCTATGGCCCTTTAAACTTCACTGCATTATTATGTGCTTTGTTTTTGTAACAAGGAAGAATACGTTTAAAAGGTGCCTGGCCTTTTGGAGAAAAGTCTAGGATGTGTGGAATTTTCATTGCATAATTATGAGCCTTTTTGTTAATCGGGGTGAAACTTTTAAAAAGCGCCTGAAATTTTGGAAAAAAATACTAGCAAGTGTGAGATCACAAAATAGGGACACCGTAATAATTTTATTGTAAGCTGATTATAAAAAGGTTCCTGCCCTATATTTATGGGACCTTATAACAAGTACAGTAGGCCGCACATCATTAGTAACACTCTAACCTTCAGCTGGCCTTTTTTTTTTTTTTTTTTGTGGGGTGGGAAATCATCCTATGACTTCTCCCGCTCTGGGTGGAGCAGGAGGGCGTGTCAGACTCTTACTGACTAAAACCCACCCCTGTTCCTTCCTGCCTTTGAGTGCCCAGGGGCGAGGTAACTCTGTTTCGAATTTATCCTCAACCCCCGGGCAGAACCTTCAGCTGGCCTAGCGTGATACGGAGTTTCAATACTATGCGCGGCCACTGGCATGTGGCCTTCTGTACCCAATTTTGGTACAGACTGTTAAATATTGACCTTCTTTCAGAGCTCATGTAGCAAAGAAAAGACCCTCATCAGATTAAAAATAATTAGTATCATCCTAAATTAATCAAAATGGTAATTAGAGAATTAATCGACCATCAATTTGCTTATCAAATGTATGTTGTTGATATTAGTACCTACTTTCCTCGTTATCAATTAAAGCCCATGTGTTATTCCAGACTATAATCTATCTCCGTGTCAAATTTTGTCTAGATCCGTTGTCGTTCTGGTGTTTTTTTTTTTCTGTTGGTTCTGGTGTGATTTAGTAACATATTCATCCATCGATCCAAACTGATGAATCTTTTAATTATAATATTAATACAATTAAAAGATTCATCATCACCTTTTGAAATTGAACTGAAAAGTGCCTACCAAAAAAATACTAGCAAGTGTGAGATCTTGCCTCACTAAAACCACCCCGTAGATCACGATCAGCATTTGGAAGGGGTCCCGCGACCTTTTAAAAGACCACCTAGGAACCCCCTCTGCACAACGCGCATTTAGGGCACATCGCTCTGTGAGGATCGCCCAGAGGACATGGTGGAGCACACGGTGTAGATCTGCCCCGCTTGAGCGGAGCCCTGCTGTGTCCTCGTGCAGGCGATCGGCGGCAGCGACCTCTCGCGCCCGGCCCTGGTCCAGGCCATGGTACGGAGCGAGAGGGAATGGGAAGCAGTGTCCTCCTTCTGCGAAGCAGTAATGCTCGCGAAGGAGGAGGTGGAGGTGGAGGTGGAGGTGGGTGAGAGAGAGGCTGCAACAAAAGCCTCGCCCTCACGGCCTCAGCAGCAGCCGCCGCAGAAGACGCCAGGGGCTTCAGGCGCCGCGAGACGATCTCCGGCCATCGTAGACCCGAGCCTGCGGACGGTGAGTAATCGCCGTCCGATCAGGACTAGGCCCGAGAGTCGACGGCGCGAGGTGTTCCACGCGCGCCTCAAAGAGTTGGCCGCATTCATGACGGGGCCCGTCATGACCAATGCCTGCCTAGGGGTTGAGGATAAATTCGAAAGAGTTACCTCGCCCCTGGGCACTCAGGCAGGGAAGGAACAGGGGTGGGTTTTAGTCAGTAAGAGACCGACACGCCCTCCCGCTCCACCCAGAGCGGGAGAAGTCATTGAATGATTTCCCGCCCCTCAAAAAAAAAAAATAGGCCACATCCCTAGGGAGACTGTAAAGGGTCTCCCATGAGCCTCGCTGTGCACGGCAGCACGTGATCACTGTGTCATCAACTTTTTTGGGATCACTCGGTGAGCAGACAGTGTCCCCACTCTAAAAGCCCACGACCCCAGAGTCCCACCTGCCTTAAATAGTGCAGGCAGGGTTTCGGTATTTTAGGCAACGAGGCAAAAAGACAGACAACTAAACAGACTGTGTTTTTACGAGCAATTCGTTGTTATTTGCTGAAATTGTAGGTACCTATGCCTGGAATGAAACAAGATTCTACTGAAATATAAATCAAAATAGAACGCTTTTGTCGAACAATTCAGAAACTAATGAAATCAAAATAGCAAAAACATATTATTTTCTTAAAAAGATGCAGAATCAAAATTATTTTATTTTACACAAACCGTAGAAACTTGGTACCTATTTAAAATAGTGCCATATGTTGATACCTATTTTATCATGCTGTTAAAACTATTCACAAAGGCCAGCATTAAATGATAGGTACCTTTCGTAAAGAAACCTTTGAATTGTACAACAGACTACCGTAAAAGAAAAAGGAAGAATTAGAGAGCAGTTTAAAAGGGTGTAGTTCCAATCACGAGAGCGGTGCAGTACGGTTACAAATCGGATTACTTTGGAGCTACTTTTGTGGTGGATTAGCTTGGATAAAGGTGGGTCGGCAGTGTCAGCGCAGGTGGATTTATTACTCTTGTTTAAGTAATGTCTGTGGTATAATTTTAATCTGTGCCAAACTGTGAATTGTGTTGTAACATTAATTTATCAAAAATGTATGTAAGTAGTTAAATAGTAATTTAGAAAAGTTGAACTAGATTTTAATAAAAAACAACCGACTTCCAAAAAAGTACACTAAAAATTTAAAAAAATAACTTTAATTGCGGAAGTCAGTGTTTGTATTTTATTTCTTCCATATTTGACACCGACTTCCGAAATTAAAGTTATTTTAAAATTTTTAGTGTATTTTTTTTGGAAGTCGGTTGTTTTTTTTGTAATAAAGTTTTTTATTTTTCGCTTTTTAGTTGTTATACCCCAGAACTAAAAACCCCAATAACATGGAAATTAAACATTTGGAGAACACAAAAACGTCATCAAGATATGCGTATATTTTCGTTTTTTTTTTCAGTTTTTCAAAAAGCGCTAAAGCAATTTCGATAAAATTTATATGGGACCATTTCGGGAGTATATTCTTTCGGATAAAAAATGAATTTTGAAAATCGGTCCACAACTGACGGAGAAATGCGCGGACAAACATGAAAAAAAAAACATACATACAGTCGAACATAGAACCTCCTCCTTTTTCGAAAGTCGGTTAAAAATGTAATATTAAAGATCGCTGTGAAAGAGTTTGTGTACCTCATTTTAAAGCTGAACTTAATTGTTACATAAAAATAACATAATTAGACTAATAATGTTCCCACTGCTGGGACTCAGGCCTTCTCCCTAGGAGAGTAATCCACCACTCGGGCATAGTGGGGGTGGATGTCATATTATGTCTTCGAATTTTTCGTTCTAGGAAATCGATCTTTTTCCTTCACCGTTTATAATTATGATAGGTAAATTAAATTATTTACTTGTCTATGCTTTTACTAATCCCATTAATACATCCTATTCCTTTACATATTTTCACTTTTTTTTTCACTTCCATTTCGTCTGAAATACAGTTTTAATTTTTTTTACTAAGTAAATTCTTTCACTAGTAAAACGCCAAATCGCTGAGTAGCATTGGTTAAAAAAACCGGCAAAAATCACAGTTTTTGAGGTATAAGCAACGAGAGAAAAACCGCGAGAATAAGCCAGAGAGCCACAAACACATCTACAACGGTGTAACATAAATTATATAAGTAACAAATATTTAATTCATTAAAATCTCTTTCAAACTATAAAAAAGAAAAGATTTGCAAAAAAAATAAAGCAAGCAAGGTTTTATGAAAGTCGAGATAATAAGAAGGGTTTGAAAATAACAAAGGCTCTGCATAAAAATAATAAACAACCAAGTTGCAAGGAAAGTCGTAGATTTGCACTTCGGTAGATACTACTAAACTTTCTCTTTTGCTTAGAACTACGTCTTTTCCAGAAACAAAAATATGTCGTGCAGTATTTTTAATTGTTACTGAAAAATAATTTAGTCCAGAGCAGTGGTGGTTGGTGGTCTAGTGGTGCCAGTTATTATAATGTAGATCATGGGTACTATAATAACTTGAGGCGTAACTCAATGGTGTGTACTTCTGACGTGTGGTCTTCGAGTTCCTGTGTATAAAAGGAAATACCGATCCGCAATATTTGATGTGTTATTTTTATAAAAATCAATACTTTTCCTTTGACAACATACAGTCAGCTGACTTCTGACAGTAAAATTATTTTCTTTTCTAATGTATTATTAATAAATTAACTATTTATAAATAATATAAAAGTATATTTGAACGACTTTTTAGGGTTCTATAAGTTCGAATGAAAAAACGGAACCCTTAATACCTCATCTGGACCATTTGTGTGTCTGTCTCTCCGTCTGTCACAGCCAATTTGTTCCAAATCTGCTTGACCGACAGAGTTGAAATTTAGTATACACATGAATATTTGTGACCCAAGCTCGTACGTGTAACTTAAATTAATTAATTCGAACTATGGATGTCACTTTTATAATGAAAATTGAAAAATTAAAAAACAATTTTTTTCAGACCATGCCGTGCGACATATCAAATGAAACGGCGTGAGGGTCTTGAATAATCTTTTTTCATAATTTTAAATTATAACTTTTAAAGTTTTTTAAGAAAATAGATGATAAATAACCATTCCCTCCTCCTTATCTCCGAAACCATTGGCACTAAAATTTTGAAAAAAATACAGAATGTAGTTCTAAACCTATATGAAGTTAAAAAAAAATGTTTCATGACATGTTTTTTGCGTGCGTGTCCGACTCGCTCTTGGCTGGTTTTTTTGATGTTTATAGTACTGTCTTTGGCAGCTGCTTTATTTTGTGAATTTCATCACCACACCTCTAGAAAAGGATCTCAAAAACATGTTGAGAAATAAAAATAAAGAAGAAATATTTTCTTTCTTTCTTTAATGAGGAAACCGGCAAGTCCAAAAAACAAAAGTTCGATTACTTTTAACATCTACCAATCCGAACTACATCCGCGTGGGGGATTACAGACCGTTCTCTCTCATTGAAAAGATGCAGGCGTCCAAACATTGGGTATATTATAGAATGATTAAGGCGTAGTTAAACGTCTTTTAATGGTTTTTAATTGAATATCACGTCTAAACGACTTGTCTTATTCCTTTGAAAAAAATATCTGTTACTCTAGACTATTTCTTTCGTAATTTGATCTCAGAATATTTGAAATCATATTTTTATAACATAGTGTAATTAATTTGTAAAGTTATGTCTAACTCGGATAAAAAATTGAGAATCACGCAAAAACTATAAAGCGTATTTTTATGAACCCTTCACCATTTTAAAGATCATTTAATTATTTACAATTTAGTCTCAGTGTTTTAGTTTTATACTTGTTGTTTTATGTGTAATAAATTAAGAATGCGTTTATTTTCTGATAGCGCTCCTTGATGGGCGAGTCCTATTACTGGGTGGGCATACGACGCGTTGCGTGATCTCAGCGCAGAACACTCAAGCTAACCACTCAAGGTCGTTCGCAGCTAATAGCGCTTTAAAGATATTATTAGACTGGTTAGACTGGAAGCTGACAACAAGATAGTTGGGAAAAGGCTAGGCAGATTGATTAAAGTGATTATGTTAATCATTCTTTTAATCTTCATGGTCGGATATATAGATCCTTTCGATCATTAGAAACAAACATAGTCATAAAAACATGAGAATCACAATGACTTTGGGAAACTAATTGGTTATTACTGTTTCTTTTTGTAAGAAGAAAAGCAGTAAAAATCTTTCTGGGTTCATTTAGGATATTATGCCACATTACACCACCATTAATAACGCAACAAATAACATCAAGACTACGATCCCATTTAACGGTCCTTCGTCATAAATTTTAATCTGTAAACAAAATAGGGACACCGTAATAATTTTATTGTAAGCTGATTATAAAAAGGTTGCTGCCCTATATTTATGGGACCTTATAACAAGTACAGTAGGCCGCACATCATTAGTAACACTCTAACCTTCAGCTGGCCTTTTTTTTTTTTTTTTTTTTTTTTTTTGTGGGGTGGGAAATCATCCTATGACTTCTCCCGCTCTGGGTGGAGCGGGAGGGCGTGTCAGACTCTTACTGACTAAAACCCACCCCTGTTCCTTCCTGCCTTTGAGTGCCCAGGGGCGAGGTAACTCTGTTTCGAATTTATCCTCAACCCCCGGGCAGAACCTTCAGCTGGCCTAGCGTGATACGGAGTTTCAATACTATGCGCGGCCACTGGCATGTGGCCTTCTGTACCCAATTTTGGTACAGACTGTTAAATATTGACCTTCTTTTAGAGCTCATGTAGCAAAGAAAAGACCCTCATCAGATTAAAAATAATTAGTATCATCCTAAATTAATCAAAATGGTAATTAGAGAATTAATCGACCATCAATTTGCTTATCAAATGTATGTTGTTGATATTAGTACCTACTTTCCTCGTTATCAATTAAAGCCCATGTGTTATTCCAGACTATAATCTATCTCCGTGTCAAATTTTGTCTAGATCCGTTGTCGTTCTGGTGTTTTTTTTTTCTGTTGGTTCTGGTGTGATTTAGTAACATATTCATCCATCGATCCAAACTGATGAATCTTTTAATTATAATATTAATACAATTAAAAGATTCATCATCACCTTTTGAAATTGAACTAAAAAGCAAAATAAGAAATTACTTTCAAAAATTTCCTTAACAAATTTAGCTCCAACTCCCATTCACACCGAAAACTTTCAAATCACTGCAAAAAGGGTTGCCGACTCCGCGAATGCCATTCGAAAAGTCATATTCAAAAATCTGCGTGAACTTTTTTTGTGTGACTACCCTACTGTGACGCGTGTGGCTACGGACAACAGAGGAACTAGAAACGATTGCACTGGCATTTTTGCCATTCAGACTGGCCGAATGGCCGAATGAAACGCACATTTAAAAAACATTCAGCTTGACGTGGATGTGCGAAACTTTTTAGTGGAATATTTACTATAAGAGGGGACATCTTCTGGGTTTGCTGACTCATCACGAACAAAATTGATTTAGTTCTCTTAGAAACAGATTCAGTTCTATCTAAATAATAGTGAATATGCGTGATATTTTTTTATTTGTTCAATTGAAGTCTTATTAGCTATATTGAACAAATATGAAGGAATTTTCAAAATACTATCAGCGACGAAGTTATAAGGCATTAAAGTTGATAATTAGAAAGAGAAGTCCAACGTGTTCTTTGACGTCAAAGGACACGGCGCCCATACAACTGCCATAGAAAACAGCGTTTTCAAGAGAGGGACAGATATATTTGTTTAAAATTGTTATATTTCGTTTAATTTTCGATCAATTTTTATTCTGCTTTCACTATTCGTATTCTATTTTAGTATATTCATCCATAAACCGGTCAGATAACAAATATTATTTTCATGCATATTCTCTATTGGCAATAATGTTGTATGTATTTCTTTTACTTCAGACTGGTTAGAAAATATATTATTTATATTAAGTGTCTGAAGAAATTATAGTTACCTATACTTTAAGGTCCAAGTAGTTGATAATAATTAAAGCAGCTACGTGCTAATAAATTCTACATCCCACTTTCCTAATAATATTATAAATGAGAAAGTTTGGACGGATGGATGTAAGTATGTTACTCAATCACGCAAGAACGTGTGAATAGATCTGGATAATATTTGGCACAGGGATAGATTATAATCTGGAATAGCACATATGCTACAATTTATAGTGGGGCAAGTAATAATTAAACGCTACTATTATTAAATAGGGTAAAGTTTTCATTCCGGACTGTGCTAACTTTATATTTAATACATTAAGTCAAGGAGCTAAGAGCTGGATGTCCCTGTCGGGGTCTGTGTTTCCTGAAAGCTACAACCTGAGGGTCTTTTAAACAAGAGTGAATAGGTAAGCAAAGGCAAGCGTGACAAGCTTGCTCCTAGGTCAACCACATCATCGCTTATCATGAGGTGAGATAGTGGTCAAACGCGAGGAAACAAGAGAAACAAATTTAAATATATTTTAAAGTACACTAAAGTAAAATGTCTATTTATAACTTTAAGTACAATTATATACCACAATATTGCGGTTTATTCCCCATAAATATTAATTAACTAACTCTGAATAATTTACTAATAACATTTCAGTGGCAAAGTATTAATTATTTTATGAACCATCAGTATTTATTGCATGGCTCTCCGGTAATTGGATTGTATTAATATAAACACTAATGCCATGCATAATTACGTAGTCATTGTAATTAGATCCTCTTTAAATATGTTGAAAATACCTCTGTTGGTAGTGTCAGTTATGGAAATGATTAATAATGTTTTTAATTAGAAAAGTAATTAATTTATTATTTTTTTGTATATGCACGTGAAAAACTGTTGATGAACTATTGACGTTTTATTATTTTATAGCCAATAAAGCATTAAACTTAATGTACAAGGGTCTCTATTGACTACTGAGACGCAACTCGAAACTATTTTTGGAAAACAAGATTCTGAGACCCATTTGGACGTATTGCATTTAGTTGTGTGGCGCTGCCAGCGCCTTCAACCTAATTATAATACAAAGAGTGCAAAACTATATCTTGAAACAAATATCTAAAGCACCATTGTTTATAAGAAAAACAGAGGTCCATGAAATTCTAAATATGTCTATGGTAAAAGAAGAAATAGAAATACACTCATAGAATCAACAATAAATTGAGACTATCAAAGCATCCGAACGAACTACCGGGACAGCTAACTATCTCTAAAATTATACGTCGGCTTAAAAAGTGGCAAGATATATTCGACGATTTTAAAAGGTTAAAAAGCCGGCAAAGGAAAGACTAGGCTCCACTGGGAGCAGCGCCCTAATGACAAAAATCACCCAACTCATCTGCTTATAGTCTGTAATGAATGATTGCAAGACACAAACACAAAAATAAAATTATATAGACACCTTGTAACAAAAAACCTGTCCGATCCAATAAAGGCGAATTCCTGGTTTAACACACGTACTAGAAAAAATAGTAAAATAAATGTTACTCACAAAAACCAAAAGATTTTATGTTTTTATAAAATATGCTAAATTTAACACTAAATATGGCAAATTTTCGTAAGTTGACAACACTCCACCGGCAGGCGAAAACTTTTCATTTTTACCTATTTTTATTTTAAACGATACGCCATGCACTAGCCGCGCTGTAGGCACTCTTTAACAAAGTTTCAAAAAGACCGTCTCGCTCAGGCGGTTTCTTTGTCACAAAACTGTAGGTGAACTTTGTCAAGCGCTTAGTGTTGCCTTTGATAAGTTTTTCTTTTTTTTTAATAATTATTTTCAATGAAGAAAAAAAATCTCGTATCCATTAAATTGTTACTTATATGTGTACGCAGTATGATATCAAATAATACCATTCATGATCGGACAAGGTTTTTGTTACATGCTGTATAGGCATCAGTGACCCACCCGGGCTCCGCACGGGTACAAATTCCCGGGCCTGCGGACGGCGAGTAGTGGGTAACTCGCCGTCCGATCAGCAGCCCGAGAGTCGACGGCGCGTAGTGTTCCACGCGCGCCTCAAAGAGTTGTCAGCCAAGGGAAGGGGCCTGCCACGGCCGATGCCTGCCCGGGGGTGGAGGATAAATTCGAAAGAGTTACCTCGCCCCCGGGCACTCGAGGCAGGGAGGAACAGGGGTGGGTTTTAGTCAGTAAGAGTCTGACACACCCTTCCGCTCCACCCTAGAGCGGAAGAAGTCATAGGATGATTTCCCACCCACCCAAAAAAAAAAAAAAACGGGTACAAATTATACACAAAAACCTTTTCCGTGTATCGTTCTTTCTATTAGTAAAATTTGCATAATAATCTGTTACGTGGTTTAAGAGTTAGCAGAGATACAGACAGACACAGAAAGAGATTTGATTTATACTATTTAAATATTTTTTGTTATTTTAGACAACAAATCATATTAATTAACAACAGTAAATAAAAAAAAAATAAAAAAAATAGTAGCCACTTCAAGAAAAAAACGACTAAGCCTTACAATATTCGTATATGATGTGTATCATTTGACATCTCACCTTGGTAATAAGCAACATTAACATTCTATCCTAAAAAATAAAATTAATCTTCGCGCAGACTTATCATGCACGGGTTCTGTCATATAACGGCCAACTCTACCACCGCGTGCGCTCATTGGTCAAATCAAATAGCGCGCGCTTCCCCGGCTTCCTGTTACAGACTTTCGTCCCTTTTCACGAAATCACTCAACAAAAATTTGCTTAGAAATGTAAAACTTTAATCAATACGCCCCCACAATAGGATGAAACTGATAGTTTCAACTAAACATCCAGTATCGCCAACTTTCAAAATCAAACAAAAAAAACTAAACCAACGACCACCTGTATTCATGCTTCAAGTTTAATAGAACGGCGTGCGAACAAAATGAATGACTGTGGCCTGTGACGGGGTAAAATATAACAAAAAAAAATATATATAGCCCACTACAAAAAATAGCACTCTGGTATCGGCAAATTGCAAAACAAAAGTAGTGACGGTAAAGAGTCGGGTAGTAAAAAACAATGGAAAAAGGCAACGAGTTTCGAGCGAGGTAAAAAGATGTTAAATAGGTACTAAATCGTGAAGTATTTTTGACCTTTGAGGTTGTAATGGCACGGAGTTCGTTTAGATGAATCAAAAGTGATGTAAGTGGGATGATTTAAGAGCTTTTGAATATTAAACTTTAGGATTAGAAGTGTGTTGAAAATTGGGTGCTTTATTTATTTATTTATTAAAACTTCATGCAACACAAAAGTACAAAGGGGGATTTAATGCCTTAGGCATTCTCTACCAGTCAACCAAGAGTGGTAGCAAGATAACATGGCAGGTGCATAAACTGAACAAAAATAATACTAAGACGAAAATAGTTACGAAAGTATAAATATATAGTTATAATAAACATACATATATATTTAATATAAAATACCTACCTACCTTTATCTATCTCTGCGTGAAATCTTAAATAGAGAGATATATATGAGATAGTTGAATAGTTAAAGTTGTAATCACTAATTAATCCTTTATAAGGTTCCGTACCCAACGGGTAACCAACGGGACCCTATTACTAAGACTCCGCTGTCCGTTTGTCTGTCCAGCGGCGTGTATCTCATGATCCGTAATAGGTAGACAGTTGAAATTTTCTGTAGCCGAAATGAAAGATTAATTAAAAATTCTTTGTTGAAGCGGCTACAGAAATACTGTAAATAATCATATCCTGTGGGAGTGTACTCTTTGGCAAGCTGAGCGCAATATTATGTTGGATAGTATTCAGCCTACGTCTGGAGTTGTCTATTACACGGACCTTGTGGAGACTGGAATGAATTTCCGTGCGTTCAAGCGTTTTTGCCATACCTATTATTGGAATCAAGTGTAATAGCTCACAATTTTAGGACCCATTAATATTTATGTTTTTAACCAGTGGTGCTTGGCAACTGGGCTTACCCCAGTTGTAAATACCCCCTTTGTGCCTAATGGCCTAGTTTTGTTCTGTCTCCCGCTTGATTAGGAGGGAAGTGGAAATTATGTTTTTCTTACTCCTCCACTGAATTTTCTGATTAATTTCGTTGCGGGACCCAAGACAGTTTAATCGTTTCTCTGGGACTCGTCGAGCTTCATTGCCTTGGCGTTTTTTTCTGGTAGTCGCCACTGTTGATTTTGGTTTTCAGAAGTTACAGTGGTTTGGGAATAGTGTAGCGGGCTTGTCCCAATTAAAAAAAGGCTACAGAAATACATATTCTGTGAAAATTTCAACTAGCTACCTATTACGGATCATGAGATACACCCTAAAAAAAACACCTTTCTAGAAACGTGTTTTTATTTCCAGTTTATGGTACGGAGTACCTTTGTGTGCGAGTCTGATACCCACTTGGTCGGCTTTTTAGATATAACTAATTAGGTACTTTGTTGTAGCAGAATCACTCATAAATATGAGTTTGTATTTTTCAAGAATCACTCATAAATATGAGTTTGTAAAAGTTTGTATTTTTTTTAAATTCTTTCATTTAATCATTAGATTCATCTGTACTATGTAAAAACATCTTAAAAGTTAAATTTGATCCATTCCCCGGTATCCGATTGAGCTCCCAGTTACAAAGAGAAACGTATTTTGGGCCATTAATAATGTGACACACTTATTCTGTAACATGTTTTATGTATCGGTGTTGCTTGTCTAAATAAAGTTTTTTTTTTTTTTTTGTGGGGTGGGAGTCATCCAATGACATCTCCTGATCTAGGGTGGAGCGGAGGGGCTGGTCAGACTGAACAGAATGCCCAGAGGCGAGATAACTCTTTCAAATTTATCCTCAACCCCCCGCAGATCTGCCCGGGGGTGGAGGATAAATTCGAAAGAGTTACCTCGCCCCCGGGCGCGTAGGGCAGGGAGGAACAGGGGTGGGTTTAAGTCAGTAAGAGTCTGACACGCCCTTCCGCTCCACCCTAGAGCGGAAGAAGTCATAAGATGATTTCCCACCCCCCAAAAAAAAAAAAAAAATCCATTCCCCGGTATCCGATTGAGCTGAAATTTTACCTACATGTTTAGTTTGGATGATAATGCATGGTTAGCTAATTGACGTCATTCTAAATCTAATATGGCGGACTATACTATGTTTCAGATAAATTTGCAATAAAGTACATTGACCTTTCCCTAATAACTCTTCGTAGGTACCTGAACAATTAAATATAAATCGTTTTTCATTATTAGACAATGTTAAGGATCACGAGAGATGTTGATTCGGGACAGCTTTGAGTCATTAATTCCGTTTTTCAAATTAAAAATGTCAATAAATGTAGGTGAGTCAATGACCGTTATTGCACGTTTATTTGGAACAACCTATAGTTGTTTTATGCATTCCCATGATAATTATGGGTATCATGTGAAAGGATTTGCTGAGAATAATACGAAAAAAAAAAGAAAAAGTGTGTTTTTTTTAGTTTTGTAGTCCTTTTTTTTTTTTTTTTTTTGTGGGGTGGGTAATCATCCTATGACTTCTCCCGCTCTGGGCGGAGCGGGAGGGCGTGTCAGACTCTTACTGACTAAAACCCACCCCTGTTCCTTCCTGCCTTTGAGTGCCCAGGGGCGAGGTAACTCTGTTTCGAATTTATCCTCAACCCCCGGGCAGGCATCGGCCATGACGGGCCCCGTCTCTTGCTGACAACTCTTTGAGGCGCGCGTGGAACACTACGCGCCGTCGACTCTCGGGCCTGGTGCTGATCGGACGGCGAGTTACCCACTACTCGCCGTCCGCAGGCCCGGGTCTACGGTGGCCGGAGATCGTCTCGCGGCGCCGGAAGTCCCCGGCGTCTCCTGAGGCGGCTGCTGCTGAGGGCGTGAGGGCGACTCCGTTGTTGATGCTCTCTCACGCGTCCCGCCTCCGCCTTCGCGAGCATTACTGCTTCGCAGAAGGAGGAGACGGCTTCCCATTCCCTCTCGCTCCGTACCATGGCCTGAACCAGGGCAGGGCGCGAGAGGTCGCTGCCGCCTATCGCATCCACGAGGACACGGCGTTGCTCCGCCCAAGCGGGGCAGACCTCCACCGTATGCTCCACCGTGTCCTCGGGGCGATCCGTGCAATGGAAACACCAGTGCGTCACCTCCCGCTTGATCCGAAACAGGAACCTCCCGAAACAACCGTGTCCGGTGAGGACCTGCGTCAGGCGGAAGGTGAGGGCGCCGTGAGGTCTCTCCAGCCAAGCCTCAAAGAGGGGCACCACCGCCGCAATGGTGGCGTGCCCAGCGCGGGGTTGTGACAATCGCTGTCTCCATGTCGCCATGAGATCCTGCCGGAGCTCTGTCCGCCGAGCCGTGAGTTGTCGCGGCAGCGGAGTTTCGCCCCGGCGTTTCGCCTCCTCGCGCTCCTCATAGAGGTTCGCGAGGATTTTTGCCTCCAGATCCCATGGCGATAATCCGGCAAGGAGGCTCGCCGCCTCGCAGGAGATCGTACGGTATCCTCGGATCATTCTGATCGCCATGACCCTTTGGGACGCGTTCAGAAAGCGAGTAGATCGCTGCCTTAGCGAACGCGCCCACACCGGTGCTCCGTAAAGGGCCATGGACCGCACGATCCCCGCGTAGAGCCTCCGGCAGGAGGCGTTTGGCCCCCTCAGATTGGGCAGGAGCCGCCTCAAAGCAGCCCCGGCCCTGTTCAGTCTGGGAGCCAAACGTCGGAAGTGCTCGACGAAGTTCCACCGGCTGTCGAGGACGAGTCCCAGGTACTTCATCGTCCCCTCGACGCCGATGTGAACCCCTCCTACCTTTATCTGGGAACCCGCAGTTTTGTAGTCCTAACAAGGAAAAGAAACACACAAGGTATGTCCGTCCGAGGCATAGCTAAGAGACTGTTAGTACTAGAAAGCTGCAAACGCGACTCAAAATTAGTTTATTTAAAATTTGATATTTTATGTAAATAAATAAGCTCAATACTCAAGACTTAAGAGGTTTATTTATTTTTTGCTTTTTAGTTCTTTTTCGTCGTTTGAATATTTTGTTAAAAAGTTTTTAAATTTCGTATAAAATACAACAACCTTGAAATAAAATTACCTAGGTGATTGCAGTCTACGGAACCCTACCATGCGCATGGCTCCTGCCCGGGGGTGGAGTATAAATTCGAAAGAGTTACCTCGCCCCCGGGCACTCGAGGCAGGGAGGAACAGGGGTGGGTTTTAGTCAGTAAGAGTCTGACACACCCTTCCGCTCCACCCTAGAGCGGAAGAAGGCATAGGATGATTTCCCACCCCCCAAAAAAAAAAAAAAAAAAAAAAAACCATGCGCATGGCTCAACATAAACTTGACCAGTTTTTTTAATTGTTCTATTATTTATGTTAGAGTTTAAAGCATAGCAGATAGCAGCGCTTTTACTGACTGGCTGGCCGCGACTCTAGCAAGAGCCATACACCACCTACATAGCAATGTGGGTATGTGTATGTGGATGTGACTTGGATAATGAAAACATTGACTGAAAATTAATTTAACAATGGACAATTGCACATATGAAATAATGAATGCCTGAAATTCGACATTGGAGAGACGATAAAAAGACTTTCAGGATGTTAACTCATGATGTTCACAATTACATACCTTATAGTCCTTTTCACCTTCAATACTACAAAGCTTATAGTTCAAGATCCCAGAGCCACTAGACATTACTTAGAACGTACGCCTGCCTGCTAGCTTAGCGTCGCCGTCGGCCCAAGCTAGCAGGTGCGCACGTTCAAAGTACATTCTTACACTACTCAACCCCACACATTTTGTTAAACAGAAAATTTGTAATGTCTAGTGGTTCCGGGATAGTCATAATCATCATCAGCCTTTTAATGTCGCCACTGCTGGTGCACAGAACTCCTCTCTCTTTGAGAGTGTGTGGGCCTGTGAACCCACCACGAGGGCCCAATGCGGATTGGTGGATGTCACATGTCTTCGATTTTTTTAGTTCTTGGACATGCCGGTTTCGTCACGATGTTTTTCTTCACCGTTTTGAGAGCAGTGGTGATGAAATAACCTGTAGGTCGCGGCCGTTACCACTGGGCCACCATTGCTCTAATGGGCCAGCACTAAAAATCTGTTACAGCCATTTCATTCCGCAGCCACTGAGCACAACGCATGTCCATCACACATCTCTCACTCGTCGTTGACAGCCTCAGAATTAGATCGCTCGTGACGTTTCCTCTCTAATGAGATCACACTAACGAGTTTGTTGGCGGACGCCACTCTGACAACGGGAATTATTCACGACTGGGTAGTGCGTTTCAAATTCGTGGTAGGTTTTCTTTTATGGTAACTGTTGTATGTTTCGGAGAAGGTACGGAAAGTCCAAAAAACTTTTTTTCAAAAAAATACGAAACGAACTACTACCTACCTACTTTGCAAATTTTGTCCGTAAGTGTTTTAATTGTACCAATGCTAAAGCTCAATAAACAATTTATTATTTTTTATTACCTTCAAAAATAAACACTAAAATGGCAAAACAACATTAATTTTGGAACCCGGTATTTACCTATAGTTGTGTTTCTTTGACACCGGACCTATAAGAGCTGTTTTCATTTGGACGTTCGGAACCCTAAAAACAGCAGTAGGCATGATAACGCACGGTTCTACCCTTTATAGCAGAACTTTTAATGTCATAATGGTTTTGCAGTGATTTGTTTCTGTCACTAAATTTTGTAGAACAACATAATTATTGACTTATTAAAATAATATTTTTATTTATGGCATTTTTTTGGCAGGATGGGAAACCATCCAATGACATCTCCCGCTCTGGGTGGGCCGGGAGGGTTTTTTTTTTTTTGGAGGTTTTGTCAGACTCTTACTGACTAAAACCCACCCCTGTTCCTTCCCTGCCCTGAGTGATCCTTTATCCTATATATTATTATCCTCGACCCTTTTTTTTTTTTTTGGGTGGGAATCATCCTATGACTTCTCCCGCTCTGGGTGGAGCGGGAGGGCGTGTGAGACTCTTACTGACTAAAACTCACCCCTGTTCCTTCCTGCCTTTGAGTGCCCAGGGGCGAGGTAACTCCGTTTCGAATTTATCCTCAACCCCCGGGCAGGCATCGGCTACGACGGGCTCCGTCATTATTGCTGACAACTCTTTGAGGCGCGCGTGGAACACGGAACACTACGCGCCGTCGACTCTCGGGCCTGGTGCTGATCGGACGGCGAGCTACCCACTACTCGCCGTCCGCAGGCCCGGGTCTACGGTGGCCGGAGATCGTCTCGCGACGTCCTCCGCCCAGGGCGTCTCCTGCGGCGGCTGCTGCTGAGGGCGTGAGGACGACTCTGTTGTTGAGCCTCCCTCACCCGTTTCGCCTCCTCCTTCGCGAGCATTAATGCATCGCAGAAGGAGTAGACTGCTTCTCTTTCCCTCTCGCTCCGTACCATGGCCTGGACCAGGGCCGGGTGCGAGAGGTCGCTGCCGCCGATCGCCTCCACGAGGACACGGCGGGGCTCCGCTAAAACGGGAGCCAATCTCCACCGTATGCTCTACCGTGTCCTCTGGGCGATCCTCACAGTGGGGACACCCGGGCGTTTCCCTCCACCTTATCCTACACAGGAACCTCCCGAAACTTCCGTCTTCGGTGAGGACCTGCGTCAGGCGGAAGGTGAGGACGCCGTAGCGTCTCTCCAGCCACTCCTCAAAGAGGGGCACTACCGCCGCAATGGTGGCGTGCCCAGATGGCAAAATACCTATAAAATTATTTTATATGAAATTCTGCCATCTTCATACTATGCCAAGTGAAGTTGCACCAAATAATCGTCCCTCTAAATAAACGTTATGCTACGTTTAGCACAGTTAAAATATCGCATTATTTCGTTAATTTATGTGGAATTTTAACATTGGAAAATAAAATTCTGCCATCTTAAAAGTATGCCATGGTAAATTCGGACAAATAAACATTCGGCCAAACAATAATTATATTAAATAAATTTTATGCCTCTAAAATATTCGTTTTAATATTGTACTGTCTATTTTATGAAATATCGGGGTTGGGCCCTTCAGGGGTTAGCTTGCGTGTTCTGTGTTGAGCTCACGCAACACGCCGTACGTCCACACAGTAATAGGACTCGCCCATCAAGAAGCGCTGTCCCAAATTAGACGCATCATCAATTTATTATACATAAAACAATAGGTATTATACTTTTTGTTTTTTTTTGGGGGGGTGGGAAATCATCCAATGACTTCTCCCGCTCTGCGTGGAGTGGGAGGGCGTGTCAGAGTACCTATTATACTGAAACACGTATAGGAAGAGATAAATAATTAAAATATCTTTAAAATGGTGAAGGTTTCATAAAAATACGCTTAATAGTTTATGCGTGATTCTCAATTTTTTATCCGCGCTAGACATCGCTTTACAAATTAATTAGACTATGTTACAAAAATAATAATAATTTCAAATATTGACATTTCAAATTTCGAAGAAAATTGTGTAGACTTGGAATACACATTTACATTTTTATCAAAGAACTTAGACTAGTCGTTTAGACGTGATGTTCAATTTAAAATCAATAGAAACCTGCGCCTGCGAAAGAGCTCGTGGCTAAAATAATAACAGCCGCACGGGTCGATCCATCAGGCTACGCTTGCTGGGGTTGGTCCAAGGGTGGGTGACCATCTTTACATACCGAGACTCCTCCGTTCCTCGGAAAGCACGTAAGTCCCACTTCGGTAAGCCGTTGGTCCCGGCTGTCAATTGTGGATCTTTGACAGTCCTTACGGGTTGTCAGAAGCCCGAAAGTCTGACAACCAGTCTTACCAAGGTGTATCGTATTACCCAGTAACTGGGTTGTGGAGGTCAGATAGGCAGTCGCTCCATGTAAAATACTGGTATTCAGCATCCAGCTAGACTGGAAGCCGACCCCAAGATAGTTGGGAAAAGGCTAGGTAGATTGATATCTGCGCCTTAATGGCGAAAAATGGGTGAAGATACTAGAGGTGCATAAGCATATTCAGCCTTTAATGTTCCCACTACTGGGACGCAGTCCTCCTCTCTGTGAGCCGGGGCTCCTCCTTGTGGGTGTGGACTGCAATCACCACGTGGGCCCAATCAAGGTTGGTGGATGTCACATGGCTTTGAAGTTTTGGTTCTAGGGCAAGCCGGTTTCCTCATGGTGTTTTCCTTCACAGTTTTGAGAGTTATGATTAAATAATTTACACAAAGGAAACCGCCTGCCTGGGTTCAGACCCACGATCTACAACTTGTAAGTCGCGGCCGTTCCCACTAGGTCACCACTACCTTGGTAGCTTGTACCTCTGTCTAACCCCTCAGGGAATACATGCATGTTGTCATGTCCTTACTAAATACATCCCTTATTCCGATATAGGTAGTCGTTTTGACACCGGAATACACGTCGTAACTCGACACGAAGCTACTCGGAGTGAATTATACCAAATAATTCGGTGCTCTCGTAAAATGCGCGTTACAGTCTTTTACGATCGCATTTGTTTCTACATGTCTGCTTAGTACCATTTGTTTTCGTGTTTTGCGGTGAAAATAGAATGAAAATATGAGTACTTTAAAATACCCTTTTTCTTCAAGCTCTCGAAACGGTTATTTTTCGCTTATATTCCAATATTTGTACTTATTGGAAAAAAATATATCACCCAGTTTTGTGCGGGCAAAATAAATTTGACTGTCCATGATACCTTATTTTTTTGTGTTTTGGGAAATCGTCCAATGACTTCTGCGGCTCTGGGTGGAGGGGAAGGGCGTGTCAGACTTTTATTGACTAAAAATCCACCCCTGTTCCTTTCCTGCCTGAGTGCCTAGGAGCGCGGTAACTCTGTTTCGAATTTATCCACCATCGGCCATGACGGGCTCCGTCACGTATCGCTGACATCTCTTTGAGGCGCGCGTGGAACACTACGCTGGTCCTGACCGAACGGCGAGCTACCCACTACTTGCCGTCCGCATACCCGCGCCTACGGTGGCCAGAGATCGTCTCGCGACCCCCGATGCCCACCCCCGCCACGGCACCGCCTGCGGCAGCTGCTACTTAAATGAAACCACCCGAGACTTTCATGTCCGGTGAGGACCTGCATCAGGCGGAAGATTAGGACGCCGTGGCGCTTCTCCAGCCATTCCTCAAAGACCGTAATTGCGGCGTGCCCAGATCATGGTACCTAGGATGCAGTCGCGAGATTGTTCTAAAGAGTTACCACGGCCATAGAACGCAAAGAGCAAATAAAAGAACACGGGTACTTTAGATAGTAAGTCTAACACTCCCTTCCGCTCCACCCAGAATGGGAGAAGTCATCTGATGAAAATCCCATACCCTAAAAAAAAATAGTACCTAGGATGTGCACGAAATTCAAGCACTAGAACTGGTAAATTAATTCACGACGAGAAATGTTATAAATTCCCAAAATAATCTTTCACATTTTTAACTACTCGTTAAAGCTGATAGCTCTTATTTCCTCCACTTTTGTGTAGGTACCTCAATTTTATTGTAGATGAGCCTAGATAAGGTTTGGTTTGAGTCTGCGAAAGATTCATCATCATCTGTCCAGCCTTTTCCCAACTATCTTGGGGTCGGCTTCCAGTCTAACCGGATGCAGCTGAATACCAGTATTTTACATGGAGCGACTGCCTATGTGACCTCCATAACCTGGGTTGTCGTATTAACCAGTAACTGGTTACTGGGTAATACGATACCCCTTGATAAGACTGGTTGTCGGACTTTTGGGCTTTTGACGACCCGTAACGACTGTCAAAGATCCACGATTAACAGCTGGGACCAATGGCTTAACGTGCTTTCCGAGGCACGGAGGAGTCTCAGGACGTAAAGATGGTCACCCATCCATGGACCAACCCCGGCAAGCGTAGCTTAACCTGATGGATCGACCCGTGCGGCTGTTATTACTTTAGCCACGAGCTCTTCCGTTCGAGCTGCAAAAGATTCATCTCTTCATCTTCTTTCCAAGCCAACGTAAACTTGAAAAATCCTTGAACGCAAACAACGTAGCGCTGAAACCCCTGGTAGGGGATCCATTTGATGTTGGTTGTTTGATAATAAACATATCCAATGTTTTATTGAAAATTATATCGAATAAATTCCACTCGTGCTGTAAAAAAAGATCTTAGTATTGATACACGTGCCTTGTGATGTTACATGTCTGATTATTTCGCGTAAAAACGTATTTTAGATGCTAGTACACGGATATTTCGTGTGTTTTAGGGAAATAAACAATGTTTTGTACACTGAAGGAAGCTGTGAGGAATAACGAAAAGTAAATATTGGGTGTGTCAAATACTAGTCTTGTGGTAGCAATTGTGAGATAATTCGTTTAAATAGAATTTTTTATCATTCCTTTTTGTTTTGTCCCCAAGATTCATTGTAAGCATTCTTGTTTAAAGTGTTTCACCCTTCTGAAATGATGAGATCATTAAACTTATTCCAATTTTATCTTTGGGATGCAAAGTATATCCATAGCGAAAATGATTTTCAAGGTATTAAAATAGACGGATTTTATCTCTAAAGAAAGTAGACATCGTGTGTCCTTCTTATATAAATTATTTCAACAGAAAAGTGTTTAGATTAAATATAATACATTACAACTTTTATTTCCCAAAATCAGCTATAAATAAGATGAGCCGTAATTTTAAATAAGGTAATCCTTTTTGTACCACAGCTTCAGCACGGTCCTGTACCGATAGTAAAACAGAAACGCCTCAGAACTGTTTATTAAAAATTTAATTAAAAACGTAATACTGCTGTCAGTAATCTTGGGATTTAGTTCTTTTAATACTTTATGTTTGTAATAAACAAGGCGTTTTTTCATCGTTATGTTGTTTTTAATAACGCTGCAGACATGATCACGAAGCGTAGATCATTAAAGTTTTTGAGATACGAGAAGACTTCTAATCCTAGTTCCCACTAATGTTACTATAATCCTAAACGTTCGCAACGTTTGGATGTCTGGATGGATGTTTGTTTCTCAATCACGCCAGAACGGCTGAACGGATCTGGATGAAATTTGGCAAAGATATAGATAGTAGTTTGGACGGAAACGGAAACACGGAAACACGGAACACGGAACACGGAATAACGGAAAGGTGTTGTCATATTTTAAGAACCGGTTCTGCCCATGGAAATGAACGACTTTCACTAAGAAAAATAAAGAATTATTCCAAAGATCAATATTTGTATAGGAGATAACATTTTTTTTTGAGAATTTTCTCAGGTTTTCTTAAAGAAAGTTGTTCATAACGATGTGCAGATGCAGTTCTTAAAATATGACCACACCTTTCTGTTACACCCTGTATAGTGGAAGTATTAATTAGAAACCTACCTACTTATATTATTTTTGGAGGATGGATGGTAAAAAAGGATGGTGAAAACAAGATCATAAAGCATGCATTAATATAAACATATTTTAAATAGAAAAACCCTATGGGTTTTTTTGTACCCAACTGCACTCCTCAAGGGAGGGTAATGTGTTTATCAGCCTATGTATGTATGTATGTTTGTTCCTTTGTGGCACTTTAGAGTCCGAACGCGTGGGCCAATTTTGATAATTCTTACGTTACTAAAGACATGACAGTAATCAAAATACAATACGGCGACCACCAGACGCTTTATTGTGAAATATATAAATCAACCCTTCAGCCCCAGCGGACGAACCCGGGTTGTCAAATTGAACCCCGACGACAACCCGGGTTGACAGCCGATTTTTTTTTTCACTTAAATATTTTTTTTTTTGTCAAACTCACCGGTGAGCTTCAGGGCCTAGTCGACGAACTATATTAAGTGGGGTAAAATGTAGAAAAAAAATCAAAAAACCCGACTGTCAATAAAAATTATGAAATCTATAATCGAACTAAAATAACTGCCACCAACTGCATCAGACTTCTTGAAGAGTGACTTGTTTGGAACTTTTTAGTTGTTTTTTATTTAAAGTCGAGTTTTTTGAAAATATTCAATATTTTTCGTTCTATGTTCGACTGTATGTTTTTTATTTTTATGTATGTCCACCGATTTCTCTGTCAGTTGTAATTATTTCTATTATTTCTATTTAAAAATTCTTTTTTATCCGTAAGAGTATACTCCAGAAGTGGTCCCATATAAATTTTATCGAAAATACTTTAGCATTTTTTGAAAAAATCAACAAAAACCAAAATGATAGATGACGTTTTGATCTCCTCAAATTACGAGTATGTTCAAATTCCATGTTCCATGTTGCATGTTATTCGTTGGTTATCAATTCGGACGTTACTTTAATATTTAGTATTAGCACTGTGGTATAACAACTAAAAAGTGAAAAATAAAAAACTTTTTACAAAAAATACAACCGACTTCCAAAAAAGAAAATACACTTAAAATTTAATAATAACTTCAATTTCGGAAGTCGGTGGCAATTAACGAAGAAATAAAACACAAACACCGACTTTCGAAATTAAAGTTATTTTTCAAGTTTAAGTGTATTTTCTTTTCTGGAAGTCGGTGGTATTTTTTGTATAAAAGATTTTTTTATAAAAAAATAACCATAATTGTGATTGGTTTAAAGACTGATTTGCACTTTCTTTTTTAATAAAAATCTACCAGCAAGAAGGGTAGATGTGGGTAGTTAAGTACTGCCTAATAATTTAAAAGAGGTTTTGTCCGATAAATGTGGAGTAGAGTTTAAAGTTTGAGACGTATGTTACCCTGAATTTCGAATCCACTAATCAATATTGTTGACGGCACGGTTGGCGCAGTGGTTGAGCGTTCGGCTGCTGCGCTGTGTCGCAGGTTCGAACCCCGCACGGAACAAATATTTGTTTGGGCTACAGATTGTTGTTCCGGGTCTGGGTGTCTTGTGTATGTGACTATAAATGTTTGTAAACGCGTCCATGATACAGGATTGATTCCTAGTGCGGGAAACAGTTTTTAAAAAAATATATATTTAAAACAGAAAGTGTGACAACCATCGTACGAGTATTACCCACTGTAACTGGTTTGTGGAGGTCAGATAGGCAGTTGCTCCATATAAAATACAGGTAATCAGCTGCATCCGGTTAGACTGGAAGCCGACCCCAAGATAGTTGAGAAAGGGCTAGGCAGATGATATGGTTAGCGACTTAAAAGGCTAGTGTTTAACTGTAAATCTAAAAATCTTCCCTTTTTATAAAAAAAAACTCAATCCTAATTAAAAATACTAATTGCACTGCAAAATAGATACCTCAAAATATTTATATTTTAACAACAATTTGGGTTCGTGACGCTATTAATTGAAAAGCGGAGCTTTTTTTTCAGCTGGAAATGTGTCAACGACAGTCGTAAGTAAGGTAGGTTGACGGAGCCCTGCCGCGCGGGGCTCCTATTTCAGTCTGCAGGGTTCAAAGGAACCTAACATGAAGGGGTGACGGTTGCTTCGTTCGTTCGGTCGCTTTGCTTGCTCACTGTAGCCCCCGTCATCCCCTTTGCACCTAACCTGTCGGGTACGCTTTTTTTGTGGTTTAGAAATCATCCAATGACTTCTCCCACTCTGGGTGGAGGGCGTGTCAGACTCTTACCGACTAAAACCCACCCCTGTTCCTTCCTTGCCTGAGTACCCAGGGGAGCGGTAACTCTGTTACGAATTTATCCCCTGTGTCAGGGTACCCTAAGTTCCCAAACTCACTTCGCTCGGTCTTGGACAACGCACGTCATTAATTGAATGTACAATCAGTATTTAATTGATGTAAATAAACGGACGGGTTATTAGGTTTTTGATGTGTATTTATAAATAAGGCTGTATAATACTAAGCCCTAACCGACAATCAAATTCAGGACTTCTCTCAAGAATCTTGCTCGGCAGCAGCAAATTTACATTTCTCATTTTCAACAGATTTTAAAATTCAGATACAAACCTCCGACGCATTCCCTAACCAATATTATAATACGTAAATTACTGTACCCGAAAACCAAGCTAAAGAGTTTCCTGGAAGGAACCAAACCTTTGCAAGCAACGTTATATGTATTGGAATACCTCCCTGAAACTATTCGAAGCAAAGCGTATTTAGTCTAACCAAGCAGTTAGCATGCACAGCGCTTGCAGCAGCTG
The DNA here is from genome assembly GCA_951329385.1 of Polia nebulosa. NCBI lineage: Eukaryota > Metazoa > Arthropoda > Insecta > Lepidoptera > Noctuidae > Polia > Polia nebulosa. The sequence continues at coordinate 5,322,639 of OX589596.1, forward strand.
TATGTAATGAATTACAAATATCTTGATAGATTTAAATATGGTGGTACGACTACGTGCTTCATTTAGGAAATTCTACGTTTTGTGTAGGTAAATACTACAGTAAGTAAGTAATGCACAGAACTACCACATACGACCGACATATTATTATAGCCATTTCGACTGTACTGTTCCACGGGGTTCCTTTGTGCTTATAATATAGGTACCTAAACATAATTTTATAAATTTGATAGCAGTGATGGCTCAGTGCTAATGACCGTGACTTACAAGATGTAGATCGTGAGTTCAAACCCAGGCAGGCGTTTTACTTTGTGTAAATTATTTCATCATCATTGCTCTCAAAACGGTGAAGGAAGCGGCATGTCCTAGAACCAAAACTTCGAAGACATGTAACATCCACTACCCCGCATTGGGCCCGCGTGGTGGATTACGGTTGACACCCTCTGGTCAGGTCTATATCCCAGCAGTGGGAACATTCATCATTCTCCTGCCCTTATCCCAATTTATTTGGGGTCGGCGCAACACGCTATTAGTCGTCATCTCTGCAGCCAGCCCCTTTTTACTCATATCCTCTTTCAAACAGTCCAACCATCATTTCTTTGGCCTTCCTCTACTCTTATAGCCATCCACATCCATACACAAGTGGGAACATTATAGACTGATTATGCTTAACTGCTTTATATATATTATGCTTTATATGTAAGTATATGTCGCAGCCATCTGGTTTAATTCGCCATTCAATTAGACGCCTAGGCCGTTCATTAAACGCCGGCATTCAATAAAATGAATGAAGGACCACCAGCCGAGTCGCAAAGTCGGCCAAGTCGTTGAACGCAACGTTTAACCAGATGGTTGGATGTCGTCTAGTCATCTCGTTAATTTGGACATTGATGACTTTGTGATACTGATCATGAGTATGTGTGTACAAAAGGCAATGTTAGGATGTAAGAGTGAATTTAGCGAGCTCGGGACATGGGGCACCCCGACTCGGATATGCCTGGGGGTTTTTTTTTTTTTTTGGGGGGGTGGGAAATCATCTTATGACTCCTTCCGCTCTAGGGTGGAGCGGAAGGGCGTGTCAGACTCTTACTGACTAAAACCCACCCCTGTTCCTCCCTGCCCTACGCACCCGGGGGCGAGGTAACTCTTTCGAATTTATCCTCCACCCCCGGGCAGGCACTGGCCGTGGCAGGCCCCGTCCTTTGCTGACAACTCTTTGAGGCTGACAACTCTTTGATAGCGGATAAATTCTGAAAATGAGTTACCGCACCCCTGGGCACTCAGGCAGGGAAGGAACAGGGGTGGGTTTTAGTCAGTAAGAGTCTGACATGCCCTTCCGCTCGCGCACCCAGAGCGGGAGAAGTCATTGGATGATTTCTCAACCCCAAAAAAAAAAAACCCCGACTTAGATTAGGTTAGGTTCGAAATCCCACCATCCCCTTCGTTGTCTTTTTTTATTTTCAAACCAACCATCCGACTAAGCCTTTTAAATAAATTGAATCACTAATAAATTCTTTAGGCGCGTTAGGCTCTTTTGAGATGAAAAAAAAAAAAATTGAACTCGCGCGTCACTGTCACCGTCATCGACTGTCGTAGCACTCGTAGCGGTTTTTTTTTGTTTTTATATGTATCTTGTGGATCTTTGTATGAGATATTATAAAGGGAGCCCAAGTTTTGGTTATTTTTGTGATTGGACTTACTGTTTTCGAGTTATTTATGATTTTATATCTTAATAACCCCTCTCTCTTCCTACCCTTCAACCCCCGCGGCCAAATCCGGGTTGTCAAATTGAACCCCGACGACAACCCGGGTTGACAGCCGATTTATTTTTTTTTTTTTTTCTCTTTAATATTTTTTTTTTTGTCCGACTCACCAGTGTGTCGCGGGGCTTCACAGGTAGCCCCCATCTTTCATAATTTTTCATTTAACTTAAAGTTTTGAATTCTTTGACTGAGTCTTGATCATCATCATCATCATTTCAGCCGAAAGACGTCCACTGGTGGACATAGGGATGGGATGGGCTTCACTCGACAGACGGGGTCGAGACTTATCCAGAACAGCTTCACGACCAGAGCTTATCCTGCTGATGCTGATGGCTCCGGGATGATGAGCTGGGTTCACGATGAGGCGGCTGCTGGGCTCTGGTATGGGATGGGCTGGGGTCGATCACGTTGAGGCGGTTGCTGGGCTCTTTTCGGTCACGTTGAGGGCGGCTGTTGGGCTTTGGGGTGGAATGGGCTGGGTTCGATCACGTTGAGGGCGCCAGTGTCACGGTACGGAGGGCGTGTCTCGTTGCGGAAGACGTATTGGTGACTTGTAGAGGAGGTCGTAGGAGTGACACGCAGAGCAAGACGTAGGAGTGACACGCAGAGGAGGATGTAGGAGTAGGAGGACCGTAGGTAGATGAGGAATTGGATGAAGGAATCACACACGACAAGTTAACACGTATATTTTATTACTTACAAAAGTAGGCATAAATATAAAAAGCACTCATTAAAGTACAAACACATACACTGTGACTTGATACGTAATTATATTGTATAATTGCACAACTCTTGGAAACTGGTAACTGACAGTCGAATAGTCGAAAAATGATAATCAAGAGCTTCTACTAGCTCGGCTGCAGAATTAGAACTGACTTTTAATATCAAAACAGAGACTTGACAGAGAAAACTAAGTAATTTTTGAATTTGAAATTAAAAAAGGTAGCAAAGAACGTAATTTTGGAATAGAGGTCAAAAAATAAACAAGGCTTTAACACTGCCTTGTTACAGGCCTCCCCCAAGTGTCGCCACAATGATCGGTCCTGTGCGTCTCGCATCCATCGGCTACCCGCGATCCTCACCAGGTCATCGGTCCACCTTGTGGTAGGCCTTCCAACGCTGCATTTTCCAGTACGCGGTCGCCATTCCAGAACTTTTCGGTCCCATCGACCATCTGTTCTGCGAGCAATGTGCCCTGCTTACTGCCACTTCAGTTTGGCGATTCAGGTCCAGTCGTCGGTGTCTGTTGGGGTAGCCGGATTCACTCCGGAGATTGTTTACACCCCTTGCCTCGCCATGGCCTTGACCGCTACCGGAGTCAAGGGTAGGCAGGCTGCCGGGCACTAGGGGCCATCTTTTTGGTGTTCGTTTCATTGGGGGGATTTGGCGTAATCGCCACGCTTGGCAGGCGGGTTGGCGATCGCAGTGTAGTTCATTATAATGCACGAAGAATGCTGCTGCCCATTCTCCGGTGAGTCTCTTAGTCGCCGATGGTGCTATTCTTTTACGACCAATACCATACGGATCAAATTGAGTCTTGATCAGTGATCTTCAAAGGGCTGACTTTTAACACGCTAAGTTGATAAACGTTGAGTGATTCTAGTTGAATTAACTATCGACCTAGCCATTTAATTGAATGTGGTTAACAGCCTAGGCGTCCCATTGAATGGCGAATTCAACCAGATGGCTGCGACATATATACCTACTTAGAACGTGCTGGTTAATCGAACAAAGTAATTCAGTGCCTCCCACTAAGTAGGCTCTGTAACTGACGACGGCCCGGAATCGGCAGTTCCGGGCCAGCAGGAACAGTATATACTGTCTTGCCATCGACATGAAGAAAAATTAAGTCTTAATTTCATCATAATTACCGTTTTATTCCAAATCATTTAATTTTAATTCATTCTAACAAATGTTTACACTGTTTGGTCAGGCTCACTCAATCTGAGTGGTGCTTTCCTAAAAAGCTCATCTACGACATTAAAGTATTATTATGGTTCTTATCAACATCGGCCTCATCTAGCATAAACTGACAAAAAATATTGACGTGTTAAAGTGCTATTAATAAACAATTTGCAAAATAATCTTATTATCAATCATAATCGTTTATCATTTAGTGATTCTCCATGGACAGAGTTCATAAAATAGCCCTAAACCCTGATTGCTCAGGGGTGCGGTAACTCTGTTTCGAATTTATCAACGACCCCTAGGCAGGCATCGGCCATGACGGGCCCCGTCATGCATTGCTGATAACTCTTTGAAGCGTGCGTGGAACACTACGCGTCGTCGACTGTCGGTCCAGGGGGCTTAGACAAAGTAACAATTTAAAAACGATAACGAAGTTAGAAAAGACTAAAATGTATGAGATTGACATAAACCGCGCTAAGTCACGTGGTCAGTCGACATCGTTATCGCAAGTTGGTAGACAATATTATAATTCGTAACGAAACCATAAAGAAACGAATTGCTATCGTGTTTATCCCATACAAATGCGTAGACAAGCAGCGCTTTCAGAGTTCGCCTTCGCCTCGATCGTGATCGCCAAAAAAGATAACGAAGGAACGCTAACGCTAGGAAATGTTTATCGATATCTCAGAGACGATGACGAATTTAGATATCGTTTCGCTACGAAGCGATGTTACTTTGTCTACAGGGCCTGGTCCTGATCGGACGGCGAGCTACCCACTACTCGCCGTCCGCAGACCCGCGTCTACGGTGGCCGGATATCGTCTCGCGAAATTGAGAATCTTACGATTCATTCATACATAGCAATGACTAATAACACAATCAAGGAGTTTACATACATTTAGTGTCATCATTTCTAGACTATATGTAGTCCGTGCCCCCAAAAAAGTCTCGCAGACGTGGTGCGATGTATATAATGTGAATAAATGTACCAGAAACCATTACTAACTCAAAATCTGACCTAGTTGGAAAATGTCCTAGCTGGAAAATGACGTACGTGGAATCTGACCTACTTGGAATCTGACGTCCATTACCGCTTTCCAATAAAGTTGCTCCCACCAACAAAACTTTGTATTAAAATTGAGGCCTCGGTACAGCGGAGAACCCTATATCCATATGGATAAACCATGCTAACCTACGGTCGTGTCTGTGCATGCCACAACGCTGAGAAAGAGAGGCATTCTCGGTTTATTTATAACAAGCCTTTGATAACATGGAAAACAGGGTATCGGTGAGTTTCTATAAAATTTTAGTAGGTTGGTACAGTTGGATAAAGAGTTTGATATTCAGGGTATGTTCACTACTTCTTCTACTCATCATCATCATGCCTTTTAATGTCCCTAGTACTGGGGCACAGGCCTCCTCTCTGTGAGAGGGTGTGGGTCGTAATCCACCACGCGGACCCAATGCGGGTATGTGGATGACACATGTCTTCGAATTTTTGGTTCTAGGACATGCCAGTTGCCTCATGATGTTCTCTTTCACCGTTTTATAAGCAGTGGTGATGAAATAATTTATACAAAGTAAAGTGTCTGCCTGGGTTTGAACTCACGATCTACAACTTGTAAGCCGCGGCTGTTATCACTGGGCCACCACTGCTCCACTTCTTCTTCTACTCAATAAACTAACTCGAACTCAAGCTTAGCTAGAGAAGATATTTGCGACTATTGGACCCACGAGGTAGTCTTTTTCAAATCAGTTTTGTCGCACTTATGTACATACATACGTCACACTGTAAGTCAGCTTTCTGACATTAGGGTTCTTACGTTAATGCTTGTCACTTATTAGATAAATAGAAAGTCATTGTTTTTGGAAAGAGCTGAAGATTTCTTAGAGAAGTATTTGAATATTTTAAAGTGTTATAATCTAATTAGGTTTATTAAATAGTAAGTTATGGAATAAAGGACATTTTGTTTTATTTTATTTATTTATTTATTTATGATACTTTAGAAAGTAACGTAAGAGAATAGACGACTTAGCATACTCACTTTTATTTTTAGCTCGCTAAGAAAATATTGAGCTAGCTGCCTCTTACTATACCTACCTCCCTCTTCTATTCTATTCTACCTAATAGCCGGTTTGAGTGTACTAGCAATAGCGCTATAAAATCTTTCGATACGTGTACGTAAAGCTTGGCTGTAAAACTAGTAATGCTTATGTCTCTCATGGGAATGTCCTAGTTTATATAGGTGTAATATATGAGCCGTTTAGTCCTTGTTTATGAGACGTTTTATACACGAGTAGCTTTCTATAGTTTTTCATAAACACTAAAACTTGAAGAGGTATTTTTGGTGAGAAAATATAAGTCAAGAAAATAATAGTTAAACAAAATAAGGTAAGTACAATGTGATGAACCAAACATGGCACCTACTATTTTCGTCATTTTTAGGGTTCCGTACCCAAAGGGCTAACAGGACCTTATTACTAAGACTCCGCTGTCAATTAAAGGGGGCTCCTCTGGGAGATATTCAGGGTATATTCACTTTAATTTTTAATTTATTTTAATTTTATTATTTGTTGTTATCGCGGCTACAGAAATACATAAATCATATCGTCTGTGAAAATTTCAACTGTTTACCTCTTACGGATATATATTACGAAAATAAAACCCAAAAAAACACGTTTCTAGTAACGTGTTTTTTTTGTTTTTTTTTTTTCAGTTTATGGTACTGAACTCCACGTGTCTGTCTGAGTCTGACTTGCACTTGGCCGGATTTTCCTATTAATTTTTCTCCATAATCTTTGCAGAGAGCTGTTGTTAAGAGTATTACTATGTGATTACTTCTTTTCAGATACGTTTTTCTTTTTGTATTTTATATTTTTTTTTCTTACGTTCACATTTTTTTTAATTTTTAGAATAAAAACGGTTTTTTAATATATTTTTAGCCTTCAAGACATGTCTAGGATCAATTCCCTAGCTCCTTAACTCTGTAAAGTTATAGGTATGTTGCACAGCCAAATATCGATTTCATCACCATTTGCTATATTTCTTGTTTGGTCACGCCAACGACTTTACCAAATCCGAGATGTTTAATCGATCGTCAAACGATGTGGTAGAATCTTGGCACTCTATCTAAGCGCATTATGACTGCAGTTTTAATAAAATTAGTCTGGATTTCTGACTATGGGACTGTGCAAGACATAAACCAATTCATATACAGAAAACCAGGATTTCTGACTAGGATACTAGGTATTTAGACAAACTCTTAACAGGTATTAATTTGACAAATTTTTACAATCACATTAAACAAGTACAACCTTCAGCAATGAAGATAACGAGTAAGAAGAGGGAGTGGGGTGCTTAAAAAGAGGATAGACTAGATGCTGGAGGTGGAAACCAGAGTTTTTTGGTGCAGCTTGGGAGAAGCAGCTTATGCCCAGTAGTGCACTGCGTAAGGCCGAGTCGTATTCAAAAAAATGGTTTCGAAAACCAACCAAGAACATGTCAGGCCACGCGCAGAGTAAGGTTCCGTAGTTGCCTATTAAAACATACACTTAGAACTAGAAGGTATGTTTATTACTATGATGATCGGTTTAACGGCCAATAACTTTTAAAAACGGGCCCACATAAAACGATGGTAACTGACAAAAGGAGTTATAAAATCAAACTTTATTGTACTGAAGCTTTCAATGTTTGGAACACCCAAGCGCTTATTTCTTGGGGTGGCTTTGACCTCCCGGTTTGGAATGAAATTTGTGAGTTGTGACCTGATGTATGTTTGTTATGATTTGACTTTTCCATAATTTTAAATGTTTATCATCCTTTTTAAACAAGTAACAACTTTATAGTATTTTTTTCTAAGGATTTTGTATTATGTTCGATATTTTCCAAGAATTTAGGTACATTTTATAAGTTAGCCTCCTATTTCTTTTAAACTAACAGAACTAACTTTGGCTTTCAAAATTCGTTATTTATACGACGACGACGACGACGACGACATATGACTTAATATTTCGCAAACGGATCTCTGAATTTACAAATGGTCTTCCCAACCGCGCAATGTTTTGAAAAACCAATTCAAAATTACAGCTTTCTAGTACTAACAGTCTCTACGAGAAACAAGGGTTCCTTGTTAGAACTACGACTACGGAACCCTTAAAACTTTTAAAAATAACTCAGAAATCGTCTCGGTATATTTAGTTTAGAATAAATCAGTACGAAATAAACAAACTATTTATAGGAAAAATCATTACACGTGCCATCAAAATAAAAACTATCTACTAACAAATTGCACGTGTTTATTTTAAAATTCATGGCGATACAAAGTCGTCTGTCTGCTATTTTGTGACTGGCTTTAAATAAAAACCATTTCATAACTACTAAATTGAAGGTATTTCAGACTGCAACTACGTTGCATAAAATTGAGCTCGCTTGTGTAACCGTCACTATGTAGTTTTGAATATATCTACATAGAAAGGAAATGTGTGTGTTTGTGATTACAAAGTTCTATACATATCCTGAAGACATTCAAGTCAACTGTCTCATTGGTGTAGTGGTTGGAAGCACTTTGTACTGCTGAGTAAGAAGCGGGTTCGCTTTCCAGAACGTGCAAAGGTGCTCCAGGATAGCCCGCGAAATTGAAATTTTCTTACGTTTTTTTGCAATTTGCAGGTCAGTGTCAGGTTGTATCTTGGTCAAAATTTGATTCGCGGCCGTAGCAAGTATGTGTCTATAGAATTATAACCATTAAAATCATCACTCAGATAGAATTGATGCCAAATGTCATGCTATCATGAAATACATTGCATATCGGGCCACGCGCAGTGTAGGGTTCCGCCCTACACTACGCGTGGCCCGACATGCACTTTGCCGATGTTTTATTGTGACGCGGTCATCTGGTATATCAAATAAAGAGATTGAGGATGTGATTTAAAAAATATAACACGTCTAAATGAAAAATAAATAAATAAAAAGCAACGGAAAGCCCGACTACTTACAAAAAACAATTTTCAATTTTTCGGGGCTATTTTCCATCTGGTATGTCATTGCAGCCTGGATATGTGCCTGGTAGATGACAAGTTTTTTTTTTTTTTTTTTTTTTCTGAGGGGCATCTTGCAGGTCAGCCTCTGAGGCTGTCGTCTGCTTAACCGGGCTTGCCTGTGTAGGCTTTAATTTATAAAAGCCTCCAGCCAGGACTTGTTTAAAACTTACAAACTAAGTGACTACGCTAAGGGCACCCCCTGCGGGGTACGGGCCTCGGCTTAGGGCGTCACTGGGGGGGCAGCAAGGGAAGGCTGGATCTGATTTTCATTAATTGGGGAGTTTACTGGCTCAGCGGCTCGTGCTGGCGAGAAACGGGGAGGATAATGACTTAGATTTCGCAACGGGCCTCGCCGGCGAGGTCGGAAAATCGGCGGTCTGTTGTGTTTTCTGATGGTGCTAGTCTCCCTACGGCTCTCTTGGAGCAGGTTGGTAGCGTCGTCAGGGACTAAGAGGGTATGTCGGGGGCGGCGAAGCTCTCCTTTTATTACACAGGGCTTAAATACAGGTCACTGGCGGAAGTTGGGAGTACTAAATATAAAGGTAGAATCCAGTCTGCCTAATACTTCAGGGACACAATTACGTTATAATTATATCATTAGACCATTACAATTATCCTGATTAGTGATTTGCTTTGACAATATGAACTGCCATATACAGGGTAATTGGTAACCCAAAGTAATTCTCGGCATATAAACAAGTGCGAGTTGGACTTGCACACGAAGGGTTCCGTACCATAAACTAAAAAAAACACGTTTCTAGTAATAGGTAGACAGTTAAAGGTTTTCACACAGCGTGTATTTCTATAGCCGCTATAACAACAAATAATAAAAACACTCTCATTTCAACTGTGTAGCTATTACGGATCGTGAGATACAGCCCGTTGACGGACGAACGGACAGCGGAGGCATAATAATAGGGTCCTGTTGCCTTACCATTTGGTTACGGAACGCTAAACAGAGGTATATCGCACTAGCGCTCGCAAATTGTAGCAGACAAATTCAGACAATCGTTGCAATTTGATTTAGTCGGCTAACAGCAGCGAGCGAAGAAAAGCGTGTCCATGGCGTGACAATATATATCTTTGATGCCAAGTTGTGTGTTAAGAGTGTAAAAACTATGGTTCCAAGAGTTAAGAGTGAAGGGATTTCATACCATAATTACTATGTAACACATAAATGTCAGGACATTTGTAATAACAACTCTACAATATTTGAACGTATCGCATCTTTCCTTTATAATATCATTATAAAAAAAGTCCTCCACCGTGTCTATCTGTATGTTTGTGATAAACTCACAAACTGCTCAACAGCTCAAAGCTGGGGCGGGTCGCTAGTTTGCAATACTTAGGCACCATAGTTTTATTTTTTGAAAATTTTGCTCAGTATTCTTTATTAAACATAATTTTTCTTTGAAACTGGTAAATGAAAACATGGATTTTCTTAAAACTCATGGGTCCAGAGCTATGATAGCTCAGAATTCGTCGGGTTTTTAAACGTTGCTTAGGTAACACTTTCACGTCCTGTCGGGAATACGTCGAGTCACCAATAACCCATAATATGTAGATCTAAAGCTTAATAAAAAGCTCACTTTTAACTATACCAACAAAAAAAAACAACGAAATCCAAACCAATCACACTTAATATTTTAATAAAAAACTTCTGTGTATCTATGTTACGGATATTCGAAAAAAGTATTTGCTCCCAAAACTATTGAACTAACAATATTCACTGTTCATACTGCAGTATTGAAAATGTCTACACATTTAAAAGTTTTTCGTATTTCGGTACAAACTTTTATCAAATTCAACAAGTTACGTCCAATAGAAATACTGAGCTAACAGAACAAAACAATTTTGTAGATAACTTTAGCAGTTATAAAAAATTAAAATGGTACCGATTCTGTTGTGCACAAACTGAACTTAATTTAGGCTATTTTTTTCTCTCTAATAAAACAAGAAAGAGATAGACGTAAACTAGAGGTGTCAAATTTAGTTGAACTAATATTTCCATACAAATTTTGGGTACACGTAAAAACATGTCGACTAAAAACACAGTAAAGCGCAAGGCGTAAACTAGTTTGACATCTTTAACTTAGTTCATAGCTATGTCCCTCCTTTTCTCGCACCGCCTTTTAGTAAAAGATAGCGATTCTCTAATTTTAGTTTAGTTATTGAACAATAGAATCGGCACCAATGTCTTCTTTCATTACTTAATTTAAAACCCAAAAAAAATAATTTAAACAGCTTAATAATTAGAAAAAAATGAAATCCGCTTTTTAATCTATAAATAATACCTAAACCAGGATTAAGCTGTTAATATCCACAAAAAAACCCCAAGCAAACCCACAACGGATCACTGTATTTAATAAAGCAAGCTATTGAGCTGTAAAAGAGTTTACGGCGACTCTGCAAAGCCAATTAGAAGCTTAAATTTATGGCAGCCGTCTTACCATAAATTGTTACATTTTAATTTAAGTCCACTGGCCCAGTCCTACTTGGAAACTCCAACTTTGTAGTTCAATTCTGTAAGTCTTGCTACGAATTTATAACTTTTGGTGATGGGCTAACGTATTTTTACGTCTTTATTCCTTTTAATTCATCAGAATAATTTAAATATCGTGAACATCTGAAAATCTGTCCAGAACAGGACTCATATAAACTGGAATGCCCCAAGTGACAACACACCTTTTTAGGGCTCCATACTCGAAGGGTCCAAACGGAGCCCTATTGTTGTCATTCACGTGTCCATCCGTCGTCTGTCATAAAATATTGTTACGAAGAATTTTTTAACTTCCCATTGACCTATGAACTTGAAATTTAGTGATAATATTTATAATTACATATACTTTACTAACAAATACCAATATTTGGTACGGAACCCTTATTGTGTGAAATTCGACAAGTACTTGGCCAGTTTATTTTTTTTGTGAGTGGGAAATTGTCAAATGACTTCTCCCGCTCAGGGTGCTCTTTCGAACAATCCTCATACACCTGCGCTATGTAATACCTGTTGAATGCAACTAACGCTGCAATGAATATGAGCAGCTTCTTGGTTCAAAGTATTTAAAAAGTTAGGAAACCAAAGGAAAGGAAAAGGTTCAAAGGAAGAGGAAGATCTGCAAATATGTTTCACTACTGAAATACGAGACTTCAGCCACAGTTACGTTATTTATTTCTTTATTTAGTACATGGAGGAATTACAGCTAATAAAAACAAACAAAAAAGGAAACCATAGTCAAAAGAAAGCCAATTAATTACAAATCCTCACATATAGAATTATAATAATTTTGTTGTGTGAGCACAAAAACAAAATACACCGTAATATCAGAGATAACGATATTCGACTTTATGAGAATTGTTGTCGCTGCTATAATGCCCTATGTAAGCCCAAAAATTAACATCAGCCTTTTATTGTCTCCACTACTGGGGCACAGGCCTCCTCTCTGTGAGAGGGTGTGGGCCGTAATCCACCACGCGGGCCCAGTGCGGGTTGGTAGATGTCACATGTCTTCGATTTTTTGGTTCTAGGACATGCCGGTTGTTTTCCTTCAATGTTTGGAGAGTGGTGGTGATGAAATAATTTACTCAAAGTAAAGCGCCTGCCTGGGTTGGAACTCGAGACCTACAACTTGTAAATCGCAACCAATACCACAGTGACCACTGCTCTCAAGTCCTGTGTAAGCCCGTCAGTTAGTAATTCCTATGGATTTTATTTTCAATTTAAGTTTTGCTTTGAATTAAATCTCTTGAAGCTTTCATGGAATAATAGTACTCGTAGTATAGGGACATTACTATTCGCACAAACTGGAATTCGGTTCGTCGTGCATGTGGGTTCTGACTAACATAGCCACTTTTCACATTCACCAAGACACAAAGATGTTTACTGGAGGTTTCACAAGCGTCGTGGAACAACCTCACTATGCCGAGGATTTGTTATTATTATTCTTTATTGTACACATATACCATATAAATAAAACACAAATTAACAGTTAGTTACAAAGACGAGCTTAACCCAGCATTTGGGTTTTCTTACAGCAAACCTCAGGGTGAAAAATATATTTGCATAAGTAGGTAGGTACATCTTAAGTGCACAACAAAAACTTGAAATATAATCTGTTACTTAAATAACCTAAACAAATATGTGATACATAAACATACTCGTACTACATACTATGGGTATGGCTTACAAAGAAATCCTTTTACAAACATATTATGTTAGGAATCAGAAGTGAAATAAAATAAAAATTAATAAACAATCTTTAATCCCTTTAGATTTTTATGTACAAAATATCAAAACACTGTAAATATTAATCAACTATGCATTACACAAGCCAAAATTAATAATAGGTAGGTACACGAATAAAACATTCTAAAAATAACCGAGCACACTATTATACTCAGGTAACACGTCTGCTCCGAGCACCGTCCAAGCAAAAAAAGGGCCGTTGCTGCACCGCGTGCCGCCTGAAATCTGCCATCGGTTGACAGTTGGTCACCTGACATCTCTAAGATGTCACCTCACTTTTCATTACCAACAATTACGGGTCATGCTGACAGGAAGTGTTCCCTAATTTCTCTCCTGAACACCTCCAATGAAGGGCTAGCCCTATGAGTGTGTGGAAGAGAGTTCCAAAGACGTACAGCACGAACAGTAAAGGATCCACCGTAACAACTAGAGGAGTGGGGAGTGAACCGAAGGAGAAGAGAAGAAGATGAGCGGCAAGGTTTTCCTCTTGGAAAAAGATACTCAAAGCGTGTGCACCTATGTTAAGAAGCCACTGCCTGACATTCCAGGATGACGTGGCTGGTTCCGGTGAACCGCTGCAGAGTGGGATGTCTGTTATGCGTATGTTAAAGAGATGTTAGTTTAGGGTGAAATGGCATTATTATATTATTCTTAGGTTATTTCTACATATACTGAGAAGCCGCTTTTCATAAAGTTTCATTTCATGAACAACTCAGACATTTGTTCTCTCAATAAACTCCGCTATATTTCTTAAAAATCACCTTCACTCCATATTACTTTCTCAACTCCCTTAAATTCATGCTAAGCCATTCAGTTGAAAAAAGCTTTTTACACCATTTGAAGGGAGATTTGAATATGAAATCCCAATAAAATATGCACACGAAAAAAGAAACATTTTAGGTGTACCACAAACTTTGTTGGTGAGTTTGCAATGACTTGTAATTTCACGATTTTCTGCCAAATGCGAAATCTCGGTGAGCAAGGAAGTGTTGAGTGAATTTATGAGTAATTTTCAAGTATTCCACGTATTTTATTGGCTTTTTTATGGCTTCAGATTTAGGGAGATGTATCTACTTATGTTGGAACACGTGTTGCTAAATCATTTTTGATGTAGAGATAATGGTGATCTGTGGGTCGTGCAGCTCTATTTCCTTAAACTCTGTTTTATGTAAGTTATCCATAATGTATCGTTCCAATTTTGCTAAACTGCTGGCGCTTTTCAGACTTTTTATTTATTTAACAGCTCATGTACCTACACACATTGTAACATAAACAGACAAGAAAGAAAACTGAAAAATAGGTACAAAGCTGATGCTTATTTATAAAGAAGTCGTCTCTTCCAGCAAAAAATCTACTGAGAAATACTGAATTTGTTTAAAAAAAACCGGCAAAGTGCGAGTCGGAGTTGCGCGCAAAGGGTGCCGAACGAATCACATATTTTTTAAATGGCCTAAAAAAAGTTTTACAAACTTTTACATCACCTTAAAAATACTAATTAAAACTTAGATACTTATGCGTACACTTATAATATTTTAGGCTTATCCTTAAAAAAAGTGTAATAGCACTAGTTACCCAGTAAAAAATCAATAAACACAAACACGATGGTGCCATCTTGTTTGCTTGCAGAGATCCTACGGCAGCTTCCTGCTCCATCATCAGACCAGCTTCATGATACTGTTTTATTGCAGTGGGTACTTAAATTTATAAGTAACGCAAGTTTCAGGTTAATCAAAGATCAGAAAGTGTTTGAAAAATGGATTACTATTTTGTAATCGGATACACAGTACCAAAACAAATTAATATAAAGTTTGTAAAAATATACTTTATCTTACTTTCCTTGTAATATAAATAAAGACTATAGAAAACTATTTCCTGATTTTAAAACAAATAAAAAAATAAAAAATATATATATGTATTAAATTTTAGACTCTGTTGTTTCGGAGATAAGGCCCCCTTATCTCTGAATAAATTCAATTTTCTTTTATTTTATTAGAAAACTTTAAAATTATTCATTACAAAATTATAAAAAAATAAATTTGAGACCCTCACAATACGCTTTCCCATTTGATGTGAAAAAACTTTTTAATTTTAAGATTTTCACACCAAAAGCGACCCCATATTAAAAATTGATTTGTTTACATTACTCGCCTATGTTTGGGTCATCGAAATACACCTGTATTACCTGTGTAGCAAATTTTAACTTAATCGGGGCAGTAGATCGAAGTAGACTGGCTGTGACAGACGGACAGATAGACGCACGAGTGATTTCGTTCGGATGTTTGGAACCTTAATAACCATTTTTTTTATTTTACAGATAAATACAAACTATTATTGTAGTACAAGCTAATAAAAATAAATAAAATATGTTCAAGCTGTATAAAAATCCTTCACATATATTTAATTTAATTGAAACATTAGCTCATTAAAATCTAATACTCAATTCCGCACATCATACCCCCAAACAAAGTTATTTAAATCATAAAACCTGATAATGAAGCCTATAAACCGAAACTAATCAAACACACAATGAGATAACCTATAAAATCGATTTCTCAATAAAATTTAACACTTTGACACACTCCATAAAGCCATAAACTGATAAAACTTAACGGTGATAAGAATTAGAGGCTGGCAGGGGTGTAGGTAGGGACGTAGGCTTAATTTCACGGGTTATGGGCCGTCTGCCCAGATATTTGATGTTTATGCCCCAGTGTTAAGGGAGACGGTCAACAAATTAAGTGGAGCCCTTCGGATGTGTCTTGGGGGAAGATTTGTGTGGATATGAACTTGGCCATAAAAATGGAGAATATTTAGTTCTGAGTTAGATCCGTCTTTGCACAGTTACTCGGTCAAAAAACCTCAAGCTGGAATAAAAATCTCTTCAAAAATATTTACATCACGGATTATGACAGCCAAACCAATTTAATATATTTTATAACAAGATAATTAACAATAAGTAATACATTCTGGTACCCGGTACGTTTTAATAACTAAAAATGTGAGTAAAACAAATAAATATAGTAACTCAGATGCCGACTAATATACATACTTGGCATACTTCCCTATTAGTCCGCTGAAGAATAACAAAATATTATAGTTAAAAAAACTTTTTCACGAAACATAGAACCGATTTGCTTGAGCTCTCCAAATTGCCGTTACCGAATTGTCCAACTTTTAATCTTAGTTCTGTCTCTGAAGATGATGTTAAAAAATCTCTTCTTGCTATCTTCTCTTCTGCTGTGGGCCATGACAATCTGTGTTCCAGAATGATATTACCCGTTCTCCCTCTTACTGCTTCCCATTCTCATTCATAGTTTCAATTATTCCTTATTCTCTGGCACATTTCCTTCAGCCTGGAAACAAGCACACATAATACCTCTTCCCATAATAAACAATTCTTCGTCCTTCTCTTATTTCAGACCCATCTTTATTCTGCCTTTTCTTTCTAAAGTTCTCGAACACATTGTTCATGGTCTAATTTCTAGATACCTAACGTCAAATGCTCTTATTTCCCTTTTACAATCTGGCTTCCGTGCTGCTCACAGCACTGTAACTGCACTTCTGAAAGTCACTGACGACATCCGCTGGGCTATGGACAATAAATCTCTTACTTTATTAGTTCTACTTGATTTCAGTTGTGTCGTCAACTCAGTGGATTTCGACATACTGCTTGGAGTCCTTCGTTCTATTAACTTCTCTTCCTCTGCCTTATCCTGATTTGACTCTTATCTTCGGGGTCGCTCTCAATGTATTCGCCTTGACGAGATTATCTCTAGTTAGAGTGATCTCACTTCTTGTTTTCCTCAGGGTGGCGTTTTTTCTCCTCTTCTTTTCTCTACTTTCATTAATACTGTCACTAAGGTTATCACTTCTAATTTTCATCTTTACGCAGACGATTTTCAGCTTTATCGTCATTTCTTGCTTGCTGACGCGGACTCAGCGGTTAATGCCATGAATCATGATCTAGAGCATATCGATCAATGGGCTAACTCTTACGGCCTACAGTTTAATCCTTCCAAGTCCCAGGCTGTGATCATAGGCAGTCGGTATTACCGCACTGCGCTTGACGTTTCCACATTGACGCCATTATCCCTTAACAGGTCAACCATTGCATACACCGACTTAGCTAAGAATCTCGGTATCTTAATTGACAGCAACCTTTCTTGCCGAGCGCAAGTGAACGAGGTTAGTCGTAAAGTGCACTTTACCTTACACTCTTTTAAATCCCTGCAAAGTTTCTTGCCCTTTAAAACTAAAATTACTTTAGCTCAAACCTTAATTCAGCCGATCATTGATTACCGTGGATAGATACTCGTATATGCCACTGAGAAGCTCTTAAACAAGCTTGAGCGCTTGCAAAACCTGTGCATTAGTTTTTATTTTTGGTCTAAGGAAATTCGACCATGTTTCTCAGTTTCGCAAGGATCTCAAGTGGCTCCCTATCCGTCATCGTAGAAACATTCGGATATTATGTCTCCTGTACAACATCCTTTGTAATCGTAAACATCCTGGCTACTTGCGTGATCGTTTTTAGTTCACTCGCCCTGCCGACGCCCCGTGTAGATCCCGCCTTAAGCATCATCTTAATTTCCCATTCCATAAAACCCATTTCTATTCCCACTCCTTCTCTGTTCATGTGGTACGATTGTGGGACTCACTTCGACCTAATATCCGTGATTCTAAAACTGTCTACCAATTCAAGAAAAAAGTCAAAGAGCATTACCTCTCCACCATTCCGTGATTATATTTATTATTGATATTTATTTTATATTTAGTTATGTGCCTACTTTGCTTTATTGTAAAGTTAGGTATATTTTATGTATGAATTACATTTGTATTCAAGTCTATTTTATGTTTCTATATTATATTACACACTACGTCTACATTTCTCAACCAACTTTCCAGTCGCAGGTCTGCTGGAAGAAATTTCTTTTGAAATAAGCAGCAACTTTGTCCTCTTCTATCTGTATTTGTTCGTTTTTCTCTTGTAAGTGTTTTTGTGTGTGCATAAATAAATAAACTGACTTCCAAAAGAAAACAAAAAAAGTGCAAAATAATTATAATTTTGGAAGTCGGTGTTTCTGGTTTTGTTTCTTCGTTTTTTGACACCGAATTCTGAAATTAAAGTTATTTTTAATTTTTTTTGTTATTTACAGAAGTCGGTTTTATTTTTTAGGTAAAATAGTTTTTATTTTCACTTTTTATTTGTGATTCCCCATTAAATTGTGTTAACATTGCATATTACGCGGTGGCAGCAATCGCGGTTGATATGCCATTTTTTTTTTCATTTTTTGAAGAGTTCCGTTGTCTGTCTCCGAATCTCTGCATCAGATCCGTATGAAATTTAAATGAAACCATTTCAGAATAAGCCCCTTTCGAACAAAAAAAAAAGAATTTAGAAAATCCATCTATGTATGACAAAGTTATGCCCGAACATACATAAAAAGATATAAACATACGAATTGATAACTTCCTTCTTTTTGAAGTCGGTTAGAAAAACTAAAATCACGCATATTACAAGTCCGCTGTCAAGTAACGTTATCTTATTTTTCGCAGTCTCTTAGGCAAACCCTCTCTTTAGATACCCATATCATAGGAATGCATAAAAATAATTAGTCCGCCATTTTTGGGAGTCAGCCATTTTGGATTTAGAATGACGTCACTTAGTTAAACATACCTTGTCATCTAAACTAAACATGTTTGCAAAATTTTAGCTCAATCGAAAACCGGAAAGTGGAGCAAATTTAACTTCTAAGATTTCTTTAAAGAGTGACATGTGCAGTAAATATAAGCGTTACATAGTTGCGCGGACATCCAAATATATTGGCTTAAGGGCAAGTGTATGATTATGACAAGTAAACTAGACAAAGAGTTTTTGGCGGGCTTTTTTCGAGTAAAGTTCAGTGGCTGTTATAATTATTCCCAAAGTAGCACTTCGCTTGATTTCAAAAATAACGTGGCTTTCTATTGGTAAAAGAATTTTCTAAATCGGTCCAGTAGATCTAGAGATTACCCCCTACAACTTCACAAACTTTACCTCTTTTTATTAATATTGGTATAGATTGATTCTTATAGTCACAAAAAAACAGAAAAAAAAACAAGAAAAAACAGGAAAATACAGTCATTACACAGTTCATGAACAAAGGCGAGCTTAACTCAAAGTTGAGTTGTCTCCCAGCAAACCTTTGAGTGATAGAGTGAGATCACATTCGAGGGTAGGATTGTGTACAATATAAACCTACATAAATAAGCCCTTTTTTATTGGTTTAATATAAGTATTTATTCCTAGTAGATAATGTGATGTAATGTAATGTGTGTGTGGCTATAAGAGTAGAGGAAGGCCAAAGAAATGATGGTTAGACTGTGTGAAAGAGGATATGGATAAAAAGGGGGTGACTACAGAGATGACGACTAATAGAGGAGTATAGAAGAAAAAAACATGCTGCGCCGACCCTAAATAAATTGGGATAAGGGCAGGAGAAAGAGATAATGTGATGTAAAATTGGTGTAGTTTTGTGTCTTAAATGTCTACGCTACTGGACAATATGTGGAATCATTAAAACAGGCGCGATCTCGGTAAAAGGTAGCTGAGAATGTTATTGTAGCATAGACTACCTTAGCGATGCTTACCGAGAAGGCTGACTCGATACATTTGCTGCCAAATACTGTAAAAACATTAGAATGTGTTACATCTGCATTCTTATGGTAAAAAGTGACAGTATTCTGTATCTCAAAACTAAATACTTTCTAAACTTCACACTGGTTAAATGCACAACACGTTCGAGACAAAAAAATAAATAAAAAAAACTAGACAAAAGCGGTGTGCATTACATGTTTGTTTTCTGTTTTACTTACGTTACAAACATTATATTTTGAGATTGTGGCATACAATTTTATAGATTCAAGTTCTTCAAACTTATCAGATAGATTGCTGGCCACTTCTTCTTCACAGCTCAAACACTAGGAAGTGGTAACGGGTTTGTTTTTACTGTCTATATGTAGAACTTTGACATTCAAAAAGTGCTGGCTCTTAGCCAAGTTTGAATAAATTACTTTTGATTTGGATACACTGTACTTAATAATTAACACATCAAAAACACACAAACATAATGTCATGAACTACACCACAACAAGTCTCAATAAACTGTAGTACATGGCCATATATCAAATTTTACAACCACCAAACTAATTTCAACGTTTATATCCACCTAACTCAGCCTTTCAACATACAAAGCGACCAATTTATTTAGATATCCGACATATTAGGAAACCAAGCTGCTGAATTCAAATAAATGCTTCTCTGTCAGTAATCAGTGCACCAAATCAACTATCTATGTCTTTCTTTTTACAACATAAAATAATACCTATTCATTCTTAGACGGTCCATAGATGGACTGCATAGAGCAGTTGGGACCAACTACACGAGAGAAGTCGTGTTGCTGTTGGGGCCCCCATAGACGGACAGTTTGGAGCAATTAGTTAATTTTTAGCTGCGAAAAAAAATTAACTGCTCGAGCGGTCCGTGTATGTCGATCGTCAATTAATATTGAAACTTGAAGCTGTCGCCCGCTTGAAGCTGTCAGCTCTGACTGCTCCAAGCAGTCCGTCTATGGCAGCACTTACACTCCCCGAAAACTTAGCCGCTGCTTATACAAATCTATACACACCAACATTTTGTCAGTTCTATTTAAATACAATTAAGACCTCTTAGCCAATAGCCATCTTCATGATACGCAAAATACGCGCTTTAGACGTGGAGTTTAAGTTTAATAGTTTAAGGATAAGTTTTTAAGTTTAAAAAGTTTAATTACAATAATTTGTTAACAAAGGTTTCGAGTACAGTAATATGATACAACATAATGTGCATAAAGTATTATCTCCTGGCTCCCAAACTATGTTTGTTGCCTGTGACTTGGGGATCAGTGATTCCATAAGAGTAGATCAAAAATCTGTTTTCACCAGTAGTAACATGGCTAACATAACAATATAATAATTATTTATGTATATAAAAAGAAAAAAAAATTAACAACAAAAACTATAAGTGTTTGAGTGTTAGTGAGTGTGTCGTGGTAGGAGTTGTATGTGGTGTATGTGTCAGTAATGTGAAATTGGGGAGTGTGTATGAGTGTATGTGTGTGAAATACTTGAATGAGCTCGCCTCATTCTATCTATCTTAGGCATGTGGGAAGAGTAATTTTTTGGTTTCGTCATACGATTTCTCAAGCCATTTTTTAACTGTGTTTTTGCTTTAGTGATAATTTTAACTGTGGATATGGAGAAATTTGTTGATTTTATTACCTATATAAAATATAACTGAGATAGGTGAATTGGTGTTGTGCGTAGGTGGTTTTGTGTCTAACTGGTGGAAGGACAATATCAGCGATTAGTACTTACTGTGAAAGGCAGTCTATGTTTCCTTAAAATACCCATTGTAACACATACAACCCTCTCACCGATAGAATTCCCTAAAAGTTCCAATGTAAAGTATCTATAGGACGTGCAGAACATAACTTTGAGAACTGTTCACTGAGCTCTCTTATTTTAGAAAGTATGTTTTGCAAGCGCCAACCCAAGCTAGCATACAATACAGGAAAAGAGACTGACAGAGCGAGTAATAGACTATCATGAGTGTTTCCGAGTCAACCGAACCACGGCAGTTTCATAAAGTTGGAAATGAGTTTGCGCGTTCGGGTGACTAGATTATCCGGATGACTATACCAGTTAAGATGCTTTTCAATTTCCACTTAGCAAATGTAGGTGTCAGAGAGGGACAGGTACAGCAGGAGTTTCTAGAACAGGTATGAGCTTTAACAGTAGGCGTTATATTTGTTTGAGTCTTACTAATTAATGAAAATGAAACAAACTTGGTTTTTTCCGCATTCAATGTTAACAAATTCTTGCATAACTAATTCATGACAATGTCCAGTGCCATCTGGGCATATTTTTCTGTTTTACTCCAATCATTTCCATGAAAAAGTAGGGCTATATCAGTGTAGGTAAATAAGGATCAGTTTGTTAAAGGAAGTGAACTCAGATCGTTAATGTAGATGACGAACAAGGTTGGGTCTAGGATGATTCCTTGTAGGACGCCGTATTCTATTCTAGCTTTATTGCTTAGTACCTCATCCAATAGAACATGTTGCAAATAATTCTCCAGAAAACTACAAAGAATGTCAAGTGCAGGACCAGAAATTCCCATGCGTTCCAGTTTTAACAGAAGTATTGGCGCAGAGACAGTGTCAAAAGCTTTCGAAATATCTAGATAGTTGCGGACACCCACCCGATATACAATAGCCATCCTATTCATTTTTTATATATCGCAACATAATATGATGAGATAGGAGTCTTTTTGGCCTCGCACAGGTGTTTTCTATATTGGTTATTTTTTTAATATTAGTAAGTTGCCTTTTTTATTTTTTTTTCTTGAGTAAGTCACGAATAAAACTTCTATCTTTCTTTCTTTCATCAATCGCCACTAATACAAAGTTCCGCTTCACGACTGAAAAAACCCAAATGGAAAAACTCAATAAACCTTGGCATTGAACATACTACTCAACAGTAAGCTCCTACGACCACTATTTTATGACCAAATAAAACAAAATAACCTTCACCATTATCAATAACTGACGCCACTCCAAAGTGTCAACATAAACTGGTCCTTCCAGTCTAATCGTACAACACTCGCCTCTCCTATTGTTCGACATTTTCCTCTGACGGTTCGGATTAATTTATACGGACGGCAGATAGTAGATATTGATACCTAACGCCCCGTCTGTCCGTATTTATTTCTCTCGCATTAATAAACCGATGGATATCGCTAATAGTTAATTGTTTTTGCGATTGCTTATTAACTGGTGAGACCAGAATTGGGGTACTTTAGTATGATATATAGGTTTTGATAGGGTGTTTTTGTCAATTTGTAGACGTAATTTGTTTATTTTTTTAAATAATGTGATATGTTGCCCTTATGAAGACATAGATGCTAGCTTATAGGAGATTTCGCCATCTCATACCACATGTTGCAGACGATGTAAAAAACACAACAACCCAACTTTCTCTTACAGCTATACAATGAATTGCCTACAAAGTATAATAAGTTAAGTAAGTCAATTACAAAAAGTTTTAACATCTTATTCTTTCAAATCGATGGTTTGATCTTATTAAACACTTTAGGCCCAGAAGCTTTCATCAGGTCCTCCATACAGGTGCAGGTACTTGGGGAATTCCAGTGTGTGAGTCATGTTCTGGACAGAGGCACCGCACTCACACTGTGTATCAGATAAGTCTATAAAATCCCACTTTGCCAAGTTGAATTTCATATAGGCCACAGCAGTTCCCGTCTAGGTGGCAAGTGTTCCTAAGCTTTAACTAAAACGCTAACTACTTAGTCAGTTTACTATTTATACTTCTTAAGTCGAGATGAATAGGTCACTTCTAAGCAGGCGTGCTCCATCTTCGACCACATCATCACTTGCCATCAGATGAGATAGTGGTCAAACGCTAGCCTATTAAGGATAAAAACAAGCTTCCAGATTAAGTAACGTTCCATTTAGATACTAAATAACCTTCCGATCCCACACCGCTGTCACTGCCGCGTCCCTCACAGATGATCCGACAGCGAAAGCCATTTTGAAAACAGATCCATTCGCTGAAACCCGTTCCATTACCGTGATTTATTCAATTATTCAACGACAAATGAATTACCGTGTTTTTTTACTATGTAAAAGCTTTGCGAGGGAAAAAAGGATTATGTGTTCCGACGGTATGAAAATGAACTACGATGTTTTTTCACGTGTAAGGAAGTTTGAGGGCCGAGTTTTGAAGGTAGGTTTGCTTGAAAGTGACTGTTCATTATTTTTAGATTGACTAACTTCGACCAGCGGCTTCACCTGTGTATACTTCCCCCGTTAAAATTATAGCTTAAGAGTTATTTCAGACTATAATCTATGTCTGTCTGCCTAGCCTTTTCCCAAATATCTTGGGGTCGGCTTCCAGTCTAACCAGATGCAACTGAATACCAGTATTTTACATGGAGCGACTGCCTATCTGACCTCCACAACCCAGTTACTGGGTAATACGATACCCCTTGGTAAGACTGGTTGTTAGACTCCCGGGCTTTTGACGACCCGTAACGACTGACAAAGATCCCCTATTGATAGCCGGGACCAACGGCTCAACGTGCTTTCCGAGGCACGGAGGAGTCTCAGTATGTAAAGATGGTCACCCATCCATGGACGAACCCCGGCAAGCGTAGCTTAACCTGATGGATCGACCCATGTGGCTGTTATTACTTTAGCCACGAGCTCCTTTTTTTCGTTTTAGATATTTAGATCTCACTATACAATAATAATTATAATATAGATGGATAATAATGTAATTATAACTAATAACAATAATCTTTTATAAATACTTAAAATTAACTTGAATCAAATTAAATAAGATTGAATTTAAATAACAAACTAAAAATATAATTTAAAAAAAAAACACACAATAAAAAGAAACATTATAAACAAAAATTACATATTATTGAACACAGCTCTTATAAACTTAGTGATGCTACCTGAAAATATATCAAAGTTGCAATCTTGAAAAGTGTCTTTACACACGTAATTGGTTTATTACATTACTTGCATAACGATTTCCTCGCGTACTTACATATATATGTAAGTAAGAGCCAAATTATGCATCCCATCGCGCTTCGAACATTTGAAATTCAAGCCGCGTATATAACCGTCGGCATTGCTTCGGAAATAAAGTAATCACAATACGGGTTCATAATCCTATTTTCATAGTAAAAGTGAGTGGACAGTGAAACCATACGCCTGTCAATTTAAGTTTCCATTTACGTAACAGCCAATCTGCACTGAAACCGCCAACGAAATCCATTTGAAAAAATACGTGCCAACCCTAAAAAAATATTATTAGAACTCCTGAAAAAATACCACTAAAAGTTGAACAACTTTGCCTCAATTGTTGTAAATCTGAGGACATTTTAGAAGGTTTTTGCTACTTTTATAATAACGCAGATGTATTGATTGAGAGTAGCGATTAAAACGAGAAAAGTAGGCTGTTCAGAAATGCCTGTGTACTAAAGATTAATAGGGTGTAAAATTATTCGTTAGGGTTGCCTCTTTTTTTGCCGTAATAAACTTGAGGGGTAGAATCTAAGGAGCTTAACGAATTGGCTTTTGATAAGGAAAATGAGATGAAAGAGAGGTGAATGGGGCTTTCAATAAGGTAAAGATAATTTTCGATGACTTGACAAGATTGACAACGTCATCATCTTCAGTTCCATTCTATCAATCGCTGTTTGGTTTAAGTTTTCTGAGAGGAGGCCTGTGCCCTAGCAGTGTAGACAATAAATTAAGGCTGATGATGATGATGATAAACTTTCATAAAACCTTGACACAATTCATTAAATTTTCACACACATGTATTAACTTTGACATTATTCTTGTATTTGATTGACAGTATAGTTTTTGACTTATTTTGAACTCCGAAATTATAACATAAAAATAATGTTCAATGTTTCTAAGTTATAAAGTGGTAATTTTTCGATTTTCCTCATTGTTAATTCTTATCGATGCTATGATTGGACATAAACATGATTGAACTCAAACGATGTAATATCTTGCATGCTCGTATTTATAGAATGTATAAACAAATAAAGAATTCTTATCTTATCTTGTTCATTGAACAATGTTCCACAAACAATCTCTGATTTCCTATATACTACAAACTGCTTCAAGTCTTCTACTAATTAAATAATTGTTCTACTTTAATTGTAATTAATTATTTACCGGTTTCATAATAAGAGGGGTGCAGTTTTAATAAATAAATCTTTGTTATGCAGTTACGTTGGGGAGATTTTAATTGGACCATAAATCTTTTTTAACAAGCTTATTACTATGTTTGTTTAATCCTTTGCAGCTAAAGCAGTTGCTGTAATGTTTCATAATTGAAGTTTTACAGTAAGAAGAAATATTTCAAACTAGCTCATCTGACAGACTTTGTCCTGACGCGTGGACTGTCAAAACCGCGAAGGTCGGTTTTCTGAAACATTCCAATTTTCTGCGCAACGTTCCTAATTTTTTAATTCACAAGAACTTTATTCTGACAATAATAAACACAACAAAAAAGAATTAGCGAATCGGTCCAGCCACTCACGCATGATGCCGTGACCAAGAGAAATAGAGTATCATTTTATATTATATACATATTATATATATCAGAAACAGGTCACGTCAGCCACATGCACAGTGACTGCTGGGCAATAGTACAGTACAAATTGGGTACCTGGGGTTGGACGGTATACCGTCGAGGCTGGCCTAGGAAGAGTTGACGAGACGATCTAGACGCCTACCGCAAAGCCTGGCTCAACGTGTTTCTTGAAAAGAATACCTGGTTGGATTTGGGGAGGTATTCGTCCAGCAGTGGGACTTTCTGGGCTAAATCCTACTAATAATAATTTAAAATATTTGTTCGATTTGAAATCACACTAATAATATAAAGGGTGTAACGGAAAGGTGTGGTTATATTTTAGGAACCGGTTCTGCCCATGGCAACTTTCTCTAAGAAAAAATAGAATATTCTCAAAAAAAAAAAATATGGGCTTTCAATACAAAGTTATCATCAGCAGATCAATATTTGTTGTATGGGAGGTAAAATTTTTTTATGAGAATTTCCTCAGGTTTTCTTGAAGAAAGTTGTTCATATCGATGGGCAGATGCAGTTTTTAAAATATGACCACACCTTTCCGTTACAGCCTGTATAAAGGCGAACGTTCATGAGTGCGTGTGTTTGTACGTTTGTTACATGTTCACGCTCAGACGGCTGTACTGATTTGGATGAAATTTGGTATGTAGATAGCTTATACCCTGAACTAATACATAGGCTACTTTTTATCCCGGTCTACGTGGGTAAAACCACGGGGCGCATGGACGGATAGATGTTTGTTACTCAATCACGCCAGGACGGCTGTACGGACCCGGATGAAATTTGACACAGGTATAGATTCTAGTCTGGAATAGCACATGGGCCATAATTAATACTAATTCCACTCAGATGAAGCCACTGGCAGAAGCTGGTAAATAATAAAACAAAGAAACAGACAAAGAATTTCAAAAATATTCTAGTTTTAGAATGAAACCCTACCAAGCAAATGCACGAAGCTCCCCCATTCAATTGAAGCCAAACATAAATTAAAACATCGTTGTCTTTATGCCAATCAATTGAAGTTGACACAGACAGAATGACATTTTAATTACACTCACCCCTACTTAATTGTGTAAAGTAAGGAAAAGTGACTTGTCAGTTGCAAGCCGTGCAAGGCCTGAGGGTTCACGAAAATAACAATGAAAAAACAAATGACGAATGAATTTTAGACGAACCTCGGGAATTCCCGAAAAAAAAACAAAATGACTGTCCCCATAGCAACCATAACACCATTTTCTCATCCACTCCAAACGACACATCACACAAGCGGCAAAAACCAACGTTTTTTTTTATCCGTCAGTTTTTAATTGACTATGCGACGGTTGAGTCACAAAGATAAATGAACATGAAATGAAACTAAGCCTTTTTGCTACCTAGTCACACAAAAATAAACTTTAGTAGACAAAAAATAGAGCTTAATTTTGTTGTTGACTTAATTATGTGGCTACAAACCTCGGTTTTGGGCTGGTTATGACATAAACATGTATTTGGTGGGGCTTTCCCATTGTATGCCTCTACGAATCGTACGTTAGTCATTCATGATGATGGCACACGTATGATAATAATAGATAATGTATAATTAAGTCGTTCTTTGATATATTATTTAGAAAGGTTGGTGTATTTTTAAAAGGAACTTTTTCTTTCCGTATTATCATGTGGGAAATGCTTTCAATTTATGATAATTCACAAGGAAGTGTGTCATGGCTTACGTCATCAGAACAAAGAACGTGTTATCGTTCTTGTTGAAAGTAATTTCGTGATTGTGATGATCCAGTGTTTGAGGTGTCATACACGAGGTTGTGAGATCAAATCCAGGCATTTATAACAATAAAATTAATAATGTAGTGTCAAACTTAGCTTAGAGGTTAGACATCACTGACATCTCTAAAGGATTAATGTCAGCAGACCCAGATTTCTCATTTGTCTAAAGTCGTCAACCCACCTTGAGCAAGCTCGTGCCTTCTCAGTAAGAGATGAGGAATTGGCACAGCTGAGGGACTGAATCTGTACTGTGGGAAACTTTGGTATTCATCATCATCAGCCTTTTAATATCCCCACTGCTAGGGCACAGGCCTCCTCTCTGTGTGAGAGAATGTGGCCCTTAATACACCACGCGGGCCCAATGCGGATTGGTGAATGTCACAGGTCTTCAATTTTATTGTTTTAGGACATGCCGGTTTGCTCGCGATGTTTTCCTTCACCGTTTTGAGAGCAGTGGTGATGAAATAACTTACACAAAGTAAAGCGCCTGCCTGAAATTGAACTCACGACCTACAACTTGTAAGTCGCGGTTGTTACTACTGGACCACCACTGCTCAGTTTGTTATTATTATGGTTGCTTTTACTAAAACAAATAACAGAAAGAAAATATGACCAAGTTTTTTAATAGGATCCACGAGGTAAAGAAAAAAGGAAGTTCAATTTGTAACGTTACAAGAAGAAAGGTCACATCAAACGACAGTTAAGTGTTCTTCCAACCGATGGAGAGCTCTCACGGCTTCTTTGGAGTTTATTTCAGGAGTACTTCGATAGTTTTATAGTTGAAGGTGCTTTGAAGAATGGACAAAATGATCATTGGATTCTGTTAACTAATGAATTTAAAGCTTGTCAAGATATAAATCAGTTGATGCCTTTCAAGAAAATTCCACCTTGAATAAGTTAGATATATACAACTATAATATGTTAGGCATATTCTTAAAAAGTTTTAACTTATCTATACTTTATTTTATACTTATCAGGTTTCCGTACCTGAAGGGTAACCAACGGGACCTTATTAACCACTCACCCGCCATGCGGAAACCATGTCGTAGTCTTCACCGCCACCCGCTCGATTGGGAATACCTCCGTGCAAGCGCTCCTGTGCCGTTACCAAATTAAATCTTAATATCTAGTAAACTACTGCAGCTACACACAAATAAAAAATACGTGTGTATAGCTGAAACTATAGAGAATCGACATATGTTTAAATTAAAGTACATGCATGCATGTGTGTGCATGTTGCGCCGACCCCGAATAAATTAGGATAAGGGCGGCGAATGATGATGATGAACGTATGTTAATATGTTTAAAAAAATGTCAACGTTAACGGTAAACGTTAATATTTATTTGACCTAAGTTTTTATCAATAATGTTGTTGTTTGTGTCTTTATAACCTGTTTATAATTAAACTAGACTCTAGTTTTTTTTGATACCCCTGGGTCATTACGTGAAATGTTCTGAGTACCACATTAGACCCAAACAAACACCCCATCTCCACAGATTTTTACCGCCTACGGCGAGTCAAGTTACGGCAAGATGGAATATTTACCTATTTTATTGTTGTATTTTACTGTTTTATCGGTTTGTAAATACTAATTATTAATTAATTTCCATACTACGAGCGATGTTTTACGAGAATATTTAGTAATACATACTTAAAATAAATAAATAATTCAGTAATTACTTACGTCAACATGCCGCCATTTCGATGTTTCGTATTTCAATATTTTCAACACACATTGAACCTCTGACATGTTTAGTTATTTTTAAAACATGATTTTTTGAGGATTTTTTGGACATTTTATACAATTACACTGGAATCTAATCAAATTCTAATTAAATCACAAATTCACGTAAACAAAGATCACACCATCATTTGAAACTGACATTTGACAGTCGACATTACAACAATTTATTGTAATTTTTCTCAATGCCTACGTGCGTAGGAAAAAAAGACGTGAAAGAAAGAAAAAGAATTTATTTGCCACAAATTAACGACACACACAACAATATGATTTTGCTAACTTAACCCTTATCGATAGTGTGTGGAATCTTTTTAGGCTTCACAAACTCACCTGTGAGTTTGAAATTTTCAATTCGACAACCCGGGTTGTCCGCGGAGCTTAAGCTCGATTTTAGTAAGAAGAACTAAAATAGAGTGACCACAGTATTAAAACGATTTAACGTGAACAACCCGCTTACGCTTCAAATTTGACTCAAGCGCTTGAGAGTTTTGCAACTTCGCAACATACTCAGCCTTTGAAAAAATTGGTCCCGTTGATTACCCTTCGGGTACATAACCCTAAAAAGTATAAAATAAAGTATGGATAAGTTAAAACTTTTTAAGGATAAGCCTAATATATTACCTATAGTTGTATGCTTATGTATCTAAGTTTAAATTACTATTTTTAAGTTCATACAAAAGTTTGTTACATTTTTAGTAATAAGCCATTTTTTTTTTTTTTTTTATAATTTTTTTTTAAACCGTTTCCCCACACTGGGAATATTCCTGTATCGTGGGTGCGTTCACAAACATGTAAATTCACATACACAAGACACCCAGACCCGGAACAACTATCTGCAGATCATACAAATATTTGTTCCGTGCGGGGATCGAACCCGCGACACGCAGCGCAGCAGCCGAACGCTCAACCACTGCGCCAACCGTGCCGTCAAATATGTGATTGGTGCGGAACCCTTTACACGTGAGTCCGACTCGCACTTGGCCAGTTTTTCTTGTTTATAAACGCCCACTTAGGTATTATCTAACTTATTCATGGTGGTATTTTCTTGAAAGGCGTCAACTGATTTCAAAATCGTGACAAGCTTTAACTTCATTAGTTAATAGATTCCAATGATCATTTTGTCCATTCTTCAAAGCACCTTCAACTATAAAACCATCGAAGTGCTCTAGAAATAAACTCCAGGAAGCCGTGAGGGCTCTCCTTCGGTTGGAGGAACACTTAACTGTCGTTTGATGTGACCTTTCTTCCCGTAACGTTACAAATTGAACTTCCTTTTTTCTTTACCTCGTGGATCCTATTATAAAACTTGGTCAACTTTTTTTCTGTTATCTGTTATAATAAAAGCAACATTATAATACCGAACTTTCCCATAGTACAAAACCAGTCCCTCAGAACAGAGTGTTTTTGTTGTTGAAAATCATGCGAGTGGCAGGTAACACGTTGTTGGTCCATTGCGTACCGTATCCATATTCGAAACAACCAATTTCCTTTAGCGCTACAAATTACCTTAAGTATATAGAATTGTAAGAATTTTAAGCTTAAATACTTTCCCTAACTCCAACATAAGAATAACATTTTACTTGGAAAAGCATTATTATTTTTAGTATTTACATAATACGAGTATAATATTACTTTCAAGATTTTCCACCTCATAGCCTGTGAACCTTTGTGAACTTATTTTAAATCCAAAAACGGTTTTACAGATTTTATTTTACAATTCTTAAATCAAAATGTTACTAATATTAATATTTTTTTTTATATTTAATAACTGTATTGTAGACGAATATTTCTTTTGTTTTTGTATAGTTAGAAAGATATTGATGAAATGTGTCATAAAGTGAAATAACTTACGTTTTAGTAATTACTTGAATAGACGAGTATAATTAACACCACCTATAGAGAAACTTACTTATTGAAATCAAATTTCACCTTCCTAGTTAAACCTTAAAAACTTTCAACCACTAACCACTAATAAAAATAATTACAGGTATCGACCCCAGTAGCCAAGCGAAGGGTGTCAATAATATTTTTACTACTTTCAAGCCCTTATTGCAAACAATAATGTTTTCCTTCAGGCCCAGTGAAGCCTTATTAAAGCTAAATAATCGGCCCGTTAGTCACGCGATTACAGCGTGTGTAAATATTACGCAGCTTTACGGTATAATTGACACCATTTTTTTTTTAATAAAACCCACCCCTATTCCTTCCCTGCCTGAGTACCCAGGGGTGCGGTAACTCATTTTCAGAATTTATCCGCTACCCCTAGGCATGCAGGCACCGGCCACGATGGGCGCCGTCAGTGGTGACACTAAGCTCTTTGAGGCGCGCGTGGAACACTACGCTACGTCGACTCACGGACCCGGTACTGATCGGACGGCGAGCTACCCACTGCTCGACCTCCGCAGGCCCGGGTCTACGATGGCCGGAGATCGTCTCGCGACGTCCTACGCCCAGTACGCCCAGTACCTCTCCTGCGGTGTTAGCGGCGGGGCCGTGAGGGCCACTTCGTTGAGCTTCCCTCACGCGTCCCGCCTCCGCCTTCGCGAGCATTACTGCTTCGCAGAAGGCGGAGACTGCTTCCCATTCCCTCTCGCTCCATACCATGGCCTGAACCAGGGCCGGGCGTGAGAGGTCGCCGCCACCTATCGCATCCACGAGGACACGGCGGTGCTTCGCCCAAGCGGGGCAGGCCTCCACCGTATGCTCCACCGTGTCCTCTGGGCGGTCCGTGCAGTGGTAACACCCGGGTGTTTCCTCCCACCTGATCTGATGCAAATAATTGACACCATGAGCTAGAGGGAGGAACAGCTGGAAAATTTTTTTGGTCCTTTAAGTAAACTGTAGGACTCGGAAATATTATTATCCTAGGGAGTGCCTTTGTATCTGGCACACAAATACGGCTGCAGGTTTCCAAATTTTCTGTCCACGCTGGGTCATCAAAATGATAAGAAGAATGTGTATATTGACATAGTAAATCAAACTTTCATTGTTATTATAAAAAAAACCGGTCATGTGCGTGTCGGACTTCGCATATTTAGGGTTCCGTACCATATGAAGGAAATCAATATTTTCCTATTTTTTGATAAAATTATATTTAACCTAGGTCAATATGAAGTTAAAATATTCTTCGGAATTTTTTTTTGTTACAGACGACGGTTAGACAGACAGACGGATAGACTGACAGACGGACACGTGAGTGACAGCAATAGGGCTCCGTTTGGAACCGGAAAAACTGTCCTTGATACTATTGTAACCATGGTAATTGACTTAAACCTTGAGATCACTGAGTCTGATTGACCTCAATGACCCTAAGGCCTGGACTATGGACGGAATTAAAACTAGTTTTGTTTAGAAAACTTTGGCTCAGTAAGACGATGATATTATTACTTTTAGGGTTCCGAACATCCAAATGTAAGAACGGAACACTTATAGGATCATTCGCGCATCTGCCTGTCTCAGCCAATTTACTCCGAATCTACTGGCCCGATTAAGTTGAAATTTGCTACACAGGTGTATTTTTAAGACCCAAACACGAGCGAGTAACGCCAAAAAATTATAAAAAAACCGGCCAAGTGCGAGTCGGACTTGCACACGAAGGGTTTCGTACCATAAACTGAAAAAAAACAATAAAAACACGTTTCTAGAAACGCGTTTTTTGGTTTTTTTTTTTTTGGGCTGTATCTCATGATCTGAAATAGAACAGTTTAAATTTTCTCATAAAAATTAAAGGGGGCTCCCTAGGTAGTCCTTTATTAATTTAATATTTTTAATTTATTTTAGTTATTTGTTGTTAAAGCGGTGATAATCAAAATAAATAAAAAACTTTTTCACATCGATCTTCCAACCTTGTTAAATTGGTTGACAAATTGAAGAATAAACTATAATAACAATAATATTCATTCGGACATTCGCCAATCGACATGGTTGTCGATAACCTATGTGAGAGGATCTGCAAAAGCACATCACTAACTCGTCACAAGACACAGCGGCCGTTCTACGCATCCGCATTAGTAAAATATCGTTATGTGATTTTTTAATTGCTTGTTCAGTCACTATAGGACATATTTGAGTAGTGGTAATGGAGCAATGTATTTACTGCAAAAATAGTATAGTCGCTGCATTTGCCTGTGACAGCGGCAGCGAGTGGGGGCATCGTGTCACGACAGCGTCATACCGTCGAGTCGATTTTACTGCCAAGCACCAAAAGATGTTTCACATCAAAAACTAATGTCTGGTGGCTCTGGATCTTACTCTATGAAGTTTATGTTAACCAAAATCAACATAAATCATAATCTTATAGAAAAGCGAAAGGTCACTCATTCATTCACTCACTCACTGATTAATCAAGAAATCTCAAAAACTGCCAGACCTACGAAGATGAAATTTGACACACAGGTAGATTATTATGAGTAGGAAACGTCAGCTAAGAAAGAATATTAGGAAACTTCCCCCGTAAACAGGTGAAATAGGGGAAGGTAGTTTGTTAAATTACAAAGAAAGATAATCATCAGTAAACAATTGGCGAAGACTAACTGCAAAAAAAACTTTCTTACAAAAAAATGGAACCGATTTCCAAAAATTTTTATTTTTCACTTTTTAGCTGTGGTTCCCCATGAAACTGTGTTAACAATAATTCATAGACCTACGATCGCAGCAATGGCGGTTGATTTGCTGTCAATTTTTGAAGAGTTCCGTTGTCTGTCTCCGAAACCCATCATCAGATCAATATGACATTTAAATGGGACCATTTCGAAACCTCTTTTGAATAAAAAAAGAATTTTACGAATCCGTCAATATATGACGGAGTTATGCCCGAACATACATAAAAAAAAATACTAACATCCGAATTGATAACCTCCTCCTTTTGGAAGTCGGTTAAAAAACTAAATCAGATTTGATTTATCCATATATGGCTGTTTTTCCCACCCTTGTTCCTTCAGTTGCCTGTGGCAGGGCTGCGGTAAAACTCTTTCAAATTTATCCGTGACCGGATCCATAATTATGGCTAAGGTCTCACAGACAGAAGCATAGATACGCATGTTAAACTTAAAACACCAAACTTTTTTATTTTAAGGCCTAAAAAAACAGAGTCGAATGTATATCTTAGTCTTCTCTTTTTGTATGTCGGCTAAGAAGTGCAGTACAACGCACTTCATATCAAGGTATCAAGTACCTACTGCATTGTGGCCATAAGTTTAACGTAAAAGTATTATAATCTTAAGCGAATGCTACCCATCGACAAACATATATTTATTTATTTATTTATTGACACACAAAAATACTTAAAAGAGAAAAACAAACATATACAGATGGATGAGCACAAAGGTGCTGCTTATTTCAAAAGAAATTTTATTTAGCAGACCTGCGACTGGAAAGTTGGATGAGAAATGTAGACACAGTGTTTAGAAATACATTTGGAAACATAAAATATACCAGAATACATAATAATAAATGCGTACATAAAATATACCGAACATTACAATAACCTAAAGTACATAGTTAAATGTAAAATAGAATAGAATAGAATAGAATACTCTTTATTATGTACACCATATAAATTATAATAAAAATATGAAATAAATATCAATAATAAATATAATTACGGAATGGTGGAGTGGTAATGCTCTTTGACATTTCTTAGAATCACGGATACTAGGTGGAAGTGAGTTCCACAATCGGACCGAATAAACAGAGAAGGAGTGGAAATAGAAATGGGTTTTACGGGATGGGAAATTGAGATGAAGATATAATTACAGATGAAGGGACAGAACAACAACTTAATGCAACAAAAATCCTCAAATAATTACTAGAAACCACAAAGCGATCATGCCAAAACTCCAACAGAATTTGGCAAATTAAATTTTCAAAAAGTCGTATCTCGTAATCAACTCAGGCTCAGATGTGGGGGCTGGATGCCACGGGTGCCCCCCCCCTCTCCCCCCCCCCTCCCCCCCTCCTGACCCCGCTTCAGACACACAACTGAATTATGTAAAACTTTTAATTGTCCTCTCGTCTCACCTTCATTAAAATTCGAGGTGTTTTGTTTGGACACAAAAACTTAGTTGTTCCCATTTTTGCTCGCTGTTTTTTGAGATGTTAAAAAGTCACTTTGACAGCTAGCCTGGTAGCCTGATTAATTATTACGTATCTGGCGTAATGGAAACGTAAAGTGTATTTACGTACGCTGCGTAATGAAGTAAAAGGTTGTCGTATTCGAGTTAAGGCCCTTCTCGCGGTCCAGTGGCGCCCTCATTGAATAAAAAATCGTAGCATAGCACAGAAAATAATAATATAAGTAGTAGGCAAAAGTGCCAAAAACGGGCATTTCTGAAACTTTCGCCTACTACTTTGGATACGAAACATTTTGAGACCTGTTTTAACAACGTAAAAATTCTTTATCTTCTTTGTAACAAACGTGAAGTTGGATTTTTTAATATTTATTTTCTGTGCTATGCTACGATTTTTTATTCAATGAGGGCGCCACTGGACCGCGAGAAGGCCCTTAATGTAGCTTGTTAGAGTTACAGTGTTAAAAAGCTTTGTGGGAGGAAAAATCATGACGCTTTTTGTGATTCCTCGGAACACCCACGTGTGATATGTCAGCCATATTTAGCTTTCCATATGCTCATTAATTTTTCTAACATTTTTTTCCGCTCCTAATTTTAGTTTTCTTTCTTTTTTAAGCATTTTACCTTGCTTGGAACTAACCATTGCAAAGTAAGACTTAAGTTCTGCATTATACGATCATTATGTATATTCAAATCTCGACAGGGCAAAGGATTTTCTCTGGTAGAGGTCTGTTTTTTTTTTTTTGTGGGGTGGGAAATCATCTCATGACTTCTTCCGCTCTAGGGTGGAGCGGAAGGGCGTGTCAGACTCTTACTGACTAAAACCCACCCCTGTTCCTCCCTGCCCTACGCGCCCGGGGGCGAGGTAACTCTTTCGAATTTATCCTCAACCCCCGGGCAGGCATTGGCCGTGGCAGGCCCCGTCCTTTGCTGACAACTCTTTGAGACGCGCGTGGAACACTACGCGCCGTCGACTTTCGGGCCTGGTGCTGATCGGACGGCGAGTTACTCACTACTCGCCGTCCGCAGGCCCGGGTCTACGGTGGCCGGAGATCGTCTCGCAGCCCCTGGCGTCTCCTGCGGCGGCTGCTGCTGAGGGCGCTAGGGCGACTCTGCCTCTGTTGAGTCTCCCTAACGTGTGCCGCCTCCCTCTTCGCGAGCATTACTGCTTCGCAGAAGGAGGAGACGGCCCCCCCATTCCCTCTCGCTCCGTACCATGGCCTGAACCAGGGCACGGCGCGAGAGGTCGCTGCCGCCTACTGGTAGAGGTCTGTTAGGATAGTATTCAATGTAGTTTAATGCATTAAGTATATTGACGAGCTCGTGGCTAAAGTAATAACAGCCGCACGGGTCGATACATCAGGTTTAGCTACGCTTGCCGGGGTTGGTCCATGGATGGATTACCATCCTTACATACCGAGACTCCTCCGAGCCTCAGAAAGCACGTTAAGCCGTTGATCCCCGCTGTCAATCGCGGATCTTTGACAATCGTTACAGGTCGTCAGAAGCCCGAAAGTCTGACAACCAGTCTTACCAAGGGGTATCGTATTACCTAGTAACTGGGTTGTGGAGTTCAGATAAGCAGTCGCTCCATGAAAAATACTGGTATTCAGCTGCATCTGGTTAGACTGGAAACCAACCCCAAGATAGTTGGGAAAAGGCGCGGGCAGATGAAGTTTATTATGTTACTAGCTTCTGCTAGCGGCTTCGCCCACTTGGAATTAGTTCTTCCCCCATTATAAATTATAGCTTATTTGTTATTCCAGATTATATATCTACCTCTGTGCCAAATTTCATC
The DNA here is from genome assembly GCA_951329385.1 of Polia nebulosa. Lineage (NCBI taxonomy): Eukaryota > Metazoa > Arthropoda > Insecta > Lepidoptera > Noctuidae > Polia > Polia nebulosa. The sequence continues at coordinate 5,360,177 of OX589596.1, forward strand.
TAGATCAATCCAGCCATACTGGCGTGTTTGAGTAAAAAACATCAATCTATCTTCCATCCATCCATCAAACTTTTTCATTTAAAATATTAACAGTTGCACCCCGCGGTTTCACCCGCGTAAACTAGGATAAAAGCCTATGTATTAATGATCTATGTTTGTACTTATACTCTACGACAGATAGTGTTGTTTCGATAAGATGTCCCATTATGGAGCTCTCGTCAAGCCTGTTAACTATCACCCTCAGGAGACTGTTGCCACTGCCACGCAATCTGGCGAGCACAGACGCACTTTTCTTCCATACGACAGCTGAGAAGCTGTCGATTCGGCTTTTGCGAACATCTCTGACGCACTGCAGTAACGCGGCAGCCGCATCAGCGCCCTGAAGGCATTGTTATATTGGGCGTGCAGTGCACCGACGGCACGTGTGATACAGCTGATCCATAGGGCGCTCGAGTACAGAGTTGTGCAGCATGATTTAAATAGCGTATGTTTGACCGCTTCTGTACATCGAGCAAACCTACTGGCCAACATGCATGCAGGGTAGAAGCTATCTATATACCAAAATTCATCCACATCAGTCCAGCCGTTTGAACGTGAAAAAGTCACTAACATTCAAACACACACACTCACAAACTTTCACCTTTATAATATTAGTGTGACATAGGATAGTATTATTTCATGCCCAAAAACCAAAATTTACTATGATTCTATTAACATTTCTGTAAGCTATTGAGATCATTGTGAATACTGATCCCCTGCACCAATGACCAGAATGAGTTTCTCGATATCTGAATAAACAAGAATCACAGAAACTCAACAATTTACCAAATCTCATAAAGGCCAACTTTCCCCTATTCCGAACTCTGATATTTTCCATTAAATTCGACTTTGCATGAAGATACGGCCTGATGGTTTTATGAAGGGCGCGATAAGGCCAACTTATGATTATTATTTGTTACCTTACGTCACTCAGAAATTCTTGAGCATTTTTCTTTTAGCGGCACGCAACTGCTTTTGTGTAGCCATTTGGGACTTCATTTGTGTTACGCTGATTGTTATATTTTTACTTGAAAAATGAACTTTGGATTTTAGATCTACGCTATGGTATTTTGATTACATGGGATTTGAGGAGCGCGTGGCTAAAAAAAGTAATAACATCCGCACGGGTCGATCCATCAGGTTTAGCTACGCTTGCCGTGGTTGGTCCATGGATGGGTGAGCATCTTTATATACCTAGACTCCTCCGTGCCTCGGAAAGCACGTTAAGTCTTTGGTCCCGGCTGTCAATCGTTGATCTTTGACAGTCGTTACGGGTCGTCAGAATCCCGGAAGTCTAACATTATCACTTTGTTTGTTTGTATATCTTTTTCTTCATTGTTATTTCTGTGTTCCGTGCGTGTTTCGTGTACTGTTGTTGAATAAATTATATTTTTCTTTCTTTCTTACCAAGAGGTATCGTATTACCCATAACTGGGTTGTGGAGGTCAGATAGGCAGTCGCTCCATGTAAAATACTGGTATTCAGCTGCACCCGGTTAGACTGGAAGCTGACCCCAAGATAGTTTGGAAAAGGCTAGGCAGTTTGATATTGATTTTGTGATTATGTGGATTTCGGGAACAATCATTACATTACATTAGACAATAAAAATATTACTAGTTATATGTCAGCTTTTCTATGATATGTGATGAGTTATATGTCAGCTTTTCCATGATATGTGATGGCAATATCTAAAAACTTTCGGCAACGTTTTCAGGTCTTATCATCACATAGGCCTCCTCAATGCATCGCTACATTGACCGTATTTTTTGCATTCAGCGGATTTGCGCGGTGTTTACTAGGTCATACGTAGGTCCACCTTATGAAAGGCTGGTCGGCGTTTCTCCATCGACTATGCGGTCGCCATTTCAGTTCTCATTGCCCTGTTACATATTATTTAAGTATGGCAATTCTTCGGGTTATGTCAGTTTGCTTGGTACTCCGGCGACCCTCTTTATTTCTCATTCGATCATGAAATAAATATTCAGACCTTTCAGTGTAGTGAAATGAAATCAAGAACTAAGTAAGAAGTCAGTTGGGGTTGAGACTCTCGGATCGTTGGTCCGAGTGCTCAACGAACTGCTTAAAGATCTATCTAAACGCCTTGTTGGCACTTCGCGTGACCCAAGGGCTGGCTTTTAGCTTGGACAAAGGATTTAATTTCATACAACGTGACGATGCCGTCAGTCTTTCGAGCACATTACCAGTTGACAGCAATGCGGAGGAATTTTTGACGCCATATTTTGCTATAACTGGTACAGGTAAGAAGAGCTCGTGGCTAAGTAATAACAGCCGCACGGGTCGATCCATCAGGTTAAGCTTCGTTTGCCCACCCACCAACCAATCGTGGATCTTTGACAGTCGTTACGGGTCGTCAGAAGCCCGAAAGTCTGACATCCAGTCTTACCATGGGGTATCGTATTACCCAGTTACTGGGTTGTGGCGGTCAGATAGGCAGTCGCTCCACGTAAAATACTGGTATTCAGCTGCATCCGGTTAGACTGGAAGCCGACCCCAAGATAGTTGGGAAAAGGCTAGGCAGATGATGATGACTGGTATAGGTAAGAAGTTACAGTATCATAACAGGGCTCAAAAACAAACTCAACGCGAAACAAATTCCACGACCAAGATAATTGACAAGCATCAGACACTCCCTACACAGACACACACACATGTGAATATAAGCTTCTCCTAAACTTTTCCTCGTTTTAATTGAAATATTTAAACTGAGTTTTAATAAATTTGAAGTGAACGATAACACTACACGATCCGCCTACGCTAATTTGATCCCCAGTTTATTTCATAAAACTATGTAGACCCATAGTCGGATAACCAACTAATTTAATTAGATGCGTCGGATCGAAAACTGGTATTTGATGGTTAATCCTTTTTATCATCTATTTTGAGTAACATGAAGTACCTAACTTTTTAGGGTTCTGTACCCGAAAAACCAAACGGAGCCCTTTTGCTGACTGTCCGTCGTCTGTCACAAAATTTTGTTAAGAAGGTTATTTAGGAAGTTTGGAAATGTACCTTCCATGAGTGGACAAGGATGTGTAAGTGTTTTTTAACCGACTTCGAAAGAGGAGAAGGTTCTATGTTCGACTGTATGTATTTTTTTTTATGAATGTCCACCGATTTCTCCGTCAGTTACAAAATATATAGAACTTTAATTTCGGAAGTCGGTGTCAAAAAACGAATAAATAAAATGCAAACTTTGCACCGACTGCCGAAATTAAAGTTATTTTTTAATTTTCAGTGTATTTTCTTTTTGGAAGTCGGTTGTTTTTTTTGTAAAAAAGTTTTTTTATTTTTCTTGTTTTCGAAGTGACAGCTAAGCAAAAGCAAGTTTTATCAAATTCAATTTAATTTGTTTCAACTATTTGTTTTTCCGAATTACAGACATGTTTTTCTCGTAGATACTAACAAGTGCCTAATTTTAATTTTTTTCATTTTTGTATAACGCACTCTTTTCTTTGCAAATAAAGTCTCCAAACTACATGCATATTCTACAATAATATGAGGCACCACACGCGTATAATAATAATCTTTACACTGACAAAGAGCATACGAGCCTGCGTATGCTCTTTATTCTTATTTAGGTCAGGACTAAAACGTTTGTAAGAGCCATTTTTATTGGAAAATATCCAATTGAAATACCGTAATTTTGTACACTAAAATAACTTGAACCCGTCAAGCGCAGACTCTGTTTGATTTTTTGATTTAGCTGTGTTACTAACTCTTATTTATGGTCTCGGTAAAATCTTGTTGTTTTCAATCATGACCGATAATCACAAAAGTTTAGTAAAAATAGGATTGACCTTTTAGAGCTTTCAATTTCCTTCGTGGAGAAATTAAGAAAATGTCGTGCGGTAAGTCTTGTGTATGGATGTGGATGGCTATAAGAGTAGGGGAAGGCCAAAGAAATGATGGATGGACTGTGTGAAAGAGGATATGGATAAAAAGGGGGTGACTACAAAGATGACGACTAATAGAGAAATAATTATGAAAGATAAAGACATGTTGCGCTAACCCCAAATAAATTGGGATAAAGACAGGAGAATGATGATGAGATTTTATTGCTGAGATTGCAAATAGAAATTTAGTGGTGAGGTGAGATTGTAAATTCCTATTTACAATCTCACCAATTTTACTTTTCTGCGTAAAGTTTTATTATAATAATTCTTGTGAGTGTGTAAGCTTTCGATATATTAGAAATAGACCATTTCAAATACAAAAAATTTGATTCAAATTTTATACTTCACAATTTTACGTGATTTGTCATAACTAACCGTGTTTACAATTATCTGGTGACGGAGAACGTAAATAATGTAAAACATAACAATGTTTTACATTACTTACATTCTCATTAATGGGAAACTGTCACGGTCGGGTTTCAAAGCCATTTTTGTTTAATAGTAAAGTACCTACATCGTATTCTGTATTATGTAGTTATTGGTGTAATGTTGACTTTTCACCTTCATAACCTATACCTGCTTGATTCAACAATCAAGCAATCATTTTTAAGATTCCGTACCCAAAGGGTAACTAACGGGACCCTCTATATGTACTTTAAGAGGGAATAGGGCCTGCAAGGAATTTACAAAATGGGTATTTGAAGAAACTATTGCAAGCCTGCCCCCGTAGAGTGCGATAGCCTGCTGCAACTTAGACCGATTTTATCACAAAATTTTTGACGAAATCGACGTTTCATATTCCCGTTTTTCTCCTCGAAAACTGAGCCGATTCAATTATTTTTGGCACCAAATTTTTAAGAAAAAGTATGTCTAGGTCTCTATTAAAGGTTTTGTGTTATAACTTTTCAAATTTGTCTGGTAGTCCTCTAAGAACGTCGGGAAAAATAGGGCTATTTTTTGTCATTTTTGGAGGGTCATATTTTTTTACATATTAGTTTTCTGAAAAAAAGTAAATGACAGGGACATTTCAACAGCAGACCTCGACTTTATGAAAAAAATGTGAGCCGTCACGGGACGCCTGGTAGATGTGAAGCATCGACATTATTTTGTAAAAGTAATATGCAGAAAAGAACATATTGTGATAGGAACTAAATATGTCATAATGATAAAATAAAATATTACGAATAAAACCTTTGTAATAACAAAACAAAAAAACATCGTATAGCGTGGCGACGCGTCGCAACGGCATGCGTCGCCACGCCAGAAATCGGTTTTACGTGCGGCTATAGATGTTTCACAATCAAAAAAAATATTTCTCTAGAGGCATTATTCAGGAAGAAAAAAGGGGAAAACATTTGTATGGAGAATCGCAGCCCCTGTTCCCTCTTAATTATTGTTATAAGTACACTAGTGTGGTAGTAGTAGTGAATTGATTGGTGAGTGTAGTAAATTATAAACTTTAATACACTATTGTGTATTAAAGACTATTTTCCCACGATTCATCACTGCCGGCAACACTCCGTCATTATTTTCTGCCAGGAGATTCACCCTAATGTGGTTACAACCTTCAAAAGAGTTCCCATTATGATTCCATACATATTCCGTTCCAATTTAACAATACTCACACTCCATCCACACAGATATCTGCCTACCCTCAAATAAAGTCACGAGTACACAGTACAGAGCACATTCTCGCGTGATTGACACTAAACACGAAATGTTAACAAGCCACGTTTGTGAGTGACAGACTATTGTAGTTAATATTAATAGCGCCGCCATTGAACAGCCTGATGGCTTGTCATTACAGCAAGTGTACGAGGGTTTGTCACGATTTTAATTTTTTTCTGTGGGAGAATGTTGGCGTGAAGTTTTGGTAAAATAAGGATACCAGGTTCAAAAAAAAATAAGCAGGATTATCAAAAAATATTGGTAGTATTTCTTGCTTTATCAAATCAATGGAAAATGACAATGATAAAACGCATCAAAATTCAGGAGTGGTTGCTTGTTACGTCACTTTTGAGTAAAAAGTGGTACAATTTTAACTCGTGTGACGTCATGCGAAATTTCAACGCTCTATATCGTCTTCATTTTTAAGGTTCCGTACTCAAAGGGTATAACGGGACCCTATTACTAAGGTTCCGCTGTCCGTCCGTCTGTCTGTCTGTCTGTCTGTAACCAGGCTGTATTTCATAAGATGTGATAGTTAATTTTCACAGATGATGTATTTCTGTTGCCGCTCTAACAACAAATACTAAAATACAGAATAAAATAAATTTTTAACGACAAAAAAACACGTCTGTTTTTGTTATATGGGAGCCCCATACAACACACATGATATTTTGCCGTTTTTATAGATAACTAACTGCGCCCCGCGGTTTTACCCGCCTAGACCGGACTGCCTAGACCGGTAGCCTATATGTTAATCCAGGCTATAAGCTATCTACATACTAAATTTCATACAAATCGGTCCAGCCGTTTGAGCGTGAAGAAGTAACAAACATACACACTCACAAACTTTCACATTTATATTATTAGTAGGATGGTACGTAACGCTTCGTGCTTGAGTCCGACTGTCATTTGGCCGGTTTTTAGTTTACGTGACAATAGAAAAAACGTGTCCAATATTTTTTGGTAATCTAACTGACAGACCAATTAAAGTTTTAGTCATCTACCATATTCATTGTGAATTCATAAACCTCATTTAGTCATCTACCATATTCATTGTGAATTCATAAACCTCATTTAGTCATCTACCCTATTCATTGTGAATTCATAAACCTCATTTAGTCATCTACCATATTGATTGTGAATTCATAAACCTCATTTAGTCATCTACCATATTGATTGTGAAATCATAAACCTTATTTAGTCAACTACCATATTCATTGTGAATGCATAAACCTCATTTAGTCATTTACCATATTCATTGTGAATTTATAAACCTCATTTAGTCATCTACCCTATTCATTGTGAATTCATAAACCTCATTTAGTCGTATTCATATTAGGATTATTAGGATAGTAGGATGGTACGGAATCATTCGCGAGTCCGACTCGCACTTAGCCCGTTTTTTTTGTTTACGTGACACGTGACAAAAGAACAAATACATATCTAATATTTTTTGGAAATTTAAATGACGGACTAATTAAGTTTTTTTAGTTCATCAATCCAATTGTGATTAAGGAAATCAACTTTGTTCCGGATAGGTTTGGAGGGTTATCTAATCTGGGGGCTTAGACAAAGTACCAATTTAAAAACGATAACGAAGTTAGAAAAGACTAAAATGTATGAGATTGACATAAACCGCGCTAAGTCACGTGGTCAGTCGACTGTCGACATCGTTATCGCAAGTTGGTAGACAATGTTATAATTCGTAACGAAACCATAAATAAACGAATTGATATCGTGTTTATCCCATACAAATGCCTAGACAAGCAGCGCTTTCAGAGTTCGCCTTCACCTCGATCGTGATCGCCAAAAAAGATAACGAAGGAACGCTAACGCTTGGAAATGTTTATCGATATCTCAGAGACGATGACGAATTTAGATATCGTTTCGCTACGAAGCGATGTTACTTTGTCTACAGGGCCTGACTGATCATCGTGTCTTAAAAATATTATTACTGGTTATTTCTTAGTTTTTTGGAGTCGAACTAAAACATTAATTACTTGATCATGACCATTATTATTTTAGCCAAATGATGTGCACTGTTAGACATAGGCCTCCCACTAACGTCGCAATAACATCGATCATTCGATCAGTGCTGTGGTTGATCTTTGTGTTCCTAAACTTAAACTGGGCTTAACTTAAAATAAGGAGCAGTGGTGGCCCAGTGGAAATGGCCGCGACTTACAAGTTGTAGGTCGTGAGTTATAACCCAGGCAGGCACTTTACTTTGTGTAAATTATTTCATTACCACTGCTCTCAAAACGGTGAAGTAAAACATCGTGAGGAATCGCCTGTTCTAGAACCAAAATGTGAAGATATGTGACATCCATCAACCCGCATTGGGCCCGCGTGGTAGATTACGGCTCACACCCTCTCACAGAGGGGAGGCCTGTGTCCCAGCAGTGGGGACATTAAAAGGCTGATGATAAAACTTAAACTTGCTACTATAGGTAACTATAATATATGTGAAGTCAAAAGAATAGTTACTATACTACTGGCATGAAGATTATGAAGAATCAGAGACAACGCATGCGCTGAGCTACGCCGTAGCATACCGGCTCGCTACGCCCCGTAGCTCAACGCCTACACGAGCAGCACGGTGCGATTAATTAAATATAGTAATTTTATTTGTTCCTTTTATTCACATGAACAACCTTAGTATCCCTAATTAGTTGTAAATTGTGTAAAGATTCGTGCCAGCACCGTAGAATACTCAGTTGCTAGCCAATTCACGCGTAGCAACATCGACTTGAACCAAATCGAATAAAACGTATTCCCAGAATTGAAAGTCCTTGATCGGAGTGTCTTATTTACGCATTTTAGAGACGCTAACATAAATTAGAAATTGGAATTATTCCAGACTTTTAGTCGTATCACTTTAACTTGAATAATTGACTAAGTTTAAATCTTGAGAGTGATACATAGGTATACAGTTATAATACGTCTGGATGTCACAGATGTCGAAACGGATGGAATAGCAATGACATTGTTACCGTCATGAATGTACTAGGCTCACAGTTGTACAAGGAAGTTCCTTCTTAACGTGAATGGAACGCTCTTCTTTCAATTGACTTCGTAACAAGAATTGAAGGAATATTCAACAGCTGCTCCGCGAATTCAGCTGTTACTTTACTTCTACGTAAGAACGATCCAAATTAACGTTGGAGTTTATTACCTTTTAGAAAGTCCGGGCGAAATTCTTGGATGTCAACTTCCAAATCATTAATAAATAATATCAAACACGAGGGAAGCGTCTTTTGTTCGTTTTCCACTCTTTGTAGTCTACGAAGTTTGCCCAAAGTTCAAACCTTTGTGGGCGTCTCACATTTCACTCACATTATTACAAAATCATTTGAGAAGTTAAATTTTCAATTTGTTTAATGGATACATGGGTACTTGAGCGGAGACTAATCAAGCGTACTTCGCCTTAAAGATAATGTAAGATTACAGTAAAGTAAATGAGAATGTAATTAGTGAAGTAATTGTTTGCTTAGACTTTGTTCACGAAAATTGTGGAAGGGATGAGATAAAGTATTAATCAAGGGTTCGCTTGTGAAATTAAGAGTTTTTTTTTTAAGTTATTCGTTTTTTAGGGTTCCGTACCTGAAGCGTCCAAACGGAGCCTTATTACTGTCACTCACGTGTACGTCTGTCCGTCGTCTGTCACTAAATTTTGTGCCGAAGGATTTTTTAATTTCCCATTAACCTATAGCTTGAAAAGTGATAATGTTTATTATTATCTATATTTAACTAACAAATACTAATATTTTAATAAATCAGATGTTTTATTTAATGGTGTGCTCAAAGGTTAATATATAAAAGGTGAGCTCAAAGAGGTACAAGTAAATATGGGTTTGTTGAGAGAAATTAGCATGGATGAAGTAAGAAAGGCAGTTCAATGTATGAAAAATGGAAAGGCCATGGGCCCTGATGACATACCAGTGGAAGTATGGAAGTGTTTAAAAGAGGATGGATGTATGTGGCTGACTTTATTCTTCAATAAGTTGTTGTATGAAGAAGTGATCCCACAAGAATGGTGCAATAGTTCGCTAGTGCCCATCTTCAAGAATAAAGGGGATGTACAGGACTGCAACAACTATCGAGGGATAAAGCTCATGTCACATACTATGAAAGTATGGGAGAAAGTAATAGAGAAAAGATTGCGAGAGGAGAGTGAGATTACCCCGAACCAGTTTGGGTTTATGCCAGGTCGAGGGACAATGGACGCCACCTTCGCTCTCCGTCAATTGTGCGAGGAGTACAGACGTGTGCACAAGAACTTGCACATGGTGTTCATTGATCTTGAGAAAGCGTATGATAGGGTACCTCGGGATGTGTTGTGGTGGGCCTTGAAAGAGAAAGGTTTGCCTGGGAAGTATGTTGAGTTGATTCGTGCTATGTACAGACAATCTAGTACCTACGTCCGGTCGGCTGCTGGCAACACCGATAAGTTCAGTGTGGCTGTAGGCTTGCATCAAGGGTCGGCTTTAAGTCCTTACCTCTTCCTGTTGATTATGGACGCTCTTACGTCGGAAATACAGGAAGAGGCACCCTGGTGCATGCTGTTTGCCGACGACATTGTTCTGGTCGGTGAAGATGGACCTGAGATCCAGAGCAGATTGGAGAAATGGCAACAGAAGCTGGAGAAAGTTGGCTTGAAAATCAGCAGAACCAAAACTGAATACATGTTCTGCGATTTCGGCGGTCTCTCCAGTTCTGAAGCTGTAGTGCTAGATGGCGCGCTTCTCCCAGTCTGCTCCGATTTTCGGTATCTCGGTTCACTCGTGCAAAGCGATGGCGAAATAGATCGGACTGTTAAACACAGAATTAACACTGGATGGATGAAATGGCGGCAGGTCACCGGGACTATCTGTGATTCCCGCATTCCCCTAAAACTTAAGGGGAAGATTTATAAAACAATGGTCAGACCTGCTGTCTTGTATGGTTCAGAATGTTGGGCCACAAAAGGGATGAATGAAAAGCAATTGCATGTAGCTGAGATGAGAATGCTAAGAGCGATGTGTGGTGTTACGCGCATAGATAGAATTAGGAATGAGTATATAAGAGGAAGTCTGAAAGTGGCACCGCTGACTGAAAAGTTGTGTGGTAATCGGTTGTCGTGGTATGGGCATGTGATGCGGAGGAATGAAGAAAATGTCGTGAGGAAAGTCTTGTGTATGGATGTGGATGACTATAAGAGTAGGGGAAGGCCAAAGAAACGATGGTTGGACTGTGTGAAAGAGGATATGGGTAAAAAAGGGGTGACTACAGAGATGACGACTAATAGAGGAGTATGGAAGAAAAAGACATGTTGCGCCGACCCCAAATAAATTGGGATAAGGGCAGGAGAATGAATGAGATGTTTTATTTAATAATTTCCTCATTTGTTACGGAACCCTAAATTTGCGAAGTCCAACACGCACTTGGCCGGTTTTTAGGGTTCCGTACCCGAAGGGTTCCAAACGGAGCCCTATTGTTGTCAATCACGTGTCACAAATAATTTTGTTACGAAGATTTTTTTAACTTCCCATTGACCTATGAACTTGAAATTTGGTGATAGTGTTTATTATAACGTATATTTTACTAACAAATTCCAAAATAGTGATTTCATTCATATGGTTACGGAACCCTAAATCTGCGAAGTCCGACACGCACTTGGCCGACCATATCGTGCCCTTTATACTATTTAGTAGGGGTCGACGCAGCGTATTATTACCTTCTTCCATACTTCTGTATTAATCGAGATCTCTAAAGCCAACGCCATTGTTTGTGGTGACGAAATGATAATTTTTCAGAGAAGTATAAGTTTAGAATGAACAAACCTCCGCTCGATTTAGTGTTGTTTTACTATTGAAGTAAACGCAAAATAACTCCCAAATATTCTGATCAGCAGAAATAAGGTACACTAGTTTTCAACCGACTTTCGAAAAAGGAGGAGGCTCTATGTTCGACTGTATGTATGTTTTTTTTTTATTTTTTTATGTAGGTATGTCCGCGCATTTCTCCGTCAGTTGTGGACCGATTTTCAAAATTCTTTTTTTATCCGAAAGAACATACTCCCGAGGTGGTCCCATATAAATTTTATCGAAATTGCTTTAGCACTTTTTGAGAAACTGAACAAAAACGAAAAATACGCATATCTTGATGACGTTTTTGTGTTCTCCAAATGTTTAAATTCCACGTTCCATGTTATTGGGGTTTTTAGTTCTGGGGTATAACAACTAAAAAGCAAAAAATAAAAAACTTTTTTGCAAAAAAAACAACAAAAATTTAAAAATAACTGTAATTTCGGAAGTCGGTGTTTGTATTTTATTTCTTCGATATTTGACACCATCATTCTCCTGCCCTTATCCCAATTTATTTGGGGTCGGCGCAACATGTCTTTTTCTTCCATACTCCTCTATTAGTCGTCATCTCTGTAGTCACCCCTTTTTTACCCATATCCTCTTTCACACAGTCCAACCATCGTTTCCTTGGCCTTCCCCTACTCTTATAGCCATCCACATCCATACACAAGACTTTCCTCACGACATTTTCTTCATTCCTCCGCATCACATGCCCATACCACGACAACCGATTTCCACACAACTTTTCAGTCAGCGGTGCCACTTTCAGACTTCCTCTTATATACTCATTCCTAATTCTATCCATGCGCGTAACACCACACATCGCTCTTAGCATTCTCATCTCAGCTACATGCAATTGCTTTTCATTCATCCCTTTTGTGGCCCAACATTCTGAACCATACAAGACAGCAGGTCTGACCATTGTTTTATAAATCTTCCCCTTAAGTTTTAGGGGAATGCGGGAATCACAGACAGTCCCGGTGACCTGCCGCCATTTCATCCATCCAGTGTTAATTCTGTGCTTAACAGTCCGATCTATTTCGCCATCGCTTTGCACGAGTGAACCGAGATACCGAAAATCGGAGCAGACTGGGAGAAGCGCGCCATCTAGCACTACAGCTTCAGAACTGGAGAGACCGCCGAAATCGCAGAACATGTATTCAGTTTTGGTTCTGCTGATTTTCAAGCCAACTTTCTCCAGCTTCTGTTGCCATTTCTCCAATCTGCTCTGGATCTCAGGTCCATCTTCACCGACCAGAACAATGTCGTCGGCAAACAGCATGCACCAGGGTGCCTCTTCCTGTATTTCCGACGTAAGAGCGTCCATAATCAACAGGAAGAGGTAAGGACTTAAAGCCGACCCTTGATGCAAGCCTACAGCCACACTGAACTTATCGGTGTTGCCAGCAGCCGACCGGACGTAGGTACTAGATTGTCTGTACATAGCACGAATCAACTCAACATACTTCCCAGGCAAACCTTTCTCTTTCAAGGCCCACCACAATACATCCCGAGGTACCCTATCATACGCTTTCTCAAGATCAATGAACACCATGTGCAAGTTCTTGTGCACACGTCTGTACTTCTCGCACAATTGACGGAGAGCGAAGGTGGCGTCCATTGTCCCTCGACCTGGCATAAACCCGAACTGGTTCGGGGTAATCTCACTCTCCTCTCGCAATCTTTTCTCTATCACTTTCTCCCATACTTTCATAGTATGTGACATGAGCTTTATCCCTCGATAGTTGTTGCAGTCCTGTACATCCCCTTTATTCTTGAAGATGGGCACTAGCGAACTATTGCACCATTCTTGTGGGATCACTTCTTCATACAACAACTTATATACGATATTTGACACCGACTTCCGAAATTAAAGTTATTTTTAAATTTTCAGTGTATTTTTTTTTTTGGAAGTCGGTTGTTTTTTTTGTAAAAAAGTTTTTTTTGATTAAAATAGTCATGAACAGAAAAAGTTGAATTTCGAATTCTAAATCCGAATTAAGTATTCTTTTGTAATTTTAAATTTATTTGAAATTGGAATATTCACATAATTGAATTTCGAACTCCACATTTATTCGAACGATATTTAAACATTTTTAATATTTTAAGTATATACTTTAAATATTCAAAATGTTACTTTATATATATATACTTGGAAGTAAATAATGCTAACTTATTTAATTTATGATATGTAATTTACTTAGCAGGAAGTCAGTAACTTGAATTAGACGGAAAAGAAAACGATAAGATTACCTACTTCAAAATAGAGGAGATCATTTGTCTCGCCCCTTTTTTCTAGTAAATCTATAAAAACTTTGATGAAATCTATAAAAACTTTGAAGTTGATAAAGGCCAAGCAAAGACGTTTTCCCATACAAACTTTTCCACCCGATTTCACCCTCTTGTAATTTCCAAAACTTCTCTATAGGGTTCCGTACCCGAACGGTCCAAATGGAGCCCTAGTGCTGTCAATCACGTGTCTGTCTGTCCGTCTGTCTGTCTATCCGTCGTCTGTCATACAGGTTTTACAGCCAAACGATTGGAGTGACAGTCTTCCAATTTTCACAGTATAAGCATCTTGTTGACCCAAAGACATACAAATAGGCAAAAATTCAGTGTTGCTTTAAAAGAAAATTTGTTGTTTTTTGGTACTGAAACATTCTTGGCCAAGTTGTACTTAAACCCACTTAATGAAGTTGGGTAAAAACTTACCAAGTTGCACTAGTGAGTAGCAGATAACTACAAAATCTCTATTAAAGTAATTGAAGGTGGTTTTGCATTCGCTTCCGGCCCTGGGTCAGGCCATGGTACGGACCGAGAGGGAATGGGAGGCAGTCTCCGCCTTCTGCGAAGCAGTAATGCTCACGAAGGCGGAGGCGGGACGCGTGAGGGAAGCTCAACGGAGTGGCCCTCACGGCTCCAGCCACTACCACCGCAGGAGAGGCACTGGGCGTAGGACGTCGCGAGACGATCTCCGGCGACCGTAGTCCCGGGCCTGCGGACGATGAGCAGTGGGTAGCTCGCCGTCCGATCAGCACCAGGCCCGTGAGTCGACGGCGCGTAGTGTTCCACGCGCGCCTCAAAGAGATTAATTTCAGCCACCACAGACGGGGCCCAGCGTGGCCGGTGCCTGCATGCTTAGGGGTAGCGGATAAATTCTGAAAATGAGTTACCGCACCCCTGGGCACTCAGGCAGGGAAGGAACAGGGGTGGGTTTTAGGCAGTAAGAAACTGACACGCCCTCCCGCTCCACCCATGACGGGAGAAGTCATTGGATGAATTCCCACCCCACCCCAAAAAAAAAAAGGTGGTTTTGCTTGACAGGAGCTATGATTTAAGGAACTTCGATAGAACTTGGTATGCAGTTAAATCTCACTTTTTTATAAGCGAAGCCGTTATAAAAAACTTGCCATTCTTTCACATTTATGTTTTTAATGGGACTAATTGATTAGATTAGAAATTAATCAAAGAACACCTTAACAAATTAACAAAAAAGGTCAATAACTAACCTCGTTATGAAACGCCTACACGCTTGAGTGCCTATACATGAGTTTGTGCGGCCTTTTGGACCAAGTGGGCATGTATTAATAACATAGATGCCTAATATACTCAGAAAATCTCGATAGAAATCCGTCACAGGGACAAAGGTGAAGGTTATGTCGAAGTTTAACTGAACTCCCTTTTTTATTTTTTAGAATGGCTGTCTTATACGTTATAATCAAAAAATGCTTTAGAATGATACTGCGGCGTTGATGAAGCATGTGGACTCGACTCTACTGGCCAGCTAGACTGTTCGATATTTGAATAGTAATTCGAATGATGAATTAATTTGTTGATGAAGCATGTGTTTGATATTTCAAGAGTAATTCGAAAGATGAATTAATTTGTTGATGAAGCATGTGTTCGATATTTGAAGAGTAATTCGAATGATGAATTAATTTGTTGATGAAGTATGTGGACCTGACTCCACTGGCCGGCTAGACTGTTCGATATTTGAAGAGTAATTCAAATGATGAATTAATTGGTTGATGAAGCATGTGGACTTGACTCCACTGGCCGGCTAGACTGTTCGATATTTGAAGAGTAATTTGAATAATGAATTAATTTGTTGATGAAGCATGTGTTAGATATTTGAAGAGTAATTCGAATGATCAATTTGTTTGTAGATGAAGCATGTTGACTCGACTCTACTAGCCGGCTAGACTATTCGATATTTCAAGAGTAATTCGAATGATGAATTAATTGGTTGATGAAGCATGTGGACTCAACTTCACTGGCCGGCTAGATTGTTCGATATTTGAAGAGTAATTTGAATGATGAATTAATTTGTTGATGAAGCATGTGTTTGATATTTGAAGAGTAATTCGAAAGATGAATTAATTTGTTGATGAAGCATGTGTTCGATATTTGAAGAGTAATTCGAATGATGAATTATTTGTTCATAAAGCATGTTGACTCGACTCTACTGGCCGGCTAGACTATTTGATATTTGAAGAGTAATTCGAATGATGAATTAATAATGGTTGATGAAGCATGTGGACTCGACTCTACTGGCCGGCTAGACTGTTCGATTCGAATGATGAATTCATCTAAACAGTAGTGATATTTTTGTTTAGAAATCTGAGGGACTCCAGAAAAGACCTTCGCAGAGGGACATCGTGTGTATTAATTAGTTAAAAAACTTTTTTTCAAAAAAATATAACCGACTTCCCAAAAAAGTGCTATGTTATCAAGAGAACGATGATAATTCATAAAGTTGTAATCAATATTCTATTGAAGTTTTCCATTGATACGGCTCACAGTTGATCGCAAAGAGATGACAACAATTTTTAACAAGAATCGTCAATTCACAGATTCAGTTTCTTCTATTGACGTGTTTTATGGTGTCCCAACAGAGGCACACGCTGTATATCAATGCGATATGACATCTGTGAGCCGAGCAATAAAGAAAAAAGTGAGAGGCGCCGCGGGATTCCATTTGAACATAGATTTACAACTTAGTTAGAAAAAGCTTTTGACATCCAATTTTTTGGTCACAACTTCAGTTACTATGAAAGTACGAATGTTTTAAAAAACTTTTGACGTGGTTGAGAAGAAGTGTTTTTAGTTTATTTGAAAATGATGTTTGTTTGTAAAAACTGGACGATATTTTATACAATATAAGACAAAAAAAAACAAAACACTAGATAATTACGCTTTGTTTTGAATGGACTGGAAAAAAATAAAATTATCCTAATTTAACATTCATAAAACAGCAGCAGCAAAAAAAATGGTTTTATTTTATCACCTGTGTTTTTTTTGCTGTATGCATATTGCATGTAGATCATAAAATTATTGAGTATTTTCATTCCCACTATCAGAAGTAATAAGAGTCCCGTTTTATGATGTTCTAATGGCTGCATAGGCAGTA
The DNA here is from genome assembly GCA_951329385.1 of Polia nebulosa. NCBI lineage: Eukaryota > Metazoa > Arthropoda > Insecta > Lepidoptera > Noctuidae > Polia > Polia nebulosa. Next base: position 5,377,054 of record OX589596.1, read on the forward strand.
TATCAAAGCGATGTGACATCTGCGCGCCGCACAATAAAGAAAAAAGCCAGGGATAGTCCATTCGAACATAGATTTACAACGTATTGGGGAGCACTGTTTTTTATGACGATTTGAAATACTTTTCACCTATAAATCTTGCACGATCATCTGCAAGTTCGCAATTTCATTTGTTTTTGAATCGAACATATTTTGATGGTGGTTTTCAACTATTATTGGAATTTAGGTAGACAGACCCACACCCTATGTGTTGGTGGTCCACAAAAGAGTATCTGAAAGAATTTGCAAGGACCCTAGCCCAGCAGAAGGACAGTAACGGCTAAATAATAATAAAAAGCTGTATGTAGGTATAACGTGTAAGTGTTTTGGTAAAACTAATACTACCAATAAAATAACACATAACAAAATCAATAAGTTTTACACGCTACAAAAAAGTCAAGGGAAAGTCCGCCACTCAAGGCTCACAAAAACACAATCAGTATAAAATCGACATGATAATTGCTGGCAACGAGGAAAGCGCTCGCGTGAGAGGTCGCGTGTCTAAGTTGATTAAATTCTACTTGAACAGGTCTGTTTGGTTATTCACAGTCGTGGTAGCAACGTGCCGATAGAAAATACAAGCTATTTTCATTGGCTTGCCCACCCCACGTAGCGTGACTTACCTTATGCATTTGATTAAGTATGCCATAGTATATTTTCGGGAAAAATAGAAGATAATGCCCCGATAAAGGTCGTTGATTGTGACAGTTTCGAGATTGTATCAATGAAATTATTAGGTCATTAAATTTTGAGTGACATGGGTTGTTATGTGATTATTTGGGTTTTGGTGTGCCACAAGGAAATAATTTGGGTCCTGTAATTAATTTTATAGTAATCTAAAAATACACTTGGCTAATTTGACTTCCAACAGAGAGAATTACTTGTTTAGTAAGTTTAATTTGCAGCACATATACGACTAACCTTTGATGCGCAAAATCGCAAAATCCAGTCAATGTCTTTAAAAACAAAAAAAAATGTAACAAGAATTTTATCAAGTGAGTGAAGAAAAGTAATCTTACTTATCTGAGGGAATATTCAATTTCTTACCTTTTATGCATAAATCTACTAAACCAAAATCCACTGATATTGTTAAGAATATTGTGCCTACTTTATATTTTCGCTTGTTTTTCTTAATCTTCCAGTAAATCCGCTTACATACTGAAACCTTTGTGAACACGAAACGAACGAAATCCCTTTTTTCGTACGAAGCTTGGTTTTGGCGCGGACAGCAATTTTATTTGAGACTCGTGTCAAAACAAAATTGGAGTACTAACTGCGTAGTTTTTTATGATGCCAATTAAAATGGTGTACGTACTGTAACGTGCTAGTTTTAACTGCAATTCAGTTCGTGTTCAATTTAGGTTTAATAGCCATGATATTTTTATCGGGTATTTTAGCCTTTTTTTTTCTTTGTTGTTTTTGTTTTTTATCATGGTCCATTGATGCTGATGATTGTGATGCTGATAAGATATAGTTATCACTATTAAATTATGCCCAGGGGTAGCGGATAAATTCTGAAAATGAGTTACCGCACCCCTGGGCACTCAGGCAGGGACGGAACAGGGGTGGGTTTTAGTCAGTATGAGTCTGACACGCCCTCCCGCTTCACCCAGAGCGAGAGAAGTCATTGGAAGATTTCCCACCCCACCAAAAAAAAAAATCACTATTAAATTATTATTTTAGTGTTATGTTACCTAAAGTGAGTTTCGCAGATCAAAAACACTGCAATTTAAATAATATTAAGTTAATCAAGTAACAAATAATTCGTTGTATATTCATCATCCAATTTAGCAGATTTTTATTTTTAACTTTCATTAAAAGAACGGAAAACCATCTCCGATTTACACCAAACTATTGGTATCATGCCTCCTATAAAATTTACACGATTAATATTGATCAACCTACGATCCGGGCACAGGTAAACATTCCAATCGAGCAAGGTGTTACTAGACCACTCACAACCTGCATTAAATATGAACACCATAAATTGAGAACGTGGAAAATTCATAAAAAATGAATCCATTTAGATTTTTATATTCCACGCATCACAGACGCGAACTATAAAAGAGGTGGCGGGTACGAATGGTACGAAAAAAAGAGAAATATTCATGCTCAATGACTTGGAAAAATTCAATTACACAACTGTCCCTGGCTTGCATTTTAATGGACAGGCTGGTATTGGGAACAACAAATCTAATCAAAGTTTACTATTTACGGATCAAGCCTGACCTCTGGCACCTCGGATTGGAGACCTTGAAAGTTGTGATGTCAAGGTGTCTTAGTGAGAGTTAATCAACGTTACCGAGTTCACGACTGTTGGTATGTAATTTGGTGTTTTTGTTTTATGGTTATGTGGGAAGTGTGCTGTTATTTGGTTAGGAAGCACGTGACTTGTTAACTAGATATTAACCTTTTATATAATTATGGTATCGCTGACTATGTTGACTTAAATAGTAAGATTACATAAAGGCCATGCAAATGATCTATTATTTAAGTCTGCTTCTTCTTTTCAAGCCGATTATTCTTGTGCAATTTGAGACGATTTTAAAATAAAATTGATTCTAATTTGGATAAGGAATAAGATCCAGATAATCTTCGTTTAACCAATAATCGTCTTCTGCGATGTCCCTCTCACCGCTCTGGTTTTGTCCATTCTTCCTTCCATGTCCAGGCGGTCTCCTTATGGAATGCGCTCCCTTCGAACATCAGGACGGCAACCAGTCGTTTTTCTTTTAATTTGAAGGCGTGAACACATTCGCAAGGAGTTGGAAAAATCATCACGAGGCTGATTTGTTGTTTTCGTTTTTCTCAATTACATTTTTAATTTTAGTGTATGTATGTATTTATTATTATATTTTTTTTCCATTAACTCTTTCCCTTAAGTTGCACCTGCCACGTTCCGTCTCTGCACCACCCTAAGGTCGACTGGTAGAAAATGCCTAAGGCATTACGTCCGCCATTGTACAGTAATTCTTACTTGTGCATTAAGTTTAATAAATAAATAAATAATACAGGACGATGAAGCATAACAGAGGCTTACACTTACTGGTTTTCATAATCATAATACACAAATACACGGCTTTAACCCAAAAAGCAGTAAGTCAAATATTAACCGTACTAGGTACCACAAATGGTAACATTTCTAAACCAACCCTCATATTTCTCCTCTCCATTAGCATATTTAGTTCAATGGGCCTCAAACTCTGAATTATAAAACTTAATTCAAGGAACCTTGTTAGCGAGGCTAACTTAGTAACGTCACCTCATAAGATATTCGCCGACGAAGTTGAATAATAAAACTATTCGCAGCTACGTGTTTACATGAAATTATAGGGCTTAGACGGCAAGTTTGATAAAGCAAAAGTAACAAGTTTCTGCATTGTATGCAACGTAAAAACCGGAATAACAACCAACTTCTATTCAGGTATACATTAAAATACGGGAAGTGTAAATAAAAATGGAAATTTCAAATAAAAAATCTGACATATCAATGTATTGATATTTGTTAGTAAATTATACGTAATAATAAACATTATCACCAAATTTCAAGTTCATGGGAATGGAATGGGAAGTTTAAAATTTTTGTGACTGATGACGGACAGACGAACACGTGACTGATAGCAATCCGTTTGGACCCTTCAGGTACGAAACCCTAAAAAAACAAATTGATTACGAATGGCTGTTTAAACTACTTAATTATAGAGTGAGATTCGAAAGCCGCCAGACAACACTTATTTTCTGATTAAACAAATTAGTGGGATTGGATGGTGTTAGTATTTATTTTGAACGAACGGAACCTGCTTGTTTGGGCCGAGGGCCAATTTACCGGTATCAGGCGCTGAGGTCACGAAATATATAGAATAGAATAGAATAGAATAGAATAGAATAGAATAGAATAGAATAAAATAGAATATAATGTATTTATTTGTCAGAATATTGTATGTACAAGGCTGTTGTGTGTGTGTTGTGTGTTCATTATTCAGTTTTGTTACTTTGAGAACTGATTTTCATGTCTGTTTTGCAGGGTATTGTTAAATATCTCATTATTAAATAACTTTTAACGCCTAGTTATCTATTATAATAATCTAAGGGCTGGTCGCCACCTCGAGTGAGGATCTTTTCACAAGGCCGAAAAAAAAATTACAACCGTGTTCTAAAAAATTGCAAAATAACTTTAATTTTGGAAGTCGGTGTTTTTTTTTTGTTTCTTCGTTATTTGACACCGACTTCCGAAATTAAAGTTATTTTGAAATTTTTAGAAGTCGGTTGTATTTTTTGAAAAAAGTTTTTTATTGTTAACTTTTTTAATTTTTTTTTATTGTTGTTGTATACCAGAAGTAAAACTAAATAATATTAAAGTTATGGCCGAATGGATAACACCAATAACATGGAATTTGAACATTTGGAGACAACCAAAACAAGTCATCTGTGTACACATATTTTTTATTTATGTTGATTTTTTCTAAAAGTGCTAAATCAATTTCGATATAATGTATTTGGGACCACCTCCAAAGTATGACCTACCATACAAAAAAAGAATCATCAAAATCTATTGACAAATGGCAGAGATATCGCGTAACAAACATACAAAAAAAAAAACATACAGACGAATTGAGAACCTCCTCTTTTTTGAAGTCGGTTAAAAATGAAAGTCAGCAATGATTTAAAAGGCTGATAGATACCTTGTTTGGTTTTCCAAATATCAAAGCTTTCCACGACGGGCACGACCTTCAACAATGATAAAAAACGAATCAGAAGAATAGACAGATAACATAAAAAGAAATTTTAAGCAGAAACCAATAGCTAAGTACATTGTGAGAAACAAGCCTAAAGGATTACGAATGGGATAGTAACCAACATAGAAACAGACGAGATAAACAGAGTCCCACTGATGATTATATTGTACTGCGATACTAAGCCTTCTGCAAAGCATGTTGATTAAGGCATTATGCTCGTTAGATAGCTCACTAAACCGATCTACAGAGAAGACTCAATCAACAACAAACCTGAACGGAGTAAGGATTATATGGAAGGAATTAAAACTTAAACACAAGCTCTTAGGGAGTTGGAAAATTCTTTATTAAAAAATGCAGTTTCTTATGGAAAATCTTAAGTGTTAAGTAGACTTTAAATCTTGAAGAATATTTTTCTTTTAGTTTTTTTGTGATGGGGGAAAAAGAAACGACTGTTGACAGTTGGAAAAACCTGGTTCTGAAACTCCAAGTACTGGAATGATATTGCAAGCTTAGTTGAGCTGGTACTGCCTAGGGGTTGTGCCTGCCCAGGGGTCGTGGATAAATTCGAAACAGAGTTACCGCGGGATGGGTTTTAGTCCACCAACCATTTTGTCTTTCCACACAAACATTATCTGAATTTTCGTTTTTTTTTCTCTAAATTTCGAAATTATTCATTTGCAGTTAAAAAAACGCAACCCCTCATTAGCAGACACAATTAAAAACCTATTGTCGCGTCTCCTTAAGGAAACACGAGGGGCCTCACGGATTAATATCAAACGTTTCCGACAAGTACCTACGCGGCTTAGAGCGAAGGGGTGCGACTTAACTCCACTTGCCTAGGTTCGCGTTGCATTGCGCGCAAAAAAAAATTGTTATTTTTTTATACCAATAAATAAAAGTCGTTTCTCAGCAATAATTTTTGCGCAAAGCTACTTTGTTAGATGTACAGTATGCGTAGTTGACGTTTATGTGATGTGTCTTTTTACAGCCTGTATATTTTACGAAGTAATTCCATCTTACTGACTGGCATGAGACGGTGCGCCGGGTGAAAATAGACATCAAAGAGAACACAGCACAAACATTGATTTGCGGTGTCATATTTTAAATACTGCCTCTGCCCGTAGATAAAACCACTTCTTCAAGAAAATGATAGTAAATTCTGAAAAAACAATTGTACCTCTCGTACTAATTTTGATCAGTTGATGATAACTTTTTACGGGAAGTCGATTTTTTTTAAGGAACTTATTATGACTTCATTGAAAACAGTCCAATTACCAACTGGGCTATGGAGAATTGAGAATTTTTCCACCGTCGGTGCTCCATGAACCAATTGAAATTTGACTAGTTATATATGTTTCCGTGGTCCAAACCAAATATCAACTGGGTTTTGGAATATATATAACGGTCCCAAAGTGAAGTCTTCTGAATGTTTCTAAGAAGTGCATTTATTTTCTTTTAAGTAATTCGTGTATTAAATTCAGAATAATAAATTTATAGTTTTGTTATTAAGTTATGGGCATTGCTTTACTATACATGAAACATGTTTAATTGGTCAAATTTCAATTGTTCCATAGAGCACCGACGGCGGCACAATAAATTCTCTATTCTCCATAGCCCAGTTGGTAATTGGACGATGGAAACATGTAACTTTCCCCATAGACCAATTGGTCAAATTTCACCGAAGAACAATGTAGTTTATTTCCATAGGCAGAACCTGTGTCTAAAATATGACCACGTATTTCCATTAAATCTTGTATATCATAAAGAACCATTTCCCTCTTAAAGTTTCCGTGTTTGCTTGACTGGCATGAGACGGCGCGGCGGGCGAAAATAGATATCAAAGAAAACACAGCACTAAGCATCGATTTGTGGTGTCTACTGCAGTGTAACGTGTAGGGCGCCGTCAACCGTGACCTGGGACTCGGTGGAGCAGCTATTTAAAAATACTTGTTGTGTTACTCGAATCTCTTGGAGAGGTTGGTTAGATAGTGGGAGTTTTATAAGTAAATTTGTAGTTGTGGTTTTAAAATCTTTATACTCGTATAAACGTTGCCTTACACTAGAAATTACCCCAGTATCGTGGGTGCGTTTACAAACATGTAAACTCACACACACAAGACACCCAAACCTGGAACAACTATCTGTATGCCATACAAATATTTATAAAGTTGTAAGTAGGTACCTATTTGTAATATTTGTTTAAATTGTTTTTGTTGTATTTGTGAAATCGCGAGTTTCTAAGTCAGTAATAATACAATTGAATTGAAGACTAAAGGATTGTAGTTGGTGATGACCTTTCCCTCTTTGACCCTTTCCCCTAAGAAAATGCCTTTTTTTTGGAGGGTGGGAAATCATCCAATGACATAGCTCTGGATGGAGGTCAGAAGTCCAGAACTTTTACTGACTAAAACCCACCCTTGTTCCTTCAGATGCGTGTGTGCAAAGGCCGCAGCATCAAATTTATTCGCGACCATAGGAAAACGCCTGGTTTTACATATATTAATCATCATACTCATCAATCACTTATTAACAGGTGAGATCAAGCTCAAAAGAAAAACAAAATGTATGTTTTTGTGATACTGAATTTGAATAAAACATCATGCCGAATCTAGCAGCATGCAAGCAAGCATAAGGCATGTAAGCAAGCATGCAGCATGCAAGCGACCATGCAAGCATTTTCCAAACGGTTAGGTAAAGGTGTACAAGTTAAATAGTAAATTCTAATTTCACCGAGTGAGATAATTAAGAAAAAATGACAAAGTGCGAGTATGACTTGCGTGCAAAGGGTCTCGAACAAATCATACTTTTTTAACTCTTTGCGCGTCTAGCGGACACAAGGTGGGCGAGACACAATTAAAATCTGTTGTGTCGACTAATTGGACGCGCCACGGGTTAGTATGTTTTTATTTTAAACCACAGACTTCGTATAGTTTTCCAGTAATTTATGAGTAAAGAACTGTATTTTGTATTTTTTTTTTCAAAGTTTTAGACTCGGTAGTTTCGGAGATAAGGGGTAGTCAATTTTCAACTATGTTTTTAAATAAATTCTCTATATTTATTTGAAAATTATGAAAAATTTACTTTTCAGACCCGCACAATATTTTTCATTTGGTAGGTACATATGTCGCACGGTACGGTTTCAAAAACTTTGTTTTTTCACGAGTGATCATAATGAGGTTCCGTTTTTAGGGTTCCGTAACCGAAGGGTAACCAACGGGACCCTATTACTAAGCTTCCGCTGTCGGTCCGTCCGTCCGTCCATCTATCTGTCAGCGGGTTGTACCTCATGATCCGTAATAGGTACAGTTGAAATTTTTCCAGAATGTGTATTTCTGTTGCCGCTATAACAACAAAATGTAATAATGATAAATTAAAAATTAAAGAGGAGCCCTCTACTAGAAACGTGTTTTTTTTGGCTTTTTTGCTCGATCTTAATAATGGCAACAAGTAGACGCGTATACAGAGAGAGCAGTGGTGGCCCAGTGGTATTGGCCGCGACTTACAAGTCGTGAGTTCAAACCCAGGCAGGCACTTTACTTTGTGTAAGTTATTTCATCACCACTGCTCTCAAACTGGTGAAGGAAAACATCGTGAGGAAACCGGTATGTCCTAGAACCAAAAATTTTAAAACATGTGACATTCACCAATCCGCATTGGGCCCGCGTGGTGGATTACGGCCCACACCCTCTCACAGAGAGGAGGCCTGTGCCCCAGCAGTGGGAACAATAAAAGGCTGATGATGAGACGCGTATAATCTTGTACGATGGTACGGAACCCTTCATGCGCGAGTCCAACTCACACTTGGCTGTTTTTTTTCATTCGGACGCTGACGTTCAGAACCCAAAAAAAAAATCTGGTTATTATTTTACACTTTTAATTACTGTCTCTTTAATATTAAGCCCAACGTAATTAGTATGATTGACATAGGCCCAATGTCAATTTCGACCTATTCAAGTTATCACACATCAGTAAAGATCAAACCGAAAGCCAATTCTACAGCCCAAATAACAATGCCATGGCATTTTTTTTTCCAAACACGATCGAAGTTGCGCTCGATAAAGAAAACATTTTAAAACAACTCCGCATTTTTCGCAGAAACACAGAACGAATGTTTATCCTCCATACTCGTAGCTCGTATTCCAGTATTTTATGTATAAACAAAATGACAAACAAGCAACGACCGCCTCATTTGCATTTCATACGAATTGGCAGTGTAGGAAGTGGGTGGAAAAAAGCGTAAGTTGCAAACGGCTGCCAAATATACAAGCAACTATTTTTGTTACACAAGTTTTTGTATTGGTTCCTTGAATATTTATGTCACAGAGGCTATTTTTCCTTAGACTTGTTGTTTATTTTATTGTTGGGTTCGTTTGACCGTTTACAAGGTTGAAGGTTCTGTAGTTTCAACCGTGTATGGGACGGCGTAACGTTGAAAGAACTCCTAACTGGTGGAACTATGACTTGTGAGGGCCACGGTAGAATGCTGGGTGCGAGCAGCACAGGGTACCATCAATCTGCCTAGCCTTTTCCCATCCATCTTGGGGTCAGCTTCCAGTCTAACCGGATGCAGCTGAATACCAGTATTTTACACGGAGCGACTGCCTATCTGACCTCAAGAACCCAGTTACTGGGTAATACGATACCCATTGGTAAGACTGGTTGTCAGACTTTTGGGCTTCTGACGACCCATTAACGACTGTCAAAGATCCACAATTGACAGCTGGGACCAACGGCGGGAAAATGTGAAGATCACCATCCACGGACCAACCCTGGCAAACGCAGCGTAACCTGATGGATCGACCCGTGCGGCTGTTATTACTTTAGCCACGAGCTCTTCAAGCGTAGGGTACTATGTAATCTTATAATCATCATAATTCCGGTGTAATTCCGGTAGCGTTCCAGCGAAATAAAAGACGACGCAATCGTCACGTATCTCTTTCTTTTCTACGGAGTGCGATAGTGACCGCGCTTTAGGTCATGTCACGGCCTTGAAATTGCGATAAATTATATTGACAATAAGCATCACAGTGACGAAAACTGGGAAAACCTGTTTATTGAAATAATTTGAGCAGTGGTAGCCCTGCGATAACGCCCCCAACTAACGAGTTGTAATCCTTTTTTTTTTGGGTTTGGAAGTCATCCACTGACATCTCCCGCTCTGCGTGGAGCGGAAGGGAGTGTCAGATTCTTACTGAATAAAACCCACCCCTGTTCCTTTCTTTCCAGAGTGCCCAGGGGAGCGGTAACTCTGTTACGAATTTACCCGCTACCCTTAGGCATGCAGGCACCGGCCATGATGGGCCCCGTCAGTGGTGGCTGACAAACATCTCTTTGAGGCGCGCGTGGAACACTACGCGCCTCCAACTCACGGGCCAGGTGCTGATCGGACGGCGAGTTAATGAGTTGTAACCCAGTTAGAACCCAGGCAGCCGCCTTACTTTGTGTAATTATGTTCATCACCACAGCTCTCAAAACGGTGAAGGAAAACATCGTGTGGAACCAGAATGTCCTAGAACAAAAAAATCGAGGACATGTTACATCCACCAATCAACGCTAGAACCGGGGGGTGGATTACGGAACATTCTTTCATGACCTGATGCCCAGTAGTCGGCACATTATAAGGCTTATTATGTTATATTATGAAATAACAACAACATACCTACTATACTATTTGTTAAAATCTAAAACACAACTAGTGAAGATATTTATGGATATACGCTCGGTTTTAAAAGAGCATCGTTTTATTTAGGTTCTGCTCTTCGTTCCAATTAGATTTCGTGCTGACCCGAATTCCGAAGAGCTTTTTTGTTTATCGATATTTACGTACAGGATATTTTTATATTAGAAATAGTGAAAATAGCTTTTAAAGAGTTTTTGCCTGAAATATATGGTTAGCTGGTGCCTTGTTTTTTTCGATGACACACTAATGCCACCTTGTTACGTGTAGAGTTCTTCCGTTACAAACAATAGTTACTAAAGCAGCTCAGTTCTAAAATACATCCGTCTTAAGTTATGTACCATAATCTATATCGCGTATTTAATTAAGAAAATTGAAACTATTTGTTACTTTCAGTGGTCCTATACTATTTCTTTCTTAATACAAACTCTATTGAACTCAAGTTGCATCATATTAGTGGCATAGTTTGACATCTAGTTAGTATAAGAATATAACTATTACCTTAACAATGTCATGTGTATATAGATTATGTTTTATTTAAGATCGTGGGTTTCGTGACTCGGTGAGACTAAGACTTTTGAGGTACAATCCGAAATTGCCAGCAACCAGTTGCGGACTGCACCTACAACAATTAACAACCCAACAGGCAATGCCTAGAGGTTTTTTTTTTTTTTTTGGGGGGTGGGAAATCATCTCATGACTTCTTCCGCTCTAGGGTGGAGCGGAAGGGCGTGTCAGACTCTTACTGACTAAAACCCACCCCCGTTCCTCCCTGCCCTACGTGCCCGGGGGCGAGGCAACTCTTTCGAATTTAGCGGATAAATTCTCAACATGAGTTACCGTACCCCCAACCCAACAGGCAATGCCGGGAAGGAACAGGGGTGAGTTTTAGTCAGTAAGAGTCTTACACGCCCTCCCGCTCCACCCAGAGCGTAGTCATTGGATGATTTCCCATCCCACAAACGACTGCCGAAAATGATAATGTGTCATTGGGTTGTTGAGACAATAAATGGAAGACTCAAAACTCAATTTAAATGAATCCGCTATGTTGCAAATAATAGAAGCAAAAAATTGAGTCTAAAATCATCAATCTCCTTGAGCAAGCGTGGTGCTTAGTGCTCTTGAAAGTCTTATCTGAATGAGCTTTTGCCTTACATAGTGCTCGCAAAATATATGGTCGATGGGACCGAATAGTTCTGAAGTGGCGACTGCGCCTGCCCAGGGGTTGAGGATAAATTCTAAACAGAATTAACTCGCCCCTGGGCATTAAGGGCAGGGAAGGAACAGGCCCTCCCGCTCCACCCTAGAGAGGGAGATGTCATTAGATGATTTCCAACCCCACAAAAAAAAAAAGTGGCAACCGCGTTCCAGAAGACGCATGGAACGATGAACTGGTGAGGGATGCGGGAATCCGATGGATGCGAGACGCATAGGACCGGTTGTTGTGGGGACACATAGGGGAGGCCTATTGATATAGGCCTCCCCCTCCTGGTTGATACCTGTAGACATATTTCGACTGAAATGATGATGATGATGGAGCAGTAATAGGCTGGTATTATCTTAAGAGTAAGTAAAGATTAATCAGATATAGGTACCTACATATTTTAATACAAAGAACCAGGAACGGTAAAATGGATGAGGAACACTCTAATTTGCAGCACTCTATCTCAAGGGAATCCCTTGAAATAAGATTAAATCAATCGCGAAATTGTCCGGAAATGTAATGTATTCGCGTTATAATAAAACAAGAGAGGAAAAAGAAAAATCTCACTAAGGAAGCTCTTGCCTCTGGGAGATGATCTCACTGAGCAGCTCGTGATCTATGAGGTATTTATTGCAATGTCGACTACAAAATTGAGGATCTTTGAAACCGGAAAATAGTCAACGGGATTGTAGGCCTAATAGTTGAAGAAAAGGTTGCGAATATTTAGAGAAAACCTATGTATGTAATCTGTGATTACAGATGTTAAAACAATATGAACTCATCATCATGGCCTATTTCATAAGTATATTATTTATAGAATAAGAATAATAATTTCATTTGAAGATAATATCATAAACATTTGTTACTTACTGCTAAAGTAGAGTTTGACATACATTATGTGTAGCGGCTTGCGTTATCAAGCACCACACATCCAGCTACTGCCAATATTTAGAATATCACATTTGAATGTCAGCTAACTGTAGGGTAGCATCACACTATCACATTAATATTGTAAAGGCGAAAGTTAGTGAGTGTGTGTGTTTGTATGTTTGTTACTTCTTCGCGCTCAAACGGCTGGACTGATTTGAATGAAATTTGGTATGTAGATACTTTTTATCCCAGTCTACGTGGGTGAAACAGCGGGGCGCAGCTAGTAATGAGTAAATGTCTTAAGACATTTGGTTTCGGTCTGCGTAGTCCTGATTGGACGATTCATTCGTCTGCTAAAGTAGTGACCCCGACCATGATAACGCCCAAAAATTATGTTGAACATCATATTGAAAAGGACAGGTCCACCGCAGTACTGCAAAACTCGACCTTACCACATCAATACTAAGCAGCAAAAAAGGAGTTCGAGATCATGATGCAGCAAGGACTTTACCGATCAAGCAAGAGCCCATGGTCCAGTTCACTTCACGACGTACCCAAAAGGAATGGTGACATTCGTGTTTGTGGCGACTATAGAAGATTAAATGCCATCACTATACCAGACAGATATCCAGTGCCACGCTTCAAGGATTTCACCAACCACCTGCATGATATGAAGATTTTCTCAACTCTAGACCTCAACCATGCTTATATACAACTAACCATTTGTGAGCCTGATATTGAGAAGACAGCCATAATTACAGGCCTGTTGGTCTAGTGGTTAGTGACCCTGACTGCTATGCCGGAGGTCGTGGGTTCGAGTCCCACCCAGGACAAATGTTTGTGTAATGAGCACGATCATTTGTTCTGTGTCTGGGTGTAATTTATCTATAATATTTATGTATTTAGAAATATATAAGTATGTTTATCAGTTGTCTAGTACTCATAACACAAGCTCTGCTTATCTTGGGACTAGATGGCGTTGAGTGATAGTTGTGGAATATTATTATTATTATTAATTACGCTATTCGAATTATTTAAATTTCCCCAAATGTGCCCAGGCTTCAAAAATGCAGAGTAGACATTTCAACGATTCGACCGTGTGGTAAGTAAGAGGATTGGATTATGTTTTTCCATTGATTGATGACGTCATCGTCGCATCAGAAAACGAAGTGAAGCACAAACAATTTGATATTGTGCGAAACGTCAACAACAAACATACGGCAGCACCTACCAGATGACTATCGTCGCATTGCATTCAACGCTATTTACAATACCAGTCACCCAGGAATACGAACTACACGAAAAATTATGTAACATCGTTTTTTTTGGCCGTCAACGAACAAATATGTGTTTCCTGTGTAGGATAAGGCAGAGGGAAACACCGGGGTGTCCCCACTGTGAGGATCGCCCAGAGGACACAGTGAAGCATACGGTAGATCTGCCCCGCTTGGGCGGAGCCCCGCCGTGTCCTCGTGGAGGCGATCGGTGGCAGCGACCTCTCGCGCCCGGTCCTGGTCCAGGCCATGGTAAGGTACGGAGCGAAAGGAAATGGGAAGCAGTCTCCTTCTTCTGCGAAGCAGTAATGCTCGTGAAGAAGGAGGCGGAACGGGTGAGCGAGGCTCAACAACAGAGTCGCCCTCACGCCCTCAGCAGCAGCCGCCGCAGGAGACGCCTGGGGCTTCCGGTGCCGAGAGACTATCTCCGGCCACCGTAGATCCGGGCCTGCGGACGGCGAGTAAATGGGTAGCTCGCCGTCCGATCAGCACCAGGCCCGTGAGCCTGCATGCCTAGGGGTAGCGTATAAATTCGTAACAGAGTTACCGCTCCCCTGGGCTGAGTGCCCAGCAGCCTGGCAGGGAAGGCCTTGCCAGGCTGCTGGGCACTCAGCACTAAAACACACCCCTGTTCCTTGAACAGGGGTGGGTTTTAGTCAGTAAGAGTCTGACACGCCCTCTCGCTCCACCCAGAGCAAATATGTCTACAACTGGGCAAAATCCTGTACTCCGTGTCAACAGTCAAAAGTCCGGCGACATTCTTTCAGCGACAGTGACCAATACCCACAGAGTGAGTGATTTCTTCACATTCACGTTGATATCGTCGGGAAGCTACCCACATTTGAATGCGGACATAAAAATGATCTTTCATGGCATTTTCCTTATTAGGTAAACGTTAAATTATCCCGGAATAACCAAACAGGTCTATTTGAGAATAAACTGTAATCATTAAAAACTTTTTTACTAAAAATAGAACCGACTTCCAAAACAAAAAAAGTGCAAAATAACTTTAATTTCGGCAGTCGGTGTTTCTGGTTTTATTTCTTCGTTTTTTGACACCGACTTCCGAAATTAAAGTTATTTTGCACTTTTGTTTTTTTATTGGAAGTCGGTTTTTTTTTTTGTAAAAAAGTTTTTATTTTTCACTTTTTAGTTGTGCTTCCTCATGAAATTGTGTTAACAATGCATATTTATGCGATAGCAGCAATCGCGGTTGATTTGCTGTAATTTTTTGAAGAGTGCCGTTGTCTGTCTCCGAAACTCATCATCAGATCTACTTATATGAAATTTAAATGGGACCATTTCGGAATAAACCCTTTTTGTACAAAAAAGGGTTTTGCAAATCTGTCTATATATGACGGAGTTGCGCCTACATACATAAAAAAATAAAAATAAATTATAAACATCCGAATTGATAACCTCCTTCTTTTTGAAGTCGGTTAAAAATAAAATTAAATGCGTAATCCGAAAATAATAATGATTATCATCCTAATTTAACAAAACCATCCATAATTCCATCCCATCCTTTGCCGGGCTGTCTCTAACACGCATTACGAATTACCGGACCTCACAAAATCCCTACCTTAACTACCTCGCGATTATCAAATTTGTGCCCAGTTGCCCACCCAAACGTGTCGTCAGCGAATTGGTATGTTTTATTAGTTTATGTGAAATTCCAACACTTTCTGCACGAATGCTCATCTGGATTATGATAAAACTTTAATCCCTTCTGGTAGGGTAACTTTGAACTCGGTTATCTATAGGAAGCTGTACAGGGTTTACTATGAATTTAGGTCACCTACTTAAAATGAAATGCTAACATATTATAATGTACCCGGGCCTGCGGACGGCGAGTAGTGGGTAACTCGCCGTCCGATCAGCACCAGGCCCGAGAGTCGACGGCGCGTAGTGTTCCACGCGCGTCTCAAAGAGTTGACAGCAAAACATGACGGGGCCCGTCATGGTCCATGCCTGCCTAGGGGTTGAGGATAAATTCGAAAGATTTACCTCGCCCCTGGGAACGAACAGGGGCGGGTTTTAGTCAGTAAGAGTCTGACACGTCCTCCCGCTCCACCCTAGAGCGGGAGATGTCATTGGATGATTTCCCACCCCACAAAAAGAAAAGCATTATGTCTTTTTTTTTTGCAGTGAGACCTTCTTTAGCCTCTAGTGATGTGCATCGGCCTGTGTTCATGTATAATATGCGTGTTGGACTCTTTTTGGATGGTTAAAATCTTGTGTGTTCGCGTCACCGACATGCTGTAGTAGCAGTAAGTGTTTTTTGTTTTGTAGGTAAACTGTGTAAATCTTCAAAAGAAAAGACCCACTCTGCCAACTGGCTTTTTCTTTCGGGTTCAAAGCAGTACGCCCACGTTTCGTCACCTGTCACGATTGTAGACAGCCAGTAACTGTCTTCCGTTAAACTTTTTTATTATTTTACGGCACCAGTGAGACACGCAGTCGTTTCTCGGTCAGATGCACATATAAAATGTTTTGTAGTTGGCTTATTCCAATGCCTAACAAAGTACGAATTTGCTGACAAGCAATTTTTGTAAGTTTCAATAAGTTGTCGTACAGTATCAATATTAGATTCTGTAATACCTCGTCATGGAGATGATCACTTCCACGTCTAAATTCTGCAAAACACGAATACACAGAGCTGCGACATGGTGCTTCATCACCAAATACTAATTGAAGTCTCTTGCAAACCTCTTGTTAACTTACGCCACAGCGAAAATCATAAAAAATATTGAATGAAAATATTTACGAGTTAAATTCATCAACACACAATTTTCGAAAGGACGTCACAGTTAAAAACAAATGACAGTCTCGCAAATTTAAAAGTAATAAATTCCCAAAGAGTTCCATTTTCGAATTCTGTAATTGTTTTTTTCATTATTTTATTGTAGGTAAGTGGCCAGATCCAGAAACGTTCAGTATGCCCCACGTATTATGAGTCCAATCTCCAGAAACCCCTTCTTAGTGCTTCCCTACATTTTATAAAAGGAAGTCGTGTGCAAAATTTCACGTTCCTACTCCAAGTAGTTTCGGCTGTGCATTTCTATGTCAGTCAGTCTGTCAGTTTCTCCTTTTGTATATATAGATTTTATTCTTAACATGTTTTTCGAGATGAACTTTTCAGTATCTCTAGCGAAATAATCTTATCTTAGGAGGCATTGTAATATTAACTTTTGTTTATGTTTTGGTACATATTATGTTTCTTCGTATCTTCACAGAATTAGTTACTAACTTAGCTGTAATAAGGTTAAAATATCACATACTAAGACGCCTACATATCTTGCTTTCACGCTGTATAATGGGTTACCTTTCAGTTTCCAGGAAAATAGAATTTCAAAATTTCCATAATCATAGTTTGATTATTTCGCGGCGTTCGAGGCGGAGGTGGAAAACTTGAATTTGATTTTGTTAAGATACACACAAACTTTTGGACTAATTAAATTTTGCTTCACGCTTCTTCTTATTTACCTATTTTACATAACGAAACTTAACGAAGGGGATAGGCAGAAGTAGCGCTGTAGCTCTAGAGGATTTAGTCAAAGTGATATTCTATTAGCTACGTGTCACTACGGGGTGCCAAATGAGAACCAGCGCTGAATGTTTGACGCCCAGCACAGTGTCGGCGCATCATCTACGCGTCACCGGGGAAAGCGCGGGGTCGGGTGTCGAACCTAGCTACGCCCGTGCGAGCCGCTGCTCGCGCCAAAAGCTGGGTCCAGGGGGTCTACTCCAAAATGTTTTTACGAAGTATCGGCCAAATTTTCAGACATCTTTATATGAAGTGTTAAAGTGAATGTGCCTTACCTAAAATTTTAGCGAAATGGCATTATGTATGTTTTTGGTGGAAGAAGCTTTCAGTGAAGAGCTACAATTTTAGGTATGGGACATTCACTTTAATACTTCACACAAATATGTCCGAACATTCGGCCGATAATTCGTAAAAACACTTCGGAGTAGACCCCCAGATATATTCTTTTGTCCGTACTCTGACTCCGTATCGTAACAGCGTCGCGATCCAAAAAACTCATGTGTGGACGCCCGTTCGATACGGTACGGTGGTACGGTACAGTTTTTACAGAACCGTAATTTTTTTGAATGGCATATCCAACGATATCCCACACTATGGGATAGACAAAAAAAAAAATATCCCCACTTTACGTGTACAGGAGGTATCCTAAAAAAATATTTCTTTCATGATCTTATTTTACCACTTTGTCGGTGTGATTAATAATATAATGTTAAGAGTCTCTAAGTTATGCTGCGGACGGATGGACGTATAGACGGACATGGCGAAACTATAGGGTTCGTTGTTGACTGTGGAACCCTAAAAAAGATACCTACAGCTGTACCTTCTCTTACTACTCTTCTCTGGGAATATCTTCACAGTAGCTCGAAGTCCGATGAATGCGAGACGCACAGGACCGGTCATTGTACCGACACTTGGGCGAGGCCTATGTCCAGCAGTGGACGACTTTTAGCTGATGATAATGAGCTCGGAGTCTGCATTTCCAACGATTGATGGCAAGAGTCTCTCCTCTTATTATACAGGACCGTTAGAATGTTAATGTATACTGGACTATACCTCAACTGTACATCTCAGCGTTACCTACTTTATCCGTGTACTATTCCTTGAGAGTTGAACAGAGTTCTAAGTGGACTTAAACAAGTTGAATTGTAGTTTAAAGCACCTGTAACAATGGACTTAGTGTCCGGTTGTTGGAGCATTGCTAGTAAGCACTAGATTCTCCAAACTTTAGTAAGTTAAAATTGACTGGAGTTTGGGAAACATTCAAATCTTGGGTGGTTTGTGGTTTTAACAAGGTGTCAGAATACGTGGGTTTAAATTACATTTGCTGTGAACTACTTTGTACCTAAGTCTAGTATATTTCAATAAATTAATTCAAAAGAGTATCTGGACTTTCTTGTGTGTTTTTCTACATAGAGATCTTCGTTTTGAAACAAGTAAAAATCTTCAACTTTCTGAATAACTGATCGACTTGACAATAATTTTGTTACAAATTCTTCGAATTTTTTTGGAGCTTTATAACATAAATCTAAAATAGCGTATTACCAAGACAGATTTGTAGTCGGAAAGTGTTATTTGAGTTGAGCTAATTTGCAACAAAACATTTTGGCCTATATATTATTCCTATAGCGCTACAACTCATCAATTTAATATGATTCCTTGATCATGGCACGTTTCTTCGTAACTCCATCTCGTTAAAAATGTTTTCATGCAACATATCTTCATATCTTAAGTTTATTAAAAGAGTGACATCGCATGTTGCAAATTAAATTCCGGAAACATCGTACGAACGATATTTTTCTGAAATTTAATATTGTCTAGTTTATTTAATATTAAACCGAATTTGTGATCCTTTACTAATCTTTAGAAGGAATTTCCAGTATTTCGAACGCTGTTCGTATGAGTTGCTATAAAAAATTTAGCACAAAAAGCGGTTAATGGACCTTCAGCATTATTTCTAGCAAAACAATGAACTGGGTTATATTTACGCCAATGCAAATACGGCGTAATGGATGCGTAGTGACGTCACTTGAACACGCCACAGCCATAGCTTTAGCGATATGCTTAAAGTTATGGGCTTTGCTGAATTCTTTATCGATGTTAATACCACAGTTTAATATTGTGATTATTCATCATGGTCAGCATCGTTTCAGTTGAATGACGTCCACTGCTGGTCATAGGCCTCCCCCAAGGATCACCACAATGACCAGTCCTGTGCATCTCGCATCCAACAAATTCCTGCGATCCTCGACAGGTCATCGGTCCACTTTGTGGGAGGCCTTCCAACGCTGCGTCTTCCGGTACACGGTCGCCACTTCAAAATATTTCGGCCCTATCGACCATCTGTTCAGCGAGCAATGTGCCCTGCCCACTGCCACTTAAGTTTGGCGATTCTTCGAGCAATTCCGGTAACCCTCTTCTGCGGATATTGTCACTTCTGATTTGAACACGCATGGAAATATCATGTATAACCGATTATTAGAATTAATCCAAATGGGAATTAAGTTACAATGAACGCAGTTCTGCAGAAATATTACAAATATTCTTCTCTTTGCTCATAGATCATCATTTTCAAATTACAAATCATCCTAATGTGACTAAAAATATTTTTTAAACATTATTTTTTTGATTTATCATAAGGGTGGTTAAAAAAAATTTTCAACAGCAAGGACACGAAATATTGAGCAATCAATATATTGTTATAACATATTTGCGGATGATACGGCTCTGCTCTTTCACGCAGATTCTTGGGAGGAAGTTTATGCAAATGCTCAGCTTGATTTTGACATGGTTGCAGAGTGGTTAAAAAATAACAAACTAACCCTTAATGTGTTTAAAACTATGTATATTCCATTCTCTATGAAGAATGATTCGACCCTTTGCAATACAAATCATGCACTAACTTCTCACACTTGCTCTTTGCCAGCAGACAATACTTGCTCATGCCCGACTCTTACGAAAACAGATGTTATAAAGTATTTGGGTATTCAGATTGACAGTGGACTTACGTTTCAGCCGCATGTAGACACACTTGCAGCCAGAACACGAAAATTAATATTCGTCTTCAAAAACTTACGCCATGTAGCAGAAACTAAGACTATTGACGCAGTTTACTTTGCATTAGTTCAATCAATTCTGTCATATTGTATAACGGCTTGGGGCGGAGCCCCAAAAACTACTCTGCTTAAGTTGGAGAGAGCTCAGAGGGCTATCTTAAAGGTTAGCCGTAAGCTTTCTTTTCTCTTCCCAATAAAAGACCTCTATCAACAGTGCAGGCTTCTGACTGTTCGCCAATTGTTCATTTTAAACACAATCATAAGGAAGCACACTCGTCTCCCATACAATCCTGTCAACATCCTGAACAGGAGACGCAAACACACCGTCTGTAAGTCTACATCATTCAAAACCAGGTTCAGCCGTAGATTATTTTGCTTCCTGGGTGATAACCTCTACAACAAAATCCATAAGGCCATTTCTATCTATTCTTTAACTAAATTAAAATGTAAAACAAAGGTCCAAGATTGGCTTCAGTCGCTCGATTATGAAGCAACAGAGAGACTGTTGGAGGTTATCTCTTAGCAGTTTATTATTACCTGCTCACACAAACACACACACATACCTTTTACACCCACATTCTTTACTCGGACTAACATGCACTTATTATTAGTTATAATTAGTTCTATGTCATTGCTTTATTAAATTGTTTATGTATTTTCCATCAAATCATGATATTACCGCTCCTCGTTTGAACAACTGTAACTTATCAGGGTAGTTGGAGGCCTGGAGCCCTGTAACACAGGTATTCCTAGTACAGGCTCCAGTCTCCACAACATAAATGTGAATATTATAAATTACCAATTCTAACAATGTGTATTCTATGAATTTGTCATTTTTGCATTATGTGGTGGAGAAAAATAAACGCTATAATATTATTATTATATTATATACTTAGCTCAATATTTCGTGTCTGTGCTGCTGACCGCTGAAGAGTTCCTTTAGCTGGAGCTAATCCTGGATGGGCATTCAGGCCATGCTTACCATAATAATGCATTGTCATCAGAACTGAACCATCACCTCAAAGTCCAATCCCATCCCGGGCCTGCGGACGGCGAGCAGTGGGTAGCTCACCGTCCGATCAGCACCAGGCCTGAGAGTTGACGGCGCGTAGTGTTCCACGCGCCTCAAAGAGATTAGTGTCTGCCACCACTGACGGGGCCCATCGTGGCCGGTGCCTGCATGCTTAGGGGTAGCGGATAAATTCTGAAAATGAGTTACCGCACCCCTGGGCACTCAGGCAGGGAAGGAACAGGGGTGGGTTTTTAACCGACTTCAAAAAAGAGGAGGTTCTCAATTCGTCTGTATATTTTTTTTTTTTGTATGTATGTTACGCGATTTCTCCGTCAGTTGTGAACCAATTTTCAAAATTCTTTTTTTATCTGAAAGAATATACTCCCGAGGTGGTCCCATATAAATTTTATCGAAATTGCTTCAGCGCTTTTTGAGAAACTGAACAAAAACGGAAAATACGTGTACCTCGATGACGTTTTGGTGTTCTCCAAATGTTTAAATTCCACGTTCCATTATATTGGGGTTTTTAGTTCTGGGGTATAACAACTAAAAAGTGAAAAATAAAAAACTGTTTTACAAAAAAAACAACCGACTTCCAAAAAAATACATTAAAAATTAATAAATAACTTTAATTTCAGAAGTCGGTCTCAAATAACGAAGAAGTAAAATACAAACACCGACTTCCGAAATTAAAGTTATTTATTAATTTTTAGTGTATTTTTTTTTTGGAAGTCGGTTGTTTTTTTTTGTTAAAAAAGTTTTTAGTCAGTAAGAGTCTGACACGCCCTCCTGCTCCACCCAGAGCAGGAGAAGTCATTGGATGATTAGTAACCCCCAAAAAAAAAAAGAAAGTCCAGCCCCATAAGATCAAAAACTTTTTTACAAAAAAATAGAACTGACTTTAGTTTTTTATTTTTCACTTTTTAGTTGTGGTTCCCCATTAAACTGTGTTAACAATTTATAAACATACGATAGCAGCAATCGCGATTGATTTGCTGTCAATTTTTGTAGAGTTCCGTTGTCTGTCTCCGAAACCCATCATCAGATCTTTTTGAAATTTAAATGGGACCATTTCGGAACAAACCCCTTTCAAACAAAAACAGAATGTTGCAAATCTGTCAATGACGGAGTTATGCCCGAACCTATATAAAAAAAAAATAGAAACATCCGAATTGATAACCTCCTTCTTTTTGAAGTCGGTTAAAAAAGAATTGTTTATAATTCCGCTTGCAAAATTTAATTCAAACAAAAAAACATTATCAAGTTAAATAAAAGCTTATTACAAAAATCTATGTGAACAGACTAATCTCTAAAGAGATCAAAGTTCCAAAACATCTAAGAGATTTTATAAACATGACCCTTGTTTCAAAGTCTACTTTTCTTACGTTATAAAATCATCGCCAACAATTCCAATTTTTGCCTCACAAAACAACCTCACCCACTGAAAAACACGAACATCCGTACAAAACAACCACACTAAATCAATATCACGTCGTACATAAATACAATAAAGAAATATTCACCCTAAAACTAAGCAGTCGTGTCACGTCCAGGAGCCTTTATAAATAAATATACGTCGCGCTCATAGTGGTGGCTAGCAATTTGTTTCACCTGTAATTTGATGTATGGGAGAGGAATGTAAGAAAATCGTGCGAACACCTTCCTGAGATTTATGGGAAACTATATGCTTTTCGGCTATTTATGAAGGTTTCCATTTGAAGGGATGGCCGCGAGTATATCATGAGCTGTCTTCATTGGCATGTCTTTATCTCTGAGGATTTTTTGGGGTTATTCTGGGAGGAGATGTGGAAATAAGTGGACTGGCTTTTACCTCGGCCAGAGGTTAAGCATTGCTATACAACGTGGCAATGCTGCCAGTCTTTAGGGCACACTTCCAGTCGACAGTGATGCGGAGGAATTTTTACGCCATATTTTGAGTTGTATTTTGTTGGGAGTTTTTGTTTTTTTTTTTATTCTTGTTAGGCACGCGTTTGACTACTATCTCACCTAATGGTAAGCGTTGATGTGGTCGAAGATAGAGTACGCTTGCCTAGAAGTAATCTATTCACTCTTGACTTAAAGACTCACAGGTTGTTGCTATCAGGAAACACAGACACCGGCAGGGAATTCCACTCCCTAGCTGCACGCACAATGAATGTGTTCTCAAAACGTTTTGTGCGTGTGGATGGAATGTTCATCATGTACCGGTGGCGCGTCGCCGTACGTCTTGTGGTCCGTAGATGGAACGGGCTTGGCGGAATCAAATTATGCAATTCCGTCGCACACTCCCCAAAATGTATCCGATAGAAAACCGACAGGCTAGCAACTCGGCGTTTATGCTCAAGACTTTGGAGCTAATTATAGCTAGCTTTCTATTTAAGTAAATATATTAACTGTGGGCAGGTTGGTTGTGAAGTTATTTTCAATTAGTAATCATTATAGAAATATTTAGTTTTTGTATAAATTTATGTACATATATTTCGTTATTTATTTGATATCAATAAACTATGAAATCTAATTGATTTTCTTTGATGATTGTGTTTTCCTTATTGGTTTTATCATTTTGTAGGTATCTGAAATTGGTCTGATTTTCCTGTTTGCTAATGTTTCAGACTCGATAACAATCTTGACTGCTGTAGATTTTCTAGGTAATACGGCTTGTAACTTTTTTGAACAAATTGAAACTTATATTTATTCAATTACATGCAAAAACTTTAAAAGAACTTAGATCAGTGTTTAGACAAGATTTTATCAGACAAACAAATCTAATCTTCTCAGTAAGCGTCTAAATTTAAATAAAGAAATCCCCTCCTCACACCTCCATAATCCCTTCAAAAAACCTTCTAAATGATACCTAAGTACGAAATGCAAAAAAGTCTTGAGTTTGAGACCCACACTGTAAGGCGATGTTCACATTGATGTTTCAATTCAAAATGTGAACAATGGAAATTGATGTTACTGTGTTGACGTTTGTCAATTGTTTCTCTTTTGAATAACTTACTATTGGTTCTCAATTTAATAATAAAAAAAAAAACGAATTAATAGGTGTAGGTATAATTTGTTTTTGTATTTTAAATGATTTGCTGTTTTTAAATTGAACTTAATTGAAATGTTGTGTTATTGTTCAGTTTTAAATTATTATGTAATCTGATCAAGAAATAAAAGGCTATTTTATTTATTATTTTTTGCAGATTTATTTTATTTATATAAAATTATAATCGTGGACCAATCAAAATCTGTTACTGTACGACCATTATGGGCAATCTACCCATCACCTACCTGATCACGGAGACAAAAGAACTCACTGTGACTACTGCCCTGAGAAGAGCAGAAGACAAAGGCCTAGAAGAAACCCGTCAGTGAATCAAGAAAGCTTTCCAGAACGGGCACGGACTCCAGCAATGAAGAGCACGAGTAAGAAGAAGATACTAAGGATCAAATCAATTCCCTGCCACATCAAAATAAAAAAAAAAACAAAGATAAAAAAATCAAAATTCAAAATAGGCTTAGGCTAGCCACTGATTTGTGATTTTTGTCACTGTGACTTTTTGTTACCCAGTCGAGTGCTATGAAGATACATGGGAGTACGCTGATCATGATGACGTGACAATACGGTGACAAATAGTTCCTAGGTGACTGAATTTTGAAGGATACTGACGTAATTTTGAATACAGAGTGTAAAATTTTCCTTAAAACAATCTTTCAGTGTATATTTCTTTTTCTAATTTCAAGAGCATTTATTACAGCAATCTGTACGAAATCCATTTCAAGAATGAGCACGTTTTGTTGTACAGTGACTTTTCAAGTGGACGCATCGTGGGTGACAGTAGGTGACAGTGACATAAAGTCACGGTGACAAAAATCACAAGTTAGCGGCTAGCCTTAGAGTCAGCACTTTTTGAAGGTCAAAGTTCTACATATAGACTGTCCCCAAAATACACCCGTCACTACTTCCTGGGAAGAAGAAGTAGTGCAACAAAGTCCCCAACAACACATTTGTCTGTTAAGTTTGACATCTTTATGAATCACCCCTTACTCCAGAACTTTAGGGTAACCAAGATACAGGAGATCAGACGCGATGACGCGAAAAATCCAATTACTCGGCGCCAATTCACGCATTCTAATGTAGGACGAAGCTGCGCGTTACAAAATCTAATCAAAGTTTATGGTTGCCCTAGCGGTTTTTGCCCTCTACCTTGGATTAGGCTGACGATGTGGTGGGAAGATTAGCGGGGAGATTTTTTTGTCTTTCTATATTTGAGCAGGTAGGAAGATTTGACTAAAGTTTTGAGGCTGTGTTGAAAATTCTGTTCTTAGTGAAGCAACGAGGATATGGCAAGATACACCTTGCAAGACCATAGTGCTGAAATTGATTCTGACACGTTGATGTAGCTATGTATTCTCCAAATGTTTTATTTTTCTTAGGGCTGATTTTTCAATAGTCAGATAACTTTTAACTGAGGAATAAAAATTGCGGTTTGACATAATTTCTATACAAAATCTGTCAAAATGCCATTTTTATTCCTCAGTTAAAAGTTATCTGACTATTGAAAAATCAGCCCTTAATCACATAAATTAACTGTCTAGCCTGTTTCTCAACCATTAATACTAGAACCTATTTATAGATTTATCAAATTCGCTAGCGGGTCTGTAAAGTTCTGGTTTTATTATTGACTTTCCTGAAAGTTACCGGTTTCAAAATAAATAATACATAAGATAAAGGATGTTTTAAAGCTTACCTTTTAAATAAGAAATATTGCAGTAGGTAGATTTATAAACTATAATGAACACACATTATAATTTCCGCAACGCTTTGAAACTGAGAGAACAAACTCTTTTCTCTTTTAGACTTAATAAAAAAGCTCAAAGTATTTTCAAACAAGTTTAAATAAGGAAAAATAAGAGCTAGGATGTATTGTGCTTACTGTCAGACATCAAGTACTACTGAGCGGAATAGTACCGAGAAGGCTCTTACTATACAATCCTCGATAGGTTTTCACTTCAACGCATTCATGATTGTGATTTCCAATGAAATCTAGACTGTTAGCTGGACAAGAATAAATAAGCATTGATTGAAAGCATCTCTTACGATTCAGGTATGTTCTAAAATAGATGTGCATTTGGTATCTACAGAGTGTAACAGAAGCGGCGGTTTTATGAGACCTTTGAAGTATATAACCTACTAAAAACCTACTAAAAAACTTCAAAATCTATTCACAAGTGGAAATAAAGCGCGTAACAAACATACAAAAAAACCTAGCACTCCGGGAGTACCGTCAGAAGTGAAAACAAAAAACTTGAAAAAAATTCCGAACGCGCCTCGCGATCGTAGCACTCTCGTAGCCAATCGCGTAGCGGTGTCGTTGCCTTAGTGTGGGTGTTTTTTTCCATCTTAAAACTGCCCAAAGCGCCTAAAGAAGCTTTCACTTTAAAAAAAACATATAGACGAATTGAGAACCTCCTCCTTATGGAAGTCGGTTAAAAAGATTTTTATTTAAATTATATTCTTTGTAGGCGATTTCTGAAAGTATTGGAACAGATTCTATTTCAAATATCCTTTCACCTTTATAGCCCAAACTACTTTATATCCCGTTAAAAAGTCCATTTTCTGTGGGATAAACCACGGAACAAACTAACGTTAGTAAACAAATTATTCACTGAATCAGTTCGCTCATAAGATAAAAAAAAACTAACGTTAGTGAGCAAATTATTCACTGAATCAGTTCGGTGAACAGATATAAAAACTAACGTTAGTAAGCAAATTATTCACTGAATCAGTTCGGTCATAAGATATAAAACCTAACGTTAGTGAGCAAATTATTCACTGAATCAGTTCGGTCATAAGATATAAAAAGTAACGTCACTGAGTAAATTATTCACTGAATCAGTCCGGTCATAAGACATAAAAACTAACGTTAGTGAGCAAATTATTCACTGAATCAGTTCGGTCAACAGATATAAAAACTAACGTTAGTAAGCAAATTATTCACTGAATCAGTTCGGTCATAAGATATAAAAACTAACGTTAGTGAGCAAATTATTCACTGAATCAGTTCGGTCATAAGATATAAAAACTAACGTTAGTGAGCAAATTATTCACTGAATCATTTCGGTCATAAGATATAAAAAGTAACGTCACTGAGCAAACTATTCACTGAATCAGTTCGGTCATAAGATATAAAAACTAACGTTAGTGAGCAAATTATTCACTGAATCTGTTCAGTCATAAGATATAAAAAGTAACGTCAATGAGCAAATTATTCACTGAATCAGTTCGGTCATAAGATATAAAAACTAACGTTAGTGAGAAAATTATTCACTGAATTATTTCGGCCATAAGATATAAAAAGTAACGTCACTGAGCAAACTATTCACTGAATCAGTTCGGTCATAAGATATAAAAGCTAACGTTAGTGAGCAAATTATTCACTGAATCAGTTCGGTCATAAGATATAAAAACTAACGTTAGTGAGCAAATTATTCACTGAATCAGTTCAGTCATCAGATATAAAAACTAACGTTAGTGAGCAAATTATTCACTGAATCAGTTCGGTCTTAAGATATAAAAACTAACGTTAGTGAGCAAATTATTCACTGAATCTGTTCAGTCATAAGATATAAAAAGTAACGTCAATGAGCAAATTATTCACTGAATCAGTTCGGTCATAAGATATAAAAACTAACGTTAGTGAGAAAATTATTCACTGAATCATTTCGGCCATAAGATATAAAAAGTAACGTCACTGAGCAAACTATTCACTGAATCAGTTCGGTCATAAGATATAAAAACTAACGTTAGTGAGCAAATTATTCACTGAATCAGTTCGGTCATAAGATATAAAAACTAACGTTAGTGAGCAAATTATTCACTGAATCAGTTCGGTCATCAGATATAAAAACTAACGTTAGTGAGCAAATTATTCACTGAATCAGTTCGGTCTTAAGATATAAAAACTAACGTCACTGAGCAAACTATTCACTGAATCAGTTCGGTCATAAGATATAAAAACTAACGTTAGTGAGCAAATTATTCACTGAATCAGTTCGGTCATAAGATATAAAAACTAACGTTAGTGAGCAAATTATTCACTGAATCAGTTCGGTCATCAGATATAAAAACTAATGTTAGTGAGCAAATTATTCACTGAATCAGTTCGGTCATAAGATATAAAAACTAACGTTAGTGAGCAAATTATTCACTGAATCAGTTCGGTCATAAGATATAAAAAGTAACGTCACTGAGCAAATTATTCACTGAATCAATTCGGTCATAAGATATTAAAACTAACGTTAGTGAGCAAATTATTCACTGAATCAGTTCGGTCATCAGATATAAAAACTAACGTTAGTAAACATATTATTCACTGAATCAGTTCGGTCATAAGATATAAAAACTAACGTTAGTGAGCAAATTATTCACTGAATCAGTTCGGTCATAAGTTTTAAATCTTTATTAATAAAATTATATCTTTACTAACATCGCCAGTGTGTCCCCATTCCCCCCATTATAAATAGCCTATGTGTTAGTATGATGTATAAGCAATATCACTTTAAAGTTTCATCAAAATCCGTTCTGTTGTTTGTGAGTGACAGAGTAGCAAACATATATATCCTCACAAACTTTCACATCCTTACTAATATTACGAGTATAAATGTGAATGTAAGTTTGTTTGTTACGCTGTCACGCGAAAACTACTTAACCGATCATCATGAAACTTTGTACACATACTCTTGGAGGTATTAGAAGTAACATAGGATACTTTTATGAAAAAAAAATTTTTTTTACTAATGATACATAAATGCGGGTGAAACCGCGGGCACAGCTAGTCTTTTTTTTGTCCGACTCACAAAAAAAAAAAAAAAAAAATTAAAGAGAAAAAAAAAAAAAAAAAAATCGGCTGTCAACCCGGGTTGTCGTCGGGGTTCAATTTGACAACCCGGATTTGGCCGCGGGGCTTCACAGGTTAAATGATCTTTGATTTGTTGGATTTGTCTCCATCCCGAATAGCAGAATAACTAGTAAAACATTGAAAAAATTCACGAAAAAAAAAATATGAAGGAACAACAAAAATTTTGTGTGAAACGGGTTTGTTATTGATTCTGATGCGGTACAGAGTTCTCTGGGCCAGCTAGTTTATAATATTAGTAGGATAAATCCGCTTTTTCTACTCACTCAGCCACTAGCCTTAGACTTTATGCTAAATCATTGAGGCCAATATACCACAGAATTACATTCTATTGTCCAACTTTAAATGTATACATGGTGTTTCATTGGCCATTTAAGTTGGTTTTACGGGGTTAACACAACACGCCTCTTTTTATACGTTAACGACAAATTGGTGTTTTATTTCTATTTGTTTTGAATTGAGAACTGCAGCGACGAATACAAATACAATACGAATATAATACAATACAGTATCAAGTAATAACGAAGTGGTTGGATTACATAATACTAAAATCAATCTTAGACAGATTGATAACATAAATGTTTGTAACATTTATGTAATGTCGTCTCGTCTTCCAGTCTACCCAGTTATACTGGAAGATGAGACGAGGTGCCCAAAGGGTAAAACAGGACCCTATTACTAAGACTCCGCTGTTTATCCATCATTCTGTCTGTATGTCCGTCTGTCACCGGGCTGTAACTCATGAACCGTGATAGTTACGCAGTTAAATTTTCACAGATGATGTATTGCTGTTGCCGCTATAACAACAAATACTAAAAACAGAATAAAATAAATATTTAAGGGGGCTCCCATACAAAAAACGTGATTTTTTTGCCGTTTTTATAGATGATGGTACAGAACCCTTCGTGCGTGAGTCCGAACCGCAATTGACTGGGTTTTTTTTTTTGAGTGTATGAAAACATCACATTTTATGACTTATCCCGCTCTGGGTGGAGTGGGAGGGCGTATCAGACTCTTGCTAATTAAAAGCCACCCGTGTTCCATCAGTTGTCCTTGCGTTATAGGGCCTCGGTGACATTTTCAAACACTTCCGCGACCCTGCCAGGAGCTACTGTCATGATTTCTACAAGTTCACAACCTATCAACCCTTCCCGCGTCTACCGGCCCAGCGCATGGGCCGTAAACAAAACCCCTGAACGGCCACGGGCATACCAGTATGCCGATCCAGATTACGCGGCTTAAACCTCTATTATTAAATAACTAAAGATCTTATATCCTGTGGCATGGTGCACATGCATTCTTAGATAGTTATTACATAGTGTTAGAAAAAAAACGCAACACAAAACGCAACGTAAACGCAGAAACGCAATTTTAAAAAGCCATTATGTTGTTTTGATTTCGTAATTTGAAGTTTTGAGTGTGAATAATAGGAAAATATGATATCGGACTCTACAACTCCAACACAACAACTCTATTACTTGTCTATTCATAGTGCAACATGCAAAATTTCATGTAAATTGATACAGTGTTTTTAACAACTAGCCACACACACACACACACTATTCCCGACAAATCGTTGATAACAGAATTTGAATAAAATTCAACTCTTGAATTACAAGTATTGTTTACATGTTATTCTAAGGTCTGTTTATTCAACAACCCAAAAAAGTTTACTTTAAGTGCCTCGCTCCAATAGAAACCTCAGCAAGTTGTTTTTTATGAGCCCGGTCGTAAATATGTCAAACTGCGATAAGAGGCGCGGCCGTTGAGGGGTTAAAATATATTGTGTCTGCTAAATAGAAGCGCGACGGGTTAAAAGGGTACATGATACTCCTGGGCAAAACTGGTATCAGGTTTTCTGACTTCTGCCTAAATAATACTAATTAATCTAAAAATGTATATTTCATTTGACTTGACCTTAGCGTAAGTTTATGCGACCTTGTTCTAAAACTTTCAGCTAAAAGTCATAAATTATTTATGAATGTTATGTTACCTAGCTAGACTAGACTCAAACTGTGCTTAGAAAAACTTGTTTGAGTCCAAAATTAGTCGTCAGGTTTGCCCGAAACACACACATTTATCTTATTTAAATATTTATAAAACATATACTTTTTTTTACCAATGTTTTATTTGTTTTAGGGATAGTTCATTCAAAAGGCTCCTGGTCATATACCAGGGAGTGAGAAACTTTAACCTTACTAAAAACACCCCGGTGATCACCATCCGCACATAGAAAGGGCTCCGTGACCTTTTGAAGACCACCCCGAAACCTTAGGAAGACTGTAAAACAGTCTCTTTTGAGCCTTAACCTAGCCTGTCTCATAACTTGAATGTACCGGTGCCCACTACCTTTTTTTTTTTTGTGGGGTGGGAAATCATCCAATGACTTCTCGCGCTCTGGGTGGAGCGGGAGGGCGTGTCAGACTCTTACTGACTAAAACCCCCTTTTCCTCCCTGCCCTGAATGCCCAGGGGCGAGGTAACTCTTTCGAATTTATCCTTAACCCCCGGGCAGGCATCGGCTATGACGAGCCCCGTCCTATTTGCTGACAACTCTTTGAGGCGCGCGTGGAACACTACGTGCCGTCGACTCTCGGGCCTGGTGCTGATCGGACGGCGAGCTACCCATTACTCGCCATCCGCAGGCCCAGGTCTACGGTGGCCGGAGATCGTCTCGCGGTGCCGGAAGCCCCTGGCGTCTCCTGCGGCGGCTGCTGCTGAGGGCGTTAGGCCGAGGCTGTCGTTGCAGCCTCTCCCTAACCCGTTCCGCCTCCTCCTTCACGAGCATTACTGCTTCGCAGAAGGAGGAGACTGCTTACCATTCCCTCTCGCTCCGTACCATGGCTTGGACCTGGGCCGGGCGCGAGAGGTCGCTGCCGCCGATCTACCTACAAAGATTCTTTAAACAAGTATCATCTTACTTTGCACAATGAAAATGAGATGCGACTGCTAATAAGGATGCTTTCCCCTTAAATAATAATAATAATTATAATAATAATTGCGTCGAGCTCCAGCGACGAGTTCTTCTCGCCGCCGACGACACCACCACCTGCGCGTCGACGGGGAGGATGCCGGCCGCCGAGCGGCTTAGGACCTCGAGGCCCACCGGCCTCTGATAGGGTCCCAGCTCCCGGCGGAAGTGTGCAGCGCATGCGATGGACGCAATCCATCAATGAAAACGTCATGCGCTCATACTATGGGGCTACAGAGGGAGGTAACAACCTGACCGCGTACCGTGTTCGGATGCTCTCTTTGTTCCAGGTGCTTGAGCCAGCCGTCAACGTTTCGGCCCAACGACTGTCGGATCAGGTGCGGGTCATCCTGCGTAATCATATGTTGGATGATACTGTACTTGATCGCCTCCGAACTGAAATGGGTAGCCATGTTATTGCCCCTCCGTCGCAGACTGTGTTACCAGTTGTGGTACCACCGTCCAACTATGCTCCCAGCCACGCTGACGAGGAGTGTAATGACATGGTTACAAACGTAAGTACCCACTGCAATGATGAATTGAGGAGTGCTTTGGAGTGTGCTATTCGGGAGTATCGCAGCATGCCGCTCGAACTTAGGCCACGTTTACCTCGTTTGCCCATGCATAACAAGAATAGGGCGCTGGTGGCTGCTCTGGATTCGCAGTTGTCAAATTATTTAGATGACTGCGAAGACCTCACCGATACACACTCGATGCTGTACTGCGCGGCTGTAGCGGCATGTCGTGTAGCTCACGTCAAATTTCCTAATGACCGAGCTACACGACCGAAGCCAGCTGTGCAGGCTTGGCAGTGCAGAATCGAGCGTCGTATTGGTGGGGCCAGAGCACTCATAGGCAAACTAATCTGCTTCAGGGAGGGCAACACTCGCCCAAGAGTGATGCGCTTTGTGAGACGGGCGTTTTCGGGGACTGATGTCAGCTCCCGAGACTATATGTCCCGTGTCACAGAGCGCATCGACTTCCTGAAGCAGAAAGTATATGCATGGGCAAACCGTATTCGCAGGTATAAGCGGCGAGTAGAACGATACACCCAGAATCGCACATTCCGAAGTAATGAAAGGTGGGTGTATAGGGATTGGGAGCGACCGGACCAAGGTGTGACTAATACGCACCTGCCGGATGATGACGCCATATACTCGTTCTGGCGCAGCATCTGGTCGGTGCCTGTCTGTCATACCGAGGGCGATTGGATTCGGGATGTTGAGCGCGTATGCGATCCAATACCAGAAATGGGGGCAATTATCATCAGCCCCCAAGATGTAGCTCGTGCAGTCCGTCCGTTAGCTAACTGGAAATCTCCAGGGCCGGACGGGCTGCACAACTTCTGGATCAAATGGTTTACAAGGTCGCATACCCACTTGGCATCTCAGATCCAGTCTGCCTTAGAGTCAGGGTCGCTGCCCCAATTTCTAACTACAGGAATAACCCACCTGCTCCATAAATCAGGTAGTACTGCGGAACCTAAAAATTATAGACCGATCACGTGCTTACCGACGGTCTATAAGGTTCTTACATCCATTTTGAGAGCTAAGATTAACACACATATAGATAGTAACTGTATCATGTCTGCCTCTCAAAATGGATGTAGGAATGGGTCCCGCGGTACTAAGGAGCTTCTCCTCATAGATATGACCATTAGCCAGCAGGTTCGGCGTTTCCGAAAGGATCTGTCGACATGTTGGACAGACTATAAGAAGGCCTATGACTCAGTTCCTCATACATGGCTCATGAGGGTGCTGGAATTGTATAAAGTTGATGCAACGCTACGCACCTTCCTGATGTCATGTATGGGGCAATGGAGGACGGTCCTTCGCTATCCAAGATGTCGACAAATCCAGAGGAATAGCGAACCGATAAGGATCGAGCGGGGTATATTCCAGGGTGACAGTTTGAGTCCGCTTTGGTTTTGCCTAGCTTTGAATCCTCTAAGCACACTGCTAGAGAATTCAGGGCTAGGCTATCGGTTGAAGAGAGGTGGTCAGGTTATATCTCACCTCCTTTACATGGATGACTTGAAACGTTTTGCCCCCAACAATCTGCAACTGATGGAGCTACTGAAGGTAACTGAAACCTTCAGTAGTGCCATCAGGATGGAGTTTGGTGTGGATAAATGTGCGGTCATGCATGTAAAGCGAGGGGAGATTGTGGAATCCGTGGGAACACAACTCTCGGATTCCATAAACCTGAGATCCCTCTCTCCAACCGAAACCTATAAGTATTTGGGTATGTCGGAAGCGTTAGGTATCAATGTTGCTGACATGAAGCAATCGTTGAAGGAACGCTTCTTTGGCCGCCTGAAGAAGGTATTTAATAGCTTTCTTTCGGGCGGAAACAAGGTGCGCGCCTTCAACGGTTGGGTCATGCCGGTATTGATGTACTCTTTCGGCGTACTCAAATGGACTCAAACAGAACTTGACGCCCTGGATAGGCGAGTCCGTACGCTGCTGACTGCATTTCGAATGCATCACCCACGTTCGTCGGTGATGAGACTGTATATCCCGCGGAAGTGTGGAGGCCGAGGCTTTTTAAATGCTAAGACCCTACACAACCGCGAGGTATGCAGTCTAAGGGAATATTTCCTAGCTGCTGATTTGGGTATGCATCGAGATGTAGTGGCAGTGGACAAGGGCCTTACTCCACTCTCCTTGGCTAACGAGAACTGGCGCAAACCTCTAGTGCTTGACACTAACGATCGCAGAGAAGTATGGCAGAGTAAGGAACTTCACGGACGCTTTTTCCGGGCCCTACATGGGCCCGATGTAGACCAACTAGCGTCCGTAGCCTGGCTGCGTGTCGGTGACCTCTTTGGGGAAACCGAAGGTTTTGTCTGTGCAATTATGGACGAAGTTATCATGACGAAAAATTACCGGAGATTTATTGTGAAGGACGGCACGGTTGACATATGTCGGGCATGTCATCGTCCGGGAGAAACAATCCGCCACATAATCTCTGGTTGTTCTCGTCTAGCTAACGGTGAGTACTTGCATAGGCACAACCTCGTAGCCAGGATTATCCATCAGCAACTTGCTCTGAAATACTCTCTTGTGGAATCGGAAGTGCCGTACTACAGATATGCGCCCGACCCAGTTCTCGATAATGGTCATATCTCATTGTACTGGGATCGGTCCATCATCACTGACAGGACTATTATAGCCAATAAGCCTGATATAGTGGTGGTGGACCGAATCGAGAGGCGTGCAATGATTGTTGACATTACCGTCCCACATGACGAGAACCTCGTGAAAGCCGAGAAAGATAAACAAATCAAGTATATTGACTTGGCTCGCGAGGTTGTCGACATGTGGGATGTGGACTCAGCGATCATTGTACCGATAGTCGTGTCAGCCAATGGCTTAATAGCCACGAGCCTCGACCAACACCTCAGGAGGCTCTCGTTAGGCGGCTGGATCAAGGGCTTGATTCAGAAAGCAGTACTTCTGGACACGGCTCGCATTGTCAGGCGGTTCCTCTCTCTGGAGCCCTGACCGCCGGTAGCTTGGACCCTGTTCCCGATACCGGTGGGATACTATTTTTTATATTTTTAAATGTTTTTTTTTTATTTTTTCATTGAAATATTTAAAAATATAATTTATATGTATTTACAAATGAATAAACGAAATAATAATAATATGCCACAACTATCACACAGCGCCATCTAGTCCCAAGCTAAGCAGAGCTTGTGTTATGGGTACTAGACAACTGATAAACATACTTATATATTTCTAAATACATACATATTATAGATAAATTACACCCAAATATGTGCCAAGAAACGGGGCTGTGCGAGGATGTGTAGCGATGCTGTGAAAATGTGTAATTGTTTTCATCATAGCTGTGTGAGAACCATGCCCGGTGCGTTTTGAGAACACATTCATTGTGTGTACAGCTAGGGAGTGGAATTTACTGCCGGAGTTTGTGTTTTCTGATAGCTATAACCTGGAGTCTTCAAGTCAAGAGTGAATAGGTACTTCTAGGCAAGCGTGCTCCATCTTCGACCACATCATCGCTTACCATCAGATGAGATAGTGGTCAATCGCGTGCCTATTAACAATAAAAAAAGAAGGCCTAGTGAGGCTGAGAAACTGTGTGCATCTGAGTGATGCCAAGAAGTGTAGCAGATTATTTTCAGTTGGCGCGGGTGGTGTGAGTTGTGGCGGGGTGAGCGTCCCTCGCTCACATTCTTCGCTAGCGTCCTTCGCACACTAGGCTCGCATACATTTTTGAACTTATTGGACCTTATTTATAAAAAATATAAACCGGCCAAGTGTGTGTCGGACTTCGAACATTTAGGATGCCGTACCAAATAAGGAAATAGGTATTTGTTAGTAAAATATACGTAGTAATAAATATTATCACCAAAGTTCAATGGAAAGTAAAAAAATTCTTCGGAACAAAATTTTGTGACAGCCGATGAACAGATAGACGGACAGACGAACACCTAAGTGACAGCAGTATGGCTCCGCTTGTACCTTTCAGGTACGGAACCCTAAAAACTAAACAACTGATTGGAAGGTTCTTAATTCAGCATTGGTGCCGATTCTCTTGTTCACTAACTAAACTAAAATTAGAGAATCGTTATCTTTTACTAAAAGGCAGTGCGAAAAAAGGACGGCTATAGCTATGACTTAAGTTAGAGATCTTAAACTAGTTTACGCCTTGCACTTTATTGTGTTTTTAGTCGACATGGTATAAGTGTACCCTTTTTTTTTCGAATTTATCCTTAACCCCTGGGCAGGCATCGGCCATGACGGGCCCCGTCATGTTTGCTGACAACTCTTTGAGGCGCGAGAGGAACACTACGCGCCGTCGACTCTCGGGCCTGGTCAGCACCAGGATCAGACGGCGAGCTACAAAAGTAAGTGTCTGCCCGGGGGTGGAGGATAAATTCGAAAGAGTTACCTCGCCCCCGGGCACTCGAGGCAGGGAGGAACAGGGGTGGGTTTTAGTCAGTAAGAGTCTGACACACCCTTCCGCTCCACCCTAGAGCGGAAGAAGTCATAGGATGATTTCCCACCCCCCAAAAAAAAAAAAAAAAAAAAACCCTTAATTTGTATGGAAATATTAGAGCAACTAAATTTGACAGCTCTAATTTACGTCCGTCTCTTTCTTTTTTTATTAGAGAGAATAAGATAGCAATAGCCTAAATTAAGTTTAGTTTGTGCACAACAGAGTCGGCACCATTTTCTTTCCGAAAGAAGGATAGGGTGGTATAGTACTCACTAATCCATGACGGCTTTTTTTTAAATATAATTGAGGAGACGTATGCTCTTTTGAATTTAGAATCCGTTATTTAGTATTTAAAATAAGCAGGTTAACAAGTTTTATGTATAATACTGTTTGCCTGTAAAAATACCTATCTCAGCTAGCCAGCTCAGGCTAGGAAAATGAATTGATCCCATTGGTGCATCGCCTTACTCGCACGTCTTTCGTGGAAAAGCACCCGAATGGTCCCGACTCTCTTCTCGACAACAAACCATTGAACACGACTGCCGGGAACTGTAACAGGCAATTATAGTATTTCTTTGAAAGTTTCATGTGTAAGTACAAATGGAAGGGGTATTATGGCGGATTACATGTCTCATACAATGGGTACTTGAAGCTTCTTACCGGTGTACTTATGTATTTATTGTTATGTTATTGGTACTTTGATATTTCTGTTTTGCTCTAAGAATGGTTTATTATTTTTCGCATTAGTTGAGACTGAAACAGTCTAATACCTGAGGCTCTTAACAATTTGACGTTCTTTTATGTACGAGTATGTCTGTCGCCTCTGGTTAATATTATTTCGTGTATTCCATCACTTAGAGCTTTGCAAACAAGTGAGCAAGGCAATGCAATTATGTGTGATTAGATATCCAAACATAATGTGATTCTACCAACGATAATGATTATCAAAAGATTTAAAATTTTGGGATTGAGATGTGCTACCGAATTGTCACGAAAACATGCAAGTTTTTTTTACTAACACGCTTTTAGGATTGTTTTTTCTTTTTTTTGGCGGGGCGAGAAATCATCCAATGACTTCACCCGCTCTGGGTGGAGCGGGAGGGCGTGTCAGACTCTTACTGACTAAAACCCACCCCTGTTCCTTCCCTGCCTGAGTGCTCAGGGGTGCGGTAACTCATTTCCAGAATTTATCCGCTACCCCTAGGCATGCAGGCACCGGCCACGATGGGCCCCGTCAGTGGTGACTGACAACATCTCTTTGAGGCGCGCGTAGAACACTACGCGCCGTCGACTCACGGGCCTGGTGCTGATCGGACGGCGAGCTACCCAGTGCTCGCCGTCCGCAGGCTACGGTGGCCGGAAATCGTCTCGCGACGTCCTACGCCCAGTACGCCCAGTACCTTTCCTGCGGTGGTAGCGGCCGGGGCCGTGAAGGCCACTCCGTTGAGCTTCCCTCACGCGTCCCGCCTCCGCCTTTACGAGCATTACTGCTTCGCAGAAGGTGGAGACTGCCTCCCATTCCCTCTCGCTCCGTACCATGGCCTGAACCAGGGCCGGGCGCGAGAGGTCGCCGCCACCTATCGCATCTACGAGGACACGGCGGTGCTCCACCCAAGCGGGGCAGACCTCCACCGCATGCTCCACCGTGACGATTTTAGTAGCTTGGTATGGATGTATGTAACGGAATCTTAAACGTGATTTTCACCCACTTCAAAACGTCGGATTGAATTGAAATTTCGCACACTTATCAAGGACCGATGACAATGCAAGGTTAGGTAAGTGACATCATTCTAAATTAAATATGGCGGACTCCCTAAGATGGCGGACTAGTTATTTTTTATGCATTTCCATAATATCGGTATGAAATAAAAAGGTTTGCTCTGAAGAATACGGAAACTAAAAAATAAAGCGTGTAACTATATAACCTATACAGGATGTAACGGAAAGGTGTGGTCATATTTTAAAAACCGGTTATTTCTATGGAAATGAATAACTTTCTCTATGAAAAAAATATAATTTGCCAAAAAAAAAATTGGAGCTTTTTTACAAAATAAATGATTGACTGACTTTCCATACAAAGTTATCATCAGCTGATCAATATTTGTATGGGCTGTTTGTATGGTTTGGGCTGAGCAGATGCAGTTCTCAATATGATCACACCTTTCTATTACACCCTGTAGAAAAGTTTTCTTTCTTTCTTTCATTTTGGACTTCTAAATATCATCAGTGCTGATAGAATGTCGCTTTTCATAGAGTTCATAAACGATTTTCAAAGAGAACAGAATAAGACTACTGAAAGTTTTTCGACGCAAGTGGCTACTGTATAGAAATATGCATCACCATAAAAAAAGAAATGGCCAACTTAAAATTCAACCTAAAGTAGTAAAAGAAAATGTTCAGCAATGTGACCACATACCTGAAGGAGTAACCGGAAGTAGGTTGCGCGGCACCGGAAGTGCTGAATGTACGCCGGCACATTGTTAATAAGGGGCGTCCCAGTTTCCGGTGGCTGGCAGATTAGTGATGTGAGTTTTCTAGTCTTTTTAAGGTTAAACATGAAATAAAATAAAAGATGGTTTGTAAAAAATACGGAGAACTGTAAAAAACTTGGTTTGTCATTACGTTATCCATGGTTTGAAAAATTCAAATTCAAAACTTTTAATTCAGACCAAGGGATCCATATAGTGTTAGTATAAACTTAGCCTATGTTAGTAAACTCAATAACTTTAAAATAAAATAGCTATATTAACAAAAAATAAGTAAAAAAGAAAAAAAATAATAATAATTATCTGACTCGGGAGGTGGATACAGCAGTCATTGTGCCGATAGTCGTGACAGCCAATGGTTTAATAGCCAAGAGCCTCGACGAACACCTAAGGAGTCTCTCGTTGGGCAGCTGGATCAAGGGCTTGATCCAGAAGGCAGTACTCCTGGACACGGCGCGCATAGTTAGGAGGTTCCTCTCTCAGGAGCCCTGACCACCGGTAGCTTGGACCCTATCCCGATACCGGTGGGATACTATTTTTTAAATGTTTTTATATTAATTTTTATATGATAATATTTAAAAATGTAAATGGTAAGTGTATAACAATGAAATAAATGGAATAACAATAATAAATGAGAAGAGAAAATAGATGTCGTTAAGCTTAGAGGAAAGTAACCAATAGTGAATAGCATCCTAATATGGGATTGTGAATTTTGAAATTGGAAACAATTAAGTCTATGAAAACGCTTGTAGAAACACACATGCATAGCTCATCATCATCATTTCAGCCAAAAGATAGGCCTGGACTAAGTGTCGCTACAACAACCGGTCCAGGCGTCTCACAACCATCGGATTCTAAAAACTTATACACTAAAATTGTTAGTAACTTCTATAATGTTGCTAATTATATGGATACAATAACAGTCTTATCTCTGACAGCAATATCTATTAGACAATCGATCATTGAAGCAGGTACTGATCGGAGATTCTGTCTATTTATGCACACCGTTTTATGTGCATAATGCACGCTTGTCTAAATACTAGTGAGCATAACGTGTATGATAAAATGCTCTGGACAGAAAATAATTATGAGATTATTTTAAAATTAGCTACTACCCGTGGCGCCGCCCGCGAAAAACTTGAAATTTTTCACACAAAATTCCTCCCCCTATTTCACCTTCATGGACGGATTTTCTTAAAATACTTTCTTAGCTGACGTCTCTTACTCATAATCTACCTCTGTGCCAAATTTCATCTTCGTAGATCCAGTAGTTTTTGAGATTTCGTGATAACGTATTTGAACCTTTTGAGGACTTACAAAATGAATATTCAATACATTTCTATTTCTGTGAACTACGAATGATACTTTTATCGACTACTACCAAAATTACACAACATTATATTATCAATACAATCATTACTTCACCACACGGGATATACCCAACACGCAACGCTTATTTCTTTCCATAATACATGTAAATCGTCGGTACAAACTCAATTGGTTAGTCGAGTATATCAATTCGCTTGAGCGCATTACGCCAACACTACCCCATTCATTCCAGGATTAAGGCGTAAAAGCTTTAGTTGAGAACATGACGTCACATGTGTCCTGACCTTTTTAGAACGTGCTTCTTTATTGTGTGGATTTTTATGGACGTGCGGTAGCTGAAAAATAATAGGTCAGTCGTACTGTGAATGTTAAGGGTGGCTACGATTTTTTGGTGAAGATTTTTACAAGGTTCATAGTAAAAGTGGCTAGCTGAGTGACAAATGAGTTTTTAGTGTAGGCCGAAAGACTATTTTAAATATGCAAATGTAAGTTAAATTACACCCCAGTAAGTTTACGAATAAAGATCTGGAACTACTTTTCCCATCTTAAAAACTTTCTTTACAAAAAGATAGAACCGACTTCCAAAA
Source organism: Polia nebulosa (assembly GCA_951329385.1). Lineage (NCBI taxonomy): Eukaryota > Metazoa > Arthropoda > Insecta > Lepidoptera > Noctuidae > Polia > Polia nebulosa. Next base: position 5,418,710 of record OX589596.1, read on the forward strand.
GAAAACAAAAAAAGTGCAAAATAACTTTAATTTCGGCAGTCGATGTTTCTGGTTTTGTTTCTTCGTTTTTTGACACCAACTTCGGAAATTAAAGTTATTTTGCACTTTTTTTGTTTTCTTTTGGAAGTCGGTTCTATTTTTTTGTAAAAAAGTTTTTATTTTTTACATTTTAGTTGTGATTCCCCATTAAATTGTGTTATGAATGTACATTTACGCAATAGCAGCAAACCTGGTTGATTTGCTGCCATTTTTTGAAGAGTTCCATTGTCTGTCTCCGAAACCCATTTCGAAAAAAAATATTTGCAAATAAATCTTTAGATGACGAATTTATGCCTGTATATAAAAAAAAATATATAGGTACATATAATATTATATAAACATCCGAATTGATAACCTCCTCCTTTTTGAAGTCGGTTAAAAAACCGGCCAAGTGCGTGTCGGGCTTCGCACATTTAAGTTCCGTACCAAATATATTTTTAACTATTTGTATGGCTTTGGGTCAACCAAATTTAAAAACTGCAGCTCCAACCACTGAGCTATAAAACCTGTGTGACAGACGACAGACGGACGGACAGACGGCCACGTGAGTGACAGCAATAGGGCTCCGTTTGGACCCTTCGGGTACGGAACCCTAAAAACTAACAGTTTAATCCTAACTAATATTTTAAATGCGAAAGTAAGTTTGTTTGTTTTATACCTAAACCTTTTTATCTTGAAATTTTGCAAATATATGTTTAGGTACGTTGTCAATTGTAGATCTTTGACAGTCGTTACGGGTCGTCAGAAGCCCGAAAGTCTGACAACCAGTCTTATCAAAGGGGTATCGTATTACCCAGTAACTGGGTTGTGGTGGTCAGATAGGCAATCGCTCCATGTAAATTACAGATTGATATAAGTACGTTGTCAGGAGTAAGGAAAACGACATGTGGTACCTTAAATCCAGAAAAACATGTTTTGTCATTAAAGAAACACCATTCCAGTGTAGATTACCTTCCTGGCCCTTTACGGGGCACCGGTGTGGGCGTGTTCAATGAGGCGGCGACCAGCTCACCGGTTGAACGCGTCCCAAAGGGCCATTCGGCTCATCCGAGGATACCACACGGTCTCCGGTGAGGCGGCGAGCCTCCTTGCTGGGCTGTCACCATGGGATCTGAAGGCCAGGGTCCTCGCGCTGCTCTGGGAGTGGCGCGAAGAGGCTAAACGCCGGGGCGAAACTCTGCTGCCGCGACACCACGCGGCTCGGCGGACGAAGTTCCGGCAGGATCTCATGGCGACATGGAGACAGCGGCTGTCGCAACCCAGCGCTGGGCACGCCACCATTGCGGCGGTAGTGCCCCTCTTTGAGGAGTGGCTGGAGAGGCGTCACGGCGTCCTCACCTTCCGCTTGACGCAGGTTCTCACCAGACACGGTTGTTTCGGGAGGTTCCTGCATCAAATCAGGCGGGAGGAAACGCCCGGGTGTTACCACCTTGCGGATCGCCCAGAGAACACGGCGGAGCATACGGTGCAGGTCTGCCCCGCTTGGGCGGAGCACCGCCGTATCCTCGTGGATGCGATAGGTGGCGGCGACCTCTCGCGCCCGGCCCTGGTTTAGGCCATGGTACGGAGCGAGAGGGAATGGGAAGCAATCTCCGCCTTCTGCGAAGCAGCACTGCTCACGAAGGCGGAGGCGGGACGCGTGAGGGAAGCTCAACGGAGTGCCCCTCACGGCCCCGGCCGCTACCACCGCAGGAAAGGTACTGGGTGTACTGGGCGTAGACGATCTCCGGCCACCGTAGACCCGGGCCTGCGGACGGCGAGCAGTGGGTAGCTCGCCGTCCGATCAGCACCAGGCCCGTGAGTCGACAGCGCGTAGTGTTCCACACGCGCCTCAAAGAGATTAGTGTGAGCCACCACTGCCGTGGCCCATCGTGGCCGGTGCCTGCATGCCCAGGGGTAGCGGATAAATTCTGAAAATGAGTTACCGCACCCCTGGGCACTCAGGCAGGGAAGGAAGTAAGAGAAGAAGAAGAAGGAAAAGGAAGAAGGTTTTAGTCAGTAAGAGTCTGACACGCCCTCCCGCTCCACCCAGAGCGGGAGAAGTCATTGGATGATTTCCCAGCCCACCAAAAAAAAAAAAGTGTAGATTACCTTCATTCTTACCCGATCGATATGATATTCTAACAAGCACCAGATTTAATATCAGATTTCGATGACCCGTCCGTCAATCCTCGTGCATTATAGCAATATTGCCATAGGATAGCTTGTTGAACCAACCAGGGCAAGGCCCATTTCATGCGCTAGATATTTACGTACACGGAAATTAATTAATGAAAATGTACGATACAAAACCCGTTTATTATCACTAGAGGCCCAACTTAATCAAGGCAAAGTCTAAAACTAGGGATAATAATTCTATTTCTGAAACTAGGGCAGAGCCATTAAAGTCTGGAATCAAAATCAAAACTTCTGAAAACGTTTATGGAATTCATAATTAAGAACGTAATTTATGTTAGGATTCTCCGCCCATGAACGGAGCGTGGACATTTGTTGATAACTGAAAATGATAGCCTAATTTATTAATGGGGCATTGTGAAATTATGGAAGATATATTATCTGTATCTACCTGAGCAATTGAAATTTTTATGGTGTTAAGGTGGAAGCGCCAGGGTACCCCGTGAAATTCAAGTTTTGTTACGTTTTTTACAATTTGCAGGTCAGTGTCAGGTTGTATGTTGGTCAAAATATGATTCGCGGCCGTAGCAAGTACGTATTTACAGAACTGTAATTATTAAAATCATCAACATCAGTCTCTGTTACTATTAATGCCGTATTCATGTAGTTTTTCATGAAATCATGGCATTTGGGCACAGTATCTTTGTTTCGCATCAGAAGAATTAGTGTAATGGTTGGGTTTCGAAGTTTGAATTCGAGGATTTTGTCACTATGAGGGGGGTCAAAAGGACTTGTCTCAAGCGCCCCCAAACAATTTTTGCTGCTGAAGCTGCGTCAAAATATCAAATAATTAAATCAATAACCAATAAGTGAAAAGGAACATAAATTTCAATTAATTGTTACGTTTTTTAAGTTGTGTCTGTAGAAATGCGTAAAATTAAACGTTAGGTTACCATATCGACTCTACAATATCCTCCCTACCCGCCTGCCCCTCTACCCCCAAATTCGGGCGACCGACTTCTGAACCTTACCCTTAGTGTAATTATTTAAGTTTCAGTTGTGAAAAAAAGAAATAAAGAAGTTAAAATTAAGAAATTAACAGGCACAACTTAGGGCCGATTTCACCAATTCTAAACGCCCAATTTTCGACATTTAAGCTCACTTAAACGCGTTTAGCCACTGTCATAAAGCTGAAGAGTGTGTTTGTTTGTTTTGTTGAACGCGATAATCTCAGGAATATGTTGTATAAGGTGAATGTTGAATAGTCCATTTATCGAGGAAGGCTATACATGACGCTACAACCAACAGGACATCAATGAAAAAGGTGGTAAAAACGGAAAAAAACCATTTGAAACGGGTAAACGGTTAAAGTTACGTCAAAATTATGTATAACGAAATTAAAAAAGTCTGCGACCGCGTATGTTAGATTAACTTTTAGGTTAACTCACTATAATCTTTTTTATGCTTTTTATTTTTTTTACGCTAAGCTTAGTTCAGTAAAACTTAGTTTATAGAGCGAATGGCCCTTAGTCAGGTGGGAGTACTCAATGAGCCATAATGTGTTTGTGGACCCACGTCATGCCCTATGCCCAGCAACAACTGCACTTTGAAAAGCAGCTTTACGAGGCAAATGTTAACGCTGTCGACGTGGCTGAATTTTTGTCAAAAGACATAATTTTAGAATCATCGATACGACTAAAGGAAGAAAAAAACTTTTAAACAAAAAATTCAACCGACGAAAAAGAACTAAAAAGCAAAAAATAAATAAACCTTTTAAGTCTTGAATATTGAGCTTATTACCTACATAAAATATCAAATTTTATTTAAACTAATTTTGAGTCGGTGCCAACAACAATCTGATTATAAAATATCTAAATTTTATATGTACGTAGAAATGAAGAAGGCTAGATGTAGATAATTAATCATTTTATTATGGCGCCAACTCAAAATTAATTTAAATAAAATTTGATATTTTACGAGTATGTAGGTAAATAAGCTCAATATTCAAGACTTAAAAGGTTTATTTATTTTTTGCTTTTTAGTTCTTTTTCGTCGGTTGAATTTTTTGTTTAAAAGTTTTTTATTTTATGATTTTTTGTGACTCGCATCATCTTTTAATACTCTGAGGCTATTTTCTAATCCTTCATCATTCCTTTTGGCACTGAGGTTTCCAGGATATTGACCAGTTGAGGTTACCTCCAATATTCTAAAGACGTCTTTTCTCAAAGCATATTAAGTGGTATCTGTCACTAAAACCAGTTTTTTTATATCTAACTTCTATTGTTTAGGAAAGGTATTGTTTCCATCATCAGCTGTTTCATGATGTGATGATTCCTAAATGCAAATACCTGATTACGTTATGATAAGTAAACAGAAACAATATTTGTGCCCAATTTTCGAGGTTTTCTGTCAATTTTGTCAGGATTCCATGATCAGATCCGGATGTCCTTGACATGGGACTATCCTTGAGGTACACCCTATCTAAGAAAAAAAGAGTCATCAAAATCGGTTCATAAACAACGGAGTGAGGGCCGAACATACGTACAGAAACGCTAAACGTGCCCACAATTTTCGAGGTTTACCGTCAATTTTATCAGGATTCCATGATCAGATCCTGATGTCCTTGACATGGGACCACCCTTGAGGTATACCCTATAAAAAAAAAGAATCATCAAAATCGGTTCATAAACAACGGAGTGAGGGCCGAACATACACTAAAAAAAAAAAAAAGAAAAATAAAATATATACGGTCGAATTGAGAACCTCCTCCTTTTTTTTCGTCGGTTAAAAAGAGATTAATCTCAGATTTGCCATGCAATGATTTACAGTCAGTCACCACAGAGTGACAGGCAAAATTCAGTAGTGATGGAGTTCAGGGAGCAACCAACGGGACCCTATTACTAAGCCTCCGCTGACCGTCCATCTGTCTGTCTGTCAGCGGGCTGTATCTCATAATCCGTAATAGGTAGACAGATAGTTGAAATTTTCACATAAATTATAATAAAAAATAAAATAAATTAAAACTATAGGGGGCGGGCCTACTAGAAACGTTTGGTTTTTTTTTTTTTTTTTTGGGGGTGGGAAATCATCTAATGACTCTTTCCGCTCTGGGGTGGAGCGGAAGGGCGTGTCAGACTCTTACTGACTAAAACCCACCCCTGTTCCTCCCTGCCCTACGCGCCCGGGGGCGAGGTAACTCTTTCGAATTTATCCTCCACCCCCGGGCAGACTAAAACCCACCCCTGTTCCTCCCTGCCCTACGAGAAACGTTTGGTAGTAACGGTTTTTTGCCTTTTTTTTCTCGATCTTAATAATGGAAACAAGTAGACGCATACAATCTTGTACGATGGTACGGAACAGTTCATGCGCGAGTCCATTGCCATCAAACTCTCTTTTAGATAACAGTATCTAAAAGAGAGTTTGATGGCTATAACGTACCGGGTACAGGCTAAGTACAGGAAATGTCCTAATGAACTAATTTTAATAAAAACGTTATTAAAGTTTAGAAGTTATATTGTATGCAGCCAAGCCAGGGCAAAGAATACGACTTGAGGAGGCAAGAGTTGTGGAAGCGCGCTAGCCGGACAGCGCGTGGTCTCTCGCTAACCAACCAAACTTTCTAGTATCCTCAAAAATAACCCGTTTCACCACTACATCAAATCTGGTTTTAATCAAAATTAGTTCAATCGCAAACAATTAGGTCCAAAAGGTTTGGCTAGATTTAAATCACAAGCCCCAAAATAATATTTTTAACAAGTTTTTTACTATGGTCAAAACAAAAAAAAGTGACAGATGCGTAAAAAACGCACACAGTATAAAAAAAGGTTTCACAGCCAAAGGTTGCGTTCGGAAATGCACTCGGACGGAACATATATTATTTTGTATTGTGATCAAATTATGCAGTAACATACTTTTAGCAACATAATTATTATGTTGAGTTTTTGTGAAAACTTGGGAATGAAATTACTCATACATGTGTTACCAGTAAAGAACATCGAATGTCATAGTGAATGACGGCGAGCAGTGGGTAGCTCGCCGTCCGATCAGCACCAGGCCCGTGAGTCGGCGGCGCGTAGTGTTCCACGCGCGCCTCAAAGAGATGTTGTCAGCCACCACTGATGGGGCCTTCGTGGCCGGTGCCTGCATGCCAAGATGTAGCAGATAAATTGTTAGCAGAGTTACCGCACCCATGAGCACTCAGGCAGGGAAGGAACAGGGATGGGTTTTAGTCACTAAGAGTCTGACACGCTCTCCACCTCCACCCAGAGCGGGAGATGTCATTGGATGAGACAAGTTGAAGTTCAGAATTTAGATATTTATCATTTTTATTTAGATCAAAGTACGCCGAGTTTTTGTGAAAACAAGTAGTTGGGAAAGAAATTACCTTAGGTACACAGATGTGTTATTGGTAAAAAACAAACCGAACAATTGCGTGTCGGACTTCATCAAATCAATCAAACAAAAAATCTGATTTTTCAATATATTTTATTGGTATTTGTTAGTAAAATATACGTAATAATAAATATTATCCAAATGTACCTCTGTACCCTCGATATTCTACATCATAAACTGACACAAACGTACAACTCGTCGAAACCACTCTATAAGTTCTCAAGCAATTCAAAGATTTTATTATTTATGGAGTCCAATCTTTTAAAGTAGGTAATGGTTTGCATTTCCCTGAGTTATGCAAAGGATCCAAATCAATCACATTACTATTGCATGCTTCGTTCGATCAATCCAAGTCGGGCAGGGCTTAACTTGTGGGTAGAACGTGAGTTTGATAAATCAACTTTAAAAGTGGCAATAAATAAATAAAATAAAATAAAACATCAAAAAATAGGGGTGCAATTTATCTATCCCAATCAAAAACACTATAATACAAGGTTTGTTTTTTTAAACGGAGTAACGACAATGTTTGTACTAGTATAAACTGTATTACAGACACCGGCGGCGCCTTCCTCTAAAAGCTAAGAGTTACAAGTCAATTGATACCATAATATTTATTTAAATGCTATAATTACAATAATACATCCATTAAATTACAATTTTATACATCCTACTTAAGTTAACTGAACTTAAAATAACATAGTTTAATTAAATAATAATAATCAATTAGTTACATTACAAAATAATCCAGTCTAATATAATTAAATGGCATAGGTTCAATAAATAAATAAATAAAATTAGTTTATTTCTAGTTACAATAGACTCATATGCAAACATTTACATAAAAGGGGTTCAGACAGGATAACTTGCACAGACAAAAAGAACACTCACAACATAACATTATGCCTGCTGCAGCATTGTTGGATACAGGGGCAGTCCAGTCTGTTGGCGATCATCGCTAAGACGGTGTTGGCGCTGCCCCGCACTCTGTGCACGAGAGACGCGCACCGCTTGCGCATCGTCGCGTGAAAACAATCGACGCGCGCCTCCGCGAACATGCTCGAGACGCTGCAGTGGCGGGGCAGCCCCAACATCGCCCTGAACGCGTTATTGAACTGGACTCGGAGGGCGCAAAACGTTGGACCTTCAAGTGAAGGTTGCGAGTTCACAACCCAACTGTTGCACTGAAGCTGAAGAGTTACTCCAGTGACAAATAACTAATTCCTTTCCTTGTATGATTTTCTGATAATACAAGCTTATATTAACTTGCAATGTTTTTATACGTACCTACCTATGTATGTTCGAGTGAAATCTTGCAAGCTAAATGAGAACAACTTCCTCTTTTCTTCATCATTCATTCTCCTGCCCTTATCCCAATTTATTAGGGGTCGGCGCAACATGTCTTTTTCTTCCATACTCCTCTATTAGTCGTCATCTCTGTAGTCACCCCTTTTTTACCCATATCATCTTTCATACAGTTCAACCATCGTTTTTTTGGCCTTCCTCTACTCTTACAGCCATCCACATCCATACACAAGACTTTCTTGTAGAATATAATAGAAATCATTTATTCGACACAGACACAACACAAACAAACAAAAGGAAAAGAGAAGTACACAAAGATACAATAGAATACAATAAAATTGTGCTGAGCGTGCCCATACCGAAAGGGTTACCATCTCAGCATTTACTAGGCGTCAGACACCTAGCGCTGGTTTTCAGTTGGCACCCCACAGTGATGCTCGGACAGGGGTAAACAAAATATATACATAATTAAATGTCGATGTTTATGTTCCGACTTAGGTAATATCACGACATTTTCTTCATTCCTCCGCATCACATGCCCATTCCACGACAACCGATTTCCACACAACTTTTCAGTCAGCGGTGCCACTTTTAGACTTCCTCTTATAATATACTCATTCCTAATTCTATCCATGCGCGTAATACTACACATCGCTCTTAGCATTCTTATCTCAGCCGCATGCAATTGCTTTCTCCACTTCTTTCTTCCAATTCACTCCTCCACCAAATTACTTCTTCTTTTCCTACTGAGTTATTTTTTTGCGTGGTGGTTCAGTTCCTATGACTATTTATTTTTATGATACATCCAGAATTAACTCCAGATAAAGGAACTATTCAATGCTCCACAGCACGGACACGAAATTTTGTGAACACATTTAATTGTGATAGACTGTGTAAAAGCTTGTTTAAAAAAATGTTTTTCCACTATTAACTTAGGTGCTGTGCACACCTGTAAGTGACAAATTAACTATAAATTTTAAGTTTAATTGTTGTACCCCAAAAATGCATTAGTGAATAAGCCGTTGGAGTGCAATAATTAAATAACAAAATAAACTTATTTTTTGACTTAAGAGATGTGGCACCTTATTTTTCGTATTGCTCATAGCAAACCCATGTAATGGAATGGAAGCTAAATAAATAGTCCGCATCCATCTTTGGGCATCCGCCATATGGGATTTAAAATGATGATCACTTAGCTAATCATGCATTGTTATTCAAAATAAACACGGATGCAAAATTTCAGTTCAATTGGAAACCGGAAAGTGGGTTTAATTTATCTTCTAAGACTTTTTTTAAAAGTTAATAAAATCGAGTTAAAAAAAACCGGATAAGTGCGTGCCAGACGTCGCACATTTAAGGTTCCGTACCATATGATCCCAATCATTATTTTGGTATTGGTTAGTATAATATACGTAATAACAAACATTATCACCAAAATTCAAGTTCATCGGTCAATGAGAAGTTAAAAGATTCTTTGGAACAAAATTTTGTGACAGACGACGGACAGACGGACACGTGAGTGACAGCAATAGGGCTCCGTTTGAACCCTTCGGGTACGGAACCCTTTAAAGCGTTAATCGTTTTATTCATCACTTGTAATCTTTTATTTTACCAAAGGGTTTTATCAAATGCTGTCCAAGTATGGTAAAAACTTCAGAAAATATCAATCTAACGTTCTTGGTTAGGTACCAAGAATGGGCCACAAAAGGGATGAATGAAAAGCAATTGCATGCAGCTGAGATAAGACTGCTAAGAGCGATGTATGGTGTCACGCGCATGGATAGAATTAGGAATGAGTATATAAGAGGAAGTCTGAAAGTGGCACCGCTGACTGAAAAGTTGTGTGGAAATCGGTTATCGTGGTATGGGCATGTGATGCGGAGGAATGAAGAAAATGTCGTGAGGAAAGTCTTGTGTATGGATGTCGATGGCTATAAGAGTATTGGAAGGCCAAAGAAACGATGGGTAGACTGTGTGAAAGAGGATATGGGTAAAAAGAGGGTGACTATAGAGATGACGACTACTAGAGAAGTATGGAAGAAAAAGACATTTTGCGCCAACCCCAAATAGGGCTCCGTTTGGACCTTTCCGGTAACGGAACCCTTTAAAGCGTTAATCGTTTTACCTCGTTTTACATCACTTGCAATCTTTTATTTTACCAAAGGGTTTTAACAAATGTTGTCCAAGTATGGTAAAAACTTCAGAAAATATCAATCCAACATTCTTGGTTAGGTACCGTACTGCTAGCCTACCACATCCAACCGAAGCAGCTGTTTCGGCCCAGAGCTTAATTTTAATAATATGTTATCTATGTACGTCCTCATCATTGCCACATTATTATCATAACGTCAAATCGCCGAAAAACACGATTTTATCAACCTAAAATAAATGATAAATGAACTAGAATAAATCCCTTACACGACAAAAAACGATTTGTCGATTCCCCAAACTATAACTGAAACCACAAACAAATCTGCCTAGAATTTTCCCAACTATCTTTTTTTTTTTTTGTGGTGTGGGAAATCATCCAATGACTTCTCCCGCTCTGGGTGGAGCGGGAGGGCGTGTCAGACTCTTACTGACTAAAACCCACTCCTGTTCCTTCCTGCCCTGAGTGCCCAGGGGTGAGGTAACTCTGTTTCGAATTTATCCTCAACCCCCGGGCAGGCATCGGCCTTAACGGGCCCCGTCCTTAATGCTGACAACTCTTTGAGGCGCGCGTGGAACACTACGCGCCGTCGACTCTTGGACCTGGTGCTGATCGGACGGAGGGCTACCCATTACTCGCCGTCCGCAGGCCCGGGTCTACGGTGGCCGGAGATCGTCTCGCGGCGCCGGAAGTCCCAGGCGTCTCATGAGGCAGCTGCTGCTGAGAGCGTGAGGGCGACTCCGTTGTTGATGCTCCCTCACGCGTCCCGCCTCCGCCTTCGCGAGCATTACTGCTTCGCAGAAGGAGGAGACGGCTTCCCATTCCCTCTCACTCCGTACCATGGCCTGAACCAGGGCAGCGCGCGAGAGGTCGCTGCCGCCTAACGCATCCACGAGGACACGGCAGTGCTCTGCCCAAGCGGGGCAAACCTCCACCGTATGCTCCACCGTGTCCTCTGGGCGATCCTCGCAGTGGAAACACCCGAGGGTCACCTCCCGCTTGATCCGAAACAGGAACCTCCCGAAACCGCCGTGTCCGGTGAGGACCTGCGTCAGGCGGAAGGTGAGGGTGTCGTGGGGCCTCTTCAGCCACTCCTCAAAGAGGGGCACTACCGCCGCAATGGTGGCGTGCCCAGCGCGGGGTTGCGACAATCGCTGTCTCCATGTCGCCATGAGATCTTGCCGGAGCTCTGTCCGCCGAGCCGCGAGTTGTCGCGGCAGCGGAGTTTCGGCCCGGCGTTTCGCCTCCTCGCGCTCCTCATAGAGGTTCGCGAGGTTCCCAACTATCTTGGGGTCGGCTTCTAATCTAACCAGATGCAGCTGAATACCAGTATTTTACATGGAGCGACTGCCTATCTGACCTCGACATTCCAGTTACTGGGTAATACGATACCCCTTGGTAAGACTGGTTGTCAGACTTTCAGGCTTCTAACGTCCCGTAGCAACTGTCAAAAATCCACGATTGACATCCGGGACCAACGGCTTAACGTGCTTTCTGAGGCACTGAGGAGTCACGGTATATAAAGATGGTCACCCATTCATGGAGCAACCCCGGCAAGCGTAACTTAACCTGATGGATCGAACCGTGCGGCTGTTATTACTTTAGCCACGAGCTCTACCATAACCAAAACACGTCTACAAAATAAAAATACCACCCACAATCAGCTGCATTTCAAGCTGAAAAACGTTTAAAATAAATCACAATAAGCAGTTTCGTGCAGATCGTTCGCGTAACGTACTCGTACCGTTTATGTTGGCGGAATAAACTAGGTTACAGAATTATTTATAGCTTGAGTGTTAGAAAGAATTTGCATGTAATGTGCATGGCTTTTGCGATCCTGAGAAATCGATGGATTGGTTTTTAGGGTTCCGAAAGTCCGAATGAAAAAATGGAACCCTTGTAGGATCACTCGTGTGTCTGTCTGTCTGTCCATCCGTCTGTCACAGCCAATTTGCTCCGGATCTGCTGGACCGATAGAGTACCCAAAGACGGACGTGTACCCTAAATAAATTAACTTGGAATATGGGGGTCACTTTTGAGGTGAAAATCGGAAAATTAAAAATCAAAGTTTTTCAAACTGTGACGTGTTACATATCAAATGAAAAGATACATTGTGATGGTCTCAAATATATTTTTTTCATAGTTTTAAAATATATATAATTTTGAAGCTATTAGCTTTTTGTATTAACTCAGACATAAGTAGTATGTCGAAGTCCTGTGTTATCAAAACCACATCGGTTAGTAATTATACTTAGGCCTACTAATGATCAGGTGGTGAGCCAAATTAACTTTAACACAATTTCTAACAAATTATTAATCATTTACAATCAGGACGCAGGAGGTTCTATGAATCTTTGTGAAAAATTCAATAAAAATGTGGGGGCCACAAGTAGTTGCAACTCACTGCCAGGTGATGACACCAAAGTCTTGGGGAAAACTTCGGATAATCATTTAAACTAATTTATAAGTCAACGGGGGGTACCAGTAATCGTATAGCAATCAAAAACAAGGTATATTCTTGCTCTAAATTAGAGCATTGTCAAAAAGGGGATCAGCAACCTGCCTTGATATTATTTCATCAAAATATTCGAGGTTTCTTTTCCAAATTTTAAAAAATTGAAATGTTTTTAGAAAAAACAATGTTTGATGTTATATGTTTTAGTGAACATTGGTTGAAGGACTACCAGATGATAATTAGTTATGAAAATTATAATGTGGGCAGTTGTTTTAACCGTAAATCAATTTTGCGTGAAGGGTCCTTAATCTTATTAACAAAATGTCAAAAATTTAAGCAACGTAATGACATAGTTAGCTTGTCAATTAAGCATTGCATTGAACTGTAATATGTTATAGTGTTATAGTGTGCGTGTACAGACCAACGAACCCTGAAATCTTTAGTTTATTTGAATCAAAAATGGAAGATATACTGGCGAGACTCGCAGACAGTAACAAATCCGTTATTATTTGTGGAGATTTCAATATCAATATTTTAGAAAATAATTCGAATAGCAGCAGATCTTTAAGCCTTTTAAGATCATTCAATTTATCTTATATTTTTACAGAACCAACAAGAGTTACTCTTACCTCTGCTACTTGTATTGATAATGTTTTCTGTAATTGTGACTATTTAGACGAAGCCATAGTAAATTATCTTCCTTCGGATCATAGTGGACAAACGGTAACTTTTGAATTTAAAGCTGATTTGAAGAAAGCTCAAATACAGTTTAGGCCAATTACAACTGGCAAGTTAACAAAACTCAATTGTACCTTAGAGAATAAGTTAAATGTCTTGAGCCATAACACTGACGATGTTAATAAATTTTATGAATTTTTTTTCCATGGTACTAAATGAATTCAACACAGCTTTTGAAAAGAAGTCCAAAAATATTTTCCCAAAGTTTATATTTAGTGACTGGGCGACTTAAGGTATTCGGATAAGTAAGGAAAGGCTATTCGAGCTTTATGGCCTTAAGCCGTTCATTAACACTGAAACTTTTAACAAATATGTAAACAAATATTCAAAACTTTTTAAAAAAACCTGCAAGGTAGCCAAAACCCCGTACATGAGCAACAAGATCAAATCGACAGGAAATAAAATAAAGACAGTTTGGAGAGTTATTAATAATGAAACTGGTTGGAATACAGTACCTTACACGGATTTTTTATTGGAGACTTCATAAGCTCTAACTTGGAAGTAGCTCAAGAGGTTGTGAATTTTTTCACCAGCATACCTCTTAAAACAACAGAAGCTTTAAATTAATCACCCATTGCCTCAGTTTCATTACTAAAAGCAAACGTTCCAGGCTGGCTGGTTGAATTCCAGTTCAAACATATTAACCCTGTGACAGTCATTAAGGCATTCCGGCAAATCAAAATCAAATTAACGGAAGACCTATGAGGAATGTCAATTAAAGTATCATCATCAATATCATTATCAGCCTTTTAATGTCCCCACGGCTGGGGCACAGGCCTTCTCTCTGTGAGAAAATTATCAATTATGTATTATGTGTGATTAAATTATGCACATCAATAATTGAGACCATAGCACCATACTTGGCTTTGATATTTAATTTGTGTGTGGATGAAGGGGTCTTTCCAGATATAATGAAATACAGTAAGGTTATACCACTTTTTAAATCCGGCGACAGTAAAGACATCAATAATTATAGACCTATTTCGGTGTTGGCGGTTTTCAGCTAGGTGTTTGAAAAAGCAATTCTCAATCAAATGCTCAACCATTTTAACACATATAAAATTTTACACAGTCAACAGTATGGTTTGACTAAAGGTTGTTGTACGACAGACGCTGGTGTCACTTTATTAAAACATATATTAACAACGTGGGAAGAGGCGTAAGATGCGTTAGGAATTTTTGTGACCTCTCAAAGGCATTTGACTGCGTTAACCACGAAAGCTTGCTCTTAAAACTAAAACATTACGGACTAGGTAAACTTGCACTCATTTTAGTGGAGTCTTAATTAAATGACAGACAGCAGCAAGTTCAAATAAATTGTGTCCAATCACGGGGTTTAAAAGTCCAAATAGGAGTACCACAAGGATCAATATTGGGTCCTTTCCTCTTTTCAGTATATATTAATGATCTTCCCCATCTATTAAAAAAACAACCTAAAATTGTATTGTTTGCTGACGATACGTCCTTAATTTTTAAGATTGACAGACGTTCCACAAATCTCGACGACGTAAATAAAGCCCTACATCAGGTCCAAAACTGGTTCACTGCAAATAATTTAGTATTAAATAGCAAAACAACTAAGTGCATAAGATTTACTTTACCGAATGTCAAAAGTAATAGTTGTGACATAGTATTGAACAAAGAGAAATTTGAACTCGTCGATAACACGGTTTTCCTGGGAATCACTCTCGACTCAAGGCTTCAATGGGGTCCTCATTTAACATCTCTTGCCGGACGGTTAAGTTCAGCAGCATATGCTGTCAGAAAAATTAGTCAATGTACTGATTTAGATACCGCAAGGCTGGTCTATTTTAGTTACTTTCATAGTATCATGTCTAACGGTATTTTGCTGTGGGGACTGGCGGCAGACATAGAGTCTATTTTTATTCTGCAGAAAAGAGCTGTCAGAGCCATATATTATTATAATCTTCGAAGCGCGATTCTCTTAGGGAGCTGTTTAAGGATATTAACATCATGACGGTACCCTGTCAATATATATACGAAAACATTATGTATGTTCGGAAAAATCTTCATCTAGTTACTAAGAAAAGTGACAGACATATTTATAATATTAGAAGTAGGAACAATTTAGATCAAACTAGGTTTTTTTTTTTTGGGGTGTGGGAAATCATCTTATGACTTCTTCCGCTCTAGGGTGGAGCGGAAGGGCGTGTCAGACTCTTACTGACTAAAACCCACCCCTGTTCCTCCCTGCCCTACATGCCCAGGGGCGAGGTAACTCTTTCGAATTTATCCTCAACCCCCGGGCAGGCATTGGCCGTGGCAGGCCCCGTCCTTTGCTGACAACTCTTTGAGGCGCGCGTGGAACACTACGCGCCGTCGACTCTCGGGCCTGGTGCTGATCGGACGGCGAGTTACCCACTACTCGCCGTCCGCAGGCCCGGGTCTACGGTGGAGATCAAACTAGGTTCAGGTTGGCTAAAGTACACAATTTTTTTATGGGGTGCTGTGTAAGATTTTATAACAAAATACCACTACACATTCTCCAACTAAATGAGATAAAATTTAAAAAATGCATAAAACGAACACTGTGTAGACAAGCATATTATAAATTGGAGGATTACCTATATCCTTGATAAAGAAGCTTGACTTAATGCCGGTCCTGCTCCACAGTCACAGCGGCTTTGGTCAACTACTTAGTTCTAGATATTTGGACGAGATGCTGTCCCTTTTATTTGTATAGACATGGTTTTTATATAATTTTATTTTTTATTTTTGTGGAGGTAATGTTTAATATTACTTTTTTTTTGGTGTTGTTTTACGGATATTTACACCACCACACCACAATGTATTTATTTATTTACTAGCTTCTGCCAGCGGCTTAGTCCGCATGATAAAAAGTAGCCTATGTATTAATCCAGGTTATAATCTATCTTTTTGCATAATTTCATTAAAATCCTTTCAGCTATTTTTGCGTGATTGAAACACAAACATTCAAACTAACAAAAACAAACTTTCCCATTTATAATATTAGTAGGATTTAAACTTCATGTACAATAATATAGTGGTACATAGGCGGACTTAATGCGCAAGGCATTCTCTATCAGTCAACGTTTATGTTATAGAGAAAAAAAAAAATACTACATTGCAATTACGAAAACTCAAAATACAATCATTACGACAAGGACCGAACTAAGTTTTAGGGGACTTATTCCAAATAGTCTTATTTAACCCAAATGATATAGAATAATAATTTATAATTATCTATACTAATATTATAAAGCTGAAGAGTTTGTTTGGTAGAACGCGCTAATCTCAGGAACTACTGGATCGACTTGAAAAAAATTTTTTTTTTTGAATTGTCCATTTATTGAGGAAGACTATAGGCTATATAACATCACGCTGCGAAAAATAGGAGCGGAGCATCAATGAAAAATGTGGCAAAACCGGGGAAAGAATATTCCTTTTGAGAGCTTCCGTTGCGTGCGCTGTGTAAACGGTTAAAGTTACGCAAAAATTGTGTATAACGGAATTGTTTCATTTTAAAAGTTCTAAAAAAAAAGCTGCGACAGCTTAATAATATATGTCTATCTTTGTAAGGTTAACTCAGGTAATCAAATTTGTTCTAAACTAATGCATTATTTGCGAAAGTGTTTTTATAAACATGGTATTAATCCTTATCCAAATAAATACGTTATTCATTATAAGTATTTAATTTTGAACAAAATTGCCCTTGACATTATTTGATTTCAATGAATATCTGAGGAGATATCATAGTTTTAATCAAATACCACGCGCACAATTCATGATGTGCAAAGCGGGCGATCATGCAACCGGCCGTCGCCAGTAGCTCTGCGAGGTACCATTTTGCACTGTATTATACTATTTACTGAGGAAGGTTACAGACTTTATAGCATCACGCTACGGCACAGTAACTATAAACGCGGGTTAAACCGCGGGCACAGCTAGTTTATTATAATTTTATATTTTTATCCCAAAGGTAAAGTACGGCCAACGAGAAGCGATACCAAATGTAAACAAAACTCATGTGAAAATGGGCGATAAAATGGCCGCCCGAATGTTGGCGAACCCGTCTTAACGTTGTCATGTTTTTGACGGGAGAACGAGACATTCCGACAAAGGCACAAGATGGAAAGAGATAAATATTAGATTGTCAACGTCACAGTTGTTCTTTAGGTTAATGACCTTTCGTATCGCTGCTAGTTGAATTTTATTCAAAAACACAGACAAAAACAAAAAAAAAACATACAAAAACAAACAAAACAAACAAAATCAAACAAAAACAAACAAAACAAACAAAAAAAAAATAAACAAACAATATTTTTGATGTGTATCTTTCTTCTCGCTTACCTGCAATCTACGGGAGTGATTTCGTGAAATGGGACGGAAGTGTGTAACAGGAAGCCGGGGAAGCGAGCCCTGTTTGATTTGATCAATGAGCGCGCGGGGTGGTAGAGTTGGCCGTTAGATGGTAGAGCGCGCGCACGATAAGTCGGCGCGGTCGACATCGGAACTAAACGTTTTAATTTTATTTCTCAGCATATAATGATAATGGTCGCTTATCACATCATACTTATGCGACTACTGTAAGGCTTATAAGGCTAGCTAAGGATAATATTTTTCAGGTTTTCTTTTATGAGATATCATCTGCATTGTAGAGTTGACCGAGCTGTATGTAGTTTTGCCTTAGTATTCCCTTTTATTTCGAAAGACCAACAATAAACAGTTTTCATATGTTTAGTATTAATGAACATTTTGCAACGCACCTTACTTGTTTTCAGACCGACATCGACACCACAATAAATTGAACGCACACCACAAAATTATTCCGACGTTATTTGGAAACCAAATTCGGAATGATTTCAGTTATTGTTTACCAAATAAAAGTACAAACTTCCAATTTAGTAGGAATAAAAAATGTAATAGGAATTTGCAGCCATATTTCAGTATAAAGACTATGGTACAATTTCTGAAGGCAAAACGTCACGTTTTCAATTTTCTTCGTGTCTTTGCTTCACCTAAAATTTTTCCTTTATTTGTGTGCCTCCAATTATTATTTTACGATCAACGGTTTTTGGTGAATGACATTTTTATGACACAATTCGGTGATAATGATATTGTATGATGTGAGGCATATCAGTAAGCTTTGATTTCCCGAAGGATTGAGCAGAGGTATATACATAACACCTACATTTTACTTTGATAAAGTCCAATATCCACATTGTAAGGAAACCAGCAAGTCCTAGAACCAAAACTTCGAAGACAGATGTGACATCAACCAACCCGCATTGGGCTCTCGTGGTGGATTACGGCCCACACTCTCTCTTATAGAGGAGGCATGAATCCCAGCAGTGGGGACATTAATAGCCGATTATGCTTATGATTATGCTTATGATTTTGCTTATGACTATGCTTATGATTATGCATATGATTATGCTTATGATTATGCTTATGATTATGCTTATGATTATGCTTATGATTATGCTTATGATTATGCTTATGATTATGATTATGCTTATGAATATGCTTATGATTATGCTTATGATTATGCTTCTGATTATGCTTATGACTATGCTATTGTTATAAATTAGGCACAAATCCAAACTCAAGGCTGCTATTGAGAAATTGCAGATGAAACCCAATAATACTTTCCCCGACCCGAAAGACGTACCCAGGACCTCATGCACTGGGCACGCCACAATTGCGGCGGTAAAGACCCTCTGTAAAAAATGGTTGGAGAGGCGCCTCGACGTCCTCACCTTCTGCCTGCCGCAGGTCCTTACCGGACACGGCTATTTCAGGTGGTTTCTGTTCAGGATAAAGCGGGAGGAAACGTCCGGGTGTCACCACTGTGTGGTGGGACCAGGAGACGCAAGGAGACTCCCGGCCTCCAAACCAGGATAAGGACCAGGCTAAGGATCAGGATAAGGACCAGGATAAGGACAATTATATGGACAAGGATAAGGACAAGGATAAGGACAAGGATAAAAACAAGGATAAGGACAAGGATAAGGACAAGGATAAGGACAAGGATAAGGACAAGGATAAGGACAAGGATAAGGACAAGGATAAGGACCAGGATAAGGACAAGTATAAGGACAAGGATAAGGACAAGGATAAGGACAAGGATAAGGACAAGGATAAGGACAAGGATAAAGACAAAGATAAGGACAAGGATAAGGACAAGGATAAGGACAAGGATAAGGACAAGGATAAAGACAAGGATAAGGACAAGGATAAGGACAAGGATAAGGACAAGGATAACGACAAGGATAAGGACAAGGATAAGGACAAGAATAAGGACAAGGATAAGGACAAGGATAAGGACAAGGATAAGGACAAGGATAGGACAAGGATAAGGACAAGGATAAGGACAAGGATAAGGACAAGGATAAGGACAAGGATAAGGACAAGGATAAGGACAAGGATAAGGACAATGATAAGGACAATGACAAGGACAAGGATAAGGACAAGGATAAGGACAAGGATAAGGACAAGGATAAGGACAAGGATAAGGACAAGGATAAGGACAAGGATAAGGACAAGGATAAGGACAAGGAAAAGGACAAGGATAAGGACAAGGATAAGGACAAGGATAAGGACAAGGATAAGGATAAGGACAAGGATAAGGACAAGGATAAGGACAAGGATAAGGACAAGGATAAGGACAAGGATAAGCACAAGGATAAGGACAAGGATAAGGACAAGGATAAGGACAAGGATAAGGACAAGGATAAGGACAAGGATAAGGACAAGGATAAGGACAAGGATAAGGACAAGGATAAGGACAAGGATAAGGACAAGGATAAGGACAAGGATAAGGACAAGGATAAGGACAAGGATAAGGACAAGGATAAGGACAAGGATAAGGACAAGGATAAGGACAAGGATAAGGACAAGGATAAGGACAAGGATAAGGACAAGGATAAGGACAAGGATAAGGACAAGGATAAGGACAAGGATAAGGACAAGGATAAGGACAAGGATAAGGACAAGGATAAGGACAAGGATAAGGACAAGGATAAGGACAAGGATAAGGACAAGGATAAGGACAAGGATAAGGACAAGGATAAGGACAAGGATAAGGACAAGGACAAGGATAAGGACAAGGATAAGGACAAGGATAAGGACAAGGATAAGGACAAGGATAAGGACAAGGATAAGGACAAGGATAAGGACAAGGATAAGGACAAGGATAAGGACAAGGATAAGGACAAGGATAAGGACAAGGATAAGGACAAGGATAAGGACAAGGATAAGGACAAGGATAAGGACAAGGATAAGGACAAGGATAAGGACAAGGATAAGGACAAGGATAAGGACAAGGATAAGGACAAGGATAAGGACAAGGATAAAAACAAGGATTAGGACAAGGATAAGGACAAGGATAAGGACAAGGATAAGGACCAGGATAAGGACAAGAATAAGGACAAGGATAAGTACAAGGATAAAGACAAGGATAAGGACAAGGATAAGAACAAGGATAAGTCGGCGTGTAACACCAATCGCGCCTCAAATAGATGTCAGCAGTACCTGACGGGATCCGTTCGGGTCAGTGCCTGTCTGGGGTCCCTGATAAATTCCAAAGACAGTTACCGCGGCCCTTGGCACAGGCAACTGAAGGAACAACGGTAGGTTTTAGTCAGTAAAAGTGTAATACGGCCTCTCGCTCCACCCATAGTGGGAGAAGTCATTAGACCATTACCCAACCTCTAAAGGTACCTATAGTACCCAGGACCCATGCAAAAAAAAAGACCCCATGCTCAGGGAAGTGCTTACAACCATAAGACCACCGGGGCAGTATTACAATACTGTCCCGTTACATACAGTTTATAAACTATTGCTATATAATTAAACTCATTTAATTAATAATACATACCTAATTAGGTACTTGTATATATTTACAAGTACCTATCGCTTATAAGCAGCCCTATAATGGGTCCTCTCTAGGACAGGGAATGGGCCACAAACCAGCGTGGTGGTGGGCTCAATGCGAGTTGGTGGATGTCACATACATGTCTTTTGGTTCTAAGACATGCATGACTATCATGAAAATTACTTCACTGTTTTGAGAGCAGTGGAGATGAAAAAAAAACCGGCCAAATGCAAGTCGGACTCGCGCATGAAGGGTTCCGTACTATCGTACAAGATCATACGCGTCTAATTATTGCTATTATTATGACCGAGCAAAGAATGCCAAAAAAAACACGTTTCTACTAAGGGAGCCCCTTTTATCTTTAACCGACTTTCGAAAAAGGAGGAGGTTCTATGTTCGACTTTATGTATGTTTTTTTTTATGTAGGTCTACGGATTTCTCTGTCAATTGTGGACCTTTTTTATCCGAAAGAATATACTCCCGAGGTGGTCCCATATAAATTTTATCGAAATTGCTTAAGCGCTTTTTGAGAAACTGAACAAAAACGAAAAATACATTTACATCGATGATGTTTTGGTGTACTCAAAATGTTTAAATTCCACGTTCCATGTTATTGGGGTTTTTAGTTGTGGGGTATAACAACTAAAAAGTGAAAAATAAAAAACTTTTTTACAAAAAAAACAACCGACTTTCAAAAAAAATACACTAAAAATAAAAAAATAACTTTAATTTCGGAAGTCGGTGTCAAATAACGAAGAATTAAATTAAAACACCGTTTTTTTTAAATTTAAAATTTGTTGTTAAAGTGGCAACAGAACATTTTGTGAAAATTTCAACTGTCTACCTATTACGAATCATGAGATACAGCCCGCTGACTGACACATGGACGTACAGAAGAACGGACAGCGGAGGCTTAGTAATAAGGTCCGTTGGTTACCCTTCGGGTACGAAATCGTAGTTAACAAAAAAAGAAAATACACTAAAAATTAAAAAATAACTTTATTTCAGAAGTCGGTGTTTGCATTTCATTTCTTTGTTTTTTGACACCGACTGCCGAAATTACAGTTATTTTTTTAATTTTTAGTGTATTTTCTTTTTTAGAAGTCGGTTGTTTTTTTTTGTAAAATGTTTTTTATTTTTCACTTTTTAGTTGTTATACCCCAGAAATAAAACTCCAATAAATTCAACGTGGAATTTAAACATACTCGTAATTGGAGAAAACCAAATCGTCATCGAGGTATACGTATTTTTTGTTTTTGTTCAGTTTTTCAAAAAGTGCTCAAGCAATTTCGATAAAATTTATATAAGACCACCTCGGGAGTATATTCTTTCGGATAAAAAAAGAATTTTAAAAATTGGTTTCCAACTGACGGAGTAATCGGTGGACATACATAAAAATAAAAAATACAGTCGAACATGGAACCTCCTCCTTTTTCGAAGTCAGTTAAAAAGTAAGGTACACTTGTAAGTAGAGACCGTGGCCACCACTGCTCATATCGCTCTAAATATATATTTCTATAAATTTACCAAAAAAAAGCCGTAGGGAATTACATTTCTGTTTTTCATTTCAATTAATTGTCACGATAGCTGAACTAATCATTAAAGAGTCACTCCAAGGTCAGAAAATCACTTTTTGTTTAGTCTTAAGATATCAATTAGGGACAAAGAATCGTTAAATATTTACTTTTGAACTTTAATTGGTTTTGTGCTTTAATTGGTGACGAAAAATACTAGGTGTTTACTAAAAATTTGATGTAGTTATTTTTTTCTAACTTTCACAGTAATTCTGAGATATTTCCTATCTCATAATATTTTTTTGCCTGGGGAAGTATATATTTGAAATTGTGAGGAAACCAAAAATTCGAAGATATGTGACATCCACCAACCCGCATTGGGCCCACGTAGTGAATTACGGCCCACACCCTTTCACTGAGAGGTCTGTGCCCCAGCAGTGGGGACATTAAAAGGCTGATGATGATTATGATAAATTATGTATTTGTACACTAATGTGATTTATTAAAATACTTCATAAGTTTATCTTAGACATTTGACACCAGTCAAAGGAAATATCGTGAGGAACTAGGACTAATCGTCAGAAATCGCCAACCCGCTTCTAGCATTTCAGCAAGCGTGGTAATAAATCATTGAGACTTTCCTGTTAGAAGATTGGAAAGTTATTGGCAAGTGTAACGTAGTGGCGTTACAATCTCAATTAAAAATAAACATAAGAAAAAAACCACAGAGACCAATAGCCATTATTACAGTTTTGGAAAACAATAATCAATATTAGTTTGCTGACAACACTATTGGCTTTGGATTCGTTGACATCTGTCAATGACGGCGTAGATATAAATAGCCGCCAAGGCAACGTGGATTCCTGTTTCTTTTTTATTCTTTATTAGCTTCCGCCCGCGGCTTCGCCCGCGTAAAAAGTGTAATTATAATAAGTCTGAGTGGTATTTCCAGAGAGTAGCACGTTAAATAAATCCTGTAGAAATCAAAATCAGAAGTTATTTAAATTAGGCCAGATTTTTTTGAACGTCAAAGTTCTACATAAAGACTGTGGGGAAGACATTTATTTACATTTATTTATTTATTTAGACATTTACCGTGTTAAATATAATAGTTTACCATATCCAAACTGTTTCATTTATTGGGTCCCGAACCTATCCTAAATTGGTGCTTAGCTTCTTGTCCGTGGCTCCGTCCGCGTAGACATTTATATTAAATTAACTTTTTCACGATTTTGGCACCCTGGTAGTTTACCTGTGGTTTGATCCGCGTGCAGGTCTGAAATTACTCTTCTTCATGATTCTGTTTCCTGGTAGTCTATACGCCTGGGAATGTATACCGCTCAGGATTCCAGCCCCGAAAATACTTATTCAAGATGTTACCTCTCATGATCTCAGCCTCGGAATACTTATTGTAAATCTGATCTCCTGGTAGTGCATGAATCTATACGGCTCGGAAATTTTACTTCTTTACGTTTCTGTTCTCCTGGTGATTTGTGAATCTTTCTCTACCTCTTACGTTTCCTGCCCCGGAATACTTTTTGTGTTTCTGGTCTCCTGGTAATTTGTAAGTCTCTACCTCTCCTAATACCAACCTCGTAATATGTTTTGTGATTCTGATTTCCTAATAGGTTTGTGAACTGGTAGATTGATTAAAAAAAAAAAAAATTTCTTTAAGCCTCAGAGTATAATTGTGATTCTGATCTCCTGGCAGGTTGTGAATCTATACCGCTCAGGATTCAAGCCCCGGAAACGCTTCTTCTTGATTCTGGGCTCCGTGTGGGGTGCGTGAAGCTATACAGCTGGTCGATTCTGTAAACAGCTCACCGTGAAAACTTAGGTGGAGTGAGCGTGAAGTGAGCTGTCATTCCACCTTGATTATATGGATTGATAGTCCACTTCACGTTCACTTCACCTAAGTTTTCATGGTAAGATTTTACAAAATAGCACTACAGATTAGGATTGTAGCCCTGGAAATACTTCTCATTTTTCTGGTCTCCTGGTAATTTGTAAATCTCCACCTCTCCTAATACCAGCCTCGGAATATGTTTCGTGATTCTGATCTCCTAGTAGTTTGCGAATCTTGTGTTTCTGGTCTCCTGGTAATTTGTAAATCTCTACCTTTCTTTGTACCAGCCTCGAAATATGATTTGTAATTCTGATATCCTGGTAGGTGGTGTATCTACACCGAAATGAAATCTGAAATTTCTCTTCTTCATGATTCTGTTTATTGGTTGTCTATACGCCTGGGAATGTATATCGCTCAGGATTCCATCCCCGAAAATACTTATTCAAGATGTTACCTCTCCTAATACCAACCTCAGAATATGTTTTGTGATTCTGATATCCTAGTAGGTTGTGAACTGGTAGTTTGAGAGTCTATACCGTTTATGATTTCAGCCCTGGAACACTCTTTGTATTTCTGGTCTCCTGGTATTTTGTGAATCTATACCGCTTAGGATTCCAGCCCCAAAAATACTGATTCATGACTCTGGTCTCCTGGTACAAGTAGCGGCACGAAACTTTAGCGCTGACCGTTATTGCGCAGAAGTAAAAATTAAGGTACCAGAGGGGGGCTAGCGGGATGAAGGGCGAGCGTGCGTAGCGCCGATTGGCTCTTCAGTCGCATTCTGTTACCCGCGCGCCACCCGCGCACCCACCCATGCGCAGCAATTATCGTTCAGCGCTAGACTTATGTGCCGCTACTTGTAATTTATGACCAAACTAGCTTCCGCCCGCGGCTTCGCCCGCGTAAAATGTGTAATTGTAATAAGTCTGAGTGGTATTTTCAGAGAGGAGCACGTTAAATAAATCCTGTAGAAATCAAAATCAAAAGTTATTTAAATTAGGCTGAAAGCCAGATTTTTTTGAATGTCAAAGTTCTACATAAAGACTGTAGGGGCCACACACTCGCTCAGTGTGTCGGGGTACCTATCTTGTTACTCTTACGTGTTAAATATAATAGTTTACCATATCGAAACTGTTTCAGTTATTGGGTCCCGAACATATCCTAAATTGGTGCTTAGCTTCTTGTCCGTGGCTCCGTCCGCGTAGACATTTGTATGAAATTAACTTTTTCACCACCTTTTACTTCCAATTTACCTTTGGCTTCATCCGCGTGCAGGTCTGAAATTTCTCTTCTTCATGATTCTGTTTTCCTGGTAGTTTAAGGATCTATACCGCTCAGGATTCCAGTCCCGAAAATACTTATTCAAGATGCTTTTTTTTTGACCTGTTTTGATCCCACCCTTTTTTTTGGGTTTTTTTTTGTGATTCTGATCTCCTGGTAGTGAGTGAATCTATGCCGCTCGGAAATTTTACTTCTTCACATTTCTGGTCTCCTGGTAATTTGTAAATCTCTACCTCTCCCAATACCAGCTTCGGAATATGTTTTGTACTTCTGATCTCCTGGTAGGTTATGAATCTATACCGCTCAGGATTCCAGCCCCCTCCCTGGTAGTTTGAGAATCTATTCCACTCAGGATTTTAGCCCCGGAACACTCTTTGTGTTTCTGGTATCCTAGTATTTTGTGAATCTATACCTCTCATGATTCCAACCCCAAAATCACTTCTTCATAATTCTGGTCTCCTGGTAATTTATGAATCTCTACCGCTCATAATCCCAGCCTTTTGGTAACATTTGTTATTCTTCTATGTCCAAGACATGTTTGTTGTGAATCTGTACTGCTCGGAAAACTTATTCATGATTCTGTTCTCCTGGTAATTTGTGAATCTGTACCTCTCATAATACCAGCCACAGAATATATTTTGTGATTCTGATCTCCTAATAGGTCGTAGGAATCTATACCGCTTAGGATTTAAGCCCCAAAAATACTTGTTCATGACTATGGTCTCCTGGTAGTTTTGGAATCTACACCTATCATGATTCCAGTTCCGGAACTACTTTTTCGTGAATCCTGATCTTTTCGTAGTTTTGTGAGTCTTTATCGCTCATAATTTCAGTCCTTGAAATACTTTTCATGTTTCTGGTCTCCTGGTAATTTGTGAATCTCTACATCTCATAATACCTGCCTCGGAATATACTTTGTGATTCTGATTTCCTGGTAGCTTGTGAATCTATACCGCTCAGGATTCAAGCCCCGGCAATACTTCTTCTTGATTCTGGTCTCCTGGTGGTTTGCGAAGCTATACCGCTAGAGTTGTAGCCCCGAAAATACCTCTTCATGATTCTGGTCCCCTGGTACTTTGCGAGACTTTACCGCTCATGATTCCAACCCCGGAAATACTTTTCATGTTTCTGGTCTCCTGGTACTTTGTGAGCGTAAACCGCTCGTTCAGCCTGACTTTGGATTTCTACCTCCACCTCAGCCTTCGCTAAGTCTTGTCATTTACCGGGATAAAAAGTATTAATCCAGGCTATGACCTACCTGTGTGCGAAATTTCATTCAAATCCCTTCAGCCGTTTTTGCGATACCTTCAGCCAAACATACAAACATACAAACATACAAACAAACAAACATACAAACATACAAACAAACAAACATACAAACTTTCGCATTTATAATATTAGTAGGATTAACTTTTTCACGATTTTGGCACCCTGGTAGAGTTTACCTGTGGTTGCATCCGCGTGCAGGTCTGAAATTTCTCTTCTTCATGATTCTGTTTATTGGTTGTCTATACGCCTGGTAATGTATACCGCTCAGGATTCCAGCCCCGAAAATACTTATTCAAGATGTTGTTACCTCTCCTAATACCAACCTCAGAATATGTTTTGTGATTCTGATATCCTAGTAGGTTGTGTACTGGTAGTTTGAGAATCTATACCGCTCAGGATTCAAAGCCCCGGAAACACTTCTTCTTCTTGATTCTGGGCTCCTGGTGGGGTGTGTGAAGCTATACAGCTTAGGATTGTAGCCCCGAAAATACGTATTCATGATTCTGGTCTCCTGGTACTTTGTGAGTCTTTACCGGTCATGATTTCAGCACTGGAAATACTTCTCATTTTTCTGGTCTCCTGGTAATTTGTAAATCTCTACCTCTCCTAATACCAGCTTCGGAATATGTTTTGTGATTCTGATCTCCTGGTAGTTTGTGAATCTACACCGTTTAGGATTATAGCCCCGGAAACACTTTTTCTTGATTCTTGTATCCTGGTGGTTTGTGAAGCTACAGCTTAGGATTGTATCCCCGAAAACACCTATTCATGATTCTGGTCTCCTGGTACTTTGTGAGTCTTTATCTCTCATGATTTCAGCCCTGGAAATAATTCTTATGTTTCTGGTGTCCTAGTACTTTTTGAGCGTGTGCGCTCGTTCAGCCTGACTTCGGATTTCTACTTCCACCTCAGCCTTCGCTAAGTCTTGTCATTTACCGGGATAAAAAGTAGCCTATGTGTTAATCCAGGTTATGGACCTACGTGTGTGCAAAATTTCATTGTAATCCCTTCAGCCGTTTTTGCGATACCTTCAGCCAAACATACAAACATACAAACAAACAAACATACAAACATACAAACATACAAACATACAAACATACAAACATACAAACTTTCCGCTTCCGCTTCCGCTTCCGCATCCGCATCCACATCCGCATCCGCATCCGCATCGGCATCGGCATCGGCATCGGCATCCGCATCGTCATCGGCATCGGCATCGGCATCGGCATCGGCATCGGCATCGGCATCCGCATCCGCATCCGCATCCGCATCCGCATCGCATCCGCATCCACATCCGCATCCGCATCCGCATACGCATCCGCATCCGCATCCGCATCCACATCCGCATCCGCATCCGCATACGCATCCGCATCCGCATCCGCATCCGCATCCGCATCCGCATCCGCATCCGCATCGGCATCCGCATCCGCATCCGCAATCGCATCGGCATCCGCATCTGCATCTGCATCCGCATCTGCATCCGCATCTGCATCGGCATTGGCATCCGCATCGCATCCGCATCCGCATCCTCATCGCATCCGCATCCGCATCCGCATCGCATCCGCATCCGCATCCGCATCCGCATCGGCATCCGCATCCGCATCCGCATCCGCATCCGCATCGGCATCCGCATCTGCATCCGCATCCGCATCCGCATCTGCATCGGCATTAGCATCCACATCGCATCCGCATCCGCATCCGCATCGCATCCGCATCCGCATCCGTATCCACATCCGCATCCGCATCCGCATCGCATCCGCATCCACATCCGCATCGCATCCGCATCCGCATCCGCATCTCATCCGCATCCGCATCCGCATCCGCATCCGCATCCGCATTCGCATCCGCATCGCATCCGCATCCGCATCCGCATCCGCATCCGCATCCGCATCCGCATCCGCATCCGCATCGCATCCGCATCCGCATCGCATCCGCATCCGCATCCCCGCATCCGCATCCGCATCGCATCCGCATCCGCATCCGCATCCGCATCCGCATCCACATCCGCATCGCATCCGCATCCGCATCCGCATCGCATCCGCATCCGCATCCGCATCCGCATCCGCATCGGCATCCGCATCCGCATCCGCATCCGCATCCGCATCGGCATCCGCATCTGCATCTGCATCCGCATCCGCATCTGCATCGGCATTGGCATCCGCATCGCATCCGCATCCACATCCGCATCGCATCCGCATCCGCATCCGCATCCGTATCCGCATCCGCATCCGCATCCGCATCGCATCCGCATCCGCATCCGCATCGCATCCGCATCCGCATCCGCATCGCATCCGCATCGCATCCGCATCCGCATCCGCATCCGCATCCGCATCCGCATCCGCATCGCATCCGCATCCGCATCGCATCCGCATCGCATCCGCATCCGCATCCGCATCGCATCCGCATCCGCATCCGCATCCGCATCCGCATCCGCATCGCATCCGCATCCGCATCTGCTTGTGCTTGAGCCTGTGCTTGTGCTTGTGCTTGTGCTTGTGCTTGTGCTTGTGCTTGTGCCTGTGCTTGTGCTTGTGCTTGTGCCTGTGCTTGTGCTTGTGCTTGTGCTTGTGCTTTCTAGTTCTAGTTCTAGTTCTCGTTCTAGTTCTCGTTCTAGTTCTTGTTCTATCTCTGTTTCTTATCTCTATGTTTGTTCTAGCTAGTCTTTAAGCCTCAGAATATATTTTGTGATTCTGATCTCCTGTAGGTTGTGAATCTATACCGCTCAGGATTCAAGCCCCGGAACAACTTCTTATTGATTCTGGGCTCCTGGTGAGGTGTGTGAAGCTATACAGCTTAGGATTGTAGCCCCGAAAATACGTATTCATGATTCTGGTCTCCTGGTACGTTGTGAGTCTTTACCGGTCATGATTTCAGCACTGGAAATACTTCTCATTTTTCTGGTCTCCTGGTAATTTGTAAATCTCTATCTCTCCTAATACCAGCCTCGGAATATGTTTTGTGATTCTGATCTCCTGGTAGTTTGCGACTCTTGTGTTTCTGGTCTCCCGGCAATTTGTAAATCTCTACCTCTCTTTACACCAGCCTCGAAATATGATTTGTAATTCTGATATCCTGGTAGGTTGTGAATCTACAACGCTCAGAATTATAGCCCCGGAAATACTTCTTCTTGATTCTGGTATCCTGGTGGTTTGTGAAGCTATACAGCTTAGGATTGTAGCCCCGAAAACACCTATTCATGATTCTGGTCTCCTGGTACTTTGTGAGTCTTTATGTCTCATGATTTCAGCCCTGGAAATACTTCTCATGTTTCTGGTGTCCTAGTACTTTTTGAGCGTGTGCGCTCGTGCAAGCCTGACTTTGGATTTCTACTTCCACCTCAGCCTTCGCTAAGTCTTGTCATTTACCGGGACAAAAAGTAGCCTATGTGTTAATCCAGGTTATGACCTACGTGTGTGCAAAATTTCATTGTAATCCCTTCAGCCGTTTTTGCGTTACCTTCAGCCAAACATACAAACATACAAACATACAAACAAACATACAAACTTTCGCATTTATAATAAATATTAGTAGGATTAACTTTTTCACCACCTTTTACTTCCAATTTACCTTTGGCTTCATCCGCGTGCAGGTCTGAAATTTCTCTTCTTCATGATTCTGTTTTCCTGGTAGTTTAAGGATCTATACCGCTCAGGATTCCAGTCCCGAAAATACTTATTCAAGATGCTTTTTTTTTTACCTCTTTTGATCCCACCCTTTTTTTTTGGTTTGTTTTTTGTGATTCTGATCTCCTGGTAGTGAGTGAAACTATACCGCTCGGAAATTTTACTTCTTCACATTTCTGGTCTCCTGGTAATTTGTAAATCTCTACCTCTCCCAATACCAGCTTCGGAATATGTTTTGTACTTCTGATCTCCTGGTAGGTTATGAATCTATACCGCTCAGGATTCCAGCCCCATCCCTGGAGTTTGAGAATCTATTCCACTTAGGGTTTCAGCCCCGGAACACTCTTTGTGTTTCTGGTATCCTAGTATTTTGTGAATCTATACCGCTTAAGATTCTAACCCCAAAAATACTGATTCACGACTCTGGTCTCCTGGTAATTTTAGAATCTATACCTCTCATGATTCCAACCCCAAAATCACTTCTTCATAATTCTGGTCTCCTGGTAATTTATGAATCTCTACCGCTCATAATCCCAGCCTTTTGGTAACATTTGTAATTCTTCTATGTCTTGGTTGTTCGTGAATCTGTACTGCTCGGAAAACTTATTCATGATTCTGTTCTCCTGGTAATTTGTGAATCTGTACCTCTCATAATACCAGCCACAGAATATATTTTGTGATTTTGATCTCCTAGTAGGTCGTAGGAATCTATACCGCTTAGGATTTAAGCCCCAAAAATACTGGTTCATGACTATGGTCTCCTGGTAGTTTTGGAATCTACACCTATCATGATTCCAGTTCTGGAACTACTTTTTCGTGAATCCTGATCTTTTCGTAGTTTTGTGAGTCTTTATCGCTCATAATTTCAGTCCTTGAAATACTTTTCATGTTTCTGGTCTCCTGGTAATTTGTGAATCTCTACATCTCATAATACCTGCCTCGGAATATACTTTGTGATTCTGATTTCCTGGTAGCTTGTGAATCTATACCGCTCAGGATTCAAGCCCCGGCAATACTTCTTCTTGATTCTGGTCTCCTGGTGGTTTGCGAAGCTATACCGCTAGGGTTGTAGCCCCAAAAATACCTCTTCATGATTCTGGTCCCCTGGTACTTTGCGAGACTACCGCTCATGATTCCAACCCCGGAAATACTTTTCATGTTTCTGGTCTCCTGGTACTTTGTGAGCGTAAACCGCTCGTTCAGCCTAACTTTGGATTTCTACTTCCACCTAAGCCTTCGCTAAGTCTTGTCATTTACCGGCATAAAAAGTAGCCTATGTGTTAATCCAGGCTATGACCCACCTGTGTGCGAAATTTCATTCAAATCCCTTCAGCCGTTTTTGCGATACCTTCAGCCAAACATACAAACATACAAACATACAAACAAACAAACATACAAACAAACAAACATGCAAACTTTCGCATTTATAATATTAGTAGGATAATTAAAAAAAAAAAAAAAACTTTAAGCCTCAGAATATATTTTGTGATTCTGATCTCCTGGTAGGTTGTGAATCTATACCGCTCAGGATTGAAGCCCCGGAAATACTTCTTCTTCTTGATTCTGGGCTCCTGGTGGGCTGTGTGAAGCTATACAGCTTAGGATTGTAGCCCCGAAAATACGTATTCATGATTCTGGTCTCCTGGTACTTTGTGAGTCTTTACCGGTCATGATTTCAGCACTGGAAATACTTCTCATTTTTCTGGTCTCCTGGTAATTTGTAAATCTCTACCTCTCCTAATACCAGCCTCGGAATATGTTTTGTGATTCTAATCTCCTGGTAGTTTGTGAATCTACACCGTTTAGGATTATAGCCCCGAAAACACTTCTTCTTGATTCTGGTATCCTAGTGGTTTGTGAAGCTATACAGCTTAGGATTGTATCCCCGAAAACACCTATTCATGATTCTGGTCTCCTGGTACTTTGTGAGTCTTTATCTCTCATGATTTCAGCCCTGGAAATAATTCTCATGTTTCTGGTGTCCTAGTACTTTTTGAGCGTGTGCGCTCGTTCAGCCTGACTTTGGATTTCTACTTCCACCTCAGCCTTCGCTAAGTCTTGTCATTTACCGGGATATAAAGTAGCCTATGTGTTAATCCAGGTTATGACCTACGTGTGTGCAAAATTTTATTGTAATCCCTTCAGCCATTTTTGCGATACCTTCAGCCAAACATACAAACATACAAACTTTCGCATTTATAATATTAGTAGGATTAACTTTTTCACAATTTTGGCATCCTGGTAGTTTACCTGTGGTTTCATCCGCGTGCAGGTCTGAAATTTCTCTTCTTCATGATTCTGTTTCCTGGTAGTCACGCCTATACGCCTGGAAATGTATACCGCTCAGGATTCCAGCCCCGAAAATACTTATTCAAGATGTTACCTCTCATGATCTCAGCCTCGGAATACTTATTGTGAATCTGATCTCCTGGTAGTGCGTGAATCTATACCGCTTGGAAATTTTACTTCTTTACGTTTCTGTTCTCCTGGTAATTTGTGAATCATTCTCTACCTCTTACGTTTCCTGCCCCGGAATGCTTTTTGTGTTTCTGGTCTCCTGGTAGTTTGTGAGTATTTATCGCTCATGATTTCAGTCCTCGAAATACTTCTCCTCATGTTTCTGGTCTCCTGGTAATTTGTAAGTCTCTACCTCAACCTCGGAATATGTTTTGTGATTCTGATCTTCTAGTAGGTTGTGAACTGGTAGTTTGATTTAAAAAATCAATTTAAAAAAAAAGACTTCTTTTAGCCTCAGAATATATTTTGTGATTTCGATCTCCTGGTAGGTTGTGAATCTATACCGCTCAGGATTCAAGCCCCGAAAACACTTCTTCTTGATTCTGGGCTCCTGGTGGGGTGTGTGAATCTATACAGCTTAGGATTGTAGCCCCGAAAATACGTATTCATGATTCTGGTCTCCTGGTACTTTGTGAGTCTTTACCGGTCATGATTTCAACCCTGGAAATACTTCTCATTTTTCTGGTCTCCTGGTAATTTGTAAATCTCTACCTCTCCTAATACCAGCCTCGGAATATGTTTTGTGATTCTGATGTCCTGGTACTTTGCGACTCTTGTGTTTCTGGTCTCCTCGTAATTTAAAGTACCTCTTCATGATTCTGGTCCCCAGGTACTTTGCGAGACTTTACCGCTCATGATTCCAGCCCCGGAAATACTTTTCATCTTTCTGGTCTCCTGGTACTTTGTGAGCGTAAACCGCTCGTTCAGCCTGACTTTGGATTTCTACTTCCACCTCAGCCTTCGCTAAGTCTTGTCATTTACCGGGATAAAAAGTAGCCTATGTGTTAATCCAGGCTATGACCTACCTGTGAGCAAAATTTCATTCAAATCCCTTCAGCCGTTTTTGCGATACCTTCAGCCAAACATACAAACATACAAACATACAAACATACAAACAAACAAACATACAAACTTTCGCATTTATAATATTAGTAGGATGTTACCTCTCATGATCTCAGCCTCGGAATACTTATTGTGAATCTGATCTCCTGGTAGTGCGTGAATCTATACCGCTTGGAAATTTTACTTCTTTACGTTTCTGTTCTCCTGGTAATTTGTGAATCATTCTCTACCTCTTACGTTTCCTGCCCCGGAATGCCTTTTTTGTTTCTGGTCTCCTGGTAGTTTGTGAGTCTTTATCGCTCATGATATCAGTCCTCGAAATACTTCTCCTCATGTTTCTGGTCTCCTGGTAATTTGTAAGTCTCTACCTCAACCTCGGAATATGTTTTGTGATTCTGATCTTCTAGTAGGTTGTGAACTGGTAGTTTGATTTAAAAAATCAATTTAAAAAAAAAGACTTCTTTTAGCCTCAGAATATATTTTGTGATTTCGATCTCCTGGTAGGTTGTGAATCTATACCGCTCAGGATTCAAGCGCCGAAAACACTTCTTCTTGATTCTGGGCTCCTGGTGGGGTGTGTGAATCTATACAGCTTAGGATTGTAGCCCCGAAAATACGTATTCATGATTCTGGTCTCCTGGTACTTTGTGAGTCTTTACCGGTCATGATTTCAACCCTGGAAATACTTCTCATTTTTCTGGTCTCCTGGTAATTTGTAAATCTCTACCTCTCCTAATACCAGCCTCGGAATATGTTTTGTGATTCTGATGTCCTGGTACTTTGCGACTCTTGTGTTTCTGGTCTCCTCGTAATTTAAAGTACCTCTTCATGATTCTGGTCCCCTGGTACTTTGCGAGACTTTACCGCTCATGATTCCAGCCCCGGAAATACTTTTCATCTTTCTGGTCTCCTGGTACTTTGTGAGCGTAAACCGCTCGTTCAGCCTTACTTTGGATTTCTACTTCCACCTCAGCCTTCGCTAAGTCTTGTCATTTACCGGGATAAAAAGTAGCCTATGTGTTAATCCAGGCTATGACCTACCTGTGAGCAAAATTTCATTCAAATCCCTTCAGCCGTTTTTGCGATACCTTCAGCC
Organism: Polia nebulosa; assembly: GCA_951329385.1. Lineage (NCBI taxonomy): Eukaryota > Metazoa > Arthropoda > Insecta > Lepidoptera > Noctuidae > Polia > Polia nebulosa. Next base: position 5,453,747 of record OX589596.1, read on the forward strand.
AAACATACAAACATACAAACATACAAACATACAAACATACAAACAAACAAACATACAAACTTTCGCATTTATAATATTAGTAGGATTTCGATCTCCTGGTAGGTTGTGAATCTATACCGCTCAGGATTCAAGCCCCGAAAACACTTCTTCTTGATTCTGGGCTCCTGGTGGGGTGTGTGAATCTATACAGCTTAGGATTGTAGCCCCGAAAATACGTATTCATGATTCTGGTCTCCTGGTACTTTGTGAGTCTTTACCGGTCATGATTTCAACCCTGGAAATACTTCTCATTTTTCTGGTCTCCTGGTAATTTGTAAATCTCTACCTCTCCTAATACCAGCCTCGGAATATGTTTTGTGATTCTCATGTCCTGGTACTTTGCGACTCTTGTGTTTCTGGTCTCCTCGTAATTTAAAGTACCTCTTCATGATTCTGGTCCCCTGGTACTTTGCGAGACTTTACCGCTCATGATTCCAGCCCCGGAAATACTTTTCATCTTTCTGGTCTCCTGGTACTTTGTGAGCGTAAACCGCTCGTTCAGCCTGACTTTGGATTTCTACTTCCACCTCAGCCTTCGCTAAGTCTTGTCATTTACCGGGATAAAAAGTAGCCTATGTGTTGATCTAGGCTATGACCTACCTGTGAGCAAAATTTCATTCAAATCTCTTTAGCCGTTTTTGCGATACCTTCAGCCAAACATACAAACATACAAACATACAAACATACAAACAAACAAACATACAAACTTTCGCATTTATAATATTAGTAGGATGTTACCTCTCATGATCTCAGCCTCGGAATACTTATTGTGAATCTGATCTCCTGGTAGTGCGTGAATCTATACCGCTTGGAAATTTTACTTCTTTACGTTTCTGTTCTCCTGGTAATTTGTGAATCATTCTCTACCTCTTACGTTTCCTGCCCCGGAATGCTTTTTGTGTTTCTGGTCTCCTGGTAGTTTGTGAGTCTTTATCGCTCATGATTTCAGTCCTCGAAATACTTCTCCTCATGTTTCTGGTCTCCTGGTAATTTGTAAGTCTCTACCTCAACCTCGGAATATGTTTTGTGATTCTGATCTTCTAGTAGGTTGTGAACTGGTAGTTTGATTTAAAAAATCAATTTAAAAAAAAAGACTTCTTTTAGCCTCAGAATATATTTTGTGATTTCGATCTCCTGGTAGGTTGTGAATCTATACCGCTCAGGATTCAAGCCCCGAAAACACTTCTTCTTGATTCTGGGCTCCTGGTGGGGTGTGTGAATCTATACAGCTTAGGATTGTAGCCCCGAAAATACGTTTTCATGATTCTGGTCTCCTGGTACTTTGTGAGTCTTTACCGGTCATGATTTCAACCCTGGAAATACTTCTTATTTTTCTGGTCTCCTGGTAATTTGTAAATCTCTACCTCTCCTAATACCAGCCTCGGAATATGTTTTGTGATTCTGATGTCCTGGTACTTTGCGACTCTTGTGTTTCTGGTCTCCTCGTAATTTAAAGTACCTCTTCATGATTCTGGTCCCCTGGTACTTTGCGAGACTTTACCGCTCATGATTCCAGCCCCGGAAATACTTTTCATCTTTCTGGTCTCCTGGTACTTTGTGAGCGTAAACCGCTCGTTCAGCCTGACTTTGGATTTCTACTTCCACCTCAGCCTTCGCTAAGTCTTGTCATTTACCGGGATAAAAAGTAGCCTATGTGTTAATCCAGGCTATGACCTACCTGTGAGCAAAATTTCATTCAAATCCCTTCAGCCGTTTTTGCGATACCTTCAGCCAAACATACAAACATACAAACATACAAACATGCAAACATACAAACAAACAAACATACAAACTTTCGCATTTATAATATTAGTAGGATGCGAAAGTTTGTATGTTTGTATGTTTGTTTGTTTGTTTGTATGTTTGTATGTTTGGCTGAAGGTATCGCAAAAACGGCTGAAGGGATTACAATGAAATTTTGCACACACGTAGGTCATAACCTGGATTAACACATAGGCTACTTTTTATCCCGGTAAATGACAAGACTTAGCGAAGGCTGAGGTGGAAGTAGAAATCCAAAGTCAGGCTGAACGAGCGCACACGCTCAAAAAGTACTAGGACACCAGAAACATGAGAATTATTTCCAGGGCTGAAATCATGAGAGATAAAGACTCACAAAGTACCAGGAGACTAGAATCATGAATAGGTGTTTTCGGGGATACAATCCTAAGCTGTATAGCTTCACAAACCACCAGGATACATAAAATCAAGAAGAAGTGTTTCCGGGGCTATAATCCTAAACGATGTAGATTCACAAACTACCAGGAGATCAGAATCACAAAACATATTCCGAAGCTGGTATTAGGAGAGGTAGAGATTTACAAATTACCAGGAGACCAGAAAAATGAGAAGTATTTCCAGTGCTGAAATCATGACCGGTAAAGACTCACAAAGTACCAGGAGACCAGAATCATGAATACGTATTTTCGGGGCTACAATCCTAAGCTGTATAGCTTCACACAGCCCACCAGGAGCCCAGAATCAAGAAGAAGAAGTATTTCCGGGGCTTCAATCCTGAGCGGTATAGATTCACAACCTACTAGGAGATCAGAATCACAAAATATATTCTGAGGCTTAAAGTTTTTTTTTTTTTTTTAATTATTTGGTTACTAGCTTCCGCCCGCGGCTTCGCCCGCGTAAAATGTGTAATTGTAATAAGTCTGAGTGGTATTTTCAGAGAGGAGCACGTTAAATAAATCCTGTAGAAATCAAAATACAAGTTATTTAAATTAGGCTGAAAGCCAGATTTTTTTGAATGTCAAAGTTCTACATAAAGACTGTAGGGGCCACACACTCGCTCAGTGTGTCGGGGTACCTATCTTGTTACTCTTACGTGTTAAATATAATAGTTTACCATATCGAAACTGTTTCAGTTATTGGGTCCCGAACATATCCTAAATTGGTGCTTAGCTTCTTGTCCGTGGCTCCGTCCACGTAGACATTTGTATGAAATTAACTTTTTCACCACCTTTTACTTCCAATTTACCTTTGGCTTCATCCGCGTGCAGGTCTGAAATTTCTCTTCTTCATGACTCTGTTTTCCTGGTAGTTTAAGGATCTATACCGCTCAGGATTCCAGTCCCGAAAATACTTATTCAAGATGCTTTTTTTTACCTCTTTTGATCCCACCCTTTTTTTTGGGTTTTTTTTTTGTGATTCTGATCTCCTGGTAGTGAGTGAAACTATACCGCTCGGAAATTTTACTTCTTCACATTTCTGGTCTCCTGGTAATTTGTAAATCTCTACCTCTCCCAATACCAGCTTCGGAATATGTTTTGTAGTTCTGATGTCCTGGTAGGTTATGAATCTATACCGCTCAGGATTCCAGCCCCCTCCCTGGTAGTTTGAGAATCTATTCCACTCAGGATTTTAGCCCCGGAACACTCTTTGTGTTTCTGGTATCCTAGTATTTTGTGAATCTATACCGCTTAAGATTCTAGCCCCAAAAATACTGATTCACGACTCTAGTCTCCTGGTAATTTTAGGATCTATAGGTACCTCTCATGATTCCAACCCCAAAATCACTTCTTCATAAGTCTGGTCTCCTGGTAATTTATGAATCTCCACCGCTCATAATCCCAGCCTTTTGGTAACATTTGTTATTCTTCTATGTCTTGGTTGTTCGTGAATCTGTACTGCTCGGAAAACTTATTCATGATTCTGTTCTCCTGGTAATTTGTGAATCTGTACCTCTCATAATACCAGCCACAGAATATATTTTGTGATTCTGATCTCCTAATAGGTCGTAGGAATCTATACCGCTTAGGATTTAAGCCCCAAAAATACTTGTTCATGACTATGGTCTCCTGGTAGTTTTGGAATCTACACCTATCATGATTCCAGTTCCGGAACTACTTTTTCGTGAATCCTGATCTTTTCGTATTTTTGTGATTCTTTATGGCTCATAATTTCAGTCCTTGAAATACTTTTCATGTTTCTGGTCTCCTGGTAATTTGTGAATCTCTACATCTCATAATACCTGCCTCGGAATATACTTTGTGATTCTGATTGCCTGGTAGCTTGTGAATCTATACCGCTCAGGATTCAAGCCCCGGCAATACTTCTTCTTGATTCTGGTCTCCTGGTGGTTTGCGAAGCTATACCGCTAGAGTTGTAGCCCCGAAAATACCTCTTCATGATTCTGGTCCCCTGGTACTTTGCGAGACTTTACCGCTCATGATTCCAACCCCGGAAATACTTTTCATGTTTCTGGTCTCCTGGTACTTTGTGAGCGTAAACCGCTCGTTCAGCCTGACTGGATTTCTACTTCCATCTCAGCCTTCGCTAAGTCTTGTCATTTACCGGGATAAAAAGTAGCCTATGTGTTAATCCAGGCTATGACCTACCTGTGTGCGAAATTTCATTCAAATCCCTTCAGCCGTTTTTGCGATACCTTCAGCCAAACATACAAACATACAAACATACAAACAAACAAACATACAAACAAACAAACATACAAACTTTCGCATTTATAATATTAGTAGGATTAGTAGGATAAATAGAAGGTAGAGATTCATAAATTACCAGGAGACCAGATTCATTAATAAGTACTTTTGGGGCTGGATTCCTAAGCGGTATAGATTCACAAAATACCAGGAGACCAGAAATACAAAGAGTGTTCCACGGCTGAAATCATAAACGGTATAGATTCTCAAACTACCAGTTCACAACCTACTAGGATATCAGAATCACAAAACATATTCTGAGGTTGGTATTAGGAGAGGTAACATCTTGAATATGTATTTTCGGGGCTGGAATCCTGAGCGGTATACATTCTCAGGCGTATAGACAACCAATAAACAGAATCATGAAGAAGAGAAATTTCAGACCTGCACGCGGATGCAACCACAGGTAAACTCTACCAGGGTGCCAAAATCGTGAAAAAGCTAATCCTACTAATATTATAAATGCGAAAGTTTGTATGTTTGTTATGTTTGTATGTTTGTATGTTTATATGTTTGGCTGAAGGTATCGCAAAAACGGCTGAAGGGATTACAATGAAATTTTGCACACACGTAGGTGAACCACCTACCTCACCTGGATTAACACACAGGCTACTTTTTATCCCGGTAAATGACAAGACTTAGCGAAGGCTGAGGTGGAAGTAGAAATCCAAAGTAAGGCTGAACGAGCGCACACGCTCAAAAAGTACTAGGACACCAGAAACATGAGAATTATTTCCAGCGCTGAAATCATGAGAGATAAAGACTAACAAAGTACAAGGAGACCAGAATCATGAATAGGTGTTTTCGGGGATACAATCCTAAGCTGTATAGCTTCACAAACCACCAGGATACCAGAATCAAGAAAAAGTGTTTCCGGGGCTATAATCCTAAACGGTGTAGATTCACAAACTACCAGGAGATCAGAATCACAAAACATATTCCGAAGCTGGTATTAGGAGAGGTAGAGATTTACAAATTACCAGGAGACCAGAAAAATGAGAAGTATTTCCAGTGCTGATATCATGACCGGTAAAGACTCACAAAGTACCAGGAGACCAGAATCATGAATACATATTTTCGGGGCTACAATCCTAAGCTGTATAGCTTCACACACCCCACCAGGAGCCCAGAATCAAGAAGAAGACGTGTTTCCGGGGCTTGAATCCTGAGCGGTATAGATTCTCAAACTACCAGTTCACAACCTACTAGGATATCAGAATCACAAAACATATTCTGAGGTTGGTATTAGGAGAGGTAACTTCTTGAATAAGTATTTTCGGGGCTGGAATCCTGGGCGGTATACATTCCCAGGCGTATAGACAACCAATAAACAGAATCATGAAGAAGAGAAATTTCAGACCTGCACGCGGATGCAACCACAGGTAAACTCTAGCAGGGTGCCAAAATCGTGAAAAAGTTAATTTAATATAAATGTCTAAGCGGACGGAGCCACGAGCAAGAAGCTAAGCACCAATTTAGGATATGTTCGGGACTCAATAAATGAAACAGTTTGGATATGGTATACTATTATATTTAACACGGTAAATGTCTACGCGGACGGAGCCACGGGCAAGAAGCTAAGCACCAATTTAGGATATGTTCGGGACCCAATAAATGAAACAGTTTCGATATGGTAAACTATTATATTTAATACGGTAAGAGTAACAAGATAGGTACCCCGACACACTGAGTGATGTGTGTGCCCCTACTGTCTTTATGTAGAACTTTGACGTTCAAAAAAATCTGGCTTTCAGCCTAATTTAAATTACTTTTGATTTTGATTTCTACAGGATTTATTTAAAGTGCTACTCTCTGGAAATACCACTTAGACTTATTATAATTACACTTTTTACGCGGGCGAAGCCGCGGGCGGAAGCTAGTATATAATAATAATATATAAAGTTAGAGATAAGGATTTTGAGACGACTCCTTTACATGTTAAGAAGGTAATTCCGCAACTTTCGCTTAAATGCATACTGACTTGTGGCCATCCTGATATTGAGGGGAAGCGCATTCCACAGAAGGATGGACTGTATATGAAAGGAAGAATGAATAAAATTAGAAGTATGAGAAGGACAAAGCAGTAAGAGATTGTTAGCAGAACGCAAATTCCTAGCGTGAGTAGAGCAAAGATACTGAAAGTGTGATATAAGATAAGAGGGAGGGGTGGGAGAGTTGAGGAGAGAGAAAAGTGTAGTCAGAGCGCGCAAACTTTTTCTCTGGCGAATGGGCATCCATTTGAGCTCAGCTCTAAAGCTTGACACATGGTCATATTTCCTCAAGTTGAAAATGAACCGGATGCAGTTATTGAGGAGCCTATCAAGCTTATCCAGCAAAGCCGCGTTCAGGTCAAAGTAGCACACGTCACCATAGTCGATTATAGGGAAAATTAAAGTTTGCACAAGCATAGTCTTCGTCTTTGCAGGCAAAAAGTTCCTCAGACGATACAGACATCGCAAAGTCCCGTTGACTCTTTGACAGACACTAGAAACCTGGCTTTGCCAGCCAAGCGTCGAGTCAAGATGCAAACCGAGATCTTTTACGCTAGGACTGATGGGGATGACAGCACCATTTAAAATAATAGGCGGAAGAGAGCTAATCGCCACTCTACCCATCATGCGTGAGCTTCCAATAACAATGGCCTGACATTTTGAGGGATTCACAGACACCCCAAATCTATCAGACCAATCATTGATTGCATCCAAATCTCGGTTTATATCCTCTATAGCGTCTGACAAACTTTCTACCCGCGCAGCTGTATACAGCTGAAGATCGTCGGCATATAGATGATACGAACACCGAAGACAGTGAGTTATAAAATTTATGAAGATTGAGAATAACAATGGAGAAAGAATACCGCCTTGCGGCACACCAGCTTCCAGGACACGCCAACTCGACGAATTCTCGTCTACGCGAACCGACTGCTGGCGCCCCCGAAGATAAGAAGAGAACCATTCCAGGGCCTCGGAGGAAACCATAAGATGTGAAAGGATGGATAGCAGAATATCATGACTGACAGCATTAAAGGCATTGGAGAAATCAATTAGCACCAAAACAGTAACCTTGGTATCCTCCATAGCTTCTCTAATGTCACCAGTCACTTTAAGGAGAGCTGAGGCAGTACTGTGACCAGGCCTGAATCCGGATTGGAAAGAGCTAACAAGATTATTCCGGTGAACAAATCCTGAAAACTGCTTGTGGACGCAGGCCTCAAGTACTTTGGATAGAAAAGGAAGAATAGAAATTGGTCGAAAATGGTTAGGTAGGGAAGGATTACTGATTTTAGGAAGCGGACGAACGTAAGCCATACGCCACAGGGATGGGAATTGGGCGGAATCAAGGGAAAAATTAATGATGTGGGTAATCGGCGGAAGAAGACAGTCAAGGATCAAGGTGATCATATAACGACTAATGTCGTCATAGCCCACAGCCTTCGATTTAATGGACAGGGTGATCTTTTTAGTTTCCTCCAAGGTTACCTGAGAAAAGTAGAACGGCTCTATGATAGGTCCTGGCAGGCCAGTAATGAAATTAACCGTCTGAGACATCATTTGGGAATCCAAATGACAGGTTGTTGTGAAATGACGGTTGATATCGTCCAGAAAGATTGTTTTAGGAAAATCCACATGACGTGGTCTACCGATACCTAGAGTTCCGAGGAATTTCCAGATATCAGTAGGAGAAGAGGAAGATATGTTATCGAGAATATGGCGGCGTTTAGCGTTGCGTATCATCTGATTACACCGATTTCTAGCAGCCTTGAAAAGGTCCCTATTTACAACACTGCGATCTTTTTTAAGACTACGGAAGGCCCGATCCCTGTGCCTCATCGCCATACGAACCCCCGTCGTCATCCAAGGTGCGGGCTGACGCTTCAGCTTAACCGTCGTGACAGGAGCGTGTTTGTCGTAGAGTGCAAGGATCGTCCGTTTAAAGATGCACAGTTTAACGTCAACAGATGTTGCCGCTGCAAGGTGGTCCCAATCAAGTTTTGACGCATCCTGACGTAGCTTCTCAGCATCCATGCGAGCAAAACAACGCATGTGCAGAACTTTAGGGGGAAGTTTAGGAGATTTTAGGACATAGGAGAGGAAAATGAGGTCATGATGGGAAAAGCCAGGGGCAGGGCACTGGCCGTGTGAGGAAACAAGGGAGGGAGTGGACGTGAGGATTATGTCGAGCCACGTGTCATCACTTAAGCTATTAAAGTGAGTAGGTTGCAGTGGAAGGACATGGAGACTAACGGACTCGATAATATGAAGGAGTTTACGGGAACGAGGGGATGGGTGAAAGAGATCTGTGTTGAAATCGCCCTTGATGACACAATGCGCATACTCTGACCCTACTGACTCCAGCGCCAACTCAAGATTGGGAAAGCAGTCAAGGGCAGGCGCACAGTAGACAACGCCAAATAAGGTCCTGACACCTTTGACGTAGACCTCCAAAAATAAATACTCGACGGAAGCATTATAATTTGAAGGAGATGAGGCAACAATTTTAAAAGGCAAATCACAACGAAGATAGATAGCGACACCCCCTCCTTCCTTTCCAGTTCTATCATTGCGGATAAGAACGAAGCCGGGAAGAGGGTAGGTGGTAGAGAGAAGATGAGGCTTGAGCCAAGTCTCAGAAACCAGGACGGCGTGTACATTGGCGTCGGAAAACGTATCGAAAAGATCACTATAATGAGCTGGCACACTCTGAGCATTAATGTGACAAACATTAAATAAGTGACCCCTTTGCTGACCAAAGCTCCGACGCACAAAGTCTCGAATCGACGATCAAGTCAAAACTTGCATCAGCAGATGAGTTGAAGGATTCATTAGCGGAATGAAAACAATCGTCATCAGAAATCATAATTCAATAAAAAAAATAGTAACAAAAAATAAATAAACTAAGGCTTACGATGCTACACCACTATCTTTGCACCACCCACCAGCAGCACCAGTATAATACAGAAATATGACTTTTTGTAAGAAAATTATATCACAAGCACAAACAATAATAAAAGCAATACAAGAATAAGTGAGCAAAAATAAAACGCAAATCACAACACAAACGTGGAAATTAGGAAGATGGAACGTCGATCTGACATGACATTTACAACATAATGACAGATATGACATAACAGACAGGTGACATTGACAATATTACATGACGAAACACGACTGTTTTATAACACAAACAAAATCACAACAAAATACTGATCAGTAAACACCAAAATTAAAACATATACAAGTGCAAATAAAACATTGTAAGTGGGTGCACGCGTATGACAAGAATTGCATAACAAATATGTGAACAATAACGCCCCTAGCACAAATAAACACTGAAATTGTGATCAAATTAAGTGAACCATAAATTATAAAGTAACAAACACTTAGACTTTACGCACTCCACTACTGCCTCCCGCTGACTCCCCAGCCTTCTTAGGATATTTAACCAATATAGGATTGAGTTCCTCTGCAGAAGTGATCCTGTGCCGTATTCCATCCGGGGTTCTGATGACTATAACCCCGTCCTGAGTCCAGCATGCCGGCATCCCAAAGTGGGAGCGCGCCCTGCCGAAGACTTCCTGCCTAGCCCTGGTCAGGAACTCCTTCACTGTGATAGAGGAGCCCTTCAATGCCGACTTCGCCTTCCAAACAGCTGTCTTATGGTCAACATTTGAAAATCTTACCAGTATAGGCCGGCTACGTGTGGGTCCTCTGCTGGATGCGCCCAGCCTATGACACACCTTGATGGATGATGCAGTGATGTCAGGCAGGGCCAATTTATTGTGAAGAACGTCCAACACCAGAGACCTGCAGTCCTCCTTGTCCGCTTCAGCGAATCCAGTAAAGATTAAAGCCTTCCGTCGAGTACGTGTCTCCAGTCCGTCAACCACTCTGGCGCACTCCGTGATCTGTTTCCGCAGAAGACCCAGCATACCGAAAATTAGTTCTCTGAAGGAACGGAACTCTTCCCGGATCTTTGCAACGGTGTCCTTAGCAGGTCCTGCACATTGGATCTGAGCCTCAAGCTCATCCATCTTCTTGAGGAAGCACTCTTCCAGGTTCTTCTGAGCTGATTGGATTTCATCCAGTGTAGACATTTCACCAAAATGTGTATGCTTTTAATGTGACTTAAAAAGTACTAGTGATAGCTGGCAGGTAGTGTAGATTTTAGAACTTTATTACATGGATTATTACACCAATGTAAGTGCAGCAGAAAATGATGATATTATAACTGTTATTGAACCCAAAATCATAAATAAATCACTTAATTTTATTTTTAATTGTAGCAGTTAAAAAAATACGCGTCTTATCTTTTTTACACCTACCGCCGAAAAACTACAACTACACTTTATTCCATCTGCTGGCGGTGGATTCACGTTTTCTGGTTCTGTCGAACACTTCTAAGACTTCATCCGTGATCCGCTCGCCAAGTTCTAGCAGTTGCAGTTTACATTGACAAATATTTGCCAACCTCAATAAATTACGTGAAATCTTCCCCATTAATTGGGCAAGTGTTTGAAACAGCATACAGGTAGCTTTGTGCATTTTGTGTTCCTATTTTTGTGTATAAATTCTTTCCAGAACATGTTTTTCCTATTTCTTTTCTTTGCATTGTGAAATCAAGGTTTATAACAATGGAAATGTCGTACTGTTGTAATCGCGCCTTCCGCATGGTTGACTTTGTGAGGCCTTTGCTATGCGCATCTTTACTTGTGTGTGCCCTGCTGCTGCGCTCAAATGTGCAGGTCATCGTGCTTTTTCACCTCACTTTTGTAAACTCCATCTGATTTCATCCATCTTTGCTCATACGGAGTCACAAATTCGAACCAGATCAAACCTGAACATGGTGGGGGAAGACTTGGAGCTCAGCGCTCCGAGCGCGCAACTGCATCGTCCTCCATCGCGGCCATCCTGCCGCAGTGCCTCGTGGCGTCACCACTAGACCACTTACCACGACGGCTCGCTCCACGCCGGGTGCTTATTTGCCCGCGTGGTTTTTGCTGGCCGTCTCCGAGCCGGCACGACCACCTGCCAGCCGATTCATCCTGGCTCCTGTCGACCCTACGAGCCCGCTAACACCTGCCGGCCAACACCTCCGGGGCGAACGCAACGTGGCTCCCCCAAGTCATCCGTCACAAGGCTGAGCCAGGGCAGTACCGTGCCATCTCCCAGGGAATACGAAATCTGTGACTATAACCCTTCCCACGCCCTTTCTCTATACAATATATTTTTTTATGTTGACCGAGGTACGTGTTGTCATTTTTCACTTCCCACGTAGCCTCCTTACGTCACACAAGTGCGTGGCTCCCCCGAGTCATCCGTCACAAGGCTGAGCCAGGGCAATACCGTGCCATCTCCCAGGGAATACGAAATCTGTGACTATAAACCTTCCCACGCCCTTTCTCTATACAATATATTTTTTTTATGTTGACCGAGGTACGTGTTGTCATTTTTCACTTCCCACATGGCCTCCTTACGTCACACAAGTGTAAGAAACTTTTGGTATTTTTATCTGGACTTTTTGGGGAAAAGACCAGTGAGTCTGAGATTTTCACCTCATCAAAACCTCCCCGGTGATTACCATCGGCACATGGAAGGGGAGACCTGTGACCTCTTAAAAAGACCATCCCTGAAACCCCCTGTACTACTCCTTTTAGGGCATATCCCTGAGGAGATTGTAAAGGGGTCTCTCCCTAAAACCCCATGTACTACTCCTTGTAGGGTACATCCCTGAGGAGCCTGTAAAGGGGTCTCTCCTGAGCCTCACTGTGCACGGCCGCACCTGATCACTGTCATCATCAGCCTTTTAGTGTCCCCACTGCTAGGGCACAGGCCTCATCTCTGTGAGAGGGAGTGGGCCGTAATCCACCACGCGGGCTCAATGCGGGTTTCTGGATGTCACATGTCTTTGAATATTTAGTTCTCGGACATGCCGGTTTCCTCACGATGTTTTTCTTCACCGTTTTGAGAGCAGTGGTGATGAAATACATAGTTAACACAAATTATAGCGCTGCCTGGGTTTGAACTCGGGTCCACCTTTTATAGCAGATTTTTTTATGTCATAATATTATTTTGCATAGCAGCGGATAGCATAAACATCATTTTGCAGAAAATCGTTTCGCAGACACTCATTTAGCATACATTCAAAACTCATAATTTTGTAAAGCAGAATCATCTTTAGGCATAAATTTCATCTCCATAATAATTATAAAGTAGAACCATAATATCACAGAAAGTTCACAGTTAGAATCGTCTTTTGGCATACATTTCCTATCTATAGTCATTAAAATGCAGAATTATCATATCTCAGAAAGTTTATAGTTAGAATCATCTTTTAGCATACATTTCATATCCATTATAATTACAAGACTCATCTATCACATTACCCGGGCCTGCGGACGGCGAGTAGTGGGTAACTCGCCGTCCGATCAGCACCAGGCCCGAGAGTCGACGGCGCGTAGTGTTCCACGCGCGCCTCAAAGAGTTGTCAGCCAAGGGAAGGGGCCTGCCACGGCCGATGCCTGCCTGGGGGTGGAGGATAAATTCGAAAGAGTTACCTCGCCCCCGCGCACTCGAGGCAGGGAGGAACAGGGGTGGGTTTTAGTCAGTAAGAGTCTGACACACCCTTCCGCTCCACCCTAGAGCGGAAGAAGTCATAGGATGATTTCCCACCCCCCAAAAAAAAAAAAAAAAAAATCTATCACATTAGAAAAATTTTGTATTTCTTACCATACTGACAAAATTGATTTAATTTACGTAAATTGTCTATGTATTTTGTTTAATTAATTATTTTTCTGCATGTACTGTTATCACTAAATAAAACAGTTGATTGTGAACATGTGGTTTTTAATTGTACAGGCAGTTAAAAACCACATGTTCAAAATCAAAATCAAAATCAAAAGTCATTTATTCAAACTAGGCTGAGAACCAGCATTTTTTAAACGTCAAAGTTCTACATAAAGACAGTCCCCCAAAAAACGCCCGCCCGTCACCACTTCCTAGTGTTTTAGCTGTGAAGAAGAAGTGGCCAACAAACTCCCCAGCAACACATCTGTCTGTTAAGTTTTAAGAACTTGAATCTATATAATTATATGCAACAATCAACATTTACATTATGTAACAACAACATTTACAATATGTAAAACAGAAAAATAAATATATGTTGTCTAAAATATAATCATAAAATTAAAAAATCCGCCACTCCAGCTAGCACACTTAATCATGCCATAAAAAACAAACTCAAGCATAAACACTAAACCAAATTAAAGAAGCCTCCATACATAAGTTCACAATCGAAGCATGCAAACAAGCATACACCATGCATGCAGTAAGCATGCAGCATGCAAATAAGCAAACAAGCATACACCATGCATGCAGCAATCAAGAAATATGCAAACAAGTATATACATGCGGCAAGCATGCAGCAGGCGTGCAGCAAGCATGCAGCAGGCAGGCAGCAAGCATGCAGCAGGCAGGCAGCAAGCATCCAGTAAGCATGCAGCAAACAGGCTGCAAGCAACCAGCATACATGCAGCAATCATGCAACATGCAGCAGGCATGGTTTCTGTCACGGCTCCGGCGCTGCGGGGCTCTGGCGGTCCCAAGCGAGCTTATCGTCGCAGATGGTTTTAACGATCACCACCGCAGCTTCGGCTTATTGGCCGGCTACGCCGGCCAGCCTTAGCCGCGGTGGCGAGCGTACCAAAACCACCTGCTCCTCAGCTCGCAGGCTGCCTTGCCCCTGCGCGCCTACGCGGGCTTAAATTACACTCTAGGGGTAGGGCAGACAAGACTACGTGGAGTCGGTTTTGCAGCGATTCGTTTCCGTAACTAACTTTTGTATCACAACATACTGACTTTTTAAGACAATATTCAAATTTAAATTTAAGGTTAAAAATGCTATTGTATAGAAATGGCAATATGCCTAGTAAAATTATTCTAAATGAAATTCTGCCATCTTCATAGTATGCCAAGTGAAATTGCGCCAAATGCTTGTAGCTCTAAATAAACGCTATGCTTAACAAAATTATGCGGAACTTTAACTTTGCCAAAGGTTGGTATGCCAAATAAAATTCTGCCATCTTAAAAGTATGCCATTGTAAATTCGGACATATACACATTCGGCCAGACAATAATTATATTTCGTTTAAAGAAGATTGTGCCAAGTGTGTTATGCCAAACAAATTTCGGAGCAACAAGATTCTGCCAGATAGAGGGAACCCTTTGAACTCATGACCTACAATTTGTAAGTCGCGGCCGTTACCACTGGACCACCACTGCTCACTATGCCATCATCTTTCCTAGAGTCACTCAGTGGGAGGAGAGAGCTTGCGAGCCCGGAGTCCCGCCTGCCGTAAAGGTATTAATTATTATGAACCATGAAATATATTGGTCTAAAAGTAAAAATGTGTTCGACAACTGCGATCCACTACCTACTTAGTGAAAGCTTTATAAAACCACGCTTCTTAGATATAATTTCCATTTCAAAACGTCAAGTAAAATTTTTACTGAAACAACCCACATATTGGGTTCAAAATGCCAGTTTCATCGCGTGACCGAATTGATTATTATCACACCGTAAGCACAGGCAAGTGGCAGACTACTTTTTGCTTTTTACTCTACACGACTTTAAATATTTTTTACCATCGGGGACCTTGTTTGTTGCTTTTTATGGTTTCATAGTCCTAACAAGGACAAGGAACCCTTATAGTTTCGGTCTGTCCGTTTGTCCGTCCTAGGCATAGCTAAGAGACTATTAGAAGGAACAACGGTGGGTTTTTGTCAGTAAAAGTGTGACACGGCCTCTCGCTCCACCCATAGTGGGAGAAGTCATTGGATCGTTACCCATGGGGTCTTTTTTTTGCGTGGGTCCTGACCCACGCAAAAAGAAGACCCCATGCTCAGGGAAGTGCTTACAACCATAAGACCAACGGGGCAGTATTACAATACTGCCCCGTTACATACAGTTTATAAACTATTGCTATACAATTAAACTCATTTAATTGATAATATATACCTAATTAGGTACTTGTATATATTTACAAGTACCTATCACTTATAATCAGCCCTATAATGTCTCCACTGCTGGGACTTAGGGCTCTTCTCTAGGACAGGGAATGGGCCGCAACGCCACACGGGCTCAGTGCGGGTTGGTGGATGTCACATGTGTTTTGGTTCTAGGACATGTATGACTATCATGAAAATTCCTTCACCGTTTTGAGCGCAATTTTTTAATTAAACATCACGTCTAAACGACTAGTTTTATTTCTTTGAAAAAAAATATGTTACTCTAAACAATTTCTGTCGTACTTTGATGTAAGAATATTTTCAATTATATTTTTATAACATAGTGTAAATAATTTGTAAAGATATGCCCAACGCTGGTAAAAAAATGAGAATCATGCAAAAACTATAAAGCGTATAATTATGAAACCGTCACCATTTTAAAGATCATTTAATAATTTATTATTTAGACTAAGTGTTTTAGATTAATACCTGTTGTTTTTAACCGACGAAAAAAAAAGGAGGAGGTTCTCAATTCGACCGTATATATGTTTTTTTTTTGTGTATGTCCAGCCCTCACTCCGTCATTTATGAACCGATCTTGATGATTTTTTTGTTAGATAGCTACCTCAAGGGTGGTCCCATGTCAAGGAAATCAGGATCTGATAGTGGAATTCTGATAAAATTGAGAGAAAACCTCGAAAATTGTGGGCACGTTTAGCGTTTCTGTTTACTTTTCATAACTTAATCAGGTATTTGCATTTAGGAATCATCACATCATGAAACTGAGCTGATGATGAAAACCATACCTTTCCTTAACAATAGAAGTTAGGTGTAAAAAACTAGTTTTAGTGACAGATACCACTTAATATACTTTGAAGAAACGACGTCTTTAGAATATTGGAGGTAGCCTCAACTGGTCAATATCCTGGGAACCTCATGGAAGGATGGTTACATCATCAGCTCAGTGCCTAGAAGAATGATGAAGATTTAGAAATTATTCTCAGAGTATTAAAAAATGATGCGAGTCACAAAAAATCAAAATTTTATATACACTAATTTTGAGTCGGCGCCAAATAATAAAATATAATACATCTAGCTTCTTCATTTCTACGTACATTTATAATTGAGATATTTAATAATCAGATTGTTCGATCGACTCAAAATTAGTTTATATAAAATTTAAAGAAAGTTTTGAGAAGATTTTAAGAAAAGTTTTTATGTGTAATAAATTAATAATGCATCCAATTTCGGACTGCGCTCTTTGATGGGCGAGTCCTATTACTGGGTGGACGTACGACACGTTACACCATTGGCAGTTAATAGCGCCTTAAACGTCGAAAACTGAGCGTTTAGAACTGGTGAAATTGGCCTTAAATCAAATTGCTGCAATTGGCTGAATATTTCTGCAACATTTTGCGTGCGCTAGTGGCATATCTACCTTTTTTATATATAATACCATTGGTTACTAACAGAATATACGAAAGAAAACCAAACAGCATTTCTTTTTTCTTTGAAACGAAAGTAAAAAAGCAAAACCATGTCAAAAACTATTCAAAACTAAGATTTCGGAGATCGTCCGGCCGACATTAATAATAAAAAGGTAGCCAAGGAAACTTCCCACCTAATCATACTTTTTCATCTCGGGGAAAAACTTTAGGGGTAAAATATGAACAAAAAATATAAAACAATGTTATGGAGCTACGGAGTGCGGGCTATGGCGAACTATTCCTTTGTAGGACGGTTCCGCTTTCCTGGCGAGGAAGGAATAGTTAAATAACGTATTTTAATATTCCTTAGTTCAGTTTTAATTATGTTACATTTTACTTTTATGTTTTTATGGAAGTAGCTTTATTAATGCAAAGTGATATCAAGTAGTTTAATTGAAAGAAAGAAACATTATTTATTCGTACCTTACACAAGAACATAATAACTAAAAAAAATAAAAATAAACTGTGCGAGGCAATAAAAGCTCATTACTCCTCCTCCTCATTATGCTGCGATATTTATTTGTTTTTTAATTTTATAGGTGTTTGTAGTTGCACTCCACCAAAACGGCTCGAACGGTTTTAATGTTTTTTTTTGTATGTTTGGTAGGTATGAAAATAGGTCGTGAAGTATTTTTCACCCCGCAATCCCCACCCCACATTTTTTAATCACGATTTTTATATGGCAGAACGACGTTTACAGGGTCAGATAGTTTATAAAAATGTACATCAGTCATAAAATTCAATTTTAAAACGTTTTCGTTTTCCCAAGTGGAAAGATAGCGTAAATTATATTATTTTCAAAGAGTACCTACTTCAGCAGTAAATTAAAATACTATTGATAAATGATAAATGATAAATGATGTTTATTCAGTAAATAGGTTACAAGGAACACTTTTACACGTCAATGTTTTTTTGTCAGTTTAAGCTAGATGAGGCCGGTGTTTCCTAGCTGACTACCCTGAGAAGAAACACCGAAACAAACTCAGAGGTCAAAGTCTCTTTTAGTGTTCAAATCCATACAATGTGGACTGGTTAGATCCTATGAGAACCATGTACGTTTATGTCTGGGATGAGCTTTATGAAGAAAGCAACACACGAATTCGAGTGGACCTGTCCAGACAGTGCAAGCATTTGTCAGTCATCGCGAAGCTCAACTCAGAACTCTGAGGTGCTCAACGAACCGACGAACAATACCAAAGTAAGGACATTTGAGTAGGCCGCAAAAAATACTCAAACTGCCAGACAATCATAAAATCTACATGAATATAACGACATACATAGTTCTCGCATTCACATTATTCTATATGAGGACCATGCAGCTTAGTGTCTGTAGTGGTCTTTTGAAGAAAGAACCAAACATATTTGAGTGGACCTGTCCAGTCAGTGCAAGCATTTGTCAATAGTCGAATAGCTCAACTTAAAAACCACTAAGGAGCTCAATGACATGACGAACAATACCAAAGAAAAGACATTTGGGTAGGCCGCAAAAGTACTCAAACTGTCAGACAACGTTGAAAATTACTGTAAAAAGGAGGAGAAAATAATAATAATAACCCACATAGTCCTCACATAATATTGAACACGTTTTTGATGTCAAATATCTTTCCTTTCGATTTCCTGCAATCTGTAGGAGTGATTTCGTGAAATGGGACGGAAGTGTGTAGCAGGAAGCCGGGGAGGCGCGTGCTATTTGATTTGACCGATGAGTTCACGCGTTGGTAGAGTTGGCCGGTTGAAATCGGAACTAAACGTTTTAATTTTATTTTTCAGGATAGAATGTTAATGTTGCTTGTAACCAAAGTGAGATGACGAATGTTACACATCATAAGCGACTACTGTAAAGGTGGTTTGACACCGGCGAGGCGAGGCATGGATGGGATGGGCGAGAATTGAAATCAGGCTTACCCTTTTACACCGAAAGATGTCTCGCGATGACCAGTGCGCCCTCGCGCCGGCTCGCGATATCACGCGCTGGCCATCGCTACTTCGCGCCAGCTCACGCTATCACGCACCGCCCGGTCAGCCGTGGCTCGCGTGCCTACTACGTTTTGTGGAGAAAGAGCCAGTAATGAGCGATCAACGTTCTGCGGTTCATCTTGTGCCATGTTTCGTCCTTACTTATTACATATGTTATTGGAGGAAGAAGCACTGGCAGCTGGAGAGCAGCGATGTCTCGCGATGGTTGGAGCGAGCCGTCGCGTGCCAGCGCAAGAAATCGCGAGATAGTGCTTGACGAAGAGAAACCTAGTGGGTCCTCGATGGCCGGTGCGAGATTTGTATATCCGTTTTACAAAGTAAATAAATACTCTATACATAGAGCAATAAAGTTCAATATTTTACTAACAAATATATCAATTCTCGCCCATCCCATCCATGCCTCGCCTATATAAAAAATACATGGCATCTGGTGTGGCGAGTTGCCGCCACTCTGCAAGTTGGGTGGGGTTGGTATCACGTCGCGTGTGTGTCTCGCTTTAATTTGTCAGACAGACGTGAGTGGCCGGCTTTACGAGCTATAGACAATTTAAAATGCAACAATCGACGTCACGTCAGTTTGACGTTAGTGTGTGTGTCTAACGCCGCGAGGCACAGCGCGCATCTCACCGCAGACTAATGTCTTAAAAATAATATCGTCCCCGCAAATACGCTAAAATCCCGAGTAAATCCCGTAAACGTTGGGGATCCTCCGGGAATAATAAATAACCCATATTCACCGCGTCCGTTAACTACTGAACAAGCATAATCAGGAGTGTTGGTGTGAAGAGAACGAGTGGCCACTCGACAATTCGACGTGCAACCATCGAGGACAGCCCGGAAAGTAAGGTACCACTTGTTTTACAAATTGTAAGTAGGGCCACATTCGCCGACTGCTGCCGACCACTCCTAACTTGAAGTTATACAGACAAATATAGGCAATTTTGGGCCAGCATTCCCTCCAAGTGCTTGGTCGTAACACTGTCCTTCATCCTGCAGAGAACCACGGCTATTTACACGCCTGGGCAACTCCATTCGATGGTCCTTCGAGCCGGATAGGCATCAGTAAAATTCAGTACAAATTAAGTACAAGTCATTACGGTAGGCACATAACTTTATTAGTGCCCCAAAATGGCGTCCCGCAAGCAAGAAGCTAAATTGGCTCAGCTTACCGCTAAAAAACAAATGATTTTCGAGCGAGTTAATCGCATATATAATGATTCCAGAAACATCTCGAACTATGATTCACGTTCAAATGAGACATTCTTAGCGCAGTCAGAAACAATTACTGAGCAATATAACAAATTTGAGGAGATAGTAGAACAAATGAATGAATTGCAATTCGAGATTGACCAAACCGCACCAGACTATTCGAGTCTATATTCTATTGAAGACTTATATTCTAATATTAAATATAAACGTAATCTCATACTTTCGAAAAACGAAACATCGGAACACAAAGTGGGTACTCGGATAAAATTACCGCCCATAGATTTGCCAACGTTTGATGGTAAAGCGGAAAATTGACCCATATTTTATGAAATGTTTCGAAGCAATGTTCATTTAAATACCGATCTGGTTGACTCGCAGCGTGTCCAGTACTTGATCAGTAAATTGACTCATGATGCCTTGAAGCTGACCGCGGGCATTGTTCCTACAGGTGATACATACAACGTTATGTGGAACAGTCTCGTAAAAAGGTATCAAGATAAGCGTAGTTTAGGGATTCATTATCTCAATAATATACTGGACATTAAACAATGCGCCGGAAATGCCGCGAGCCTCAATACTTTTGTGGAACGATATTCAGCGTCCGTCGCAGCCTTGAAGCAGTTAGACATTCCAGACTTACTGGATTTTGTTTTATTACACTGTGGTTTAAGAAAGGTTGACGCGCAAACTGTCTTACAGTTTGAATCACGTGTGAGTGAAAAAGAATTACCTTCCTATGCGGAGTTTATAACATTCATGCAAGAATATGTTAAGGTACTACAACGCTCATACGGTAATAATTTACAGACGGAACCGCGCGCTAAGTCTGGTTCAGCGAATCATCAAACAAAAAATAATACCGCTAAGTCATTCGTATCGCGTAATGAACCGGTTTCGAATGGCAAATGTACGTTGTGCGATAAGGATGACGTACGACATCAGCTGTTCTATTGCCCGCAGTTTAAAAATATTAGAACACCGCTTGCACGTTTTGAATTTATTAAAGCTAAACGTGGCTGTATAAACTGTTTAAGTCTATCCCATTCTTTGGTTAAATGTAGGTCACGTAACGTTTGTAAAATTTGTAAGAAGAACCACCATTCTCTCTTACATTTCCGAGAAAAACATGAGTCATTATCGCCCGAGCCGCAAGCGCCTACTAAGGATACATCTGTTTCGCTCACTACAGCTGTTAAAACTGGGTCAACCATTTTGCTAGCGACCGCGCAGTTATATGCATACTATAGCGACATCAGAGATAAGGAGGTGGTTCGGTGCTTACTAGATAACGGATCGCAAAATAATTTAATTACTGTGGACTGTTGTAAACGTTTGAACTTACCCATAATTAAATTACGCAATTCATTTTTACAAGGTGTTGGAATGTCATCGAAACCAATACACGGTTTTATTCATCTCAACATAGAATCTCGGTTTGATCCTCATACGAAGTTTTCGATACAAGCGTTAGTTGTTGATTGTATTACAGATAGACTTCCCGCGAAATTAATTAGATTACATAACAATGATAACATGTCATACTTAAGTAACTTGCAGCTCGCTGATCCGCTTTGGAACGTGCCGGGCACGGTAGATCTCGTGCTTGGAGCACAATTGTTCCCCTTTATTTACCTGGGAGACAGGGTCGAAACAGGTACCCGCGCACCCCCTGCTGTACTGACTAGCTTCGGTTATGTACTTATGGGTGATATTGATTGTTGTAGTAGTGATGTGACACACATTGCATCTTCGTTTACCGCGCAGGCCGACATTGAAGTCGAGTCAAATTTATATAAGTTTTTTGAGCTAGAGGAAATTCCACCCGCCGCCACCGCCGCGCCGCGCCGCGCCGCGCCGCGTTCCGTTATTGGTCCGCACGAATTAGAGTGTGAAAATAATTTTAATTCTTCAGTCTTATTTGAAGACGGCAGATACTTTGTCGATCTGCCTTTTGCGCGCTCACCCGGCGGGCTAGGTAGCTCGCACGGTTACGCCCCTGGGCGCTCACTTGCGCTTGAGCGTAAGTTTGCGTTGGTGACCCTACGCGAGAATAATAATAAAACTATCGCGGATTATATGACTCACTCGAGGTTGTCGCTCAATGACATTTTGCATGTCGGACCTAATTTGCAAGCAGACTTGTTTTTGTTATTGCTTGATTTTCGTACATTCCCTGTCGCGATGACAGCGGATATAAAACAAATGTTCTTACGTATCGGTGTAAGAGAGCACCACCGCAAATATTTACGAATCTTGTATCGTTTTAGCAAAGGTGAGCCTATTCGCACCTTTCATTTTAACCGCGTTCCCTTCGGACTAAAACCTAGTCCTTATTTAGCGATGCGCACATTGCGTAACTTGGCGTGTGAGCAAAGCGACCGCTTTCCTGAGGCTTCTAAATTGGTAGAAACTCAGTTTTACATGGACGACTATGTCTACTCTGTTTCGGACGAACAGACAGCTATGCGTCTATCCCGCGATTTAATTGATTTAATGAAGGTAGGTTCCTTTGACTTAGTCAAATGGGCTACCAATTCACCCGCTTTATTAGAGATTCTCCCAGAGTCTCACCGCTTACCAGTTAATTTTTCTGGCATGGATAATGATGTCCATAATTTCAAAATCCTTGGATTAACCTGGGAACCCGCTGATGATTATTTTTCTTTGACAACAATCGCCGTGGATGATAAATGCACGAAGCGCGCGATTCTATCGCTCGTTGCCCGCTTGTTCGACGTACTGGGCCTTGTAGGACCCGTTGTGCTGTACGCGAAGGTATTAATTAAGGAACTTTGGTTAGCTAAAGTAGGATGGGATGAGGTTCCACCGGAATCTATCACAAATCGGTTTGCCGCTTTTACGCGCGATTTTCCTTCACTCTCATCTCTAAAGGTTCCTCGCCACATTGGCGTCTTTAGAGAAGCTGTAGTGAACATCGTAGCCTTTTGCGACGCCAGCTTTACTGGTTATGGCTGTTGTATTTATTTACACATTATCAACCCTACTGGTGATATCACTGTCCGACTCTTATGTGCAAAGTCCAAAGTCTCCCCCGCAAAAATAACAACGCTAGCTCGATTAGAACTTGTCGCCGCTTTACTTCTATCTAAACTTGTTCGCGTAGTCAAGGAGAAACTTTCCGCTCGTGTACCTATTACAGGTGTCCACGCTTTCTCGGACTCCACCATAGCTCTCTCGTGGATCCACTCATCTCCCCATAGATGGTCTATTTTTGTCAGCAACCGCATTGCTCAAATACAGGAAAACTTACCTGCCGCTTGTTTCCGTCACGTGTCCGGGAAAGAGAATCCTTGCGATTGTCTGTCTCGCGGCATGCTGCCGTCGGATTTAATAAGACACTCGTTGTGGTGGAACGGCCCCACATGGCTCCATCAGCCCATGAGCGAGTGGCCTTTAAAGTTCGCTCCTGCTCAATGTGAAACATTGCCGGAGTTTAAATCAAAGGTTTTTCTTGTAGAAACTTCGAATACTGAACCGCGTATTTTAGATACTATAGCTGACCGTGTTTGCTCATGGAATAAATTGTTACGTGTATTTATGTACATTCTTAAATTTACAAACAGACTACATAGTCATAGTTCTGTTGAAAACATTCAAACCGCCGAAAATTTCATTGTTCGATTAGTTCAAAGTTTACATTTTGCGAGCGATTTAAATTTAATTAAAGCAGGTGAACTTCCAGCTAAGAAGTTGCGCTGTTTATCTGTCTTCATTGATAGCTTCGGAATCTTACGTATTGGGGGCAGATTGTCTAAATCTGACTTACCGTATGAAGCCAAGCATCCCGCGCTTTTACCTAAACGCGACCGCGTAGTCGATCTAATTATCGATCACTATCACAATACGTACTGCCATACGGGCCCAGGGTTATTGATGTCCATTATAAGGCAGTGGTTTTGGATATTGGATGGCCGAACGGTTATACGTTCTCGTTGTCGGAAATGTAATACTTGTTTCCGTCTAAATCCTAAGCATTCAGTACCCAAAATGGCTGAACTTCCTGGATACCGCGTCCGTGATGCTAAAGCCTTTGTACACACCGGTGTAGATTTCGCCGGGCCGCTTGCTTATATACCTATTCGACGTAGAGGTCAACGTTCGCAGAAACTTTACTTATGTTTGTTCGTATGCATGGTGACTAAAGCCATACATATCGAGCTTGTTTCGGATCTCACATCTGAGGCTTTCCTATCCGCATTTAACAGATTCATTTCTCGCCGCGGTCCGGTGTCTGTTATGTACTCAGACAATGGTACCAATTTTGTTGGCGCTAAGGCGCAATTGGATGATATTTATTCTTTTTTATTAAATTCAACTGTTCAAACGGATATTAAAAATGAGCTTCTTAAATCACGCATCGAGTGGACAAGAATACCGCCGCGAGCTCCACACTTCGGAGGTATTTGGGAGTCGAATATTAAGAGTGTTAAAACTCACTTGTTTAGAGTCGTAGGTAAACAACTTCTCACTTACGAGGAACTCTCGACCGTATTGGTGCAAATTGAGTGCCTTTTGAACTCTCGACCACTTAGTGTCATTTCGTCAGACCCACATCCGGAGGTACTCACGCCCGCGCATTTTTTAATGTCCAGTCCACTCACGTATTTGCCTTCTTCTGAATTGGCAGAAGAAAACATAAACCTAAACAACCGCAAAAGGCTCTTGGATCAACTTGTGTTATCCTACTGGAATAAATGGCGAATTGAGTACTTGCACACGCTGCAAGTTCGCCAGAAGTGGTGCACTCCCGATCGCCCTATAGAGATAGGTACTGTCGTTCTCTTGGGTCAAGATAACGTACCTCCATTGACTTGGCCATTAGGTATCATAGAGGAAGTTTTTCCGGGATCGGATGGTGTAATTCGAGTCGCTTCAATAAAAACCGCGTCAGGCACGTATAAACGTCCTGTCACTAAGTTGTATCCTTTGCCAACTCAATAGATTATTATTACTACATAATTTAGTTTAATTTAGTTTAGGGTTCATTTTATACGTTCCAATGGTACGCCATTACATAGTTGTAATTTAGTTTATTCGACTTACCATAGTCAAGTCGAACCGCAATTCATTCTTAGGACACTGATAATTATTTTTCCCGAGCATTATATCAATGCGATGGTGTTTCGGACTGCTGCTTGGATTTCCCTCAAAGCTCTTCAACAAGTTAATGCTTACATATCATCACCGCTTCTTGAACCTCACTCGCTCCGCATAGATTAGCAGCTTTTGAAAGCTCCTGGACCTTTCAAGGCGGGGAGCATGGTGTGGCGAGTTGCCGCCACTCTGCAAGTTGGGTGGGGTTGGTATCACGTCGCGTGTGTGTCTCGCTTTAATTTGTCAGACAGACGTGAGTGGCCGGCTTTACGAGCTATAGACAATTTAAAATGCAACAATCGACGTCACGTCAGTTTGACGTTAGTGTGTGTGTCTAACGCCGCGAGGCACAGCGCGCATCTCACCGCAGACTAATGTCTTAGAAATAATATCGTCCCCGCAAATACGCTAAAATCCCGAGTAAATCCCGTAAACGTTGGGGATCCTCCGGGAATAATAAATAACCCATATTCACCGCGTCCGTTAACTACTGAACAAGCATAATCAGGAGTGTTGGTGTGAAGAGAACGAGTGGCCACTCGACAATTCGACGTGCAACCATCGAGGACAGCCCGGAAAGTAAGGTACCACTTGTTTTACAAATTGTAAGTAGGGCCACATTCGCCGACTGCTGCCGACCACTCCTAACTTGAAGTTATACAGACAAATATAGGCAATTTTGGGCCAGCATTCCCTCCAAGTGCTTGGTCGTAACACTGTCCTTCATCCTGCAGAGAACCACGGCTATTTACACGCCTGGGCAACTCCAAAACAGAAAATACAAAGCCAGAACAGAAAATACAAAAAAAAAACAAGAGATAAACCACTACCTACATTGACTTTTAGGATAACACTATCTGATAATATATTATTATGTACCAACAACGTTGACACCGCAATCTTTTGGTAAGAAAAACACCAAAAGAAAAACGATAGTCATGACTTTTATCCGTAGTAGATTGTTAGTGTGACATGTCACCCTCCCACAATGTCACCCTCCCACAGCGTCACCCTCCCGCAAGTCTCCTACATGCTGACTTTTGTCTCCAAGTAATAAGTGTCACAATTTCTTGACGTTGACACAAGATAAAAACATTCTTTAGCACTTCTTACTAAGTTACACAGACATTAGATCTGTAATTTTGTTTGGAATTTTCTTGATCGAGATAAAACATTAAATTAAGTTTCTTTGCTGATATTTTTATTCACAGACAATGATACTCAAAATTCATACACTGTCACAACAGCATTACGAATAGACTTTGAGTTACTAAGCTATTAATATCTTTGTTTAATAAATAAGGTACCTACATTACTGTTGCTGCCACAATTCAAATTGACCAAATAAAACATTTTTTACAAAAAAAAAAAAAAAAAATAGAACCAGCTTTTAAACAAAAACGAAAAAGTGCAAAATAACATTAACTTCGGAAGTCGGTGTTTCTGGTTTTGTTTCTTCGTTTTTTGACACCGACTTCCGAAATTAAAGTCATTTTGCACTTTTTTTGTTTTTTTTTAGAAAACGGTTCTGAATTTTGCAAACCCATTTATATATGACGAAGTTATGTCCGAACATACATAAAATATATAAACATCCGAACTCCTTTTTGAAGTCGGTTAAAAATTATTTGTTACTACATCATAGTAATGTATTACAAACTACTAGCTTTGTCCAGCAGCTTCGTCCGCTTGTAATTAGTACTTCCCACTATAAACTATAGCCTATGCGCTATTCCAGAATATAACTCTATCCAGTCGTATCTCTGTTCTAAATTTCATCTAGAACCGTTCAACCGTTCTGGCGTGATTGAGTAACAGACATACACCCAAACTTTCGCATTTATAATATTAGATGTTTGAAATAAATTAACACTCAATTTGAAGACCAAAAACCAAAAAATCGAAGATATGTGTCATCCACCAACCCGCATTGGACGCGCATGGTAGACGACCCACAGCCTCTCACGGAGGGGAGGCCTGTGCCCGGCGATGAGGACATTGAAGGGCTGATGATGATGAACACTGAATTGATAAAATACGAGTATTTATAGTCCGAAGCTCGCCATTCGTCAAACGTAAACATCCGTCAAGCCCCGCCCGCATACGACAAACCGGATTTCAAGTGTCAGTTTGACATTTTTTCTCAGTTATGACAGCATATATTTTTGTCGGAGGGCACCTGAGACGACCAATAATGTCTATGGCCAAGTGTGTAAATGTTGCCACAGCATAAAATACATTGCGTTTTGGTAATAATAGAGGTAATGAACGAGTGAATCGCAAAACTCACTGGTGAGTTTCAGTGCTCAACGGTTTTCGGTCAATGAAACTCACCAGTGAGTTTCCGGGCTCTACAGGTAACACATTGCCACTGTGACAATCAAAATGTGGATGACAAAAAACCATCCAGTTCTGTAAAAGTTAAAAAAAAAACTGATACTAATATCAGACACCAACAAAACTTTATAATATTAATAATAAGAATTTATTAGCCTAGAATACAAGTTTGACAAAACATGTTAGACTACACATAATAGGAAATATGCATGATATTTTTTTATTTATTCAATTGAAAGCTTATTAACTATAGTGAACAAATATAAAGGAATTTTCAAAAATAGTGTGCTCAAGATGGGTAAAGTATGTACAGTCAATACAAGATTTGAGCCCTGACTCCTAAACTAGGAGGATCCTGTATCTTAGATTAACATTAAATTCCTTCACTAAAAACTTTAGTATTCTGTATACTTACAGACTTTAAAACCATACTCGATGAATAGAACCTCCAATCTTTATGGATATAAAGCAAATCGTAGTTTAGTAGTCAATAAAACTGAGTTTTACGTGCGGAACCGGCTCCTACAGTCGTTCAGGGTGATCAGCAATCTATGGAGATATTGATCTGCCGTTAATACCTTGATTAATCACTGCGTAAATTCCAAATGCTTAGCCCTGACTTGGCAACGCTTTGCAGATTGATTAGAATTGGATGAATGGAATATAAATGCAGGGTGTTTTCATTTATGTTTAGCTATTAATATTGTGCGTTTCCAGGAAAACCGTTGAGCAACAGCTATTTTAGTCTTTATTAATCAGTATTGTTGTGTTCGGTTATGGTGTGTAGCAACCGGGTGTAGTAATAAAAACATGACATATTATTTCAGCTTGAAATATGTGATAGCAACGCATTTTTAGGGTTCCGTACACGAAGAGTTCATACGGAGCCCTATTGTTGTCACTTACGTGTCCGTGTGTCCGTCCGTCGTCTGTCACAAAATTTTGTTACGAAGAATTTTTTAACTTCCCATTGACTTAGGATATTGAAATTGGGTGAAAATGTTTATTATAACGTATACTCTACTAACAAATACCAATATTTGGTAGGGAACCCTTAATGTACGAAAACCAGTACGCACTGAACCAGTTTTTTGCATATGTCCATGGTCAGCGGTGCCCACTTATCTAAAGATAGGCCGCCGATTTATTTGCTAAAACATACAAAGTACACTTTTTTTTTGTGGGGTGTGAAATCACCAATGACTTCTCTCGCTCTGGATGGAGCGGGAAGGTGTGTCAGACCCCCTGCCTCTGCCCCTGTTCCTTCCCTGCCTGAGTGCCCAGGGGTGCGGTAACTCATTTTCAGAATTTATCCGCTAGCCCTAGTCATGCAGGCACGAGCCACAATGGACCCCGTCAGTGGTGGCTGACAATCATCTCTTTGAGGCGCGCGTGGAACACTACGCGCCGTCGACTCACGGGCCTGGTGCTGATCGGATGGCGAGCTACCCACTGCTCGCCGTGCGCAGGCCCGGGTCTACGGTGGCTGGAAATCGTCTCGCGACGTCCTACGCCCAGTACCTCTCCTGACATGAGGTAAAATATAATGGGAAGAAAAGTCAATACATGGTTTTTCAGGCCATCGGTGGGTCGAGCCCTATGAACATTCCGAATATTAATCTCGATGGTGTTCCAATAGACCGTGTGGACCAATTTAAATATCTAGGGCATCTACTCACCGAAGACCTTAAAGACCATGCTGAAATGGACCGGGAGCGGAGGGTGCTGTCGGTGCGAGCCAACATGATAGCCCGCAGGTTTTCGCGTTGTACTGCTGGTGTGAAGGTCACGCTCTTTAGAGCGTACTGCACATCCCTATACACGTGTGGTCTGTGGGTTGACTATACTGAAAGGACATACAGTGCCCTCCGTGTCCAGTACAACAATGCGTTCCGGGCGGTGTTGGGGCTGCCCCGTTTCTGTAGCGCATGGGATGTTCACGATGGCACGCACTGATTGTTTCCACGCTTCCATACGTAAGCGGTGTGCGTCCCTGGTGCGAAGGGTACGGGCCAGCCCCAATGCTATCCTGCCAATGATCGCCAACAGGCTAGACTGCCCTTATATCCGGCATTGCTGTGACAGGCATGTTGCTGAACTAATGCCGGTTAGAAAATTATAATTATTGTGTTTGTTTTAAAAAACGTGAATGAATCAGTGTAATTTTATTTAATGTTTTCTAAGTGTGTATTTTTCTATTGAAATTATGTATTGATTTTACTGATGTGAATGAATTTGAATTTGATTTGTGATGTGCAATGTTATGGGTGAAATTAGGTGAAATAAATGAATTATTATGATATTATTATTGGTATTGGTACTGGCACATAAAACTTTGCTTATAAGGTTGAAAGCATACCAGCAAAGATCTAGGTTTTACAGGCGTATATTATAGGCCAGTTATAACCACTTTCCATCAGGTGAGCCGTCAGCGTGTTTACCAACCCATTACTAATAGAAATTAGGTGAGAGCACTGATAACTAGCCTTTACCTACCAATCATAGGTAGGGTTAGCAACATAAAATTCTGATACCAATATTATAAACGTAAAAGTCAGTATCTAGACCTGTGTTGACTTATAAGTTGTAGGTCGTGAGTTAAAACACAGGCAGGCGCTTCACTTTATGTAAATTATTTCATCACCACTGCTCTCAAAACGGTGAAGGAAAACATCTTAAGGAAACCGGCATGTCCTAGAACCAAAACTTCGAAGACATTTGTGACATCCAACAACCTGCATTGGGCCCGCGTGGTGAATTACGGCCCACACCCTCTCACAGAGTGGATGCCTGTATCCCAGCAGTGGGGACATTAAAAGAATGATGATGATGATGACGATGATGATAGTCTGTATCTATACTTAGATGTTTGATACTTTTGAAAATTTGGCACTCAGGTAGACCATCACCGAAGCAAAAGGAGAATTAAAGGATCTTAGCAGGTGGCATTCTATAGTTTCTGCCACCCATATGGGAAAAAATACCCAAGAGCGAGACGGACTCGTGCGCAAAGGGTGCCGAATAAATCATATTTTTAATCAGGTACTTCTTGTAGATTTATCTATAATCTATAAGTAAGTAAGTGCATTACACAGATTTTTTCAACATTTTAGGCCTAGTGGTTTCGGAGAAAGGGGAAATGGTAATTTTTCATCTATTGTGTTAAATAACTTAAAAACCACATATCT
This sequence comes from Polia nebulosa, assembly GCA_951329385.1. NCBI lineage: Eukaryota > Metazoa > Arthropoda > Insecta > Lepidoptera > Noctuidae > Polia > Polia nebulosa. The sequence goes on from OX589596.1 coordinate 5,484,547, forward strand.
AAAAATTTGAAATCCTTACAATAAGCCCTTTCATTTGATATGTAGCACAGTACAGGTCTCATATATTTTGTAAGTGGTTCCGTTTAAATTTGGTGAAGATCTGATGAAGAACTTCGAAGAACGACAATGGATAATAGCAAACTTTCCGCAATTGCTACTATCGCATGTCTGTTTATTATTTAAACCACTTCATAACATAACATCACGCTGATACGCTCTGAAGGGGTACACAGATTTTTACAGTTCACCCTGATACACCCTAATTTCACCAATAATGTTCAAATTCCATGTTTTTGGGGCTATGAATTTGGGCATAATTTTTTTGTGTGGGATTTCATCTAAAATAACTTCTCTCGCTCTGAGTGAAGCGGGAGCATTTGTCAGACTCTTACTGAGTAAAACCCACCCGTGAAAAGTATCCCATTCACTAACGCAAGCCATCGTTTACTTTTTTAACCGACTTCAAAATAAGGAGGAGGTTCTCAATTCGACTGTTTGATTTTTTTTTTTTTTATGTTCTTTACCTCAGAACTTTTGAACTGGTGAAACGATTTTGTGATTATTTTTTCATTTAAAAGATAGTGCTTCTCATGTGGTTCTATTTATTGACACATTTGCAATTTTTGCATTTCGCAATTTGGTGAAGATTTGATGAATAACTTCGGAGTTACACAATGAAATTCTTCAATAAATGTTAGCAAATCTTCCAGAACAACAACTAAAAAGTAAAAAAAAAACTTTCACAAATACGACCGATTTCCATAAATAACACAAAAAAAAAATGCTAAATAACTTTAATTTCTGATGTTGGTGTCAAATAACGAAGAAACAAAACTAGGGACAACGACTTCCGACATTAATTTTGAGAAAAAAAACAGGCAGTATGAGATTTTAATTAACCTCACTATAAAAAACTTTTTTGCAAAAACATAGGTTCAGCCGACTTCCAAAAAACAGAAAAATAATGCAGTCGTTTAAAGTCGGTATCAAATAACGAAGAAACAAAACTAGAAACACTGAATTCCGAAATTAAAGTTATTTTGCACTTTTTAGTGTTTTTTTTTTGGAAGTCGGTTGCGTCCCATATCATAATTTTCAACAATCACGAGAGCAAAACCGCTGTAAAAGTTAGTACCTACTCAATATTTATGTTCACACTGTAAACAGTATTTCTGAATTCATTCATGTGTCCTAGAATTATTCGGTAATATTGCTACAGCTGCTTGGTGTGTATTCATTTTCAAAAGCTTAACTGCACCTGCAGTGACTGTTGGTAATAAACGTTTATAATTACTATACACAAACATGGACATAACATTAAAACCAATTACCAAACCATTACAGAGTTTATCGGTTTTATTTTAAATACAATAAAACCGATAAACTCAGTAATGATTTTTACAATGAAAACTTAAACTCACGGAAATTCAATCATAAACGTTTTAATTGATATTTTAATTTTAATATTCGAGTATGAAGTTAATAAAAACAGTTTTCTGTTATAATAGTCTCAATGATCGAGAAACCCAATAAATATGCTCAAGAATTCTAATTAACCTAGTTGATTGAAAAGATTAATTAACCCTAGCGTAGGGTGACTCTGTTGTGGAGAAAAATATTGAGACAAGTCCACAAATAAAAATAAAAAACACAAAAACAATAGGGTTGACGACTAAAAAAATAAACAACACAACAACAACAATAGGGTTGACGACTAAAAAAATAAAAAACAACAATAGGGCTGACGACTAAAAAAATAAAAAACAACAACAACAACAATAGGGCTGACGACTAAAAAATAAAAAACAAGAACAACAACAATAGGGTTGACGACACAAAGAAATAAAAAACAACAACAACAACAATAGGGCTGACGACTAAAAAAATAAATAACAACAACAACAGTAGGGTTGACGACTAAAAGAATAAAAAACAGCAACAACAACAATAGGGTTGACGACTAAAAAATCTAATTAGTCCGTTAGTTAGATTACCAAAAAATATTGGTCACGTATTTTTTTTTTGTCACTTTAACTAAAAATGCAGACGATAGTGGGTTGAAATTTCGGTTGACGTCACACTTAGGTTAAAATTGTACCTAGGTTAAAAGTGACGTAACAAGCTCCCCACTCATGAACTTTGATGGGTTGTATCTTTGTAATTTTTCATTAATTTCATAAAGCAAAAAATATGTGTGTCATCCCTATTGGAGCAGTCATAGAGAGATGCTATGGAATGCCAAGGTTTTAAGGGTTCCATACCTGAAGGGTCCAACCGGAGCCCTATTCTTTCACCCACGTGTTCGTCTATCCGTCTGTTCGTCTGTCTGTTCGTCCGTCGTCTGTCACACAGGCTTTACACTCAAACGTTTTTTTTTTTGTAGCTGTGGTGGCCCAGTGGTATTGGCCGCAACTTACAAGTTGTAGGTCGTGAGTTCAAACCCAGGCAGGCGCTTTACTTTGTGTAAACTATTTCATCACCACTGCTCTCAAAACGGTGAAGGAAAACATCATGTCCTAGAACCAAAAATTCAAAGACATGTGACAGCCACCAATCCGCATTGGGCCCGCGTGGTGGATTCCGGCCCACACCCTCTCACAGAGAGGAGACCTGTGCCCCAGCAGTGGGGACATTAGAGGGCTGAGAGATGAGATTTAGCTGCATCCGGTTAGACTGGAAGCCGACCCCAAGATAGTTGGGAAAAGGCTAGGCAGATGATGAACTGAATATTATAAAACTCTGTTTTTTTTTACTCTCTTAGGAACTGCTGGTTAAACAGCTCAGCTCCTGATTCATATTATTAGACCAAGTAATACAGAGAAGTAAAATATTTCTCAGTTTTGTTATCCTATCGCTCTCTGCCATTATTCATAGACTGACATCAGCAAGCAAGATAGTAACCAAAGCCTTTTTATTTCCTATAAACATTATAAAATATTTACAAAAATATGTTCTTAAAAAAAAAAATCGAATGTTAGTGTAAGACTCTATTTTTAAATACAATTTATACATAGTTTTAGTACTAATTATTTTTACAGGAAGTCAATCGTGTAGGCCCCTCCAATTTCTTCAATTTTTTCCCTATCATGCGCTACTCTACAAGGAAAGAGAAACGTTGGAAGACATAATATCGGCGGCGGGAAGAAATTGGATCGGAGAAGCAAGATAGTACGAGCACATACTTATAGTAAAAAAGGTCGAAGTCTTTCTAATTCATCACATTGTATTTTCATACTTTTTCAATTAAATTTAATTTTTATCTTCTCTCAAACCTTTTTTAAAATTAATTGGCAACGAACGGCTTCTCTGTTTCGTTACAGTTTTAGCTTCAGTGCCTCTACATCTTTTCACAATCACTTTAAAAAGCATTACCAATTTACACCTTTCCATACAATTAGTTTTATTTTAACAACATTAAAGTATACAGCTCCGTGAATATTAATTATTATTACATTTTATTTCCACTTTAAACCACTTAAACAAAGTGCTAGTGACCATCATAATTTAGAAAACCAAAAACATTAAAATTAATTTTTCTAAAAGTCCATCACATATTTGAGCTTGTGGTCACTTTACGCTCAAAATATTAAATATGGAGTTGGCTAGTATTAAACATGCCTCAAGATTTATTTTAGTAGCTTTAAGGGGGAATTAAAAGGGTTAAGGGATAAACAACATTATTCATCTCCATTTGTACAGGTGAAATTTTAAAATTAGAGAGTGGATTAAAAAACTTTTTTTATCTAAGTCAGTTATAATATAACTGGCTTAAACATATTATGTTTGAGCAATTTGGGGTTGCAACACTAGGGCTATGGTGTCTGAGTGCTCATCAAATTTTTTGCGATATCAGCAAACAGTCAACTCATCATGTGACCAAAGAGCTAGCCTTTTTTCGGCCAAAAAATCAGCATTGCCATTCAACGTGTTCTGAGCAATTTTCCCATTGACAGCGATATGGAAGAATTTTCCCATGCCTAATGAGTTCTACGCTTCCCCTTTTTAGGATTCCGTAGCCAAAGGGTCCAAACGGAGCCCTATTGTTGTCACTCACGTGTCCGTCTGTCTGTCCATATGTCGTCTGTCACAAAATTTTGTTACGAAGAATTTTTTAACTTCCCATTGACCTATGAACTTGAAATTTGGTGATAATATTTATTATTACGTATACTTTACTAACAAATACCAACATTTGGTACGGAAAGTTTAATGTGCGAAATCCGACTCGCACTTGGCCAGTTAAAACTGCGACTTGCACATATTTTATTTATTTTGATTAGTTTTGTAATATAACTTTTTTTTAACCTAGTAATACATTTACATAATTATAAAATAACTGGGTAATTATAATAATTATCTACATTAAGACGAAAAATCTTAACCTTGCGTACAATAAATACAATATAATACAATACAAAAAAAATATACGTTCAAGGTGTCTACTCCGAAATGTTTTTACGAAGTATCGGCCGAAAGTTCGGACATTTATGTGAAGTGTTAAAGTGAATATGCCATACCTATAATTGTATCGAAATGGGATTACATATGTTTTTGGTGGAATAAGCTCTCAGAGAACAGCTACAATTTAAGGTATGGCACATTCACTTTAACACTTCACACAAATATGTCCGAACATTCGGTCGATACTTCGTAAAAACACTTCTTCGGAGTAGACCCCAGGCGTTAAAGTACTCCTCCACATCGCTGTCATCTGGAAACGTGCCCAGAAGACTGGCAGCATTGCTACGTTGATGGCAATGCTAATTGTTTGAGCAACGAACGAGCCAGCCCTCTGGTCATGTAAAGTATTGATCAATCGGCGAGAAATATCTTATAATTGGTAATTTAATAGTTTGTAAATAATATAAAGCAAAGCCTGTAACTGTATTTATTCATAGCAAATCTTTTTATACAAACAACGGACGTTATAATTCAACTCGACGATAGAGATAAGAGACCTATTATTTTGATTAACTTGGAGTAATATTCACTTTAACAATAAAATATTGAAAACGACATTCACAATGTCAAATATAATATATTTTCAGTAAGCTGGATAGTTCAACAAACATTTATTACATAACCATAAAGATATAAAAAAAAAACACAAAAAAAACACGGCATTAAATACAAAAATAATAAGCCTATCCGCTTCTACACAGCTAAGCAGATTAAATTGTTGTTGTAAACGTATTTGTTTTGTACAAACAAATTATGTCAAATAAATTCGAAACGAAACGAACGAAATTATACACGAAATGCTCGAAACACAAACAACTATTTTTAGGTAAATAGCAGGCTATACATCTTTACGAGTATTTTAGGGATGTACTTATCTAACAGGCATTCTCGATATCCGAATATTACATGAGGTGGCAGCCCTATCCTTGCGTCGCGCTTCCCACCTGCACGCCAGACATTCGACGTCCGACCGCCGAGCTAAACGGACGCATCCCCGAAGCTCTCCGATCTTACCCGAACGCGATCGGTCGCGAGTGAATCTCGAACGGTGTTTACGTTCCATTTTCGTGATTTGTGACTTTTTTTGTTATCCTGGAATTTTGCTCAGCGATATACACAGCCGATGGGAATTGTTAAACGTGAGTACCTTTTGCTTTATATTTTTTTTTCGTTGTCAACTAATGTTTGAAGTCGAAGGTCGTTTGTTACTGCGAGGTAACGTTAGTAACGTTGGTTCGTGATTTAATTTTCTTTATTTACGGTATTCTGAGTGACAATCATTTTTGATATTTTATTCACTTGTCATATTTTTCACGTTCGTGTGGTCGTATTACCTAATCAGGAATGTACTAAGTCTGTTTTCATGTTATTCTAAAGTACCTAATATTAAAAAGAATTTAATTTTTGACACATCATAAATTTAATGTTTCAATTTGCCAACCGTAGGATTCGTAGCAGCCTACGCCGTAGCAGTGCTACGATGCCTACGAAGACAATCTTAAGAATACTCGTTTTTTTTTGTCTTTGCGTGGTACTCCTTTTACATCATAGTTTATTTCATAAAAAGTTTAAAAAATAATACTGATTCTCGTTTTGGTAATAAATTCTTTCATTTCATGAATACATGAACTACACACATAAATATCGCATGATGTGAGACAAACTATAGAAACTTATTAATACGTCTCGTTTTGTTAAAAGCGACATATTTTATTGATGTCTTATAACAAAATTGCAATGACTTCGTTACCAAGCTCCTGCACAGGTGCCACCCCAATAAACCTGAAATTCTATCCAATTTCCGTATTATATTTCCACTGAACGTTTTAACGTATTATTTTAACGATTTCAGCGTGATGTGAATCAGCAATGCGATTTTGATCAGCAACACACACAGACGAAGTTATACTTCAAGCTAAAAAAATTAAATCTGGTGCTCTTAAAGTTGTGAGAGAATAGGTCCTTTCTGGGCAAGCGTAGTTCATCATCAACCCCATCATCAGGTGGCTCACCATCAGGTGAGATAGTGGTCAAACGCGAGCAAAGAACAAAAAAAACATAACCCACCTTTTGAGCTTCAAAATTCAGATAAAACAAAAGACAGTCGGCTGCGTAAATCTTAAAACACAAAGCATTTACTTCAAGCAAACAAAATTACTCTCCCGATATATTTCTTCTCTTAATAACCAGTAGATACAACAAAAAGGTTGCTAATGCAAAAAGCCGGATATATATTCATCCGTGTATATATCCAGCCACATGACAATGATGAATTGTGTAATTATCTCCGACATTTTTAGGGTATTTAAGCGGGTTTGGCATTTAAATTGTAAGGGTATGTAACCTCGAGTTTTTTGCTTCCAAGTAATTAAATAGCCCAGGTTGATTAGGGTTACGTAGAATGAAAAAATGATTACTTTGTGCTTTGAGGCACTTTAGCGGTTTCTTGAGCTATCTCAGAGGTCTCCATTAAAATTAGATTAAGGGCTGTTTGTACAAAAATTGCGTTACTGGGCTGCGATGATGGCTGCGGAATGAAGATGTATAATTTAACCGCGTTGGTAATGGCAACCATTCTTTGTTTAGATTAGGAGAGCATTATGACCCCTTTTATGTTCATACCAGATTCCATATAGACCTACACGACCTTTTAAGTTTCAAAGTGAAAATTGCCATAATCATCACGATATTAAAGCTGGTTGTCGAGACAGAAATAATAGAATAAATACGATAATTTTATTCACGATGAGCTTCTACTAGCGGCATCTAAATTATAGCCTATGTGCTATAATCTATCTCTATGCCAAACTGCATCCAGATCCGTTCAACCATTCTGGCGTGATTTAGTGACAAACATTCATCCATCTGTTTTAACTTTCGCATTTATAATATTGGTAGGAATAGGATTACAGCTAGTGGCAGTACCTACACTGAAATATATTTTAAAAAAAAACTTTAATTTTTAACAGGTTTTTTGCGCGTCTGTGGTTGTAGAGCCTTGTCTACAGAAACCATACCGTAGACCTTTTTTTAAAAAAAGCCTACGACACTAATTTACAAATTAATTTTCTATCAGTGAATTAATTCTAATAATCCGATCAGTTATTCCAAATATGGCATCCAAGCAAAAAGAGTTCAGTTCTCGGCATTTTGTTTCCGAGATATACACAGTTTTGAAGTTGGGTCTTAAATTGCATTTCGCGATTTTTTTCTTTTTTTTGTGATTTTTCTCAAATCAAGCTTTTCCAGAGTTTCAACTTCAAATGACTGATAAAAAAAATGTGCCAGATTTTGAATATTTTTTGAATCCACAATTGACTATTCTAGATCTTATCAAATCTAGAATCTAGTCTTTACTCAATACCCCAACTACTGGACCTTTTTACTTGTACGCCCACATATTCCCTCTAATTTATATATATAATTTATTTTACCTCTAACAAACAAAAAAAAGCAATGTACGAGTATCGTTTTATAATATTAATCGTTAGAATAACAAAAAAAAATCAATCTGCCTAGCCCTTTCCCAACTACCTTGGGGTTGTAAAACCAGTATTTTACATGGAGCGACTGCTTATCTGACCTCCACAACCCAGTTACTGGGTAATACGATACCCCTTGATAAGACTGGTTGTCAGACTTTCGAACTTCTGACGATCCATAACCACTGTCAAAGACCCACGATTGACAGCCGGTACCAACGGCTTAACGTACTTGCTGAGGCACGGAGGAGTCTCGGTATGTAAAGATGGTCACCCATCCATGGACTAACCCCGTCAAGCGCAGCTTAACCTGATGGATCGACCCGTGCGGCTGTTATTACTTTAGCGACGCGTTTCTCTTAATAATCGTTAGGATAACATCCAACTAAAAACAAAGGATACTCCATTTCTCTCAGAACCACACAGACAATAAAAAAGCATGGGTTTATTTAAACCTTCGCATCTACGGATTGGCGATCCCAATAAATTGTAACTAGCGCAAAGTAAGACTCTACTGTCCCTTGTAACGTCTTTCACAACCCCCATAGGGTCGAGCTAAGTCTTTGTCCACACGGTGCCAAAGTCACAGAACGGTTTTAGTATTGTCTGGTTTACTGAGAACAATGGCAATGTTTAGCAACTGTGTTTGTTACAAAGTGAGATGATTCATTTTAGTATTTAGTCATTTATTAGAAATAATTCAGTCAAATCATTCCTACGATAAAAATATATCTTCTCTTTTTTTGGTTTTGTGCAATTAATTTCGGTTATTTGTTTTCCGTCACTTGGGTACGATTTTAAGAGCTCACGGACATTTTCCTCTTACGCCATAAACCTCAAGCTTTTTTAGTAAAAGATTATGTTGCACGTTATCAAATGCATAGCTCATATTACTAAATATATTTACATGAATAAAACCGGCAAGTGCGCGTCGGGCTACGTCCAGAGTAGAGTTCCGTAGTCGCCCGTTATAATATGCAGACTTAGAAGGGGGCTATTATATGTATATTTATTATTATGAACATACAAATTTACTTCATGGTTTTACGTTTAATTTTAAAACGAAAAAAAAAAAAAGATTTAATTTTTCCAAAATTTAACATTTTTACTACCCGTTATAAATAATAAATAAGTAACAACATCACCTAAGTATTTTATTTCTGATGATTTTGTGTTTTCTACGAAATTTTCCAAGTAGGTACATTTTATAAGTTAGACAACTCATAAACTAACAGAGCTAACTTAGCTGTGATAGTTTCCCTTCAAAGTTCGTTATACAGGGTGTAACGGAAAGGTGTATTTTAAGAACTGTATCTGCCCATAGATATGAACAACTTTCTTCATGAAAATCGGAGGCAATTCTAAAAAATATTATTTATTCCCCATACAAATATTGATCAGCTGATGATAACTTTGTATGGAAAGTTCAAATTTTTTTTTGGGAAATTTCAATTTTTTTTTAGAGAAAGTTGTTCATTGCCATGGGCAGAACCGGCTCCTAAAATATGACCACACCTTTCCGTTACATCCTGTATATTTCACGATTTTTTTTCAGATTTAACAAGTAAACAGCATTTAGCTTTTCGTGGGAGGGACGCTCGAACAAAAAAATAACACTTTAAAGTAAAATAATATTTCGCAAACAAATCACTGAATTGATAAATATTATTTACCCTGCACTATTGGATAGGAGAGAAAGACCATAAAAACAATCTTTTTTTCTTTCTTAGCGTGATTAATATGTATATCATAAACCCATGCAAAAGTGCAGCTTTCTAGTACTAACAGTCTCTACGCTATGCCTGTGACGGACAAAGAGAGAGACCAAAACTGTAAGGGTTCCTTGTTAGGACTACAGAACCCTAGAAAGCACAAGTAGCTAATTTGAGCTCATTTTTCATACAACTTTTCATACAGCGTAAGCCAATATATATATGAATATAACGTTTTTTAAATGATTTTATTTGTACCTACCTAATAACAAGGATTTTTAAACGGTTCCAACAATTCTCTAAGAGCTTCATTATTCAGCTAAGTTAAAATCATTTAGCACAATATAAAATAAGGAAACTCTAAAAACTAAGAGCACTCGTGGTTTATTTTTGATATTGAATTATCTAAGAAAAACCTTAACGTGATTTTTTTGATACGCTTGTGTTAGTACTATTAAAAAAGAATAATTTTTACCTTTATTTGGGTATAAGGAAAAATATGATAAAGGTGTCTTTTCTTGTGAAGTCAAGTGAAGGTTGTGTGACACAAGGATGCCTGTTGGCTATTGTCATGGGCTATATCTTTGTGTTTAATATAATATTTTATATATATATATATATTAAAATATATAGTGATGTGTATTGCCTTTTATTCATCGTTGTTATGCTGCGGTCCAAAGCCTTAGTTCAACTTTAATTTATATGTGTTCAGTAACTTGACAGTTGAAGGGACCAGATTTTGACTAAAAAACAGATACTGAGTGTGTGTAAGAAATAACAAAACTAAATGAACATCAACAATGTACATGTTATCTCTCCACCACCCTTGGTTGACTGGTAGAGAATGCCTAAGGCATTAAGTCCGCCTTTGTACATTTGTGTTGCATGAAGTTATAATAAATAAATAAATAAATGTACTCGTACTTATAAGCAAACTTTTTATTTTTCATTTAATAGAAAATATAACGGTGTGGAAAGATATTTCATTTGTTTTAGATAATTCATTTAATCGAAAATGTATGAAAAGACAGACCTTTGAAACTCAAATAATACCAAGTAGTGGTTCTATAGCTATGATGCCCTAATAAGAAATGTTTAGGCGGACTAGTTCTATCAGAATAATCCAATTTTTTTTTTCCGCCGCTTCCACATTTGGACCGAAAATGTAGGTATGAAACGTGGATGGTGATTGTCCATAACTTGTCTTAAAAACACGAAAACACTTAACATTTTTTTTTTGAACTGTCACAAAACAAAAGTTGAACTATAGGGCTTTTTATACAAAAAAAAAAAAAATATCGTGTGATTAGATTAACCCGTCACAACTCTACGCCGCACCAGTGAGGCTTGGCGTAAAAAAAAAAAATATAAGATTTATAATAATTATTAATATTATTAAAAACGCAAAAAAAAAAAAATAAACGTTACGGTACCTGACACGTTAACTCTGATTGGTAGGTTCTTAATTAAATATTTTCTATGGATAATTTGAATTTAGAATTTTCTAATCAGTAATTAAAATAAGCATACTCGTAATTATCGTTGGTCCCTAGTCAAAATCGGAGCTACGTTTCTATGAAATTTTAAAACTACGTTTTTAGGGTTCCGTACCCGAAGGGTCCAAACAGAGCCCTTTTTTTGTCACTTTCGTGTACGTCTGTCCGTCTGTGTGTCTGTCCGTCCGTCGTCTGTCACAAAATTTTGTTACGAAGAATTTTTTGACTGCCCAATTTTTTTAGTTCCAAACAAGTAACTTTTCAAGGAGTCTGATGCAGTTGGTGGCAGTTCTTTTAGTTCAATTATTGATTTCTTGCCACCAACTGCATAAAATAACTAAAAAGTTCCAAACAAGTCATTGTTTGGAACAATTCCAAACAATTCATTGTTTGGAACTTTTTAGTTGTTTTTTACAGTCAGGTTTTTGAAAATTTTCAACTTTTTCCTTTATCAGCAAATATCTGAACTTCGCTTTACATGATCGTTCCAATACCCAAAATCTTTAATATACATAAAAGCAAAACAACAAAATAAGAGTAAATAAATTCAGATGATTCAGATTTATGACTGATATCCACGCGTGTCAGACTGAAACAAAAAGTTGCCGCCAACAAAGTCAAAGTTCGACATGATTGTTAGTATAATTTGATTTCTGTACCAACTCTAATATTGAATTTCCAAGGAAGCTTGTTCAAGTTACGTTTTCTTATGTTGGCACAATCATTTTCGTTGTTTACTTTCTTGTGTTGGTAATGGTATGTTATGATCTTCTATAAAGTTTGCTAGGCCCCAATCGTGCTCGTGTTTTAAAGTTTTCCCAGTATAAATATGTTCAAAATTGTTTGTGTTCAGCTTTATTTTAATATAGAAGTTTGAAGAATCAATACGTTTAAGGTTCGCTTGATTAATATTGTTTTGTGATGGTAAATAATCGCTTATGGGTCTTCGGTTTTAGGAAACTGTTGAAATTGCTTTTAGTGAACTAGTTTTTGTTGGTGGCTTTACCCGTGTACAGGTCGGAAACTCCACTCCCACTCCCCCACCTCCCTCTGTGTCTCCCACTGGAATCTAATACCTGGATAAGAATGTATCGTAATGAAATCTTAATCCTGATTTTTTTATATAACCACGCTCCCAATTTTAATATTGGAATGATTGTTAACAAACATCCAATAATTCAGACTTTCACATCTGTAATTTAATAATAGGTATGTTTATGTGAATAGGTATCTACATAAAGGAACCGGACAAGCTCGTGTCGGGCCACGCGCAGTATAGGGTTTCGTATACTCCCGTTATTACATGCGGACTTAGAAGGAGGCTTTAAGTTTATTAGTATGAACATAATTGAGTTTTCGGTTTCAACGGACGTTTAAATTAAAAACGCAAAAAATTATTTTATTTTTTCAAAATTTTACAACAATTTCGGCAAATGTACGAAATTTTCCAAGTTTAGCTTTTATTGGGGACACTCGACTCGAACAAAAACATCTCTTTAAAGTTTTTATATTTCGATAACGAATCACTGATTCGACAAGTATAAGCGAGAAAAAAAAAATTATGTGTAGGGTAGGGGTCCATAAAAAAAATACTTTTTCAAAATATGATTATTTGGTTTTCTTGGCGGAATTAACACATATTATCCATGCAATTTAATTACTGCAATTATTGTATATAAAAAATTACAGCTGCTAAGCTATGCATCGGGCGGACAGACGGACATACCGAAACTAAAACCCTAATACCGTAAGGGTTTATGGTCCTTGTTAGGATTACGGAACCCTAAAATAAGGTTAAATTTTGGTAAAATCCTTTTACAATCGAATCTATTTATTTGTTAATTACAATAAAAATGACATTCATAATATAACTAATAACTTAGGTATAATATATACGCGACGACACAATGCTTGCAATTTATTACATATACGAGTACTCGTATTTGCAAAATATCAAGAATTAGAAATCGATGTAAGATTGAGATTTTTTTAATGTTTAATTTTAGTGTATATTACCGGTAATGTGCGTAAATCAGTTAGAGTGCAGATTAACTGGCAGAATCCGTTAAAGTGCAAAAATTGTTATAGTTCTCACATTAACTAGTTAATCTGTAGATTACCTAGGTAATCTGCAAGCTAACGACCAAGCATACGGTAAAATTAATAAAACAGGTTATTTGCTTGAATAAAACATTCGAATTTATTGTAATATAATTATTATATAATTTGCTAAAGTTAAATTGAGTAACTAAAATGTCCAAGAACCAGGGAAGTGAGCTCGGGAACTTAGGGCCCCTGACACGGGCTCATTAGGTTTTAAGAGAAAAAGGGGGCAAAAATGAGTGAGAACAGCGAGCGAACGAAGCTCCCATCATCCCCTTCGTGCCAGGTTCCTTTAAACCCTGCTGACAGAACTTCCTTACAACCGTCGTTAGCACATCGCTGACTGAACATCCGGCATTTATAAAATGTAGGAAAAATATAGAATAAATAATATTTCAGTGTCGCATAAGCCAAAAAAGAAATGAAAAGTTAAGTTAGAAGAGACAAGTTTACTGTCTTCCGCATTTTAACGGTGTAGTATCCGTTAATATGCAGATGCTACTTTCATTAAAATTTTGCACTTTAACGGATCGTACCTGGTAATGTGCAGATTACCGATGTAGTTAATGTGCACATTAAGGCACTATTAACTGCCAATAACATTGAGTGGTTACTTGCATGCTCTGTGCTGAGCATACACAACGCGTCGTACTTCCCACCCAGTAATAGGACTCGTTCATCAAGGAGCGCTGTCCGAAATAGACGCATTATTTATTAATTATACATAAAACAACAAATATTATACTAAAACACGTATACTAAAATATAAATAATTAAATGATCGTTAAAATGGTGAAGATTTTGTAAAAATATATCTTTATAGTTTTTGGGTAATTCTCGTTTTTTTATCCGCATTAGACGTAACTTTACAAATTAATTACATTATGTTATAAAAATATATTTTTAAATATACACATATCAAATTACAACGGAAATTGTTCAGAGTAAGCGGACGGCGAGTACCCGGGCCTGCGGACGGCGAGTACCCGGGCCTGCGGACGGCGAGTAGTGGGTAACTCGCCGTCCGATCAGCACCAGGCCCGAGAGTCGACGCCGCGTAGTGTTCCACGCGCCCCTTAAAGAGTAGTCAGCAAAGGGACGGGGCCTGCCACGGCCGATGCCTGCCCGGGGGTAGAGGATAAATTCGAAAGAGTTACCTCGCCCCTGGACACTCGAGGCAGGGAGGAACAGGGGTGGGTTTTAGTCAGTAAGAGTCTGACACGCCCTTCCACTCCACCCTAGAGCGGAAGAAGTCATAGGATGATTTCCCACCCCCCCAAAAAAAAAAAAAAAAACGTGTTCCGCACTTTAACGGTAACACATATTTAATTACAGTTAGTTATTTCCTATGTATGTAAATAGCTGTTTTAAATAATATACATATTTCTATTATAAAAAAAAAACCCGATAAGTATACATACTCAAAAATGAGTTAAGTTATTAAATATCTAAAACAATCAATTTGATTCAATATATTATTAATTTTACTGACGTACGTTGGCTAGTAATACGGGAAAAAAATTCAAAACATCAAAGTTTTATTAGATTTATTCTAAACGTGTTTCTGAGAGAACCAATTTCTCGGGAACATAGTGAAAGTTTTTTTTCGCTATCTCAAACTTAACAGGTATTGATATTTTTTTTAGAAAATCTAATTTTTTTAGGTTATTGGATACATTTATGAGATACTATTTAAAATGTGTATGACATACAATAAATTGTTTACTTGCCTTGCCTTGTTTTACCAATCATGTTCATACTAGCAGAAAATACAAAATTTGGCCCGAATATACCAAAATAACACGTTAGAAACTATTATCTCTACATAATTATTCTGATGTTATAAACTAATGTACCATACTATGTTGTGTCTATAGTTATATACCTAATTATGAATATGTTAGCAAAAGTACAAGTAGATAAACATATTTACTCGTTGGAACTTTAACAAGAATGTGCTTAAGATAATAAGCACGTACTAAGATATATTGTATCAGAAAATATATTACGAAGCCAACTTTTTCCAGTGGAATTAAATCTTTTTCCATTATCCCACAGGAACGTACTAAGAAATATATAAGATCTTATGTCCAAGTCCAGTACATGGTATATCTTTATAAATAAAAATGTAATATAATTACTTATTGTACATATAATAATAATTACTTCATAATAAATATCTTTTTTTATAATATAATATAATATATATTAATTACTTACAATTTCAATATATTAGGTCCTAGTCAAGTACATGGTCTATTCCTATTCTCGTGCGTGTGTTTCAATATATTCTAGTTACCGAATCAAGCCTTAACTCAATACCCCACTACCGGACCCGTTTTGCTTTAACGCTCACATTTGTCTTTCTACAGGTAGAAACAATACAGACTAACATACATAAATACCGAGTTACCACCACATTTATAATTACAGTAGTTTCACTAATCCGGCACTATTTAATTCCAAAGGGTACCGGATTATTGGAGTGTACGGATGACTGGATTGTAATAAAAAAAATTAAACTAATTAAAAAAAAGGAAGTTTCGGAAGTCGGTGTTTCTGGGTTTTTGTATTTGTTTTTTGACGCCGACATCCGAAATTAAAGTTATTTTGCACTTTTTTTGGAAGTTGGTTTTATTTTTTGTAAGTTGTATTTCCCCATTAAATTGTGTTAACAATTAATACACAGACATACGACCGCAGCAATCGCGGTTGATTTGCTGTCATTTCTTAAAGAGTTCCATCGTCTGTCTCCGAAACTCATTATCAGGTCTATATTAAATTTAAACGGGACCATTTCAGAGTAATCCCCTTTCTAAAAAAAAATAATTGCAAATCCGTCTATATACGACGCAGTTATATGTATGCCCGCACATACAGAAAAAAACATCCGAATTGATAACCGCCTCCTTTATGAAGTTGGTTAAAAATTTATTATTTTAGAATGTCCTACTTAAATAAGGGATCATGTAGGAAGGAAGCAGTGGCGTAGACCCGGGTTGGGAGTCTACTGGATGTGCCGTAGTATTTGTACGTGCCCGAATATCAGGAGGTACACGTTTTCGCTTGTTATAGGGTGAGAAATGAGACGCAGTGTTCGTAATAATAATAAAGTCAGTCTGTATTGAAATTGTAAATACGATCACACAATTAGTTGCGACTTTACACGTCTATTTTAAACTACTAATTATTAACAGAGAATCACACGCGTATGTACAACTTTACACCTGTTATTTATCGACTATCGACAAGAAATACAAGAATTACACAGCTTTAAGACTTTAGTTATACATAAGTCGTATTAGGTAAGGAGACTGGAACACAACTGGTGCTCCTGTGACGCTTGTAGGTTATATAGTGCCTGAAGTTGATTGGCGCTGGGCGAGTGCATTTCTTGATTTTACACATTTTGGACTTGCCCAGACGTGTCGACCAATAAGAGTAAATGATGTTCGCGCATTACCTTAAATGGTATCTAGCATTTTAAGGATTTTGTGTCGATTTATGATGAACAATCGATAAACACCTGCGCGGACGTGACACACCCCCAATGTCGATTAAGCTTTCTTAGAATTCTAGTGTTGATAATTTATATTTGTTATGACATTCTGACAAACTTTTCGTTCTGTTCTGAACAGTATTGAAGTGTCGGATTAGTGAGGCATTACTGTATTACGGCTTTCTGATGTACCTCTATCTTCAAAGGTACTCATTTTACAACGCGGCCTTTACAAATCCAGCTCGATGATTATTGTTGGGAAATCCAATCAAAATTAAAGTTCGCGTAATTTATTTGACGTCTCAATCGTGGCTCACCCCATTAACGTCGAGAAACCAACCTTATATTGGGTTTCTTATAAAACAATTTAGCTGCTTTTCTGTCCTATTTGTAATGGAAAACTAATTACGCCAGGAACAAGAAATAATTTCCTCGTAATCAAAGGATATTTTGTGAAATCATTTATTTTGGCTGAAAACTACGGGTGAAATAATTGAAATGGCGTCCTTTAGTGTTTTGAAATGGAGGTGTAAGCGTGTTGTTTCTTGTAATGTCTCCGTTTTACAATTTTCGTAGGCTATTACATGAAATTATCCTTTTTAGTTTCTCCTGCAAAACCCAGGTTTTGTCCTTAATTTCGTTTCATCAAGGCTATTGTCGCGCAACGCAAATCAAGTCACCTTATTTTTTTTTAACTTTTATTTATTCTTCCAGGACGTCTTTTTTAAATAATCAAAGAAAAGTTCTTTTTTAACCGACGAAAAAAAAGGAGAAGGTTCTCAGTTCTTATTTAAAGGTATTAAAAGACGGGCCGTGGGACAAATATTTGGTAGCAAACTTAACTGTGTAAGGAAATACAGGAACAAAATAATAGTTTGAGTTTTTTTTTTGAAGTAAAAACTTCTTTACCCGTATTAACCAATTTTTGATAGGGGCAAAACTTACTTGTTCGTGTCACCGACATGCTAGCGACGTGTTGTGTTAGACTGGCGACGTGCAGTTTTCACTTCAGTTGGAAGTCTCCAGAAATTGTTGCAAGGATTTCAAATATATTTTTAACATAGTTTCAAAATATAGTTATCTAAGAAAATAGATGAAAAATTACCATCCCTTATCACCGAAACCACAAGGCCTAAAATTTAAAAAAAAGTATGTAGTTCTTTACAGACTTGTCGTACGTGTATATGGATCACAATGTTGGGCTGTGAAAAAGACGGATGATAAAATATTGCATGTGGCGGAGATGAGAATGATGAGATGGATGTGTGGAGTAACGAGAATGGATAAAGTGAGAAATGAGTACATTAGAGGTAGTTTAAAAGTGGCGCCAGTCACAGAAAAGTTGAAAGGAAACCGCTTATAAGGTCATGTGAAGAGGAGGGATGAAACACGTGTAACTAAAAGAGTTATGAATATAAATGTGGATGGATGGAGAGGGAGAGGGAAGCCAAAGAAAAGATGGATGGATTGTATGAGGAATGATATGTGAGGCTGACAGGACTGAATGGAAGAAAAAAACGTGTTGCGCCGACCCCAAGTAACATGGGATAAGGGCAGGAAGATGATGATACAAGTACCTACTCGTATATATAGTTTAATCCTGAAAAAATATGTTTTTTTCGGAATTCTGTACGCGTGAGTTCGACTCGCTCTTGGCCAGTTTTTTTAAATAGGTAAGTACATTTTTTTTCCCCTTGTGACTAAATGTCACATTTTACATATATTTGACTTTACAAAATTAGATACGGTACTGTCATTTGTTTTTCAGCTACGACGTATGTCTAAGCTATTTATTATCATGTCTTTCTAAAATGTAATAAGATCCTTCCTAAGTGGAAGTCTGACTTATACAAATGGAGTGTCATTGTGTGCGCACCTAGACGTTTTATTTAGCCTAGTTAAATATTTAAGTAGAATGTATGACACATGTTGTAATATAACGTAATTTACGTATGTAACATTACAAAGGTTTGCTAACTGGGAATCAGCTGTTTGTCTAGGATTCATTAAAATCTTTGGGTAATTTAGTCTGTTAATTAGAGTAAAACTATTAGGTACGATCTTGTTCGGGATGTGATTAAATTATGTGCTAATTTATAGCTGAAAACATGCTTTGTTTTTCCACATTAATATTTTCGTGAGATGAAATTGGACCCACGATTTAACCTGTAACTAGAGCAATGAAAGCAAAAATTTAATATTAAAACCTTAATAGGATTAACTCAATTTTATATTAAATATACAATTTGAAGACTGCAACATTACAGATGATGCGTTCACTCTACAATTTAATATTAAAATCTTAATAGGATTAACCCATTACATGAACAATTTTATATTAAATCCACAATTTGAAGACCACAACAAATGATGCGTTCACTCTGCAATTTCCACGAACAACGCTCAAAACTGCGCGAAATGAAAATAATCCGTGAGTGGTGTTGCCTCAATTAAGGCACAATTTACATTATAGAGCCGTCAAGCTTATAGCTCCGATAAAATATTAATTAAAATGTTGCTATACCGGTGTGAGAAAAAGCAATTTGTGAAACAAATATGGAAACTATTTTGATATGAGCATAAATTAAGACTTGGTCCAGCAGATATTCTGCCAATTTATTTTTAATTAGCTTCTGCTAGCGGCTTCACCTGCGTGTAATTAGTACTTCTCCTATTAAATCTATCTCTGTGCTAAATTTTACTCAGATACGTTCAGCCATTCTGGGGTAATTGAGTAACAAATATCCAACAATCCAAACTTTCGCATTAATAACATTAAAAGGAATCAATAATATTAGTAGGAATTAATAACATTAGTAGGAATTAATAACATTAATAGAAATGAATAACATTATTAGGTATTATTAAAATTAGTAGAAATTAATAACAATAGTAGGAATTAATAACATTAGTAGTAATTAATAACATTAGTAGGAATTAATAACATTAGTAGGAATTAGGAGTACAAAAGCCTCACACAAGCCACCTGTAACCAAGAAACAAGCAATTATTGGAGTTCAAGTTTTGCCATAACTCATTTATGCATCAACCTCTTTGGGTGTGCGGACGCGCATGGGCCGTAAACAATTAAAAATCTATAGTGTCTGCTTACTAGTCATGCGACGGGTTTAATCGATTTCATATTTAGTATCAAAATACGGTTTCAAGAACTTTTACTATTGCAAAGAGATAATAAAAATTCAGAAACCGGATATAAAAAAGCGGCCAAGTGCATGTCGAACTTCGCACATTTTAGGTTCCATACCAAATGGAAAATTTCAAAGAAAAAATGTGATTTATATTGGTATATAGTAATGTATGTACACACAGAGACAAGCTATTAATAAACAACATAATAAACATGAGTACAAAGGTACTGCTTATTTCTAAAGAAATTTCTACCAGAAGACCTGCAGACCAGCAGACCTGTATATGTTAGTAAAACATACGTAATCATAAATATTATCACCAAATTTCAAGGTCAAAGGAAAGTAAAAAAAATATTTCAAATAAAATTTTGTGACAGAGAGACAGACAGACGGACACGTGAGTGACAGCAATAGGGCTCCGTTTGGACCCTTCGGGTACGGAACTTCTTTAACCAATCCAAGCCAATTTTCTTAAGACTTAAAAACTACTATTCCCCTTATCGTAGCTTCTTATACCACTAAAACTAAAATAGATATAACTTAGACGAAACTTCCTCATACGAATACTTAATGCTTAGACTCATAACCTGAATAGCCACCGCACAGCTGCATCCGTGAATTTTGCTAGTTCAAAGTCTTCATAAAGATGTTCGAGGTAGTCTAGACTAGGTATGTATAATTTGGGTGTCTTTATGCTGCTGCGTTGTGGCCAGTACTTTCATGCATACGTGTGATAGCGTGAATAAAAATGGTTCAATAAAAATATCGCGCAAATCTATGAGGATAAAAGTAACTTTTTAAGTAAAATATAAAATGATGATATCTATTTAGAAATATTGCTTGTTAGTTATTGAAATGATATTTATTTATTTATTTATCACATGGAAAACCACTGTTGGTTTTCCATGTGATAAATAAATAAATAAATTTTCTTTCCATAAATGCATAAGTATACTAAAATACGAAGGGTCGGATTTGTTGTGTTACTAATTATTCTTTAAACTACAAAATATTTTTCAACAAAACAGTTTCTTTTGAATGAAATTTAATATGATGATATCTATTATCACCGAAGCATTAGGGATGATTCCAGTTTAGAAAAAAAATATTACATTTAGTTCGTAAAGTTAGATTATCAAAACATTTTGGACATGCATTTTTTGCTATATCAAATCAATGAAAAATTACAAAGATAAAACTCATTACAATTCAGAAGTCCGCTTGTAACGTCATTTTTGAGTAAAACGCGGTACAATTTTAACTCACGTGTGTCGTCATGCGAAATTCCAACGCACTGTATCGTCTTAATTTTTTATGTACGTGACAAAAGAAAAAATAGAAAGAAAGAAATTACGTTTATTTACGGTAAACATGAAGCATAAAACAGAGAAACACAACAAAAAAAGAAAAGCAGGGGGAAAATATGCGTCACATCCACGCAAAACGGCCATCGCTCAGCTTAGTGCTATGACCCTATGCAAGACAGAGCCCCAGCGCTGGTTTTCAGCGACAGCCGGCGCTGAGGTCATGACGTCGACCAGTGCAGCAAACAATGCGTGTACAATAATTTTTAGTAATATTTAACTGACGGATTAATTACATTTTTTTAGTAATCCACCTATTTCTCATGTTTCTTACATTTAAACGTAATTGACGCAAACAAATTGGAACGTTCTAAAATGTCTTGCAATCAATCAATTTTGTTTGTAATCATCATTACTTCAGCCGAAAGCCGTTCTTCGCATAATTTACCGGTGCTTTGTTTCTCCCATTCAGCAGATCGTTGCTAAAATGTCTATTCCCAACATTTAACTGAACCTGCAGAGTTTGTTTCATAATTTTTAATTCTTTACATTTTCCAACATTTTAAAAGAAATAACATTTCAGCAGCTAGTAAGGGCACACCACAGACTAATAACAATCCTTCTGACCTAATTTCGATCACGACACGCAGGCGAATTAATTTTTAATTTTTTTATTTACACAGGTACACTTTCTGTTCATTTACTATTATTGTCCGATGGGACGGCAATCAGACACGACCGGGAAGGGATCAGACGCAGGACCAACGGCTTTTCGTGCTTTCCGAGGTTTGTCATACCACCAACCAGTGTTGGCATTAATCGATTATTTTTTTCAATCGGTTACTTAGTTTGATTAATTTTAATCGGATTAAACTTAATCGTTACTAAATTAATCTTAATTAAAATAATAATCAATTAATAAAATTAATCATTATTCGTTAATTTGATTAAACAGATTAAAATATTTTTAATAACAACCAAAAATGTACGTAAGTAAAGAAAGTATGTTTTCGTTTGCAACCATGGTAAATTTACCTAGGTCGAATTATTTGAGAAAAGAGTGAATATGAAATGTAATTTAAATAAGTTTCATAAATAATTTTCTTTTTAAGTATTAAATAGTCAATTTATATACCTATTCTAATGACTATTCGGTTCCGGGTTTTTAATTTGGTTCATATTTTATTAATGTTACATTTTTAATCGTGACTAACGATAAATGATTACGATTAATAATCGTAACCAGCTAAATTTTGATTACGATTAATTATCTTTAATCGAAAAACTACGATTAGTTTTTTAATCGTTAATCTGATTAACTTTTTGCCAACACTGCCACCAATTTCCAAACTCCGGGCTACTACATAGTAATTCGTAATGAAAAAATTTCAATGGCACTTTTTACCCGAGAATCAAAGCTAGGACCTTACTCTCAGCAATTGCACAATTTGATTCTGCCAAGCCCGTTCCATCGTAGGACCACAAGACGTATGGCGATGTGCCACCGGTACATGGTGAAAATCTCATCCACACGCACAAAAGGTTTTGAGAACACATTCATTGTGCGTACAGCTAGGGAGTGGAATTCCTTGCCGGAGTCTGTGTTTCCTAATATCTACAACCTGGGAGTTTTTAAGTCAAGAGTGAATAGGTTACTTCTAGGCAAGCGTGCTCCATCTTCGACCACATCAACGCTTACCATCAGGCGAGATAGTGATCAAACGCGAACCTAGCAAAATAAAAATAAGTAGAACAACAAAATAGTTGACACCACAGACTAATCAACAAGTGTCAATAACTGTCAAATAGTGTAGACAGTTGATAAATTAATTAGGCCATTACTCTCTTCCTCTCTTTGTTGCGTAATATTAACGTCAAGTTAAAATTAAGAGAAAAAGTTTATCCCAAGCAATTTCAGATATCCAGACACGCAATACTGAAAGTTTTAAAACTAATACAATAACCGGTTTTAGCGTAACCCTAACAAACAAAACTTCTATGATATTCCGCGATGATTAATGTATTCGTACGGTAAACCCTACGATGATAAATTAATTTGTAAAGCCCGCTATACATTTGCCGCGAGCATTGCGGTTACGTACGATATCAATGCGCGGATATGTTGGTGTGATATGTTATGTTACTGTAATTTGTGTCCTGTACAATAACTGCCAGATTTTTACCCGACTCCACCAGAAGGAGGGTAATGTTTTTTGAAAGTATGTATGGATGTCTATTTCTTTGGCACACGCTGTTGCCTAAACGGGTGGATGGATTTTAATTAATTGAGGCATTTTTAGATTGGTCGTGACGTTTTTCTTCTTATCAGAATGTTTGTGATCATCACGTAGATAGTTGTCACGTTGCGGAGGTCGAAGATGAGGACGTAGGAGTGACACACAGAGGACTACCGTAGAGGACGACCGTAGATGAGACACTGCCTTGCTACATAGTGATATCTGCAGAGAGCAATGTGATTGACCCCACGATATTTCGCCAGTCTTTTAATTTTTTATGTAAGATAATAAAAAAACTCAAAAAGATGATTTTAAAAGTGTGACTCACTGTGATGTAAAAAAAAGAAAAAAATAAATTTTCAAAAACCATACTGCAAAAACATCAAAAATGTTCCAAACAGAATCAAGTCACTTTTCACGAAGTCTGATGCAGTTGTTATCATAAAATCTGTGATAAATTCTACTAACTGTATCAGACTGCTTTAAAAGTGACTTACTTTTGCAGTTGTTTTTTTTTTTGAAAATTTGATTTTTTTTATTTAAGCGATAGGTACGCATGATAGAGTAACGGTTGACAGTGGAGAACTGCAGAAAAAGTGTCTTTTGCCGACCCCTAGCATTGGCAAGGACAGGAATATGATGATAGTCACTATGTTATTGAAGATGTGAGTTAAAGTTTTTTTTTCGAGTTTGTCTCTTGTACCAACCGTTGCTTACATGTTAATCTTAAAGCTTTTAGGGCCTTATTTCTAGAAAAATTAAGCATGTGATTAGCTACCTGTGAACACCAACAAACGTCAATTTGTCCGTCAGGTACCACGGCGGGCGGTCCCCGCATTTGACATTCTAACGTATGAAAACTTTTTTTTTAAATACTCTCAATGCATATTTTTGGTAAAAATCTATGTTTACTACAGACTATATCACGCGTGAGTCGACTTGTACAACTTTGTACATGCGGTGCCTGAGGGTAGCGGAGTCGACATGTACAAATTTGTACATGTCGGTGCCCAAAAGATGATTAGCGTCAAGCCCCTCATTAGCAGACACAATTAAAAACCTATTGTTGCGTATCCTTATGGATACGCGAGGGGCCTAACGCGTTAACGGGTTTTTAATATAGTTTTTTTTTAAGAATTTAAAATTAAAATCCGCTAATAAGTACCTATTTGAACCAAGCAAATGGCTAACGAGTATTATAATGATAACATCATGGCGGTACCTTGTCAATACATAAACAAAAACAATATGTATGTTCGGAAACGTCTGCATCTCTTTAGTAAGTCTATGTGATGTTTTGAAGGCAGGCGGAACAGGGTGTTAAGTCCCACAAATCTCCATTAAAAAGGGAGGATCCTCCGATCAGGCGGGTGTTGTGTCTGGTCCGGGCAACAGCCCGATGGTTGATTTCGGACTGTTGTATATGTTCAAATCGCGCGGAGAATTCTGCTTGCGCGATGTAGGATTTTGTTGTTTTTAGTTCGTTACAAGTTTAAGCAGGATAGATACAGTTTTTATAATCAAATTTTCGTCAAAAAGACTAGCGGGCTGTGGGCAGACTACGGATTTGGACAGATGTCTCTCTTAGGGATTTGAAGTGACAGACATAATTTTTATACAAGAAATAGGAAAAAATTAAATCAACCTAAATTAGGATTGGTTAAAGTTCAAAGTTCTTTTATGGGGTAGGTACTGTGTAAATTTTTAAGATTCCACTTGATATTCTACAACTAAATGAGGCAAAATTTAAAACATGCATAACAAAACACTTGTGTTGTATTATACATGTTTAAAATTTTGTCTCATTTACATTTTCATTTTTTTCTGCTAGCAGCAATATGTGGCCAAGCCTATTAAAAATTGGAGGATTATATCCCTGATAAAAATGCTTGGCTAAATGCTGGATCTGATCCATAGCCACAGCCACGTGGCTCCACTAATTAGTTATTTTAAGGGTTCCGTACTCAAAGGGTAACCAACGGGACCCTATTACTAAGACTCCGCTGTCCATCGGTCTGTCAGCGGGCTGTATCTCATGATAAGTAATAGATAGACAGTTGAAATTGTCACAAAATATGTATTTCTGTTGCCGTTCTATAAAAATAAATTAAAAACTAAAGGGACCTAACCTAACCCAACCCGGGCCTGCGGACGGCGAGTAGTGGGTAACTCGCTGCCGGATCAGCACCAGGCCCTAGAGTCGACGCCGCGTAAGGTTCCACGCGCGCCTCATAGAGTTGTCAGCAAATAGGACGGGGCCCGTCATGGCCGATGTCTGCCCGGGGGTTGAGGATAAATTCGAAAGAGTTACCTCGCCCCTGGGCATTCAGGGCTGGGAGGAACAGGGGTGGGTTTTAGTCAGTAAGAGTCTGACACGCCCTTCCGCTCCACCCTAGAGCGGAAGAAGTCATTGCATGATTTCCAACCCCCAAAAAAAAAGGGGGCTTCCCCATTTAAGGGTTTTTTTTTAGTTTATGGTACGGAACCCTACGTGTGCGAGTCCGACTCGCACTTGGCCGATTTTTTTTAGACATGGCTTTTTTCTAGACTTTTATTATTTTTTGGCGTTAATGATTATTATTCCTTTTTTTACTCTTTTCAAAAGTTATAGTTTTTTATAATTTCGAAGCATTTTTTAATTTTGTAAATGTGAGTACCATGGGGCATTATAATGCTATTACGTTACTGTATTTTTTTATCGACATGAACGAGCACGGCAGTAGAGAGTTTGTCATATTCACTCAAATATCACGCTGATGGTGGCGCGTGTGTCGGGTCATTCGGTTACCTTCAAAATAGTTGAGCTGAGTGGTGCTGATACACGCGTCATGTTCGTGAACGGGCGCCGTCAGTTAAGACTGGTAATCTCTTAACCGCCACTAGCTTATTTTAATCTTTATTTTTTTGAAAATATTTTTTTTTAAATTGTTCTCACACAACAGAAGCAACATGATATATGTTACCAGGATTTGTAATAGATAACATGGTTTAAAAGAGTGTCTATGGAGTTTCTTCCACGTTCTTCTCTATAGAGATGCTTTGGAATGTGTAATTAACTTCATCTTTCTGACTGACCGACTTAACAATTGAAAACTGCCTGTAATAATTGATTATTTCATTGTCTTCCTAGACTCGTCCTATGTTACTTGTGCTCAGCGCAACACATTTTCTTCTTCTATTTTTTTGAGTCAAACGTTACGCTATGATTTACTCCCTTTTCTTTTATGTCGAATATTCTTCTACGTTTACCAGTCACCCTAAAAGTAACAGAGATTTATTAAAAAACCACGTCTGTATTCCTCTTAGTGTTAGGACAGAGGTATATCTAACACCAATATATTGCCCATAATGTAGGTAACCTAACTTTTAAATTTAGAAAACATACATTGGTGCCGATTCTCTTGTTCAATATCTAAACTAAAATTAGATCTTTTACTAAAATGCAGTGCGAGAAAAGGACGGCTGTAGCTATGAACTAAGTCAGAGATGTCAAACTAGTTTACGCCTTGCGCTTCACCGTGTGTATAATCGACATGTTTTTACGTGTACTCTTAATTTGTATGGAAATATTCTTTCAACTAAATTTAACAGCTCTTATTTACGTCCATCTCTTTCTTGTTTTATTAGAGATAAAAAATAGGAATAACCTAAATTAAGTTTAGTTTGTGCACAACAGAATTGGCACCATTGACTACTTAAATAATAAACCCCCCTTTTGGCAAATAAAAACATAATCCCGATCAAAATTATTCTTCCAAACTTCAAATTCAAGCAGTTCCTCCCACAACGGTGACCGCAAATTTAGCTCCAAGCAATAAATCCCGGTCAGTCAGAGGGAGGCAGCGTTTCTTTATAGATACGAGTACACATGCTGAATTTTAAGGCAAGACAAACAGAGACCGCTAAAGCTTCGCAATGTCAACGCTAAGAAAACAACATATTAGAGAGTTAAATACATATTTGGTGTGTGTGTTTATGCATGCTTGTGTGGGTGTGTGTGGTCTCATGTGTGTGTTATATTATTATTACATGTTATTGTTAGTTAACTACTTATTTAGAATAATTACACATACAACCTAAAAGAAAATAAATAAAAAATGTACATACAAGTGGCATAAAAAATGGAGGCGTCTCTCATTTTTATTTATTCTTTTTTTTTAATTATTTAATTCGTCACTCATTTGGCGTCGAAAAATTCATCCACATCGCTGTCAATGGGAAAAGTGCTCAGAACGCTGGCAGCATTGCCACGTTGAATGGCAATGCTGGTTCTTTGGCCGAAAAAAAGGCCCTCTCACGTGAAGAGTTGTCTAAATGCTTGCTGATGTCACGGAAAATTTGATGAGCACTTTGTGTGTAGGATTATGTAAAGGTTGATATGAAAATAATGTATTGTTTCACTTTTCTGTAGTCTTTCAAGAAGCTTACCAACAGGTGTGATAGTGGTCAAGTGCGACCCTGTAATAGATAAATAAAATGGCCAAGTGCGTTTCTGGCCACGCGCAGGGTAGAGTTCCGTGGTCACCCGTTATAACATGCGGATTTAGAAGGCGAATTATGTTTATTACTATGAACTTTATTAATTGAGTTCACGGTTTGACGTTTAATCATAAAACGCAAAAAAAGGCTTTATTTGTTAAAAATTGTACATGTTTGTTTATGAGTATAAAAGAGGAAGTCTGAAAGTGGCACCGCTGACTGAAAAGTTGTGTGGAAATCGGTTGTCGTGGTATGGGCATGTGATGCGGAGGAATGAAGAAAATGTCGTGAGGAAAGTCTTGTGTATAGATGTGGATGGCTATAAGAGTAGGAAGGCCAAAGAAACGATGATTGGACTGTGTGAAAGAGGATATGGGTAAAAAGGGGGTGACTACAGAGATGACGACTAATAGGAGTATGTAAGAAAAAGACATGTTGCGCCGACCCCAAATAAATTGGGATAAGGGCTGGAGAATGATGATGACATGTTTACTACCCATTTTCTTAGGATTTCGTGTTTTGATAAAATTTTCCAAGTAGGTATACAGGGTGGAGAAGACAATACGACAATAAATGAAAACACGGACAATACTAGTTTATAAGAATAAGTTTAAGCTAACAAAAATATCCTAACATCGAAAATAAAAAAATAAAAATTTCAAACAAACTAAATGGCATAAAACTAGAAACGAAATAGAACACCACTTATAAATATGAGTTCACTAACCTGTCGTAAGAGCGGCAACAACGCGCGGTCCTGTAGTGACTTGATTTTTTGGCTTTTAATTATGGATTAATGCTCAGTAAAATTACACTAAATCACAGATTATTTAGCACAGAATCACAGCTGCAAACCAATGCCAGCCCAAACATTGGCAGCAAATCTGTACTGGTGCGAAGTCTCCCGTCCTAGACGCGGATTCACGCGGCTCCAGTAACGAATATTCTGTCTGTTCCTTAAACCGTTCCTTGTAAATGTACTTTCATCAGTCCACATCACATTGTACAAGAAATCCGGATTCTCGAAATGTTTATTTTCAATCCAGCGACAGAAGTTTTACCTAACTGGTTTGTCTCTAGGTAACAATGCATGCAATTTCTTGTATTTATACGGCTTCCGTTTGTCGCGTTTTAAAATTTAAGAATAGTTGTATGGTCAACACCTGAACTACACGTTGGGTTGCGTTAAAAAAAACACGAAAACAATAAAAACTAAGCGTCTAATTTCGCACAATTCACTCACTGTTTAACTAAATACCTATTAAAACGTTACGTGTCCTGTCACCAAAATAAAGCGTCCAATTTCGCACTAATACCGTCGTAAATGAATTTACAAAAAACACGAGCGGCGGGGAAGTCCCTCAACAAGGCGGGCGCGCGGCGCGAACGAAAGTTAGCGGCATCTGAGGACGCGTGACTCGTCACAGGATCGCGGCGGCCGGCGACACACTAACATAAATTTGTTGTAGCAAATTTCTTCAAGAAAGCGAAGTAACAAACGAAACTAGATTTATCTCTTTCGCACACACAAAATTTTTTATTAATATTATGAGTGCATTGCAATTTCCGCATTCGTTACTTTCTTATCCAACTCTGATGACACGCTTTATGACTCTTATTACTCAGAGTTAAGGTATAATTTTCACTAAATCAGATGAAAATACTAATTTGGCGAAAGTGTTAAAGTAGCGAGTTGGCAACGTGGCTTTAATGTTTTGATGTTTATACCGATGTGGGTCGTTAACCTGACAGTGTTTCCCTATTATCAGATACATCATGTAGCAAATGTTAAAAATCGAAAATAATTTCCTGTTACTAAACTACTGGATATATTCAAATTATTTTTTGTATGTAGACTGAGAACGTCTTGAGGTATGCGAGGTTTCATTTAATGTCGTATTGTCATCACCACTCTGTATATAGTTGGTCGACTGTTGCTCTTAAACTAACAGAACTAACTTAGCGGTGACAGTTTTCCTTCAAAGTTCGTTATTTTTCAAATCAACAACAGTTTAGCTTTTAGTGGAAAAAATGTCACTTTAAAGTTAAATAACTCGCAAACGAATGACTGAATCGAAAAATAGTTTTCACAAGCTCACACAACCCTGCACAAGCAATTATTTTGAAAGACCTAACCAACGATATCCCACACTATAGGATAAGCGAGAAAAAAAAACATCCCCACTTTACATGTAACTGGAGTTACCATAATAAAATATTTTTCAAAATATTATTGTTGCGTTTTCTTGGCGTGATTAATATAGCGTGAAAAATTGCAGCTTTCTTGTACTATCAGTCTCAACGATATACCTCGGACGGACAGACAAAAACTATTAGAGTTCCTTGAGCTTGTTAGGACTACGGAACCCTAAAAAGAGCAGTCAAAGAAAAAGTCCTTATGAAAACTAATTTTTTGTCAGCGGCTTCACCCGTACGAGCAGCGCCGGCCCTGGGGTAGAGCGATAAATGCAGTCGCTCTAGGCGCCAGATGGCATAGGGCGCCAAAAAGCCAAATGTGAAAAATAATTTCCAGCGCAAAATATAATTTTGATGGCGCCTTTGAGAGGCGCGGGAGCAGTGTTCATATTTGCAAGAAAATTTGATTTTGAAAATTTTGGAATAATTTATTTATGTAACATAAATAGATAGATTAAATAGGCAGTCGCTCCATGTAGAATACTGGTATTCAACTGCATCCGGTTAGACTGAAAGCCGACCCCAAGATAGTTGGGAAAAGGCTAGGCAGATTGATTGATTATTTATGTAACATAAAACCGAAGTAGAAGTTACGTGAAGTTAGAGCCTACCAAAGAGTACTGAAAGGTAGTTTTGTTCTACCCTGATCAAGGGTTAGGGCCGGCGCTGCGTACGAGAGTTGAAGATTATCCCACGGTTAGTACCGGTATTAAAAACTAGGTCCTAATGTAAGCTTTGATCTATTCTGCCAATGTTGACAACGTACAATAATTTAGATAATTATATTCCTAATCTGACATTTCATTAAAACCTTATCTCGTGAACTGACATAAGTATAATAATATAACACTGAATCAATTAACATTTTTTTTCCTTAAAAATTATTATGAATGAGGTCTTTTTTATTTTTACTATATTTATTCTTAATTACAATATTTAGAATATAAAGGGGCCGAATGAAGTGAATGAAGGTTTACAAAGGTTAGGTCTTAAATCTATATTTAATACCTAACCTTTGTAAACCTTCATTCTGATAAATACATGCATTTATGATTTTTTATTTAATCTATCCAAAAATCTTTTCAGTCGTTTAGGCATTAATAAAAAAAAGACTTTCACATATATATAATACTAGTGACCCGCCCCAGCTTCGTTCGGGTACAAATTATACATTTAAACCTTCCTCTTTAATCACTCTATCTATTAAAAAAAACCGCATCAAAATCCGTTGCGTAGTTTTAAAGATTTAAGCATACACAGCGATATAGGGACAGAGAAAGCGACTTTGTTTTATACTATGTAGTGATTAACAGGATTTTATTTGAAAAAGGCAGCCAATTTTATTCGCTAGACAATGTTATTCCCTTGAAATTGTTTGGGTCTCACATAACTTTCACGGCAGCGCAGCCTTACAAACTTTGGCTTGACATTAAAAACTTTAATTCGTAAACGTAAGCATTTTTACGGCTTTTAAAAGAGGGATTGGCAAGTTGGTTGTGATTTGTCGGGCAGAAATCTTTCACAACGTGAAATCACGTTGCTGATTTTCTGTTGAACAAATAAAAAAACAATTGATTGCATTGTTAAAGCTGGTTTTATTTATTTAATTTGGTTAAACAAGTTCCTGTACAGTCATTTTTTTTAATTAGTGTAAGAGGTTGATTTTTGCATCCGACAACTCTAAGAAGAAACGACGAATCAAACTCATGGGGCTTCCATGTGCCATGTTTCCTGAGGCGTGGATGGCCTTGCCGCTTTTTTTTTTGTGGAGTGGGCAATCATGCAAAGACTTGTCCCGCTCTGGGTGGAGCGGGAGGGCGTATCTGACTCTTACTGACTAAAACCCACCCCTGTTCCTTCCCTTCCTGAGTGCCCAGGGGTGCGGTAACTCAATTTCAGAATTTATCCGCTAACCCTAGGCATGCATGAACACTACGCGCCGTCGACTCACGGGTCTGGTGCTGATCGGACGGCGAGCTACCCACTGCTCGCCGTCCGCAGTTTTTTGGTTAGGAAAAGATGCGCCTCCCTACTCGCTCGCGTTCGTGGCAGTACCAACAATATACTGGGTGTTTTTACTGATCAGTGGGAATTAGGCCAAAGGGTTGTGAACACGGGAAGATGTCGAGAATATCCGCTTCTTCCTGGGATGTCAGATATTGGGCCCTAAAAGTCCTGTACTCGGGGACTTATGTGGCGATTTTAACGTGTGCTGCGGCCGTATGGTGGCGGACTGTAAAGAGTTAAGCAGTGCGGAGTACGCTATTCCGCACGCAACGTCCGACACTCATTCTTCTTTCAAATTCGGCATACAGGTCGGTCAGCACCGCAGCGTTACCTGTGCTGGCGCGAGTGCTTCCGGCTGACCTGGAGGTCTGTCGGAATCTGTCTGTTTGTCAGCAGGAAGTGCAAGGTGGTCACCTGGAAGGTGAGAGGGAGGTCATAGTCCAATAGCAGGAGCGCTGGCGGTCTTGACGGACGGTAGGAAACTGTTCGCGTTCTTCACGGACGTGGTGGATAGGATTTCGTTCGGTTGGGTGGAGCCAGACTACGTCATGTCACAGATTCTCACAGGAAACGGGAGTTTCAGAAGCTACCTGCACAAAATGTCTCTAAGCGATACGGTTTTATGCTGTTGTGGGCTGGTAAACGAAACTCGAGACCATGTTCTGTGGGATTATAACTCTTCTTTGACAGCTTCTTCCACTAAAAACATACGTAATGCCATTTCTCTACAATTGAAGGCATGGCACATTCATTTTGACACTTCGCACAAATATGTCCGAACATTCGGCCGATACTTCGTAAAACACTTCGGAGTAGTTAAATCTTTATTATTATTGTTCAATTTATTTCATAGTATTTTCATATAATTTACATTTTTAAATTATATACATAAAAAATATAAAAAAGTCGCTCCATGTAAAATATTGGTATTGGTTACCCTTTGGGTACGGAACCCTAAAAAAGGCAGTTGGTGACTTGCACACTCAATAAATGAGCACGGCCGCTAGCATGTAGTGTGACGTAGCAACAAGGAGGCAACATACTTTGAGGTGCTTAAGGAGTGGAGAGATATACGTATAATATAATGTAATGTATATATTATTTATATATATATCAAATGAATTATGTGCAAATATTGCAGACTAGTGTCTGATATAGACGTTCGAGAATTATCTTGCCAGTGTTCGATCAGCCTGCCTCGCACAAACTTTCCTAAAAATATGCCACCCACGCCTCTTTAGCTTCTAAGAAATATAAATATCTGACCTTTGTAAATCTAACGTAAGTATCTAATTACTTACTTGATATTCAATCAAAAACATTTTCCGCATTTTCAATTTAGACATGACAGTATTTTTTTAGGATATTGTTTTTAGGCTTCAGAAACTCTTAATTAAACTAGATTAGTACCACGATATACGAGTAATAACGTAATAAAATAAATTTCAGTAAGGTACCGTGGCAGTTTTACAGAGGGCTCTCTCTAGCTGTAATAAAAAATACTAGTAAATCATTTTTTCTGCGTCTTCACTCCAGAAGTTTTCGGTCCCATCGATCATCTGTCCTCCGAGGGTGGACCAAGGTTTGGTGATGGCCCCGGGTAGCCGAAGGATGCGAGACGCACAGGAACGGACATGTGGCGACACTTGGTGGAAGACCATAACCAGCAGTGGACGTCTTTCGACTCAAATGATGATGAAGAAATCATTTTTCTGTTGAAAAACATTTCGCCATTTGAAGAATTAAAAACAAAGCATATCCGATGAAACGTAGATGTAGTAGAGATCTGCCTTATCCTATGGAGAGTGTTTGTACAGGCGTGAGGAGTCAATAATACCGTCTGAATGACTAACAAGCAATATGTATTTTAACGCGTCAAGTCCCTCATAGCAGACACAACTAAAAACCTATTGTTAGTGGCGAAGCAGTCGCAACCCAGCGCTGGGCACGCCACCATCGAGGCGGTAGTGCCCCTCTTTGAGGAGTGGCTGGAGAGGCGTCACGGCGCCCTCACCTTCCGCCTGACGCAGGTGCTCACCGGATACGGCTGTTTCGGGAGGTACCTGTGTCGGATCAAGGCGGAGGTGACCCCTGAGTGTTTCCACTGCGAGGATCGCCCAGAGGACACGGTGGAGCATACGGTGGAGCTTTGCCCCGCTTGGGCAGAACACCGCCGTGTCCTCGTGGATGCGATAGGCGACAGCGACCTCTCGCGCCGTGCCCTGGTTCAGGCCATGGTACGGAGCGAGAGGGAATGGGAGGCCGTCTCCTCCTTCTGCGAAGCAGTAATGCTCGCGAAGAGGGAGGCGGCACACGTTAGGGAGGCTCAGCAACAGCCGAGTCGCCCTAGCGCCCCCAGCCGCGACCGCCGCAGGAGACGCCAGGGGCCGCGAGACGATCTCCGGCCACCGTAGACCCGGGCCTGCGGACGGCGAGTAGTGGGTAACTCGCCGCCCGATCAGCACCAGGCCCGAGAGTCGACGGCGCGTAGTGTTCCACGCGCGCCTCAAAGAGTTGTCAGCAAAGTGTAGGGGCCTGCCAAGGCCGGTGCCTGCCCGGGGGTGGAGGATAAATTCGAAAGAGTTACCTCGCCCCCGGGCACTCGAGGCAGGGAGGAACAGGGGTGGGTTTTAGTCAGTAAGAGTCTGACACACCCTTCCGCTCCACCCTAGAGCGGAAGAAGTCATAGGATGATTTCCCACCCCCCAAAAAAAAAAAAAAAAAAAAGTGGCGAAGCAGGGGCCTGATGCGTTAATCT
Organism: Polia nebulosa; assembly: GCA_951329385.1. NCBI lineage: Eukaryota > Metazoa > Arthropoda > Insecta > Lepidoptera > Noctuidae > Polia > Polia nebulosa. The sequence continues at coordinate 5,519,430 of OX589596.1, forward strand.
ACTCGAAAAGTCACCAGCAGCAACTGCAATTTTTAACCGATTTCGAAAAAGGATGTTCGACTGTCTGTATGTTTTTTTTTAATGTATGTCCCCTGATTTCTCTGTCAGTTGTGAAACGATTTTCAAAATCCATTTTTTTTCCGAAATAATATACTCCGAACCACCTCGGTTCCACATAAATTTTATTGAAATTGCTTCAGCGCTTTTTGAAAAACTGAACAAAAACGAAAATTAAAAAAAACAGGTATACATAGATGACGTTTTGGTTTCCTCCAATTACGATTATTTTTAAATTCTATTTTATTGGGGTTTTGAGTTCTAGTGTATAACTACTAAAACGTGAAGAATAAAAAACTTTTTACAAAGAAAACAACCGACTTCCAAAAATTAAAATACGCTAATAATTTCAAAATAACTTTAATTTCGGAAGTCTGTGTCAAATAACAAAGAAATAAAATTCATTTTTGCTTTAAAATTTCATTTTAAAGCAAAAACGTAATTTCGTATAATTTACTTCACTAGTTTCTTCCACATACACAACAAAACACCCTACCTGCAACGTAACCCGCTAATGAGGTACCCAAATCCCTCAAATATTTCACCATTCCGCTCAATTTGCGTAAATATATCTGAAAAGAACGGAGAACGTACTGCAAAGATCCTTTATTGCAAATTGGCTGTGAAATTGTGGCATGTTCCCTTACCGTTGTATGTATTGCTTTTATTCTTTCCCTCAAACAAGGTAAAGCTCAAAGTATTACACATATGGGGTGTATTCGAGCTGTTTAGAGCCAACTTTGCATGCCATTATGTTGGTACTATTATTTGGTACGTGAGCGGGTTGAAATTCGGTACAAATATGTACCAATGTCTTAATACTGGCTGAAAATGCGAGGCTAAAAATCCAATGACAAAAGCTATGGCATTTTGGTTTTAATGGCAATGGCAGAACAAAATGGTCGATAAATTACCTTGATGGACCTTTTGTACGAGTACATAAATGTATGGAGTACTGGTACAGAAAGGATTAATTGAAAATGTTTTTTTGTTCATATACTACTAATAAAGATGCGAAAGTTTAAATGGATGTTTTTTTTTTTTGTGGGGTGGGGATATCATCCAATGACATCTCCCGCTCTAGGGTGGAGCGGGAGGGCGTGTCAGACTCTTACTGACTAAAACCCACCCCTGTTCCTTCCCTGCCCTGAGTGCCCAGAGGCGCGGTAACTCTGTTTCGAATTTATCCTCAACCCCTAGGCAGGCATCGGCCATGACGGGCCCCGTCATTATTGTTGACAACTCTGAGGCGCGCGTGGAACACTACGCGCCGTCGACTCTCGGGCCTGGTGCTGATCGGACGGCGAGCTACCCATTACTCGCCGTCCCCAGGCCCGTGTTGAATGGATGGTTGGATGTTTAACAGAACGGCTGTACGCACCTGGGTGAAACTTGGCACATAGATTGATTATAGTCTGGAATAGCATACAGGATGTCTGCGAGGACATATCCCAGGAGCATTTTCCCTTGGAATGATCTCCGACTTTCACGCAGACGAAGCCGTTCACAGAAGCCAGTATGTAATACTCAAAGTATTTGGTGTAACCTTCCTGAAACCAGAAGTCAGAAACCCCATTCTAATCTGACAAGCAGTCTTACCAAGGAATATCGTGTTGCCCAGTTACTGGGTTGTGGAAGTCAGTCAAAGCAGTTCAATATGCCTAGCCTTTTCTCAACTATCTTGGGGTCGGCTTTCAGTCTAACCGGATGCAGCTGAATACTAGTATTTTACATGGAGCAACTGCCTATCTGACCTCCACAACCCAGTTACTGGGTAATACGATACTCCTTCGAAAGACTGGTAGTCAGGCTTTAGTGCTTTTGACGACTCGTAACGACTGTTAAAGATCCACGATTGACAGCCAGGACTAACGGCTTAACATCCTTCCCGAGGCACGGAGGAGTCTCGGTATGTAAAGATGGTCACTCATCCCCATGGATGAGTGACCATCTTTACCATCAGGTTAAGCTGGTTGGTCCATATCAACCCTGGCTAGCGTAGCTTAACCTGATGGATCGACCCTGTTATTACTTTAGACACGAGCTCTTCTCAGTCAGAAAGGTCAGTAAAGCAGTTGATTCATATGAAATACTGGTATTCTTATCTGGTGGCTGCATCTTGTTGGACTGGAGGCTGATCTAACATAGTTGGGAAAAGGTTAGGCAGATTGATTGAATTCACACAGTTCTTGGTCCTAATTCGCAATTTTCGTCACATACAAAACAGAACACATAACTGGTAGATTTCAATAGAACCTTTTTACCTTCAACCGTACTACTATAGTTATACTTATATTACGTGACTATATATTACCTCTCAAATATTACTTTATTACTTACCTCTTTTTATACGAAAAAAAATCCTCTACAGAGCAATAAGAAATACCTTTGTGGGCCTTGTGACTCGTATCACTCAGTACGTTTGAAAAGATGTAAAGGTATGAACCGACTGTAAGCATTCGATTGTAATGTAATATTCAAAATTGTATTTGCATGTAAGTTTAAGTATCCATAACTATTACTTTGGAGTATTCCTCGATTTAATAAAAGGAGAATTGCGACTGTGAGTTCAAACATAACGATATCATTTGCGTGTAAATGTTACATAAGAATCACAAACAGTGTATCTACTTTTTTTTTTGTGGGCTGGTAAATCATCTAATGACATCTCCCGCTCTAGGGTGGAGCAGAAGGGCGTGTCAGACTCTTACTGACTAAAACCCACCCCTGTTCCTTCCCTGCCCTGAGTGCACAGGGGCGAGGTAACTCTGTTTCAAATTTATCCTCAACCCCTGGGCAGGCATTGGCCATGACGGGCCCCGTCATGAATGCTGACAACTCTTTGAGGCGCGCGTGAAACACTACGCGCCGTTGACGCTCCGTCCTGGTGCTGATCGGACGGCGAGCTACCCATGACTCGCCGTCCGCAGGCCCGGGCAAAAGTGTATCTACTTGACATTTTTTTTTAATATGCTTGATCTAGCACTGATTCGTGATTGTTACAAGTTTTTAGAAACTGTTTTTTTTTAACTAAATTATACCTTGTTCTAAATTATAGATAGATTTTATTTCTAATACGAGTATACAGGGCGTAACGGAAAGGTGTGGTGTGGTCCTATTTTAAGAACTGCATCTGTCTATCGGTATGATCAACTTTCTTCAAGAGAATTCTTAGTTTTTTTTTTACTTTCCATACAAATATTGATCAGCTGATGATAACTTTATAAGTAAAGTTCAATTTTTTTTTGGAAATTTTCTATTTTTTCTTAAAAAAAGTTGTTCATTTTCAGTGGCAGAATCGGTTTCTAAAATATGACCTCACCTTGCCTTTACACCCTATTGCGTAGATTTTGTTCAGATACGAACGTTACACGATACAATGTTACAAGCCGATCTGTGCTAACCTTTACGGGATGTATAGTATAGGATAAAGGATAAAGAACTCGATTAAGGGATTAATAAGGGATCCTTCGATTTTTCTCCATGTATCGCATATATTTATTTTATGTAATAGTATGTACCTGATGTATAATAGTTTTGTAACGTGCAGGTATAGTTATGTGATCTTACAATGTCATCTATGGGCTATATAAACAGCAAGTAACAAAAACCCTGTCCGATCCAGTAAAGGCGTTTACCTGGTTTAACATACGTACTAGAAAAAATAGTAGAAAAAATGTAACTCATAAAAACCAAAACTTATAGATTTATTATTTTTATAAAATATGCGAATAACGCTAAATATGGAAAATTTTCATAAATTGACAACACTACACCGGCCGGCGAAATATTTTCATTTTTATTTCAGCGCGGCTAGTGTAGGATGGTATTGTCGGTTTACTCTTAAACAAAGGATCAAAAAGACCGTCTCGCTCAGGCGGCTTCTTTGACACAAAACTGTAGGTGAACTTTGTCGAGCGCTCAGTGTTGCCTTTGATAAGTTTTTCTTTTTTTTTAAGTAGTTATTTTCATTGGGAAAAAATAATAATCTCTTATCCATTAATTGAATACGTATAAATGTGTACACAGTACGATACTAAATAATACCCTTAAGGATCGGACAGGGTTTTTGTTACATGCTGTATATTCGTATGAACTTTTAAATTATTTGTAGGATTTTCAATGATTTAATAATACTAAATTAAGTATATAAAATGAATTAAATATTTTTGTCGCCATGTCACCTCTGAAGCTTTCATAAAAAAAAAAAATATATTTTTGTTTTAATTTTCTTTTTCTAATCTGTCAAGGAAAAATCATAAATTTCCTCATTCATAAAAAGAATTAATAAAAAAAATAATTAATAACTTTATTTACATAAACCAGTTGAATTTCTTAAATTCTGAGCATTTATACAAAGTGTTAAAAACTGTTTTTGACACTTTGTGTAGCCATGGCGTAAAAATATAATATTTTACTACAGCAACCCTTCCGCAGAGTTCCGGAACAAAACTCATAATATTTGTCTTTACATTTTTCTTTTATATGTTTACCACGTTTCAGCAAATATTGTATGAAAAAGATATAAAAGTAAAACATGTTTGTCTGTCTCTATGTAAATTAGGGTATGTATTAATGTGTTTGGATCTCGTAATGTTTTTAAAAAGTGGTGTAAGCCGTAATGTTTGTGTTAGCTTTTTTCTAACTAATTTATGACGCTGAAATCACAATATATTTTTAAGAAAACAATGTGCAGTATATTTTTGAGTGTAAGCGGTCTAAAATAAAATAACATCATAATGGGGGATGGCGATATAGACCGAGACATAACGCACTGGATCAACTCAGGATGGATGAAATGGCGACAGGTCACTGGAACAACTTGCAACCGACGGATACCCCTTAAGTTAAAAGGGAAAATCTATAAGTCCGTGATTAGACCTGTCGTACTGTATGGATCAGAATGTTGGGCTGTGTGAAAAAGACGGATGAAAAAAGATTGCATGTGGCGGAGATGAGAATGTTGAGATGGATGTGAGGAGTAACGAGAATGGATAAATTGAGAAATTAGTACATTAGAGGTAGTTTAAAAGTGGCGCCAGTCGCAGAAAAGTTGAAAGGGAACCGCTTATCCTGGTATGGTCATGTGAAGAGTAGGGATGCAACACATATAACCAAAAGAGTTATGAATATAAATGTTGATGGATGTAGAGGGAGACGGCTAAAGAAAAAATGGATGGATTGTGTGAGGAGTGATATGAAAGAAAAGGGAGTTACTGATAGCGTGACGGCTGACAGGACAGAATGGAAGAAAAAAATGTGTTGCGCCGACCCCAAGTAACATGGAATAAGGGCAGGACGAAGAAGAATATATGGCTTATTCACTGAAGGGTTAGACCAAAGTCCACCTATAATACACTTATTGCCAGTGACGTCTATCAATAGTGTACAATTTCAGATTCCAGGCTGCATCTGAAAAATTTCAGATGCAAAAACCCAATAACACTTTACCTGAAATGGAAATCGAACCAAGAAGCAGCTCAGCAGTAACATAAGATCCTTGATAGCGTACCAAATAAATATTTTACATTATTAGCTTCTGGAAGAGGTTTTGCGTGTGAGCCGAAAATAAGATATATAAGATAAGGTAGCATACTCTCAGGGTAAAAAAAAACGTCCAATTTCAGGATAATATAGTTTGCTAATTTTCATTTAAGTCCGTTCAGCCGTTAAAATATGAAGAGGTTGCAAACATACAGACAGATAAAGTTAGTTTTACATTAGGGAATATCCATGATATTTTGTAATTGTTCAATTGAATACTTTTATTAGCTACAGAGAACAAATATGAAGGAATTTTCAGAATATCATCATCAGCGACGAAGTTATAAAGTTTTAAAGTTGGTAATTAGAAAGAGACGTCTGACGTGTTCTTTGACGTCAAAGAACATGACGCCCTTACAACTGCCATAGAAAACAGCGTTTACGAGATAGGGACAGATATATTTGTTTAAAATTGTTATATTTCGATCAATTTTGATTCTGCTTTCACTGTTCGTACTCTATTTTAGTATATTCATCGATAAACCGGTTATATAACAAATATTTTTTTCATACATATTCCCTATTGTATTATTAGTTTGGCTAAGGAAACAATGGACATTCGGATATATACAATTTAAAATTTGGCTTCGCACGGTTTGTGCATTTTGCCAATGTCAAGTATAGAAAGTATTTAGTTTATAGATAATACAGTCACTATGTTTTCCATTAGAATGCAGATGTAGCACATTGTGACGTAAGGAGCCTTCGTGGGATAATAAATAACAACACGTAGGTCGGTCAACGTTAAAAATATATTAAAAATAGAGAAAGGGTGTGGGTAGGTCTGCAGTCACAATTTTCACTATTCCCTGGGAGATAGCACGCTACTGCCCTGACTCAGCCTTGGTGTCTAGGGGAAGCCACGTTGCGTTTGCCCCCCGGAGGTGTTGGCCGGCAGGCGGCAGCGCCGGCTCGACAGGAGCCAGGATGATCGGCCGGCAGGTGGTCTAGCCGGCTTGGAGACGGCCTGCTGAGGCCACGCGGGTAAATATACACCCGGCGTGGAGCGAGCCGCCGTGGTGAGTGGCCTAGTGGCCGCGCCACGAGGCACTGCGGCAGGATGGCCGCGATGGAGGACGATGCAGGTGCGTGCCCAGAGTGCAGGGCTCCAAGTCCTCTCCCTCCATTTCAAGAATTCGAGAAGCCGGGTCAGGAAATCAGGAGCCGGTAATCCGGATCTAGGACCCTGGGAACAATGTCCAGCGTGTCAAAGGTGGAAGATAAGCTTCTCCGCTGATTTTGACACCTTGGCATGAGCAAAGCGGCCGTACGTGCGCTAACAAGTGTGGTTGTCAAAATCAGACGGAGTTTACAAAGGTGAGGTGGAAAAGCATGAAAACACACATTCGAGCGCAGCAGCAGCCACGCGCAAGCCAGTATGTGCATAGCTAAGGCCTCTAAAGCTAGTCACGCGGAAGGCGTGATTACAGTATGCGACAGATCTTTTGTAGGTTATGAGCCTTGATTATACAATGCTAGGAAATGAAATTAAGGAAGACATGTTCTGGAAAGAATTTATACACAAGATTAGGAACACAGAATGCACAAAGCTACCTGTATGCTGTTCAAACACTCACCCAATTACAGGGGTTGAAGAACACGTAATTAAATTGGCAAATATTTGCCAATGCAAACGTGCAACTGCTAGGATTTGGCGATCGCTTCACGGCTCAAGGGTGTTCGACAGAACAAGGTGAGTGTGAGTCTCACGCCCGCAGCTGGATTAAGATTCGAAAAGGCCTCCACGTTGTACTCGAAGGGTTTTTATATCTACGCCGTCATTGACAGATGTCATAGAATCCAAAGACAACAGTGTTGTCAGTCAACTAAAATGTCTATGCCTACCAAAGCCATCACAATGGCTTTTGGTCTCTGGATTTATTCCGTATGTTTATGTTTTCATTAAGAATGTAACGCCACTACGTTACAGTACCCCCCAAAAAAGGTAGGATTTTTACCTGGGTAAAAATCCTTATGGTGTTGCACTAGCCACCATCTGAAATACGACCCTATTATTCATCTTCATTCATTCATCATTAGCTCATTTCATCCTTTCATAAACCTATCATACCAGCAGACCACTTATTAAAGAAGTGAGTCCGCTTCCTAGCAAGTATGTAAGAGTAGATCGTCCTTATTTGACTAAATACTCGCGTAAATCAGACTTAGTCAGTGAATGTTTATTACTAAGAACCAATATATATATTAATGTTACTTAAGAAATAAATTAAATATTGTTTTGGATTAAGGCTTGTTTAAGGAGTCTCCGCCCGCTCCTGCAGAGGCTTATTTTACTGAGTTGCAAACCGCTCAAATAGATATATAAAATCAAGAAGTAAAGTTTTTTCTAGTTTAGGTTTTGTTTAAGGAGTAACTATACCGCCCCTGCAATGGCTTATTTAATGAGTTGCAAACCGCTCAGATAGTAAAATAAATAAAAACTATGGATAAAAAGGACCCATAGTTGTACTGGGTGGCGCAAAAGTAAAGACCCTATTTGGTTCAGCTATAACATTTTTTCTAAATTAGAAAACTAGATTTAGATTTTTTTAAATGTATATTTGTGCCATTAAATTTCGTACCATTAGGATTTAAAGATGATGTCTTTTAAATGGTGACCTCCAGAGTTGATACACATTTGAGCCCTATTTATGACATTTTGCATAACTTGCCGTAACACTTCCTGCGATATGTTCGTTATTTCTTGACGAATGTTTTCTTTTAGAGCTGCGAGAGTCTGTGGCTTGTTCACATACACCCGAGATTTCAAAAAACCCCAAAGAAAGAAGTCTGGACTGGTCAGATCGGGTGATCTTGCAGGCCAAGGCAAATCGCCAAAACGAGAGATAACTCGGCCTGGAAAAGCGTCCCTCACTAAAGTAAAACGAGTAAAACGGTAAAACGGACGGAGTAAAACGGTCCATGTTTATTTTCAGTGTATTTTACATTTGTTCACTACACAATTTTCAACAACAGAATGACAGAAAATGTCATATAAAAAAAAAAAAGGTATTTTCTTTAGTGCCACTACTTTTGCGCCACCCGTTATATAAGAAAAAAAAACTTGGTTCAAAGTAAAAAGCATTATAGAAAAGGTAGGGCCTTAATATAAACGGAATCACAAATCGAACCCACAACGAGTTACGAGACCAATTTCTGAACCACTAAAAAAAAAATTATGTCGCTGATTATTGAGCGGACAAAAATTTTATTGGATTATTGATCAAACTGTAATGTGGTTAACATAATGTAAACAAGTTTAATCAATTGTGATATGTGGTAATGTTATGCAAAATGGTGAGTGTTGAAACAGCAATACAAAAGTAATGTGAAGTACTCCGTCTGTTACAAAAAATTCTAACTATTGAACGTTATGGTTGAATTCCTTTAGTTAAGATTTGTATCAAAAGAAAAAAAAAAGGTAATATAAATCAAATGATTGTTAAGCAACTGGTGCAACTAGTGTGTACACAGGCTAAGTAATTTACGAAAGTTAAATTCTCAAGTGAGATACTGAGTGTAAAGAGAAAAAAAAAAAAAAAATTTTCAAAAAAATTAATATTGTTTAAAAAGTAACTGGTACAACTAGTGTGTACACTGGCTAAGTTTCTTTTAAGAGTTTAATTTCTCTTATGAGAAAATGTTGTAAAAAAAAAAAAATTTTTCTTTTCTAAAAAAATAAAATTTTGTTCAAAATCTAAGTGTTCATACATTAATATTAAAAGTTATTGTGAATATCAATTTTTAAGAAATCTAGTTTTAAAATTTTTATTTTGTTGAACATTAAAATGTTTCAACCAAAATTTGTTGTTGACTGTACTTTAAATGATAACCTTACTAAGTTCTATACAAAAATATGTTTGTTATGATCTTATAGTATTCTAGGTTATTGTACAGGATATAATTATGATACTGATTTATTACAAGTTTGTTGTATAATAATATGATTGTTACAGTTAATTATTAAATAGTTATGAAAAGTTTAGTTTCTTTTATAGTATGATTTTAAATTTGAAGTTAACATTGAAAAAGAAAAAAAAAAAATAAAAAAAGAAGGTAGGTTGACAATTTATGAGCAAGTATTATAGAAGTTGCTAGATTTTGTCTTCCAAAAGACTAGATGATTAGCCTGGTTGTGCCTGTAATTTATACCCGGCACCCAATCTCTTCTACCGGCACACCGCTAGTTGCTAACCGATAGAAATAAGATTGGTGGTAGTACTTCCCCGGGGCGAGCCCTTCACTAATAGCTCTACTACTACGATATTATGTTAATAACCGTGAGTACACATCAGTTGCTGTCAACCATGAGAAAAAAAAAAACGTTCTACACTTGGACAACACACACAATTATATAAAAAAAAATACCCACCAGGGAACAATGAAAAAGTGTGACTACAAAACCACGTTTTTGGGCGCCAGTGTGACGTAGGGAGCCTACGTGGGATAGAAAAAAGAACAACACGTAGGTCGGTCAACGTTAAAAATATATATTAAAAATAGAGAAAGGGTGTGGGTAGGTCTGCAGTCACAATTTTCACTATTCCCTGGGAGATAGCACGCTACTGCCCTGACTCAGCCTTGGTGTCTAGGGGAAGCCACGTTGCGTTTGCCCCCCGGAGGTGTTGGCCGGCAGGCGGCAGCGCCGGCTCGACAGGAGCCAGGATGATCGGCCGGCAGGTGGTCTAGCCGGCTCGGAGACGGCCTGCTGAGGCCACGCGGGTAAATATACACCCGGCGTGGAGCGAGCCGCCGTGGTGAGTGGCCTAGTGGCCGCGCCACGAGGCACTGCGGCAGGATGGCCGCGATGGAGGACGATGCAGGTGCGTGCCCAGAGTGCAGGGCTCCAAGTCCTCTCCCTTCATTTCAAGAATTCGAGAAGCCGGGTCAGGAAATCAGGAGCCGGTAATCCGGATCTAGGACCCTGGGAACAATGTCCAGCGTGTCAAAGGTGGAAGATAAGCTTCTCCGCTGATTTTGACACCTTGGCATGAGCAAAGCGGCCGTACGTGCGCTAACAAGTGTGGTTGTCAAAATCAGACGGAGTTTACAAAGGTGAGGTGGAAAAGCATGAAAACACACATTCGAGCGCAGCAGCAGCCACGCGCAAGCCAGTATGTGCATAGCTAAGGCCTCTAAAGCTAGTCACGCGGAAGGCGTGATTACAGTATGCGACAGATCTTTTGTAGGTTATGAGCCTTGATTATACAATGCTAGGAAATGAAATTAAGGAAGACATGTTCTGGAAAGAATTTATACACAAGATTAGGAACACAGAATGCACAAAGCTACCTGTATGCTGTTCAAACACTCACCCAATTACAGGGGTTGAAGAACACGTAATTAAATTGGCAAATATTTGCCAATGCAAACGTGCAACTGCTAGGATTTGGCGATCGCTTCACGGCTCAAGGGTGTTCGACAGAACAAGGTGAGTGTGAGTCTCACGCCCGCAGCTGGATTAAGATTCGAAAAGGCCTCCACGTTGTACTCGAAGGGTTTTTATATCTACGCCGTCATTGACAGATGTCATAGAATCCAAAGACAACAGTTTTGTCAGTCAACTAAAATGTCTATGCCTACCAAAGCCATCACAATGGCTTTTCGTCTCTGGATTTATTCCGTATGTTTATGTTTTCATTAAGAATGTAACGCCACTACGTTACAACATTCTAATGTTTTTGCAGTATTTGGCAGCAAATGTTTCGAGTCAGCGTTCTCGGCAAGTTTCACTGAGGTAGTTAATACCACGATAAAATTCTCAGCTTCAATTTACCGAGATTGCGACTGTTTAATGATTTCACTTATTGTCCTGTTTTGTAGACATTTGACACACAAAAACTACACAAATTTTGCATCACAATATGTACCAGAAATCAATTTGCGAAAAATAAAAACAGCCACTGAACTTCATTCGAAGAAATCCCGCCAGAAACTCTCCTAAAATAATATTCTTTGCAGCTGTCAAAAAGTAGGTCAGTATATCGCGGCCAAGAGTGATCGTCAGTTTTTACGTATTTTCTCTCAGAAAAGATATAGCCGAATGTGTTTCTAAGCGGGTCGAAACAAAATGACATTCTACATAATGAGCGACTACCTTCTAACAGTAACTTCACTCGCGTGGGATTTTATGAGTCTAAGTTACTCCTTTTATAGTCAGCTACCTGCCAGTAAAATCTTATCAGAATCGGTCAAGCCGTTTTGAAGATTAGCCGGAACAAACAAACAGACAGATAAAAAAAAAGAAAAACAATCTCTTTCTCTCTCTTGAAAACTATAGCGGACAGGTGGGATACCCCATACTGGGACATTGGATACGCCTACATGCTACTGTAGCATAATATAAGAAAAAACTGGTAGTTATAAGTACTAACACTAGATTTTAAGTTGTGTGTAATATTATACTAACAAATTGTGGACTTTGTCTTAAATATATATATATATATATTTTTTTTTCAGTATCGTGAAAATTAATATTTGTGTTAGCTTAAAAAAAACTATTATTTTGAAATTACAAACAGACAGTTCAATTTAATTTTATTTGTATTGATAATGACTGACACAAAGTCTAAAATGTAAGAGACTAACACGGCGCAATCCCATACATATTAAAATTCCGAAAAACTTAATAACTGGTAGAATCGTACTTTGTCTAGAGCCCGTATGCGGTAAGTCACGACGTCTGAACCACGGCATGTCATAAATAAATCTTGCTGGTATAAAAACTAACTGCAGTTTTCATTTTAATTTAACAGATATTGCATGACACTTCATTGCTGGAATTAACAAGTGATTAATAATATCGAATTATTAATCACTTTTTAATTTTAAAAGTAAATTGTATAAATGTTCAAACGTATGCATAAATTTTATTTTGTCAAGTGATATTAGTATGAATTAACAAAGTGATGTATAATTTGATCTTGTAGGGTTCTAAACTTCAAAAGTATGTACAGAACAAATAAAACATAATTATTTGGTGCTGTCATCAATATTTGATCCCTGATTAAACATGATTTTTTTATAATGTTATATTTTGACTACGACAGATTCTTTGTCCTTCAGTCTAATCATCATTCATTATCCTTCCTTTGCCCTTATCCCAATTTATTTGGTCAATAAATAAATAAAAATAAATTTTTATTCCATGCAACTTATACAGAAGGTGGGAAATCTCCCACTCTGGGTGGAGCGGGAGGGCGTGTCAGACTCTTACTGACTAAAACCCACCCCTGTTTCGACCCTTGAGTAGGGGTGCGGTAACTCATTTTCATTATTTTTCACCGCCCACGATGGGCCCCGTCAGTGTAACGAAAAGGTGTGGTCATATTTTAAGAACTGCATCTCCCCATCGATATGAACAACTTTCTTCCTGAAAACCTGAGCAAATTCACAATTTTTTTTTTTACCTCCCACACGTATTGAGTAGCTGATGATAACTTTGTATGGAAAGTCCAATTTTTTTTTTGGGACTTTTCAGTTTTTTCATATCCATGGGCTGAACCGGTTCCTGAAATATGACCACACCTTTCCGCTACACCTCCATACATCACAGCAATTTACTTTAAAAAAGCATGTAACAATTCATTTCATCATCCTCCTGCCCTTATCCCAATTTATTTGGGGTCGGCGCAACATGTCTTTTTCTTCCATACTCCTCTATTAGTCGTCATCTCTGTAGTCACCCCTTTTTTACCCATATTCTCTTTCACACAGTCCAACCATCGTTTCTTTGGCCTTCCGCTACTCTTATAGCCATCGACATCCATACACAAGACTTTCCTCACGACATTTTCTTCATTCCTCCGCATCACATGTCCATACCACGACAACCGGTTTCCACACAACTTGTCAGTCAGCGGTGCCACTTTCAGACTTCCTCTTATATACTCATTCCTAATTCTATCCATGCGCGTAACACCACACATCGCTCTTAGCATTCTCATCTCAGCTACATGCAATTGCTTTTCATTCATCCCTTTTGTGGCCCAACATTCTGAACCATACAAGACAGCAGGTCTGACCATTGTTTTATAAATCTTCCCCTTAAGTTTTAGGGGAATGCGGGAGTCACAGATAGTCCCGGTGACCTGCCGCCATTTCATCCATCCAGTGTTAATTCTGTGCTTAACAATTCATGCTAGCATGTAACAATTCATTTAAAATAAATTATTCATTTAAATTCGTTTACATTTGTTTTTTGTTACATTTAATTTACATACGTTTCCAGTAGTCGAAATAATTAATAGAAAAAGATGTAAGATCCTAGTTACAACAGGTAGAAAAATGAACTTGGAGCCCGATCCAGTTACAAAAGTTTAATTTCACATTACTGATAGCAATACTCATGAATTGTGAACTCTGAATTCCTAGGAAACTCTTTCACAAGTAAAAGTACTACAAAGAAAAAAATACAAACAGTCTTCTGTTTAATTTATAGTTTACCATCGGTTTTTCATTTGAACCGGTTACAAGCTATTTGAGTTCCGGAGTACGGTGGTAAGCGAATTACAAAGTTACTAAGCACACTTCGTAGCATTGCTACACGGCTACGCGACTACGCGGCTACGACGTAGCACTCCACGAGTTTAATCCGTAGCCAACCGTTTTCTGTTTTAATTTTAAAGTTTTATAGAAACTAATTAGATTGTTGTTCTTGAGAAATAAAATGTTTGTTATTTATTAAATAGGGCATCTTTTGGATTAGGAACTGGAACGGAATCGGATTAAACCTGAACGGTTTAATGTCCGCGCATTATTCCGTTTGGAATATTTTCAATTTAATTTTGCTGTGTTCACGATTACCGTCCCTAATAAAACTAAGTTACTATTATTTTAACGCAAAGTGTGATTGCTGGTCGTAACTACGAAGTCTGGCATTTTTATATATTTTTTTTAATTATTTGGTAGACATTTCTAGAGAATATCAGTAATTAGTTGGATTGTAAAAATTATAACTGTAACAGGAGGAAAGTGGGAGTCTTAAAGGGGAACAATTCTAACGTTTTTTATTTGAATTTTTAGGGTTCCGTACCCGAAGGGTCCAAACGGAGCCCTATTGATATCACTCACGTATATGTCTGTCCGTGGTCTGTCACAAAATTTTATTCCGAAGAATGTTTTAACTTCCCATTGACTTATGAACTTGAAATTTGGTGATAATGTTTATTAATACGTATACTTTACTAAAAAATACCAATATTTGGTACGGAACCCTAAGTGTGCGAAGTCCGACATACACTTGGTTTTTTAATTACAAGGTATAAAAAAATTGTAACCTACCCTTAAAACATAAATATAGTCAATACCTACTTTTTGTAATACGTCCAATTTTTTTTTTGTGGTATACCTAATTTTAAATATTCCCATGTAAGTTAATAGTATAATTCTTATGAGAATAAATAATTAAAAAATATGACACAAAAATTTCAAGCCACTGAAACCATTAAATTATTATCAGAAACTTGCGTGATAATAAATCTCATGTGGGTACCACGATACCTAGGTATAATAACCTTATAAGATTAAACACTCTATCAAGCCATTCTAACTCTCGATAGGTCCCAAAGGTCTACATAGTAACAGTCTACATTGTAACTAGACCTCAAGGTCGAAAAGGTCATTCCATTAAGGCGAATGCGCTAAGTTAGTCCATGTAATTTAAATCATCTTAGATTTTTTTGCAATCTTTGATGAAACATTACTGTGACGTGTCAAATGTACCCAGGCCTGCGGACGGCGAGTAGTGGGTAACTCGCCGACTGATCAGCACCAGGCCCGAGAGTCGACGGCGTGTTGTGTTCCACGCGCGCCTCAAAGACTTGTCAGCAAACATGACGGGGCCCGTCATGGCCGATGCCTGCCCGAGGATTTAGGATAAATTCGAAAAATTTGAGGTCTCTCTCACAGAGAGGAGGTCTGTGCCCCAGCAGTGGGGACATTAAAAGGCTGATGATTACCTCGCCCCTGGACATTCAGAGCAGGGAGGAACAGGGGTGGGTTTTGGTCAGTCAGAGTCTGACACGCCCTTTTGCCTCCACCCTAGAGCGGGAGAAGTCATTGGATAATTTCCCACCCCTCCAAAAAAAAAACGAATTAATCGTCACCATAGCTGTTCTTCAGAGTCTTTCGATTAATGATTTTAGTTATTTTTATTCTGTAGACATAATATATTTGGGCATGATAAGTAGTAGCTCGTTTTCATTATGTTCTTTATTTCTAAAGGAGCTGTATTTTGATATTTTAGGAGGATTTATTCATTGATATCCTTTATGGGTGCCTTCAGCTGAGACTGGTCATCTCTTAACTGCCACTGGCCTATTTTAATCATTTTTTTTGTTTTTAATTTATTTATTTAACATTGTTCTCATATAATAGAAGCAACAAGACATAGGTAACCAGGACTTTTTTTTGTAATAAATAACATGGTTTATTAAAAAACGGTTTTACAAAAAAAACAACCGACTTCCAAAAAAAGGAATACGCTAAAAAAAAATAACTTTAAATTCGGAAGTCGGTGTTTGTATTTTATTTCTTCGTTATTTGACACCGACTGCCAAATATAGAGTTATTTTATAATTTTTAGTGTATTTTTTTTTTGAAGTCGGTTGTTTTTTTTTAAGTTTTTTTAATTTTTCACTTTTTTGTTGTTATACCTCAGAACTAAAAACCCCAATAAAATGTAACGTGGAATTTAAATACAGTCGTAATTGAAGAACACCAAAACGTCATCTAGGCATACGTATTTTTCATTTTAGTTCAGTTATTCAAAAAGCGCTGAAGCAATTTCGATAAAATTTGTATGGGACCACCTAGGGAGAATATTCTATCGGACAAAAAAAGAATTTTGAAAATCGGTCCTCAATTGACGTAGAAATGGGACGGATATACATAATAAAAAAAGACACATACAGACGAACACAGAACCTCCTCCTTTTTCGAAGTCGGTTAAAAAGAGTGTCCATGGAGTTTCTTGAACGTTCTTCTCCATAGAGATCTACGCCTTGGAATGTGCAATTAGCTTCATCTTTCTGACTGACCGACTTCACAATTCAAAAGTGCCTGTAAATGGTTTATTTGAATTAAATGCTTTAAATTTGAATTTTAACTTGCCCATATAATACCGATGTGGAGGATTACTTTGACGCCTAAGTATATTCGGTTTTTGTAAATATATTTACATAGTAAGGTTATAGATAGTTGACATTTTTTCGTTTCGCGAATCATATTTAAGTCACACTAAAACATGATACAAAGCTGCAATTCGCAAGATACATAATAAATTTAAAAAATCCAGCCAGCAGCGATTATGGCTCGCAAAGTTAGGGTTCCGAAAAAAACTACACTGAACTAATCTATTGAACGCTCCCTGGTCTACTAGAATTATTTGACATGCCAAAATGCAAAATCCAATTGACACAGTTTTCAAGACAAACCTCTACAATAGACGGGCAAAACTGATCTCAGTTATTTTATTTTTTGTAAGGTCAGGAACCTAAAAATGAGCTTAACAGGGGTTACTTTGAAGCATGCCTCTTAAGATATTTCAGACTAAACAAGTAGAGGTCCATTATATTATATTATCCTCGTTCTGGACCTCTCCACCTCTGAAGATTACGCTAAACGCTCAGGCTGTCATTGTGAGTCTCCCAGTGGTGATTGTCGTTATTTTTGCATACTTAATTAGAATTCTTGTCAGTTTTTTTAAGGAAAATACTTTGGAGATTTGCTATGAAGGAGATTTTTTTTGAGATTTTGTTTGACTGTTTTGTTTTAGAGTTACTTGTACATGTTATTATTGTCATTACTTTATGAATTTTAATTTATAGTTATAGAAATAATACTATTTCCTTTCCTTTCTATTAAAAAGGTAGGTAGGTATTTTAAGTTTTATTGGTGATAATAATATTTGGAGTGTTTCTATCCAAAATCTAAACCAATATATTAAAAAGGTTTAACTATTTATTTTATCTAAATTCAGAAAAAGTTTATTCGAAATAATAAAAAAAATATGTCCTCTCCTGAGGTGGTTCCGGATAAATTTTTATCGAAATTGACTTGACGCACTTTTTGAAAAAAAAATCAGTCAAAATATGGTATAAAGAGAAGACGTTTTAGTTTCCACTAATTATGTTCAAATTCCATGTTCCATTTTATTGGGATTATCAATTCGGGCGTTACTTTAATATTTAGTTTTAGTTCTGGGCTATAACAACTAAAAAGAGAAAAATAAAACACTTTTTTACTAAAAATACAACCGAGCGACTTCCAAAAAAGAAAATACACTAAAAATTAAAAAATAACTTTCATTTCGGATGACGGTGTCAAATAACGAAGAAATAAAATTCAAACACCGACTTCCAAAATTTATTTTTGAATTTTTAGTATATTTTTTTTATTGGTAGTCGATTGAAAAAAAAAAGAAAAAAAATACGTTTATTTACGGTAAACATGACGCAAAAACAGAGAAACACAACAAAAAAAAAAAAGAAAAGCAAATATTGCTTAATGTTTTTTATTATTATTTTGTATTGTGTTTTTTTTTTAAGTTTTACTTTTCACTGTTTTAATTTTGATCTTTCTGATGATCTCCGATTACGAAAATTCATTCAGAGATAAAGGCCCTTATTTATTTTAAAAAACCATGTGATTAATTTCAACATCGAGCAGGTTCTTAATTATAAATTTTGTAAGGAAATGTTTAATTTAGAATCTGCTAATGTGTGTTTAATCTAAGCGGTTAGCGAGTATAAATAAGGATAGAAAAAAGGCCAAAAAAGCTAAACATAGCAATTGTTGACCGTTCAGTGCCACAAACGCCCAGATACATTGGGATAGGTCACAGGAGCGCAGCCGTAGGCAAAAATTTGTTAAGTGGCCGTACACGAAATATTGCGGATTTCGCTGATTTACTTGATTTAACAGATATGATTTTACAGTTAAAATAATGTATTTCTAAAAGTTTTAATGCACAACATGTAAGATACTTTCAATTATGATGAATGTATGAGCTAGTTTTTATTTTATTTTTTATTAAAATTACGATTCATCGACCACAAACCGACGACGGTTTTGTGATTTTTTTCTGTAAGTGGTTTAGAATGTCATAAAATTACGAATCGTATTGACGTCTAAAATGTATTGTTGCAAAAGTCGTCTATATAATGTATGAATCACTTTTTACCACTTTTATATAAAAATGTTGAGTAAAAAAATATTTAACTTAGTAAAATGTTTGAGAAAATGGACAAAGAATTGCTTTTGATTTTGGCTATTTAGAACTCTTTTTCATAAAATTAAACCAGCAAAAATTAAACTCCAGTTCACCATCAATCCATTTCTTGAGAAAAAAACGTAAAAATTACAAAAGTTTGGCAATAAAAAATCTTTTAAAACAGCCTAAATCTTGACTTACAATACGCAACGCAAGTTTCAAATCTAGCTCATTCATTGATCATAATTGAAATGATCTTTCATGTTGTACATTAAAACTTATAGAAATGCATTATTTTAACTGTAAAATCACATCTGTAAAATCACGTAAATAAGTGATATCGGCCAAAATTTCGTGTACGGCCTCTAAAAGGGCTTTGCTTAAATGCTTCAGTGACATATAATAGAAAAACTTTCTATAAACATTCATACCTAATAATTTTACATATTCTCATCCTTTGAATTTTGTAGACAAGTTTCGCATAAAGCTGGCGCTGAACAATAATTTAGTTTCAGTGTTAATTCAGAAAGTATTTAAGCGCAGACGTGTTAAGTTTGAGTTAAAAGGGTTTCTGTAATTTTTAGTTTCTCATACATAGGGTGTGACATTAATAGAACCTTTGGTTTTATCACAAAAATAAATCATTTTTCAAAAAGCATTCGTGATTGTTTTTTCTCTCATTTTTTATGAATTATAAAGCAAAACATAACACAATAAATACAGACAACAACTACACACACATACATACCACAACACACGTACGCACTCACCATCACACACAAAATCAAAAAAAATCAAAATCAAAAGTCATTTATTCAAACTAGGCTGAGAACCAGCACTTTTTGAACGTCAAAGTTCTACATAAAGACAGTCCCCCAAAAAACGCCCGCCCGTCACCACTTCCTAGTGTTTTAGCTGTGAAGAAGAAGTGGCCAACAAACTCCCCAGCAACACATCTGTCTGTTAAGTTTTAAGAACTTGAATCTATATAATTCTAAGCAACAATCTTAACATTATGTAAAACAGAAAAATAAATATATGCCGTCTAAAATATAATCATAAAATTAAATTAAATAATCCGCCACTTGCCAGCTAGCACACTCAATCATGCCATTAAAAACCAACTCAAGCATAAACACTAAACCAAATTAAAGAAGCCTCCATACATAACTGGTGTGCCTGCTTACAAGAACAAAGATTGAAACTATCAAAGGGCTGTGATTCGAAGCCACAAGTGATGAACTAGGGCCATCACACTAAATTTGGTAGACAATTATTATATGAACTCATATAATCTGTTATAACCATAAGCTAAATATGGAGAAAGAACATCAAGTGTAACATTGTCTTGCGTTCAACACAGCGACCAACTATTATTATCTTCTAAGTAGTCGTTGATGGAATAGTATGCTTTCGAACAGAGACTAGATTTAATTTTAGTTTTAAATGCATTAAAAGGCAAGTCAAGAAAAGAACGGGGTAGCTTATTGTAAAATTCGATACCGAGACCCTCAAACGAACCATGAACCCTATGAACACGGTGGGAAGGAACATGAAGTTTATACTTATTTCTGGTGTTAAAATTGTGGATATCACTGGTCTTTTTGTACAAATGTATATTTTGTCTAATGTATAATATGTTTGCAAAAATGAATTGAGATGCCACCGTGAGAATTCCAATCTCTTTGAAAATTTCTCGTAAAGAAACTCTTGACCTTAACCTATAGATTGCTCGTACAGCACGTTTTTGTAAAACAAATATATTTTGTATGTCCGCAGCTTTACCCCACAAAAGAATACCATAAGACATAACACTATGGAAATAACTAAAATAGACTAACCGTGCTGTGTCAACGTCAGTATATTGTCTAACTTTTCTGACGGCGTAGGCGGCAGAGCTGAGCCTTCCTGATAGGCCTGATATATGTGCGCCCCATTGAAGTTTGGAATCAACAGTTATACCCAAAAAAACTGCCGAGTCCACAGTTTCAAGCACTTCTTTATTTAAGATGACATTAGGTCCTAGATTTATAACATTGGGTAAGGCAAACTTTATACATTTAGTTTTCTTAGCATTAAGAACCAAGTTATTTGTCGTAAACCAATCCGTAACCATTGAGAGAGCGCTATCTACGTTATCAAAATCATTTCTATTCCTATCTACTTTAAAGATAAGAGAGGTATCATCTGCAAACAGTACTACGTCACAGATACCCTTTAAAAAATATGGTAAATCATTAATATACACCAAAAACAAGAATGGTCCCAATATCGAGCCTTGAGGCACACCTAAATGAACTGGTAGCCCGGAAGACTTAACACCATTGATATCTACACATTGGAACCTATTACATAAATATGAATCAATTACATTTAGAGCTTCGTTTTGGAGACCATAATGACGCAGCTTACGCAAAAGCGT
Organism: Polia nebulosa; assembly: GCA_951329385.1. Classification (NCBI taxonomy): domain Eukaryota; kingdom Metazoa; phylum Arthropoda; class Insecta; order Lepidoptera; family Noctuidae; genus Polia; species Polia nebulosa. The sequence goes on from OX589596.1 coordinate 5,540,666, forward strand.
GTCATGGTGTACGCAATCAAAAGCTTTGGAGTCGATCTGTAGTCGATCGACCTTTTGTAAAGCCATATTGATCATTATGAAGGAGGCTATTTACATTAAAATATGTTAGCAACTGCTTCAGTATCAACTTTTCAAAAATTTTGCTAAATGCAGGCAGGATGGAAATAGGCCTGAAGTTGCCTATATCATTTTTATTGCCTGATTTAAATAGAGGTATGACTTTACTACACTTCATGAGATCAGGAAAAGTTCCTGAGTCCACGCATTTATTAAAAGTTACAGCAAGATAAGGCGCTACGATGCCTATTATATCACTCAAAAGTTTAATTGAGATGCCCCAGTAATCACCTGTGTTTTTTAATTTTAGAGAGTCACACACACACCAACAGATTAATGATTAAAAAAAATTACATAAATATTAACTCGTTAACGTTACCCTTTTGTTTTTATATTACACTTGAAGATATAAAAGAGCGGGCCCCCTGGTACAGGCATCTATATTATGCTTAAAAAGAGTCGCCACTAACTGTGTTACAGCACTGTAAAACTGTGTTTAACGTGTAATAACGAAATTAAACATTTTTTATTTTGATCATCATCATCATCATCAGCCTTTTAATGTCCCCACTACTGGGGCACAGGCCTCCTCTCTGTGAGAGGGTGTGGGCCGTAATCCACCACGCGGGCCCAATGCGGATTGTGGATGTCACATGTCTTCGAATTTTTGGTTCTAGGACATGCCGGTTTCCTCAAGATGTTTTCGTTCACCGTTTTGAGAGCAGTGGTGATGAAATAATTTACACAAAGTAAAGTGCCTGCCGGGGTTTGAACTCACGACCTACAACTTGTAAGTCGCGGCCAATACCACTGGGCCACTACTGCTGATTTTGATGTTTGATTTGATTTGATAATGAGAAAAAAAGAAGCTTTATTTATTGTATTATTTATGTGTGTAGTCTAAGATGGAGGCCAAGATCTTATGATGAATCTGGAAGGTGACCTTATGAACTCATCATCATTCTCCTGCCCTTATCCCAATTTATTTGGGGTCGGCGCACAATGTCTTTTTCTTCCATACTCCTCTATCAGTCGTCATCTCTGTAGTCACCCCCTTTTTACCCATATCCTCTTTCACACAGTCCAACCATCGTTTCTTTGGCCTTCCCCTATTCTTAGGGGAGGTGACCTTATGAACTCTTCAATAGAAAAAGATAGCCCCGTGTCAGCAACGACCAACACACTCACACACGACAGTTTTTGAATCTCATCTCTGATGACGAAACCTGACTACCCTGTACAAAATCTCTATGTATTGTAACACTCCACACAGCTACACTTACAGGACTCCCACGCTTTAGAGATTTGTGGATTTGCGAGGGCGTTCAACCCCAAAGTCGAGAAGTATTCTTTCACTCTATTGTCTAGTTATTTTTATCTCAAAGATGAAAGATTTATACAAGCTCTCCTGTCTTTAAAATATAATTCAGTATACCTACTGTTTTAGTCGCTATTTTGATGAGTCGGCTATATACAATCGCTGACAAATACGCTCACTAACTGGACAGGTCCACTTAAATCTGTGAGGTTCTTGCTTCAAAAGACCACCTCGGACACTTAGCTGCATAGTCATCATATTATATTCTTTCTGACCGAGATAATTTTATAGTCCAGGTTTTATTATCTCGGTATCCAGGTTCTAGACCTCCGAGTTCGTTTCAGGATTTTTGCTCAGAGTAGTTAGTTAGGAAGCACCAACCTCATGTAAATATTAAAATAGTTCCTTGACGTGGAAAAGTATTTGAATAAAAACTTTTGGTTCAATCGTAAGTTGTAAACTAAGTCATCGAATTAATGAATGGCTAAAATAGGAGCTTTTACTCCCCAATATCCTAATTATTTAAATAACTTTGATCCACCTACGATTGGAAATAAACTTCCCGTGTAGATTATATAACCCTATGGAAAACCATTTAAGATAATTATTATTATACCTTATCAACTACTTTTTACGAGCGATCACCTACGCAGGGTGAGTATGCTATCGGGACAAAAAATATCCTATTGCCTGATCCTGGACATCATGACCAAGCCATGTACCATGTTTCATAACCGTTGAAATGTTGAGCTCTCATCGTCATCATTCCAGCCGAAAGATGTCCATGGCTGGACCGGTCCTGTGCGTCTTGGATCCATCAGATTCTCGCAACCTTCCAACACTGCGTCTTACGGTACGCGGTCGCTGCTTCGGAACTTTACGACTCCATCTGTTCTGCGAGCAATGATTGAGGTGGAGGTGTGATTTACAATAATCGAAACAATACAGACTTATACATATACCCATATTTATATAAGGTCCCCCCTATGAAATCAGCGTTTTGTATGGAGAATTTTAAAGAAGTTGCATTTTTCATACAAACACATTTTCTTAATTTATTTAACAACTAATAATACTAATGTTTTAAAACTTTTATGCAATAACGTTTAAAAAATAAGATAACATATGCCACATAGATTAAGCAACAAAAATAAGTTTTGGCTAAGTTAAAACAAATAGTGGTTTAATTTCTGCTAACAAAAAAAAACTTTTTTACAAAAAATACAACCGACTTCTAAAAATTACAAATAACTTTATTTTCGGAAGTCGGTGTTTATGTTTTGTTTCTTCGTTATTTGACAAGTAGGTAAGTTTTTTATTTTTCACTTTTTAGTTGTTGTATCCCAGAAGTATAACTAAATATTAAACTTATGCCCGAATAGATAACCACAATAACATGGAATGTGAACATTTGGAGAAAACCAAAACGACATATAAGTATACATACTTTTTGTTTATGTAAATTTTTTTCAACAAGTGCCGAATCGATTTCTATAAAATTTATGTGGGACCATCTCTGAAGTATGACCTACCAAAAAAAAAGAATCATCAAAATCGATTTACAAATGGCGGAGATATCGCGTAACAAACACACAAAAAAAATATAGACGAATTGAGAACCTCCTTTTTTTTGAAGTCAGTTAAAAAGAGGAGTAATTTTTAAGGTATTTTTTTGTATAAAACTATAAGTTAAAAAAAAAAAAAAATTTTTGGCAGTTGTCTATGACGGTTATTATTCGATAGAATATCAAGCAATCGATGAATATTTTAATTCATAGAAGTGAAGAAGTTCTCTATTTATGAGAAAATAAACGCCAATTTCATAATTGAAAAGCTGAAACGATTACGTGGAAATCAAAGAAAACATTATATTCCTCCATTTTCACCTCTACATTGTTGTCGTCTAAAAATAGCCCATCCCTTCTGGACAGCGAGTGAAAAGTGATGGAGGTATTTTATCTGAGGGTAGTTTGAACACGTGCGCGTCACACAATGGTGTCCTTATGTGATAATCAAGCTTGCCTTCTTGATTCTCTACACGGAAATTGAGTCCATTGTTGTCCTTTACAAAGGCGTATGTCAAGTTAAGGAACTATGGTTTTACGCTTTGAAAGTATTGTACTGTGTGGCAGGTGTGCTTCTACGAGAATCTTTAGTATTAAAAAAAAACGTGGCCCTACACTAGGCATTACTCCTGTATCTTGGGTGCGTTCACAAAAATGAAAACTCACATGCACAAGACAGCTAGACCCGGAACGACTCTCAATAGGCTATACAAATATTTAATTTTGTTCCGTGCGGGAAACGAATCCGCGGCACGTAGCGCAGCAGCTGAACGCACAACCACTGCTCCAACCATGTCGTATTAGTGCTGGAATAACTGCTAGAGAATTACTTTGCTTTCACATTACATGTGTAGGTACTCGTTTTTCCCGCAGTTTCGCCCCAGTTGCCCATCCCACCGACACCGTAAATTTAGTTTGGGATAAAAAAAACTCAGACATAATTTACATAACCTTCTTTCTGTGAAAATTCTTGCGAAGTATGAGTAGAACCAATACTACAAAGAGGTAACATTACCTATGTTACCTCTTTGTAGTATTGGTTTAAATTAAACCATTTTTTTTTCTAAATACGAATTAGTATTTCCCTGTTTATTATTTACAAACACGTTTTTTCTTCTATTACTATTTATTTTATTTTTTTATTATAACAGAAACATCTTATATATTTTTATTCAATTAAGCAGTTAAGCAGTGTGGGGCGTACACTTCTAAAATCAAGATAAAAATATTTTTAACACGCTTTAATAATCTTGGTATGTATCTGTATACAGAGTGTAACGGAAAGGTGTGGTCATATTATTTTAAGGACTGTTTCTGCCCATCGATATGAACAACTTTCTTCAAGAAAACCTGTGAAAATTCCCAAGAAAAAAAATGACTATAAATTTTATTTTATCTCCCATACAAATATTGATCAGCTGATGATAAATTTATATGGAAAGTCCAAATTTTTTTTTGGGATTTTTTTATTTTTTCTTAGAGAAAGTTGTTCATTTCCATGGGCAGAACCGGTTCTTAAAATATGACCACACCTTTCCGTTACACCCTGTATCGTAACGGAATCTTTGAACCTGACTATTGCATTGAAACTTCGCACACTTATCAAAGAACAATGACAATTCATGGTTAGCTAAGTGACGTCATTCTAAATCAAATATGGCAACTTCCAAAGATTGGATATAGTTATTTTTATGCATTTTCCTGATATGGGTATCAAATGAAAGGGTTTGCCAAGAAGAATAAGAAAAATAAAAAACTTTTTACAAAAAATAGAACCGACTTCTAAAAATTGCAAAATAACTTTAATTTCGGAAGTCAGTGTTTGTATTTTGTTTCTTCGTTATTTGAGTCCAACTTCCGGAATTAAAGTTATTTTGCAATTTTGTAAAAAAGTTTTTTATTTTTCACTTTTTAACCGAAGAGAAAAAAAAGGAGGAGGTTCTGAATTCAACCGTATTATATATTTTTATTTGTTATAATTATGTAGGTACCCCAGAACTAAAACTAAATAATAAAATTATGCCCAAATGGACAACCCCATGGAATCTGAGCAAAATTGGAGACAACCAAAACGTCATTTGTGTATACATATTTTTAGTTTAAGTTGATTTTTTCAAAAATCAATTTCCATAAAATTTATATGGGACCACCTCTGAAGAATGGCCTACCAATGAAAAAAAAATCATCAAAATCTATCCACAAATGGCGGAGAAATCGCGATACATACATACAAAAAAAAAAACATACAGACGAATTGAGAACCTTATTCTGAAGTCTGTTAAAAATTAAAAGTAGAGAGTGTTTTTTTTAACTATAAAATTTTTTTATATTATGAATTTGTTCCACATAAACGGCCTTATTTATAATAGAAGAATAGATGGAAGGGTAAAGTGCAGACTAATCATTAAAAAAAGAGGTATTATATCCTATAGACAGTTGAATTTCATGGATGAGTCATATTTTTATTTTTTTTTGGTGTTGGGAAATCATCTTCTCCCGCTCTGGGTGGACTTCTACTGACTTAAACCCAACTCTGTTCCTTCCCTGCCTGAGTGCCCAGGGTCGTGGTAACTCTGTTTCGAATTTATCCACGACCCCATTCTTTTTTGGACAGGTCTTATGTTATCTTGAGTTTAGAATACGCTTATCAGTGTAGTTTGAGAGTTTTATAAGGGCTAGGTTATTTAATCTTCAAAGGTTCACTAAATTAACATGTCACTATTTTATCAAAATAAAGCCTCTAATTATTACAATAAATTACAACCATCCAATCTTATTACTATTTAATTTAAAATTTCAATTCAAATAAGAAATTATACGATATTCTGCACAAGAATAAGTACAATTTTCATTCATTAAACAGGTTCAACTTTCAAACTAGATTTATGAATTAAAATTTCAACCTGCCAGATTGAAATCTTTTCAACACAAAGTTTTGCCAAGCGGTCGGTGGGTCGACTGCTTGACAATTTTTTGTACTTTTTTCTTTATTAATCTCGAATCAGCAATGGCATCCAGTGGCAATTCTGGCAGCTTGGATTTGTGCCAACTGGCAACGGAATGCGACCACCTATATGATTAATTGTTGTTTAATTTCCTACATGTGTGCAGGGATGAGATTAACATGCACAATGGTGCGTGTTTGTGTATGTGTAACTTGCGGCTTGAGGGAAGAAAATTTAGATCAGCGGAAAAATAATTTCCACCTCTCTTATCAAGTAGGAGACAGACAAAGCTAGGCCGATAGGCAGTAATATTCTATTCGAATATATGTGTCTCAAGTAGGTATAATAATTGTATGATGAGTGTGTGATGCTTCCCAAGTTCTTGATGAAACCTCTCAATAACCTGTAACGAAGTAACATAAGTTTAGTATGGATAGGGCAGAGTTGGTTACAGAAATTGTTCGAGGAAACATGGTTAACAAGTAGGTCAAGCATTGACCGTAATATATATTTAGAGGTTAAACACACTAATCAAACGAAAAATCAGAACAAGAACGTGCCCCCATAAGGCAAATAAGTACATAGAGGTATTTAACACGCTACTAATTCGGACATGCTAGAATAAATTTGAAAATTATTCTACAAAAAGACTTCTTTCTTACCAAATGCTACGGAACCCTAAATGTGCGGAGTCCGACATGCACTTGACCGGTTTTTTATACCAAATGTGTTTCAGAAAGTCTTTTTGTAGAATAATTTTCAAATTTATTCTAGCATGCCCGAATTAGTAGCGTGTTAAATTTCCCTCATTTGAGGGAATTATCAAAGAAAAATTCTGATTTGTCAATATATTGGTATTTGTTAGTAAAAAATACGTATTATATAAATGTCAGCACCAAATTTCAAGTTATATAAATATGTTTCTAAAGTCAATGGGACGTTAAAAAATTCTTCGGAACAAAATTTTTTAACAAACGACGGACGGACAGACGGACACGTAAGTGACCGCTTGGACCCTTCGAGTACGGAACCCTAAAAATGAGAATAGGTCTTGATTATCATTTTATTCATTAGAAAGTTCTGACGAGGCTGGTAGTTTATCTTTAGTACCTACTCCACCAGTTTGCTTTTAAAAAAGACACTATTCGATACATGACTCTTACTATGCTTACTGTACGGCTGTCAGACTTGGGTCTATACCCACAAAGTCAAGCAAAACATTAAATGTACCCAAACAGCTAGAGGAATAAACATGTTGAAGCTCAAGAAAATAGACAAAGTAAAGAATAAAAATATTAGACAAAAAACAAAAATAACTGACGCTCTCACACATGCACTTAGACTAAAGTGGAGGTGGGCCGGACATATCACAGTTACACAGACAAAAGATGGACCTTATAAGCTACACCTTGGAAAGGTCCACAGGGAAATAGGAATGCTGGTAGACCTATAAGACGGTGGGCTGATGACATTATCCAGGTGTCAGGAAGCAACTGAACAAATACAGGCAAGGACAGAGATTTATGGAAAAAGCTGGAGGAGGCCTTTACCCAAAAAGGGGTCATTTCAACTGAAAAAAACTAACCATACTAACAACACACATTAAGCATATTTACTAATACCCTACTAGCACCATTCGATATGGAACGATGAAATATGGAATAAGTGGCTTTTTTATTTTTTTTCACCTACTCCACCACAGCATGAACTTCATTGGTTGAACTGAATAGTGCTAGCGCATGAGTCATGTTCGTGAACGGACGCCATCAGTTGGGACTGGTCATGTGGTCATCTCTCAGCTACTACAGTTTGTTCTATTTATTTGTTCTTTAAATTGTTTTTTTTTTAATTATTAATGTGCACGTCTTTTTACATCGTTCTTACCTATATGCATAATTTCTACATTAACGATATCGTAACCATAATTTCGTTTAATTATTTATTAATTTAGAGAGTGTTCTTGAAGTTTCTTGCACGTTCTTCTCCATAGAAATCTACGATTTGGAACGTACGTAGCTTCATTTTTTTTTTTACTACTGATCTTGACAGTTCAAAAGTTCCTGAAAATGGTTTCAATTAAATAAATGCTTTGAGTTGAGTTCATTGAGCCACTAAAGAAATAAAAATAGTTACCCTCAGATGAATCCTTTGAGAGTAACTATTACTTATGCGGGTGTACCCATTTCCCCACTCTGCAGTAAAAAACTTAAGCACTAATTAAACTTTTACAGCAAACTCCACGAAAATCAGGGCAAAGAAAATAGTGGTACAATTTAAAAACCCTAATTAACTAGCAGGTTCGGTATACATACGTATTAAACACGTTTTCCTGTAATTTGGCGTCTCTTCAACGCTCTGTCATTACTAACTTGGGCACTTAATTGCAACTATAAAACTTAACCCGACGGCAAATAGTTGAATTTCGAATAGCACAAGAAAATTAAGTTAATTATTAGTAGGGGTCACCCCACTATTGTTAGGTTAAGGAGTTCTGTGAGTACTTTGTAAGTAACAATATTTAAAGTTTTAATTAAGAAACAAGAGACTGAAATATGGCGCTTAAAATGTGGTTTACTATTGATAAGCATAAAATATATTATCATAATTTACATTGGCATAACTAAATTGAGGATAATGATCATTACACATAATATTATTAGTCATAAATGTTTTGTGATAGTTTTTATTGCCATAAATAGGTACAGTTGGCATAATAATATTCAAGCATAATGCTATAAAGCATAACATTTTAAACGCATAATGATATTTACACATATAAAAAAATAATAAGCCCGCCGCGGCATTGCTGCCTTCACTCGCTCGGCTCGTGCGTAGGGGGTCACACGTTTAACCTAACCTATCCATTTTTTTTTTTCAATAATTTACCTGATTTAATTAGTTCGGTTCCGGGTAGCCAACTAAAAATAAAATCTAGTCGTTTCTGGAACTCGCCGGCAGCTGCCGCAGTACTGCTCGCTTCGTTCGCTCGGCTCGTGCTTAGGGGGTCACAGTTTTAACCTAAACTAACCATTTTTTTAAACAAAATCTGCCTAGCCTTTTCCCATTTCATTTTTTTTTTAAACAAATAACCTAATCTAGCAACTTTGTTCCGGGTAGCCTACTATAATTAAAATCTTGTCGCAGTTTTATTATACCTATCTATAAAAAATTACCATTGACAACAACTGAATTTTATTACTCAATACTTATCATTCAACATAACATTATTGGCTACATACACCCAATCACTCAATTATGACTTGTTTAGGCTATTAAGCCTTAAAAATTTATGCAATTCCACATTATGACGAAACAAATTAGACCAAATGACAGTTATGCTAACCTTTGCATTATGAAAAAGTATTATTATGCCACAGTATGCTAACAAAAGTTATGCGAAAACTTTAAGCCAAACAAAATTATGCCTTAAAATTTTATGCCAAGAGAGGGATTCCCTTAAAATGTAATATGATTGAATGAGATGAATGGAGTACTTGCTCAGGGTCTTGTGAGCGAACAGAGCTTGAAAATAATTATATACGGTGTTTGTTTAGGCTGTTACATGCTTATAGAGAAGAGGTATAGACATGTCATTCTAACCTACTTTACCCCCGTATAAGTCTGTTTTAGACATCGAGTTTAAAAAAGCTTGCAGGTACTTATTAGGCGCTACTTTTAGGTGTGGTAACAAAAACTGACTCAAAAGCAGAAAGTAGCTCTGTGTGCGACAAGATAAAAAATAATTTGTTTTGTTAAGTGAGTATTTTTCATATTTTCTCCGAACTATTAATATTAGGTACCTATGAAATCAGCGTTTTGTATGGAGAATTTTAAAGCAGTTGCATTTTTCATACTAACATTTTCTTAATTTATTTAACAACTATGAACACTAATGTTTTAAAACTTTTATGCAATAATGTTTAAAAACTAAGATAGCGTATGCCACTTAGAATAAGCAATAGAAATAAGTTTTGGCTAAGTTAAAACAAACAATGGTCATTTCTGCTAACAAAGTCGGTGCTTGTATTTTATTTCTTCGATATTTGACACCGACTTCCGAAATTAAAGTTATTTTAAAATTTTTAGTGTATTTTTTTTTGGAAGTCGGTTGTTTTTTTTGTAAAAAAGTTTTTTATTATTCGCTTTTTAGTTGTTATACCCCAGAACTAAAAACCCTAATAACATGGAACGTGGAATTTATACATTTGGAGAACACAAAAACGTCATCAAGATATGCGTATTTCTGGTTTTTGTTCAGTTTCTCAAAAAGCGCTAAAGCAATTTCGATAAAATTTATGTGGGACCACCTCGGGAGTATATTCTTTCGAATAAAAAAAGAATTTTGAAAATCGGTCCACAACTGACGGAGAAATGCGCGGACATACATTAAAAAAAAAAAACATACATACAGTCGAACATAGAACCTCCTCCTTTTTCGAAAGTCGGTTAAAAAGAGAAGTCTTAAGGTATATTTTTTAATTATAAAACTATAAGTAATACCACCACCCCCCCTCCCCCCTACCTTTTTTACTTTTGGCAGTTGTCTATGACGTTCATTATTCGACAGAATATCAAGCAATTGATGAATATTTTAATTCATAGAAGTGACGAGGTTCTCTATTTGTGAGAAAAAAACGGCAAATTTCATAGGTGGGAACCCAATATAAGCCGTATAATTATTATACATGCAGTGGTTTCCCAGCGGTATTGGCCGCGACTTACAAGTTGTAGATCGTGAGTTCAAACCAAAGCAGTCGTTTTACTATAATTATTATTACTAGCCCGCTGGGCAAAGGCCTCCCTCCATTCCTTCCAACGGTCACGATTTTTTGCTTCTTCTTTCCAATTCTTAAGGAAGACATCCAGGTCGTCCCACCATCTCCTTCGTGGTCTGCCGCGGCCTCGGGTCACTGTGTCAGGACACCAATCCTGTGTTTTACTGGCCAACAGCTCGTCCGGCATGTGTGAAGTGTTAATATTCATGAGTAAATCTACCTCTTAACAGAAAAATTTCAAGTCATTCTGCGAAAACATAAAAATCCTTATTTAAAGACTGAAATAAATTGACCAGGTTCAGCAATACCGTACCCACATAAACCTTTCAACATTCGTCGTTGTCTCACAGTAGCTTTTCGACTATGCATTGTTAGTAGGTACTAACACTGCATATTTGAAAAGCTATCAGCTTCAGGGGCAAAATTGCCAGGTTGCTATGCAAGTATTCAGGGTACCTACCCTGAATACTTGGCATAGCAACCTGGCAATTTTGCCCCTGAAGCCTAGCGATCAAAAGCGTTCTTCCGCCCACTATTCGAAGTAATTGAGTGATACTAGAACGTCTACAATCCTATCTCTAATGTGTTCGTCAGAGTTGAATTAATCTGCCCAGGAGTCGTGGATAAATTCAGAACAGAGTTACCGCGCCCCTGGGCACTCAGGCAGGGAAGGAACAATCTGACACACTCTACTCAGAGTGGGCGAAGTCATAGGACGATTTCCCACCCTCACAAAAAAAAAAGAGTTGAATTAATGGGCGTAAGATTCTTACGCATTTTCGAAGTATCGCAGTATATTAATTTAGGTGAAAAAAACGCGTTTTTCGTGATAAAGGTTATTTAGGTTCATATTTAGTTTTGAAAAGATTAGATATGACATCGACCGGCAAACAGGGTGTAGATATGTACCTTACTAGAAGACCATGGGTGAGAACCCATGAATTTCTTTTTGGAAAAAAGAGAATCGTTTATTACGCTCATAATTTTTTTTACTAAAACTACACCCAATTGAAAAATTACTTTAATGTCGGAACATGGTGTTTGTATTTTATTTCTTCGTTATTTGACACCAACTTCCGAAATTAAAATTATTTTTCAATTTTTAGTGTATTTTCTTTATTGGAAGTCGGTTGCATTTTTTGTAAAAAAGTTTTTTATTTTTTACTTTTTGTTGTTCTAACCCAGAACTAAAACTAAATATTAAGATCACACCCAAATTGATAACCCCAATAACATGAAATTTATACATAATACTCGTAATTGGAGAAAACCCAAACGTCATCTATGTTTACATATTTTTTGTTTATTTTTTTAAAAACTCTGAAACAATTTCGATAAAATTTATATGTGACCACCTCTGGAGTATACTCTTTACCTTTCGGATAAAAATAAAATAAAATCGGTCCACAACTGACAGAGAAATCGGTGGACATACATAAAAAAAACGTACATACAGACGAACATAGATTTTTTTTTTTTTTTTATGTTTGATAGGCTCGCGTTTGACCACTATCTCACCTGATGGTAAGCGATGATGTGGTCGAAGATGGAGCACGCTTGCCTAGAAGTAACCTATTCACTCTTGACTTAAAGACTCCCAGGTTGTATCTTACAGGAAACACAGACTCCGGTAGAGAATTCCACTCTCTAGCTGTACGTGCAATGAATGTTTTCTCAAAACGCTTTGTGCGTATGGATGGGATGTCCACCATGAACCGGTGGCACTTCGCCGTACGTCTTGTGGTCCTTAGATGAAGGAACCTCGTCCTTTTTTCGAAGTCGGTTAAAAATAGCAACATGTGTCCTTTGATAAAATATATTAAAACGTGACGCATAAAAAAACTCATATAGAATGAATAACCATCCTTCAACAAAGCAAAATATGGGGAGCTACGAGTATTTAGGTACTCCGAGCCTGGCAAACATCATAATTTAACATCTATTTATAATCCTGTCGGCGTTCTGAAAAACCAATAACCATGTTATTTCAAATCTATTCCCAAAACCAGTGGATAATAGATTAGCGATTCTGAAAACGTAAAACATCAGGAATAAAATATTCACATCGAGGGCGTCGCCCCAAAAAAAAAAAACTTAATTTTTCATAATTTAACTTTCCAAAGGCGAAATTTGACGCTGAAAAATTGTAGCTTTATATTTTTGTTCGCTCATTTTTCGGGAGGGGAGACTGAAAAATGTCCAAATAACGAAATTAATTCTACGTTCCCCGGCCGAGATTAAATTAAATCGTTTCCTTGTTCTGCCCTTACGACTAGCCCCTTTAATACGCATTGTACCAATGAGAATTCATTCTGTTTTTGTCAGTTTTCATGTTCTAACAAAAGATGTAATAGTATTTCTCTGCGGGTCTCGGATTTGTAAACATACGATTTGGAATTGAGAGCGAGTCGGCTGCTTACAGATTCACAATTTGTTTGAGGTTGAGTGTTGATTAAATGCTTTCCAAAAAAAAAAACCATAGTAGATTGGGTCCTATCAGGCAAAACAAAGCAGGACTGTTATCTTGTAACATTATATGATGCAAATTGGTTCAATTGTCTCAAGGTCTTACTCATTCGTTCGTACTTGTACGGTAATTATACAGTCCACTTTTATTTATCCCCAACGAGCAAGTCGAACGTTGGTCCTTCGAGCCGGATCCCCACGCTGCAATTCCGCTCACTCGCTGATGACGATGACGCGTAGGTCGGTCTCGTCGTCTGCGCGTGCCTTCTGCGTGTTTGTTGGTTGCGATTCCCAACCACTTCAAAATAGCATCACCCCTTTATTTAGAAAACTTGGATCGAGAGCGACCTTGCGGATAATGCAGTAATAAATAAGTCTAAGAACAAATTGTTTTTAATAGCATTTTTTTCCTTCTTTAATTAATTAATATAAATCAAAACAAGATGTTATTCCAAACATCATCCGTCTGGCCTACATCCTACCAATAACACAGCTTTCTTTTCCTCAAACGCCTCGTGCCCGCCCACATTCTTCGCCCATGTGTTTAAATAAAACATCATAGTGCCCTGCCACAGCACTTTTAACAGCCTGAACCCATTATGCTGTCGTTACGTAAATACTTTTAGCTTATGTACATACCTTTACATAATGTTTGCTGAACTCCCTTAAGAACACATTGTCTTTTTAAATCCACCCTGTGTAATGTTTCGTTTAAAAATTCTTATCCCGGATTTTTTGGGCAAATGATGGCTGTATTGTCCCTTTTTTATCATTAGATGGAAACTGCTGTTCTTGTCAGTAACTTTGCGGTTTTAGAGTTCCGTACCCGAAGGATTCAAACGGAACCCTATTGCTGTCACTCACGTGTCCGTCTGTCCGTCGTCTGTCACACAGGTTTTACAGTCAAATGGTTGGCGCTACGGTCTTCAAATTCTCACAGTATAAACATCTTGTTAACCCAAAGCCATACAAATTATCAAAAATTGATACGGAACCTAACCTAAATGTACGAGGTCCGACACACACTTGGACAGTTTTGTCAAATACTTTTTCCATATTTTTTACTTACACGGGCCCAACAGTGTTCGATGGCACTATTTACCGATTAAAAGGATCTCGCAGTATCTGGCTAGATATCTGAAAAATAAAAACTGGCCCGGTGTTCAAAGGGTTCCGAACGAATCACATTTTTAACATGTTTTTTTTAGACAAATACTTCTTAAAGGTTTTCCTGTAATCTTCAACTAAACTACTATTTTCTGTATTTTTTTTTCAAAATTTATGACTCAGTTGTTTAAGAGATAAGGAGGGGAATTTTCAGATTTACACCCCAAAAATGACTCCCATTTTCATAGAATGATATTCATGTGTGTACCAAATTTCAACAAAATGGAACCAGTAGATTCGGAGCAAATTGGTTGCGACAGACAGACATACGGACAGACAGAGAGGCACACGAGTGATCCTATAAGGTTTCCATTTATGATTTGGACTTTCGGAATCCTTAAAAGTCAGCACAAAGTTCTCCTCCAGATATGTAATCTGATCCTTACTCGGAGATGATGAAACAAGCCGTAAAATAGCTTTGCCTGCATTCTCAGGCTGGGAAATTGCATAGGGTACAAATTGCATTGCTATGACCGATACACAACTCAATAACGGTTACATTTTGTAACGTTTGTTCAGTCAATAGCCGTTACTGCGGAATCGATAGCTTTGACACCAATTCGACTACGCAATACATATTTTAAGCCGTTATGGATATGGTATTGACAGTTTTGAACATATAAACTATTAGTCCATGATCCCACAGCCGGCCGACATTGTTTGTTTTCTGATTAACAAAATGCGTAGAACTGAGTCGTGTTAGTATAAACTTTGAACGACTACTGCTACCTTGGGCCGACGGCCAATTTTTCTTTTTTTTGGCATTTTTTTTTAAATCATAATGTATTGAATAAAATTATTTGCACCCTCCTAAATCATGGCCGTCTTTTATTTTCGTTATTTACTATTTAATAGGTATTAAATAAGCTATGCCCTAATTTCAGCCTTGTAAATAGGAGAGCACTAGAGATGGCAACCAGCTTTTAGGCTATTTTAATTAACCACCGTTAAAATATTTATTTAACAATTTTCCGTAAAAAAGACATAAAAATCAGCACTCAGACTTCAGGAAAAGTGATTATTAATGTTTATAACTTACGTTACTTTAGCACCTGATATCTTAAAATAATAAAATAGTTTAGGTTAAATATTTCAAGACATAAATATTATAATAGATGCCCATACGTAATTGATTACCATAAGTAATTGTACAATAAACAATTACTATTGTGTTAGTTATAAGTTAATTGCTGCTCTCTAACAGGGTTATGTACTCATTACGTTAACATTGTCTGTAACTATATTTACATTGTGAGCAATATTAATAAATATCGATAAATTGGCAGTCAGCAGCTATGCGTACATTCAAAGTAGGTGGGTACATACTAACTATTCCATTCCAGAATCCCACAAATGTTAATCGGAAATTATGTAATGTCTGGTTGCTCTGGGATCTTAATCTATATTAAACATTGCGATGCGTTGCCAGCGATGGTAGAAAGCAATAACGACACTTTTTTTTTGCTCAAAAATTTCACATTCCGGTGGTCCGGAAAAAATAACGACATTTTTATGTTGATCGTAAAAGATTTAACCCGTAGTCGCCTTAAAAGCATCATCAATGCAGTAATTTCACGATAAACCATTAAATGCCTAGTGGTTATGCTAACAAGGTTGAGAACCGATCATCTCGGTTTTATTCTTAATGTTAAGGCTTACTGACTTCATAGCTGACATTAAGGTCGGGTTTTGCTCTCAATGGTCGGCTTAAGTCAAAATTTAAATTGTGGAAACTAAATTTGCATAGAGTTTTGTACTTCCATACGTATACGTTTACGCTAAGTTGGTTGCTGAATATAATAAGAATGGAAGTTTAAACCCCTTTTTCTTGTAACTCCACACTTAACGTATTTTAATGCAGAGCGCTGCGACGGCAGAGAGGACGAGTTACAAAATTTGTGTCAAGGCTTGGCGTGACAGAAATTTAGTTTTTTTACAACATCAATCTGCCTAGCCTTTTCCCAACTATTTTGGGGTTGGCTGCCAGTCGACCCGGATGCAGCTGAATACCAATATTTTACGTGGAGTTACTGCCTACCTGACCTCCACAATCCAGTTACTGGGTATACGATACCCCTTGGTAAGACTTGATGTCAGACTTTCAGGCTTCTGACAAGCCGTAACGACTGTCAAAGATCCACGATTGACAGCCAGGACCAACGGCTTAACTTGTTATCCGAGGCATGGCTTTTACAACATATAGATTCAAAACACTCGGTAGGAAAATCTGAAAATATTGTGAAAACTAAGTACCCTAAATAGATAAAAAAGTCACAATATAAATCGCAAATAAATATAAAAACACTTTCAGTAATTCTTCATCAGAAACCTTTCAAAATCCGTCATAAAAACTTTTGCAAAACGGAATACCAAGAAATATTCCACGAAAAACATAAATAGGCCTTTAAAACATCATAGTGCTAATAAAACACTCCGAAACACTGCTCCCAAAATACTCGCACGAAACTTAAAGTGCAGTCTGAACAGCCCTTAAGTCACCTCTTTCTGCAGTCCGCAACATTCATGACTCCATTCACTGGGAGGTTCTTACGTTACAAATGCTTTCATATTCTTAGTTTTAAGCTGTTTTTTTACTCTGTTTTTTTAACCGACTTCGCAAAGAACAAGGTTACGTAAAGTAGGGCTATTTAAGAAACTAAGTACTGGGGTTATGAATTATTTTAAGTAGTAGGTTGTGGTTTAGAGAATTTTACTTTTGCGGCGTAGATATAGTAGTTAGACAATTAAATTGAACCTTAGTGTATTTTATGTATCCTTAGTATATGATACAAAGGACAAGTTAGTATAGTTCCTGAAATGTGGTCCTATTGGTAAACAGTGAAGAAAAAAATATGACAATGGTCTACATCACCCTAAATAAAAAGCATCTTTATTTAGGGTGTCATAAAGCCATGTCTCTTTTGTTTACGCACTCCGGATTACTCCACATACGTGAATTATAATCCCAAAGGATCCCCTTGTGCATATATGTATTACGCTTTATAATAATATGTAAATCACGTATGAAAACGTGCAATGCGACCGCTACTTTGCAAAACAAACACGCATTATATGACAGCTGGACATTGGTTTCTTTAAATATACGCCATTGGGCTTGATTCTCGGCAACTTTCCTCCATCAATTAACAGTTATTATTCAAAGATCCAAATAGCCTGAGGACTCAGTCAAGTTGCCTTTTCAAATTCATGGTCTCCACTCAAGCAATCATATCTCTAAAACCCTCAAACCTTTTGATCAAAAACCCCGCAAGTTCGTATCCGGTAAGTTTTAAACCGACTTTATTCCATCGGATCTTTTCAAAAGGAATTTGTATTTCTTTGTGCAAACATCGAGAAAATTATGTAAACAAGACAAAGTGAATATAACACTTTTATCTATTAGGTAGCCGCCCTTCTTCGGGACTTCACATTTTTACGATTATTTTGAAAGTGCCCCAGGGAGATCCTTTTTGCGTGCGGCTGAAGTTTTAAGATGAGAGCGAGGGTTGAGGGAATAACAGTGCATTTTATTATGTAGTAACGTGACTATGTTTACCCGCTTTTACTAAAATATAGTCTGGTAAAAGCCTTTTGCCCGTTGGAGTTGACAAACGGTTTTGTCTAGGGAATGAAATGGTGTGTCATAAAAAGTTTGTGGACTAACAAGAATTTTACTTACCCAAAATATGTGCCAATTCTATAGGATTTTCTCACCAAATGGTTTATTATTTTTCGTGTAAAAAAACTATTAACAGTAACGGTCCTTGTGCAACGCTTAGGAAGGTCTACGTCGATCAGTGGACATCTTTCGGTTGAAATCAAAATATGAAAACTGTTAATTCGGAAAATGGAGCGAGAGTGTCAGACTCTTACTGACTAAAACCCACCCGTATTTTCACATTTGCAGGTCCGCGGTAACTCTTCCAAACTATCCCCCAGCCCTGTTAATAAATACATACTCCCAAGATGTACTTATGAGTATGTATTTATTAGTATTCAATGTACAACATTGAATACTAATAAATAATAACAGTACCAAGAACACTACAAAATAAGATCAACAGCTAACTCTAAACTAAACTCACAGACAGCCCAAAACTTAACCTATTACATAAGCCCCGCTGTCCGCTTCCTCTCATCCCATCCACCTGCCAACCCGGCTTAAATTATAAACGAAGCGGACACCGACACACCTGGGACACCGGACCTACTCTAGTCGGTAACGTTCATGTTTATTTTTACGAAGACATTAAGTCCCCTAGGATTAGCGGTTAAGATTAGTTCTCGTAGAGGATTTTCTTCTAAGTTCCTTTGTTTGAATGGATGGGAAAGGAGTAATGACAGGCATCGATTGTGTTTTGTTTTCCTTTAGTTCTCCCTAGTGATGTGCTTTAACAGGAGGTGAACAGAGGTAGTTCCGGGGTGGTCATTTAATAGGATTGTGAAGCGGCAATACGCAGCGAGAGAAATTTGCAAGTCTTGGAAGCAAATTATTTACTTTGACTTATGATCAGACAGAATTACTTTTAATAGTTAAAAAGTAAGTAGGAATAATAGGTGTCTTGTATTGTTTGTGTATATAGGTAGTTAATTGTTTCATTTTTTTTAACTTTACATGATTGTAGGTTTATGTTTTTCTTTGTTTAGGTCTTACAGTCAAATAAGTACAAAGTTGTGTCTAAGTCAACAGCTCACTAACTCCTATAATACAAGCTTGACTTAATTTAGTAGGTAGTTAGAGAATTCCATAATTCTATGTGACAGCGTACAACCTCTAAACTAAGATTTAAATTGTTATTAGATTAAGAAATTGTTGTACCTACCTTGATTTAAATAAAAATATTATTGTTATATTTTCTTTTTAAATGATTGTTTCGAGCGATAAAGTTTTCATCCCCCTAAACCTTTACATAATGAGAAAATTTTGGTCTCATTAGATTCAATATACCTTAATCTAGTTGTGTACGTTTTTTTTTAGTAATTCAGTTTAGTTTAATTTTAAAAAAAAAGTTCAAGGAAAGATTTTAAGTCAAAAATATAGATATTTTTATGCTAATAACTTCTATCGTAGGCAATATTTCTATAAAATAAAAACTTATGGACCTAGTTTTTCATTATATCTACAACATTTCGAAAAATTATGAAAATTGGAATATTTTTTTTATTTTTTTCTTCTTGTATGAAAATTTACAGCTTCACAATCCTTTTAAGCACGGGAAACCTTCCATGGGCTGGTGGTGATCTTAGGGATTGTTTAAGTGAGGTAAAAATCTCACACTTCCTGGTATTTTTCCATGGAATAGAAAAATAACGTGGTTGTTATTATTTTACATATTTTTCCGCATAATTGTGACACACGCCGGTCTGTCAGAATTTTTTAACTTCCCATTGACCTATGAACTTGTTTGGTGATAATATTAATTATTACGTATCACACTAATATTATAAAGGCGAAAGTTTGTGAGTGTGTATGTTTGTTACTTCTTCACGCTCAAATGGCTGGACTGATTTTAGTGTGTAGTTAGCTTATACCCTGGATTAACACATAGGCTACTTTTTATTCTGGTCTACGCGGGTGAAACCACGGGGCGCAGCTAATATTTCATTAAAAATACCAAAATATTGATTTCCCTCAGTTGGTACGGCCTGCCCGAGGATTGAGGATAAATTCGAAAGAGTTACCTCGCCCCTGGGCATTCAGGGCAGGGTGGAACAGGGGTGGGGTTTAGTCAGTAAGAGTCTGACACGCCCTTCCGCTCCACCCTAGAGCGGAAGAAATCATTGGATGATTTCCGACCCCCCCAAAAAAAAAAAACCCTAAATGTTCGAAGTTCAACAAACAGTTGGCCGGTTCTTTTCAATAGTATGGCATTTTAATAAAACTACTATTCCGTAACTAGATATTAAAAAAAAAAGGTTTATTGCAGAAACTTTTTTCCCAGAACCAATATTGTCCACAATAGAACCAACAAATTGAGAGAAACGTTCCTCTATTAATGTCTAGTTTGTTTTATGTTAAAGCAATATTTCTTCAAAGGGTAAAAAGTACTATTAGAATGTTTTCCACCAAAAATGTGCAAGGCGGCGCGAGGATGTGCACTGAACCTGTGAAACTGTGTAAGTCCGAGTAGAGCGAGGATGCGTAGCGGACTCTATTCACCTGTGTCTTTTTTTGTGGGGGTGGGAAATCAATTGAGCCAAGAGGATCATCGGCAATGATAGGCTCGTTGAGTCGAAGCTCCAAATTCTTGAGCACAGACGCCGAGTTGCTAGCCTGTCGGTTTTCTATCGATTACATTTTGGGGAGTGTTCGACGGAATTGCATAATTTGATTCCGCCAAGCCTGTTTCATCAACGGACCACAAGACGTACGGCAAAGTGCCACCAGTTCATGGTGGATATCCCATCCATACGGACAAAACGTTTTGAGATTCATTGTGCGTACAGCTAGGGAGTGGAATTCCCTACCGGAGTCTGTGTTTCCTGATAGCAACCTGGGAGTCTTTAAGAGTGAATAGGTTACTTCTCGGCAAGCGTGCTCAATCTACGACCACATCATCCCTTACCATCAGGTGAGATAGTGGTCAAACGTGCCTATAAAAAAGAAAAAAAAAACCAATGACTTGACGCTCTGGGTGTAGTGGGAGGATGTGTCAGATTTTTACTGACTAAGCCAAGGGCCGCGGTAACTCAGTTTCGAGGCCCTGCTACGGATGCGGGCAAGGAATGTGTGCATACGCGTACACTGTAACAAGGCAGTGTTAAAGCCTTGTTTATTTTATTACCTCTATTCCATATTACGTTCTTTCCTACCTTTTTAACCGACTTCAAAAAAAGGAGGAGGTTCTCAATTCGACTGTATTTTTTTTTTTTTTATGTGTGTTACCTCATAACTTTTCACTACGTGAACCGATTTGGAAGATTTTTTTTTATTTGAAAGCTGTTGCTTCACATGTGGTCCCATAATTTGGTGAAGATCTGATGAAGAACTTCGGAGATACACAATGGAACTCTTCAATAAATGATAGCAAACCTTCCAGAATTGCTGCAATCGCATGTCTGTATATTGTTTTCACCACTTCACAACATTACATCACGCTGATACGCTCTAAAGGGGTATACAGATTTGTACAGTTCACCCTGATACACCCTAATTTCACCAACTATGTTCAAATTCCGTAATTTTGGGGCTATCAATTCGGGTATAACTTTACTATTAATTTAGTTTTAGAATGGGGTACAACAACTAAAAAGTGAAAAATAAAAAACTTTTTACAAAAAAAATACAACCGACTTCCATAAATAAAACTAAAAAATGCAAAATAACTTTAATTTCGCAAGTCGGTGTCAAATAACGAAGAAACCAAACTAGAAACACCGACTTCCGAAATTAAAGTTATTTTGCATTTTTTAGTTTTATTTATGGAAGTCGGTTGTATTTTTTTTGTAAAAAGTTTTTTTTTAATTTTAAATTCAAATATTACTTGTTTTTTCTGTCAATAGTCTCTGTTTTAATATTAAAAAACCTTTTATAATTCTGCTGCCGAGCTAGACTATGCATCATTGTCATTTTCCTTCTGTAGAGGATCCACCATCACCCCGGTGTTGAAAATGGCGCCATCACTCTGACCATAGCTAAATATAGCTAGCATAAGTTCGTTTTATAATGTCCTAAGTATGCCTTATTATGTCCTAAGTATGCCTTATTATGTCCTAAGTATGTCTTATTATGTTTTAACTACGTAATATTATGTTTTAAATATCCTAAGAATAAAGGTAAAAATATGTTCCATGTCAAGGTTTATGAGGTAACTTTTTTGTATAGCGCAAGTAGTGCATGCCACAGCGCTAAAATTGACCAATTGTGTTAAAGTTCGTAGTAAGAAATTTCGGCTAGTCAGCGATTGGTTGATCATATTCATGCTTCTCATGATTGGCTACAGTCAGTGGAAAGTTTTCGGAGTCCACCATGTTGTTTTATGTACATATTGAAATACATATGTAAAGTGCCTTTGTTTTTATTGTAGTTTGTAGATTTGTGAGAATGTAAATTTAGAATCTAATAGTAAAGTATAACGTATATTCAGTTTGTCTTTAGAATACATACTTTGTATTATGTATAAATGTCAGTTTTGTTGTTAGTAAGACCAGTAAATATGTAAAAGTAAATATGCAGGTGTTCATTACATAAGAGATAAGTAAGACTTCTCTGATTGGTTATCGTTAGAATGTCGGAATGCCTGTGATTGGTCGAAAGTTAATGTTCAAGTTAATTTGTAAAATTAACAAAATGTATTGGCTGTCCGGGTCTGCATTTGCTGCACTACGTGCCCCATAGTATTTGGGTAATATATATAGGCACCCCTGGCGGTCAAAATTAGTCTCTCAGCGTTAGTGACTCAAGTGAGCTCGAAGGCCTCTGGCTTCGCTCCTATCGCCTAGTACCACACCTTGTACGGCGGTTTGTTGTCTTGTACCACACCTTGTACAGACTGTTGTTACTGTCCACTATTGGGGCAGTAATTCTAATTGTGTTTTCCATCGTAATTCTGTGTTTATACCTGTGCTTCATGTGACTTTTTACCATTTTACCTTTTTTTTATGTACCAATATACCATTTTTATTCAATCTGTGTATCAAATTTATTGACCCACTTGCTCCATTCATCACACGTGCGTGTCGCAAGACTACAATACGCCAGTCACACACAAATCCTCAACCCTCGCGCCTATCGCGAAAAGCATCGTGTACACCTTCTATTCAATAAATGACAGTTAACAGTTTTGTAAGAGTTACTAGTTATACCTTTACTTATTCACAGTTTATGGTGTACGTAAGATTAATGAGTGCTTCATAATTATAATCAAACCTACTATTATAATAAAATATACGTCTGAACTCGTCGTGTTTTATTCTTCATCCAACTCCTCATCTGCGGTCGTCCTCTACGACCTCCTCTACGTGACACACTACACTTATGGCTCCGCAACGTGACAACACATTCCTCACCTGCATCCCTCGCACACATCTGTCGCTTTTTTAGTATTCCGTACCCGAAAGGACCAAACGGAGCCCTATTGCTGTCGCTCACGTGTCGGTCTGTCCGTTTGTCCATCTGTCCGTGGTCTGTCACAAAATTTTGCGCCGAAGATTTTTTTTACTTCCCATTGACCTTGTAATTTGGTGATAAACAAATTCCAATACATTGATAAATTAGATTTGTTATTTGAAATTTCCTCATTTAGTACGGAAACTTAAATGTGTGAAGTCCGACACGCACTTGACCGGTTTTTTATATGTAGAAATACATAGTTCTGGTAGCCGTTTCCCGCCAGAGCTGCCGGCAAGCCTGCAAGGCAAGCAAAATGAAATGATCCCAGAAGTTCATATTTCCTCGCTATTGTGCACATCTTTAATGGAAAGGCACCCTTAAAATAAATGTAATACGACTAGCAGTCTCAATTTAAACGAAAGTAAGTGAGCTGTTACTTTAAGACAGTAAGCAGTATACATAAAGAATGCGGCATTTTTATTTTGTTTCATATAACAATATCGCTACTTTGTCTTCATTAAGAAGCATAAAGGGACAGAGTGACACCTACATACAGGTTTTCTGTTGAAAATATGATACTCCATCATTTTATTAAAGCCCGGTACCGCTAAGTATTACGTGATACTACAAATAAAATTACACATAATATCTTCAATAAATAGGTATGCATTATTATTACCAAATAATCCATACCTTTTAAAAAAAACTTGTAAATAAAAACTTTTTTACAAAAAATAGAACCGACTTCCAAAAATAGTGCTAAATAACTTTAATTTCGGAAGTGGGTGTTTCTGGTTTTGTGTCTTCGTTTTTTGACAACAACTTCCGAAATTAAAGTTATTTTGCACTCTTTTTGGAAGTCGGTTCTAGTTTTTGTAAAAAAGTTTTTATTTTTCAGTTTTTAGTTGTGGTTCTATCATTGTATTAACACTACATAGACATACGATCGCAGCAATCGCTTTTGATTTGCATCTATATGAAATTTAAAGGGGTCCATTTCGGTATAAAGCAATTTCGAACAAAAAAAGAATTTTGCAAATTCCTTTTATATGACGGAGTTATGCCTGATCATACATAAACAAAAAAAAAATACAAACTTTCGAATTGACAACCTCCTCCTTTTGAAGTCGGTTAAAAATAAGGATTAATTCTTCTCTTACAACAAAAATAGCGTGCTACCAATTAGAGAACCAATATAAAACTAACTAACATCGGCCATCGACACCTCGCGTGATAGGTCGACTCTCATAAATGTTAAACTACCCTCATTTGGTAGAAATCAATGCGTTACGCCACTGACTAAAGGTTGAGGTACTGATTGGTTTCTGAGATTCGATAATGGGTTTGAAACTCATTGTGAAATAGGCCTTTGAGGAAACACATTACTGGTAATACCTAGAATATACTATGTACAAGTTAAATTTAACTAAAAGACAAAAAAAAGAGTGTAATAGAAATGCGTGGTATTTTTTAACCGACTTCAAAAAAGAGGAGGTTATCAATTCGAATGTTTACATTTTAACGCTGAAATAATTTATAGTTTATTGCCAACAAGGACAAGAATATTTTAACTGAATTATAATTTTGAAAAAAAAAAAACCATTTTAAACTTTCGTCCCGATTCACCCCTGGTTTTACCAGTTCGTAAGGACCAGCTTGTTTTACCGGTACGTGAGGTCCAGCTTGTTTTACCGGTACGTGAGGTCCAGCTTGTTTTCCGAAATCGCTATCTTTCTGTTGGTCGGTTATATGGGCGGAAGCAGTATGACATACATATGACCATTTTCGTTTTAGCCTTTAAAAGTAAAATTTAATAAGTTTTTTGTTATGAATTGATTCATTAATTTGTGAGTTTTCAGACCATATTTCCACCAACAAACGAAAACGACGAACGAATATTGTTTCTTTCTTTAATTCAATATACATATCTATATCCTGATTTTTGTAAACTCATTAAAATTAACAACGTTTACAATAAGAGCTAATACCGAATGGCAAAAAAAAGATCTGCTGTTCCATACATTTTGCCCCCTTGTTATTTTCGTGTCGAATGACATTTTGCCAATTGCTATGGACACAGATGTATCTGAGAGCAGTGGTGGCGCAGGGGTAACGGCCGCGACTTACAAGTTGTAGGTCGACCTGTCAAGCCT
Organism: Polia nebulosa; assembly: GCA_951329385.1. Taxonomy (NCBI): domain Eukaryota; kingdom Metazoa; phylum Arthropoda; class Insecta; order Lepidoptera; family Noctuidae; genus Polia; species Polia nebulosa. Next base: position 5,566,164 of record OX589596.1, read on the forward strand.
AGACAGGCGCTTTGTTTCGTGTAAATTATTTGATCACCACTGCTCTCAAACTCTCAAACGGAGAAGAAAAAGATTTTGAGGAAATGTCCTAGCACCAAAACTTTAAAGATATGTGACATTCATCAACCCGCATTGGGCCCGTGTGGTGGAATACGGCCTACATCCTCTTACAGACAGGAGGCATGTATCCCAGCAGTGGGAACATTATGCTTTTTTTTTCGGCTGGGTGGGAAATCATCCAATGACATCTCCCGCTCTGGGTGGAGCAGGAGCGCGTGTCAGACTCTTACCGACTAAAACCCACCCCTGTTCCTTCCCTGCCTGAGTGCCCAGGGGTGCGGTAACTCTGTTAAGAATTTATCCGCTACTCCTAGGCATGCAGATACCGGCCACGATGGGCCCCGTCAGTGGTGGCTGACAATCATCTCAATGAGGTGCGCGTTGAACACTACGCGCCGTCGACGCACGGGCCTGATGCTGATTGGACGGCGAGCTACTGCTCTCCGTCTACTGGCCCGAGTCTACGGTGGCCAGAGATCGTCTCGCGACGTCCTACGCCCAATGCGTCCCCTGCGGCGGTAGCGGCCGGGGGCGTGAGGGCCACTCCGTACTACTCGAGTCTCCCTCACCTATCCCGTCTCTGCCTTCGCGAGCATTACTGCTTCGCAGAAAGAGGAAAATGCTTCCCATTTCCTCTCGCTCCGTACCATGGCCTGAACCAGGGCCGGTATGTTAGATGTACCTATGGACTTTTGTGGTTTAGGGAGAACAAGAACTACCCAATAAAAAATCTTTACCAGATCTGATACTACACATTGGAACAGGTATAATTTATATTGACTGTGTCACTTTACAGTATTAACTGCAATCAGAAACCTATTTTCTCGGTAGAGTTATTACGCGCGGCCTCGTCCAAGGAACGCGGATAAATAATCTCATTTAGTGGAGAAAATTGACCCACCCAATTAGGTACAAATTGATGGCCCAAAGTGGGTTTTACCACAACGGTTTCTCACTACATTTTTAGCAAAACAAAATGTGACTTGTGATGGATATAAATATAAATCAATGGAGAATTGGAGAGGTAGTGGTAAGCCAAATATATGGATTAGATGTTACTATTGAGTATGAATAGAATAGAATAGAATTGAATAGGCATTTATTTTGCAAATATGGGTAATACACAATAGATGTTTAGATACATTAAAGCACAGCCATATTTCACCATTCGGCATGCAAACATTTATAATATAAAATTAACAAGATTAATTGATTATTAATAGGATATATATTTGCAAGATTGATTATTAATACAATATCCATTATTATAAAGATTATTGTCAAAATGTATTATTAACAAGACGAAATAATCCAAACAAAATAAAATAAAATTATTCACAATATTATCCAAAAGGCCAGAGCCATTGAGCAAATTTTTTTCTCTAATAAAAAGTCAGTCACACTGTAGTACGTTTTATCCATTAAAAATTTACGCAGTCTACTTAAAAGTAGTTACCAACAGTGCTGTTTAAAAACAGCACTGTTGGTAAGTCTTTCCAACTACGAGGTAACTTATTGTAAATAATTGGGGCCATACAATAACCACTTCTGCGCATCAAAAATGTTCGACACGGTAATTGACGTAATTTACTATTGTCACGCCTGTTTCTTGGGAGCACGTCAGCTAGAAGTTTATTTATTGATTTTTTGCCTAACTATTAATATGGTTATAAAATACTTAGCTAACTATGTATTATTAAAACAAAAACTCCTAACTTAATAAAACATAAACTAAGGCGTTAATAATTCTTCCGCATAGCTGTCGACTAGAAGTACACCCTACTGACTGGCGGCATAGCCACGTTGTATGGCAATGGTTAACCTCTGGCTAAAGTAAAAGTTAGCTCTTGGGTCGCTGACTTTTTATGTATGTACGGGTTTATCCTCGCATCGGAACGCCTTGGTGTAATTGTTACACCATCATCATTCTGCTGCCCTTATCTCAATTTATTTGGGGTCGGCGCAACATGTCTTTTTCTTCCATACTCCTATATTAGTCCTAATCTAAAGAGATTAGGACTAATATAGAAGTATGGAGTATGGGGTATGGTATGGTGGTGGACTAAAGAGTCACCCCCTTTTTACCCATATCCTCTTTCACACAGTCCAACCATCATTTATTTGGCCTTCCTCTACTCTTATAGCCATCCACTACCATAAACAAGACTTTCCTCACGTCATTTTCTTCATTCATCCGCATCACATGCCCATACCACGACAACCGATTTCCACACAACTTTTCAGTCAGCGATGCCACTTTCAGACTTCCTCTTATATATTCATTCTTAAATCTATCCATGCGCGTAACACCACACATCACTCTTAGCATTCTCATCTCAGCTGCATGCAATTGCTTTTCATACATCCCTTTTGTGGCCCAACATTCTGAACCATACAAGACAGCAGGTCTGACCATTGTTTTATAAATCTTCCCCATAAGTTTAAGCTCACGTTTAAGGTCCCGGTGACCAGCCGCCATTTCATCCATCCAGTGTTAATTCTGTGCTCAACACTCCAACCTATTTCGCCATCGTGTAATTGTTACACCAATGGAGTATAAATTACTCCAAAATCAACTGCTTATCACCTTTCTAACATCCTGTGTGGAGCGGAGTGGTGGACATCTTATGGATCGTATGGCTGTGGATCACGCACGCTTGCTTTCGCAGCATCAGGCCACCGCTTCTCTAGGGTTCCATATATTGTAATGTATTTCATCCACATTCGTTATGAATTTTTTAAGACTCGAATGAGTTCTTTGAAATCAAATTATTTGGGGATGATGACTTTTTTGCAAAACAAAACTACTAAATAGTTCCAAACAAGTTACTTTTCAAGCAGTCTGATGCAGTAACTGATATTTGTTTTAGTTCATTCGCAGATTTAATGCCATCAACTAGACCAGAAAAATAACTTGTAAGTAGTTTTTAACCGACTTTCGAAAAAGGAGGAGGTTCTATGTTCGACTGTATGTATGTTTTTTTTTTATGTATGTCCACCGATTTCTCCGTCAGTTGTGAACCGATTTTCAAAATTCTTTTTTATCCGAAAGAATATACTCCCGAGGTGGTCTCATATAAATTTTATCGAAATTGCTTCAGCGCTTTTTGAGAAACTGAACAAAAACGAACAAATACGTATACCTAGATGACATTTTTGTTTTTTCCAATTACGAGTATGTTTAAATTCCACGTTCCATGTTATTGGGGTTTTTATTTCTGGGGTGAAAAATAAAAAACTTTTTTACAAAAAAAAACAACCGACTTCCAAAAAAAAATACACTAAAAATTAAAAAATAACTTTAATTTTGGAAGTCGGTGTCAATTAATGAAGAAGTAAAATCCAAACACCGACTGCCGAAATTAAAGTTATTTTTTAATTTTTAGTGTATTTTTTTTTTTTGGAAGTCGGTTGTTTTTTTTTAAACTATAGTTTTATAATTTTTTATATATACATATTAGTGAGTTACATTTTTGCCATCACCTCCCCTAGCTTTTTATTTTGATATTCCACATGACCATGTCCTAAGAAATACGACTACACTTACCAAAAGCAGGCGCAATTTTGTTTTTTTTTTAATCATATAGCCTACTTCACTTTAGCGCTCAAGACCAATTTAATGATACATAATTTGCTTAACCCGTCATCGCTCAACGCTTCACATGTGAGGCCGTGCAACAAAAAAAATATTATTATTAAAAATTACAATTATAATAATCAAAAAGCTATTGTTGCGTATTAGATATACAAATATTCAGTCAGGCAGTCGCGTAAATAACATTATTATTATATTAAACAAATAAAAAAGCCAGAACTGTTCTATTTAAAGGTTCTATCAAATAGAAAACTCAAAAACATTCTATTAGAGGCCATTACTGTTAAATAGAGAACTAATTGAAGTTTGCAAAAGAATAATTCTTTTTTTAGTTTATCCAATTAAAACTTTCAGCTCCTAGTTTTTCTGTGATTGTAGTAAGAATACTATTATTTTTTATAGCCCTGGTTTTGAGTTTCGCTGAATCGAATTGTTTTACGAGTTTCCGGGATGTTTACTGCTTAGTCCCCTGGCGATAGTTGTTTGTATCTCTTTTCGGTACCCTCGGATGTGTTTGTACTAGTTTTGTTCTAAGGCGTCGTGGATAGCAAACTTGTATTGAATATTGATTTTGCTGAGTTTGCGTTTTGTTGGTATTCGATGCTGGAAATGAAACAGGTTTTAGTGACATAAAACTTGTTAATACAGACATCTTTATTTTATTTAGATCTACGAGTAACATTCACACTGGTACTCAGAAAGAATTTTAATATTCGCGGAAAATAATCGACAATCTGTGAACTATGTACCATTATAGTCCATGCACCGCACTGAGTGGTTTCTAATATACAGGTTGTAACAGAAAGGTGTGGTCATATTTTAAGAATCGGTTCTGCCCATGGAAATGAACAACCTTCTTTAAAAAAAAATGAAAATTCCCAAAAAAAAATTAGACCTTTCCTTTAAAGTTATCATTAGCTGATCAATATTTATATGGGAGGTAAAAAAAAATGAGAATTTCCACAAATTTTCTTGAAAAAAGTTTTTCATTCCGATGGCCAAATGCAGTTCTTAAAATATGACCACACCTTTCCGTTACACCCTGTATAATATCTAATATATTTAGATTTTATTAATGATTGGTAGATATCGTTTTAGAAATCTTTCAAGAAATTGCGATTATATTTTGCAAAGGTTAATTTGGTGACGTTATAAAAAGTACATACCTACCATTTTTTTTACCTAACACTACCAAAGTTCACAATCCTTTGTTTTACCATCTCACAAAAAAAAAAAACCTTTCACGTTCTATTCAGCCCAAATACAACATCAGAATACCCGTTCACGGCAAAAATATTGAACGTCAAGGTAAAAGAAAAAATCACGTGACAAACGGATCACCTTTCTAAATAAAACATGCAAAACGCTGCGAGGTGTGAACGTGTGAATCGACCTACATTTGGGTACATAAACTTGGTACAGTTAACAAAAAAACTCATTTGCACTCAAACACACTAGGAACTGTTGTACCACGGCGCGTCAATCTCTCAGAACGACGATCGGTATGTTAGGGAAGGTGTAGGTTACAGGCGGTAGCGTTTTTGTAATATAAATCTTTTTTTCGGTCATAATAAGTCTTTACACTCTTCATTCAGTGACAATGTAAGTGAATTTAGCAGTGCGATAGAGATATGATGGTCAACTAGTTTTCTTTCATTTTTAGGGCCGATTTCACCATTGAAACTAATCGCGATTAGTTAAACTAAACCGAGTTTATATGTTTAATCGAGATTAAAGCTTCATTTTGCGTTTCACCACTACAAACTAAACTAGTTTAAGCTTAACTTAGTTTAAATTCTAAACGCCCAGTTTTTTCGGTGAAACTCAAAATAATGCTCTAATCTCGATTAAACACATGAACTGAGTTTAGTTTAAACTAATCGCGATTAGTTTCATTGGTGAAATTGGCCCTTAGGGAGGTCGCCGACGGAAACTTTTTGCAGCGATAATTCTAAACGCCCAGTTTTCGGTTAAACGCAAAATGAAGCTATAATCTCGATTAAACGCATGAACTGAGTTTAGTTTAAACTAATCGCAATTAGTTTAATTGGTGAAATCGGCCCGGAGGTCACCGACGGAAACTTTTTGTAGAGATTGAGTAGCGATACAATCGCTAAAAGAAGGCGATACCATCGCGAAATTGTCACTGATTTTATACACCTGCCCACGTTATCACGAGTCTGCGTCGCTACCATTACGATACAAAACCGATGCAATTGTAATGCAGAACTCTGCCTGTTTGTGCCTTCACAGCCGCCTAGCCAGATCACCTCCCCACCTCCCCTTTACCCGATATCGCCTAAAACGGTAGCGCATTAGTAGCAATGCTGAAGCGATGTTAGTTCGATACTAAGCGATTGTATCGCGTCTCTCGTTTGATGTAAATGCAACAAAAACGAAACGCGATACAAAAACGATACATAAAGTGGCCGTGGGCGGCCTACTCTTATTGAACTTGAAACATATAGATATTGTACCCTCTAAGGCTGGAGACACACATTCGAAATTCCTCTCTGAATTCAAAGTCAGAACTCATAATATTATTTATTAAGAAAACCTGGAATAACATAAAATTTCGAGTAAATCATAATCTGAATAAATCAGAGTGTGTGTGGGGCATAATTAAATTATATAATATGAATTCTGACTCTGAATTCGGAATGTGTGAGTCCAGCCTTAGTATATGATATCTATTCCATTTTTACACTCGCAGTCGTCGCGTTTCCAGCCAACACGTTTAGCAGTGGTTATCTGAAAAATGTTAGAAACTGAAATATTCAGAATTCAGAATTTTAGCACATATCTAAAATCCAAAACCGTTTTTTTTTTCGAATACAACGCTTTATTCAAAGAACTTGAGCCTTAAGCTCGTTGTAGTGGCTCGAGTAACTCGCTTCGAGTGCCCATTTGTCCGTCACTGACCGTTTCGAGTGCCTACAGCCTTGTCCCGTATATTTGTTTTGTTTAGCCCACTCTTGGGCGCGTGTAAAATTTCTACTCCCCTCTCCAGCACATAATTGCTATAGTAACTTGCTAACCGTACTTGATTGGACCTAAAGTAATTAGTTTTATTTTAATGAATTCGCAGTTAAATTGTACGCTTGGGAGAGTCGTCAATTTCAGTTAAATAATGAAGACATTACAGTTGGGCGTTTCAGGTGTCTGTTAATGAAAATATCTCGTTTCGTTGTTATTTGATTATGACTCGGTGGATGAAATTAAAATGGTATGTTGATCTGTTTTTATAAAAAGTGATGGTGTTTGCAAACCCAATGCAAGTGCAATATTCATTCATGTGAGTGGTTGGTACTTGTTAAAGCACAAAACAAAATAGTCATAAAATCTAATCTACTAGCATTTTGCTGCAGCTTGGCTCCTGTTGCTTTTTGCTCGTAGCCTATTTCACAGGTGCATTATTCGTAAATTTCCTTATTAAAACAGTAAATTCAGAGATTCCTCGACAGCACCATCCACAGCACGATTTCGCCTACTCCTAAGCATCAGACCTCTTTTATTGTGCTGAAGAGTTTGTTGCGCTACTTCTTCTTCACAGCTAGGAAGGAAGTGGTGACGGGCAGTCGTTTTTGAGGGACTGTCTCTGAGAAGTGCTCTCTCACCCTAATTTGAATAAATGACTTTTGATTTTCATTAGATTTTTTTGTTTTCCAACGTACTACAGAGTAATTTAGTGTAGATTTATGAGATATGTGACAACGTTAAAATACGAACTTTCGAGTTTTTAAGGTTCCTTACCCGAAGGGTTACCAAAGGGACTCTATTACTAAGTCTCCGCTGCGCAGTTCGTCCGTCTGTCCGTTAGTAGGCTACATCTCATGATCCGTAATAGGTAGACAGTTGAAATTTTCACAGAATGTGAATAATCTTTAATTATTATTTTTTTTTTATAACGGCAACAGAAATACACATTCTGTGAAAATGGGCTCCATATTAAAAACGTGTTTTTTATGCTTTTTTTTCTAATTTTATGGTACGGGACCCTTAGTGTGCGAGTCTGACTGGCACTTGGTTGGTTTTCGAATTACCCTTTATACAAATAAATGTCAGGTAATTTGTAACCTTCTTCCGAAATGAAGAGGTCATAAACTTGTGACAAAGCTAGCTCGTGGCTAAAGTAATAACAGCTGCACGGGTCGATCCATCAGGTTAAGCTACGCTTGCTGGGGTTGGTCCATGGATGGGTGACTATCTTTACATACCGACACTCCTCCGTGCCTCGGAAAGCACGTTAAGCCGTTGGTCCCGGCTGTCAATCGTGGATCTTTGACAGTCGTTATAAGCCCGAAAGTCTGACATCCAGTCTTACATAGGGATATCGTATTACCCAGTTCGGAGCTCAGATAGGCAGTCGCTAAATGTAAAATACTGGTATTCAGGTGCATCTGTTTAGACTGGAAGCCGACCTCAAGATAGTTGGGAAAAGGCTCGGCAGATATATATAAACTTGTGGCAAAGCTAGGCATTTACAACATACAAAATTTTGACGTGTGTATACGCAATCTGTCACCATTAACTGTCACAAAGAGCTACAATTCAGCAGGAATGTTCTGAAACAGTTTCAAAACTCATAACTCTTGTTGACGCGGTAAAAAACTTGTTTAGATATCTAACAGATAAGTTATGGCTGTGTGCCACGATTTTATAAAACTGTAATGAATCAAACCGTTTTGTCATAATTTAGATATGGTACCCAGGTAAAAGCGGCTTGATAAAAGTGAATTGTTACAGGCACGATTATAGATCATGTATCTGTAAAGGTGTGCGGAATAGGGTGATAATCCCTTTTTTTTGTGGGTGGGAAATCGTCCAATAACTTCTCTCGCTCTGGGTGGAGCGGGAAGGCGTGTCAGACTCTTACTGACTAAAACAAACCCCTATTCCTTCCTTGCCTGAGTGCCCAGGGGACCGGTAACTCTGTTACGAATTTATCCGCTACCCCTTGCCATGTAGGCACCGGCCACGATGGGCCCCGTCAGTGGTGGCTGACACTCATCTCTTTGAGGCGCGCCGTTGACTCACGGGATTGGTGGTGATCAGACGGTGAGCTACCCATTACTCGCCATCCGCAAGCCCGCGTCTACTGTGGCCGGAGATCGTACTGCGACCTCCGACGCCCAGGGTATCTCCTGGGGTGGCTGCGGCTGGGGGCGTGGGGGTCACTCCGTTGAGCTTCCCTCACCCATTCCACCTCCTCCTTCGCGAGCATTACCTCTTTGCAGAAGGAGGAGACTGCTTCCCATTCCCTCTCGCTCCGTACCATGGCCTGGACCAGGGCCGGGTGCGAGAGGTCGCTGCCACCTATCGCATCCACGAGGACACGGCGGTGCTTCGCCCAAGCGAGGCAGACCTCCACCGTATGCTCCACCGTGTCCTCTTAGGGTGATAATCCCTGCAATTTCTATTGAAAAGAGAGACCTTCGACCAGAAGGGTGTTGTTTGGTGATCAACTGCCCGATAGTTGTTGTCAGGCTATTATTTATCATCATCATCATTTCAGTCGAAAGACGGTCCACTGGTAGACATAGGCCTCCCCCATGTGCCGTCATAACGACTGGTCCTGCGCGTCACGCATTCACCGGCTACCCGCGACCCTCACCAGGTCATCAGTACACCTTGTGGGAGGCCTTCCAACGCTGCGACTTCTGGTTGGGATATTGTATCTGTTTAAATCACGCGGTAACTTTAAAAGCGCGATATAGGATTTGTGTGACATCGGGTCTTTTTAACTGACTTTCGAAAAAGGAAGAGGTCCTATGTTCGGCTGTATGTAGGTGTTTTTTTTTTTTATGTATGTCCGCCGTTTTCTCCGTCAGTTGAGGACCGATTTTCAAAAATCTTATTTTATCCGAAAGCTCCCGAGGTGGTTTCATATAAATTTTATCGAAATTGCTTCAGCAATTTTTGAGAAACTGAACAAATACGTATACATAGATGACATTTTTGTTTTCTCCAATTACGAGTATGTTTAAATTCCACGTTCCATGTTATTGGAGTTTTTAGTTCTGGGATATAACAACTAAAAATTATAAAATTAAAATCATTTTACAAAAAAAAACAACCGACTTCCGAAAATGCACTAATAATAACTTTAATTTCGAAAGTCGGTGTCAAATAACGAAGAAATAAAATACTAACACCGACTTCCGAAATTAAAGATATTTTTTAATTTTTAGTGTATTTTCTTTTTTGAAAGTCGGTTGTTTTTTTGGTAAAAAGTTTTTGTAGTACATACCTATGTGGCGTCATAGATGTCGATGCCTACAGACCCATTAGTTCGGATCCTAGTTAAAGTATTAATAGGCGTTGCACAGAAGAGTTCCAGGGTGGTCTTTAAGAGGTCACAGAGACCCTTCCATTTGCGGATGGTGATCACTGGGGTGGTTTTAGTGACGTAAAAACCCCAAACTCCCTGATCTTTTTTTTCCCCAAAAGTTCAGGTGTCTTTTGAAGGTTTTCCCGAAAAAAAGCTAAAAGAAAAACTAATTGCTTTTTCATAAATACATGTTCTTAATGATCTTTCCCACAGCTCCACTTGTTTCACTGAGTTATATATAATATTACTTTGAATTACTAGGCGAAACTTCAAAGAAGATAATCATAATAAAAGCCTTTGTGACTGAAAAATTGAATTAGCCTAATTCTTTGCCTAGCGGCACTATACCATAGAGCCTTCTAAAAAAGCTTCTAGGTCAATAGACAATAACATTATTATTTGAATATATCACATAAAAAAACGTAGGTACTTCGTTATTATGAAACGTTGCTTCGTCTTTTGTAAAGGCCGTTTTAAATAGAGGTTATTTTTTAACCGACTTCAAAAAAAGGAGAGGTTCTCAATTCGACTGTATTTTTTTTTTATGTGTGTTCCTCATAACTTTTTACTACGTGAACCGATTTTGAAGATTTTTTTTATTTGAAAGCTGTTGCTTCACATGTGGTCCCATTTTAATTTGGTGAAGATCTGATAAAGAACTTTGGAGATACACAATGGAACTCTTCAATAAATGATAACAAACCTTCCAGAATTGCTGCAATCGCATGTCTGTATATTGTTTTTACCACTTCACAACATTACATCACGCTGATACGCTCTGAAGGGGTACACAGATTTGTACAGTTCACGCTGATACACGATAGTTTCACCAACTATGTTCAAATTCCCTATTTTTCGGGCTATCAATTCGGGTATAACTTTACTATTCATTTTCAATGGGGTACAACTAAAAAGTGAAAAATAATAAACTTTTTACAAAAAAACAACCGACTTTATGAAAGAAAATACACTAAAAATTAAAAACTTAATTTTAATTTCGGAAGTCGGTCTCAAATAACGAAGAAACCAAACTAGAAACACCGACTTCCGAAATTAAAGATATTTTTTAATTTTTTATTTAAAAAAGCTCTCTTTTGTTGCGTTGTATGTGCGTTGATGGTTTGTGAAAAAAAAGCATTTCAAGTTCAGCAGCTCAGAATAAAATAAAACTTCGTGTGCATAGAGCCTAAACTTGCAAACACAGCCACTAACATCTTTTTTTGTTTTGAAGGTCTATCAAATCCAATATTTTGTTGTAACGCAGCTATTTGAACAAACAGAAATGTTATACCCAGAAAAAACTTTCTGCAAACGTACGGATGCAAAATATACAAGGTACGTATAACGTATAAAAAATATATATTTTAAAATGGTTCCACAACTGACAGAGAACTCGGTGAAAAGACATTAAAAAGAGACTTCTTTTTTCGAAGTCTTTTTAAAAGCTGTTCCATACAAAATGTATGAAAAAAGGATTTAAATTTTATTTTTTTATTTATCCTATGTTTTAATAGTTATTCTGCTATTCGGGGCGGATACAAATCCAATAAATTAAAGGTCAAAAACAGGCCAGCCTTTCTGGAGTTAAAAATGGTATAACGAGCCTGAATTTGATTAATATTATTTGTATATGTATAATAATATATTATAATTATGTTCTCGTATAGTCTAATATTATAATCAAACAGTCACGTTCTACAGCTAAACCGATTTGGACGATAGGCACACGAAAAGACCCTGGATTTGATCATAGTATACTTTTTAGTCGGTAATACGTCCACATGGGATAATTTTCGACTTTCGTACAGATGAATTCAGTAACAAAAGCAAGTGTCATATAGAAGGACTTTTCAAGAAGAAACTGCAGTAACAATGAAAGTTCAAGTTACATAGCATACCCATTCCCGTTTAAGTCCCATGTGGGTAAGCAGGAAGGTTCAGACACGGCGGCACGAGCCACGACCTTTGCAAAATTAATGCAGTAGCTACAGTAAATTAATTAAAAGTAAAGATGTAAAGACTTATGTATAGGATGGTAAAGGGTCGAGGGTAATGGTCCAAGATCACAGAGTGGCCAGACATTACTTATTTTCTGATTAAAAAATTGTGTGGGATTGATTAGTGTTAGTATTGTGATATCAAGGGTGTGTACTTCTTGTGTACAGTTCCAGTTTCTGGTGCGTGTGAAAAGAAACATTGGATCGCAATGTTTTTCTTCTTGTATTGTTATGTATTTAACTATAACATAACAATAAAACTCACTCGCGCCTTTCGACTTGACAGCCACCCTCAATCTATATGATAATCTTATTTATTTTATAAGAACATATTAAAAAATAAAATTAAACTAGTTTTTATATCGGCTATCTCAATTAAATTGCGTACACAAAATTTTCGTGTCCGTGCTGTTGAGCATTGAAGAATTCCTTTATGAAGCAAATCCTAAATGTCGATTCAAGTCATGTTTATAATAAAAATGCATTTTCACCAGAACTAAAGAGGTGTGCAAAATTTCAGCTCAATCAGGTGCCAACAAATGATCGAAAAATGTTTTGTAAATTTTGACAGACAACTTATCTACAGCTAAAATTTTATTTAAAAAAAACAAGCTTTATAAACTCGAATTAGTCTTTATTTCTTTTATTCATAATGTGCCATGAGTTCTAAACCCTCTAAAAGTGGTTCTGATTAAAAAGACTGTAATGCATGTACTTTGAACGTACGCCATACCAGCAAGCTTGGCCGATAGTCATTTATTTGTTGTATACATTTTGATCATGTTTGAAAAACCAAACAAGGTGTTTAACACCCTCCCAAATCATCGCTGACTTTCATTTTCCTTATTTACTCCTTTTAAATAAACTACGCCCAAATTTTGACCCTGCGAATAGGACCAGAGATAGTAACCAGCTCTTAAACTATAATAATAACAAAAGAGGCATTAATTTTTTTTTTATTATGAATGATTTAATAACAATCTGCAAAACGGTCATGAAATTCAGCACACAAACGTTATTAAAATTGAATAATAACTTTAGCTCCTGATACCAGTAAATTTGCCGTCGGCCCAAACTAGCAGGTGTTGGCACATGCATAATCTAACACTACTCAATCCCACAAGTTTTGTTAATCAGAGAATGTGTAATGTCTGGTGGCTCTGGTATCCTACTCTATAAGAAGGGTCGGTAAAGATTCGTAGGGAGGACCTGTAAGGACTCATGTTTGCAGTTTTATCATTGCTTTGTTAGGTTTTTTTGTACTGGCGTTACAGTTGAGTAAAATGTAATTGACATATGTTTGGAAATAGTAATGCTTGTCTAAAAAAAAACCTAATACAAGAAGATAATGTTGGTAAAAAATACCTTGATATACAGGGTGTAAAAAGACACCTAACAAAGTAGCTTTGCGCAATAATTATTGCTGGGAAACAACTTTTATTTTAGGTATAAAAATATTTATTACGCGCAATGTAACGCGAACCCAGGCAAGTGGAGTTAAGCCCCGCCACTTCGCTCTAAGCCGCGTAAGTACTTTATAGGATACATTTGATATTCATTGAGTTTACTACGTACTGCAAATGCGTATTTCTACAAAAAAAAATCGAAAATTCAAGTAATGTTTGTTTGGAAAAAAGTTTAGTAGGTAAATAACAGATCGAATTCATTTTCGTAAAAAAGTTTAAAAAAAACATTAACCTTCAATATCTCCAGAACCAGTGGATTCCCAGGTATGGTATAGTGGAAAAAAATGATCCAAATAATGGGAAGAATATGTGGCATTCGGCCTCGGTAACTGTCTTTTTTACACCCGACATTTATAAAATCACTAGTACTGCCTCAGCTTCACACGGGTACAATTGTTTATACATAACTCTGTCTATTGGTGAAAACTGCGTGAAAATCCATTCAGTATCAAGTTTTTGAGTTTATCGCGTACAGACAGACATACAGACCGACGCGGCGGGGGACTTTATTTTATAATATGTAGTGATTAGAACCCGTAACAGCCATACACTCATCATCATCTGCTTAGCCTTTTCCCAACTATCTTGAGGTCGATTTCCAGTCTAACCGGATGCAGCTGAATACCAGAATTTTACATTTAGCGACTGCCTATCTGACCTCCACAACCCAGTTACTGGGTAATACGATACCCCTTGGTATGACTGATTATCAGACTTTCAGGCTTGTGACGACCCGTAACGCCTGTCAAAGATCCATGATTGACAGCCGGCACAAACGGCTTAACGTGCTTTCCGAGGCACGGAGGAGTCTCGGTATGTAAAGATGGTCACCCATCCATGGACTAACGACCCGTGCGGCTGTTATTACTTTAGCCACGAGTTCCTCTAACTCTATCTCTCCGTAACAGCCATACACTCTAATGATATAATAAAATCTGTTTCTGTGTGTTGTTGTTGTGTTTGTTTGTATAATGCTTACGCTTACGATGCCTTCGACACTAAAAGCAATAAACTCAAGCAAAAAATAAGAGTTAGTTTATATTATTCAAAACTAGCTGCGCCCCGCAGTTTTACCCGCCTAGACCGGATTAAAATATTAGGCTATAAGCTATCTACATACCAAATTTCATCCAAATCGGTCCAGCCGTTTGATCGTGAAGAAGTAACAAACATACACACTCAAAAACTTTCAAATTTATAATATTAGTAGGATCACACGGTGAAAAAAAAAAACGTCCAAGTGCGTGTAGACTTTGCACATTTAGGGTTCCGTACATAATGTATTTTTGACATTTCGTATGGCTTTGGCTCAACAAGACGCTTATAGTGTGAAAATTTGAAGACTGTAGCTCCAACCATTCGGCTGTAAAAGCTGTGTGACAGACGATGGCCAGACGGACACGTGATTGACAGCAATAGGGCTCCATTTGGACCCTTCAGGTACGGAACCCTAGGGATACCTATAGACCTAAGTACATACAACCTAGATATAATTTTCCTTAAAAAAAGTCACGACTAAACAAACCACAACTTAGAACCTTTTCCACTCTTTACCAGCATTGCCCAGCTGTACAAATAGAAGACCGTCGGCCGGTCAATGTTGACTCTAACCGCGGTTACTTCAGTAAATACGTAGTTCGGTTTCTATTAAACATAAAAAGATGAAAAAACAAGGAATTTTATTTTCTTGCCGTTAGATATTCTATTCTATATTATTTTCGTTGTTTTTGCTTTAAGAGGAACTTTTGTAAAATTTCCTCTTACAAACGATTAGTCGGGTTACTTTGTGGGAATAAAGGTACGGTTTTTTGTTAATGTTTTACTAAGTGAGGTCGAATTTCCGTTGATCAGAGGGTGGGACGAAAATATAACAAACGGAAAACAGTAATTTGACGGTTCGATTGGCTTTTTCTGATACCTACTATTTGTAGATTCTATTCTTATATAAAACACTAGCTTCTGCCAGCGTGTTTGCCCGCGTCGAATAAGTACTTCCCCCGTTATAAACTTTCAACCCCTTTTTCATCCCCTTAAGGGCTGAATTTAAAAAAAATCCTAGTCGATATCTACTCTTCACAAAGAACACACCCTCCAAATTTCATATCTCTAGGACCGCAGGTTTAGGCTGTACGTTGATTATATCAGTCAGTCAGTCATCATTCTCCTGCCCTTATCCCAATTTATTTGGGGTCGGCGCAACATGTCTTTTTCTTCCATACTCCTCTATTAGTCGTCATCTCTGTAGTCACCCCCTTTTTGCCCATATCCTCTTTCACACAGTCCAACCATCGTTTCTTTGGCCTTCCCCTACTCTTATAGCCATCCACATCCATACACAAGACTTTCCTCACGACATTTTCTTCATTCCTCCGCATCACATGCCCATACCACGACAACCGATTTCCACACAACTTTTCAGTCAGCGGTGCCACTTTCAGACTTCCTCTTATATACTCATTCCTAATTCTATCCATGCGCGTAACACCACACATCGCTCTTAGCATTCTCATCTCAGCTACATGCAATTGCTTTTCATTCATCCCTTTTGTGGCCCAACATTCTGAACCATACAAGACAGCAGGTCTGACCATTGTTTTATATTTATATCAGTCAGTCAGTCAGGATTTTAAATTGTATACAGGTTGTAACGGAAAGGTGTGGTCATATTTTAGGAACCGGTTCTGCCCATGGATATGAACAACTTTTTCTAAGAAAAAACTGAAAATTCCCAAAAAAAAAATATTGGAATTTCTATACAAAGGTACTCGTATCATCAGCTGATCAATATTTGTATGGGAGGTAATTTTTTTTTTTAATTTCCTCAGGTTTTCTTGAAGAAAGCTGTTCATATCGATGGGCAGATGCAGTTCTTAGAATATGACCACACCTTTCCGTTACACCCTGTATACAGGATGTAAAAAGACACATCACAGAGCCGTTGACTACGCAAACTGTACGTCTTATAAAGTAGTTTTGCGCCAATATTATTGCTGGCACACGACTTTTATTTTTAGTTATTAAAAAAAAAACTTGTTTATCACGCGCAATGTAACGCGAACACAGGGAAGTGGAGTTAAACCCCGCCCCTTCGCTCTAAGCCACGTAGGTACTTCTCAGATACGTTTGAAAACTGAAACTGTCTTTTTACACCCGATATACAGATAAAGTTTATGTCAGTATTTTTTTTCATCCCCAGGGGTCCGGGGCCAGGTCCTTCGCCGACACAATGACACACCGCAGTTATCTGCTATATTTTATGATTTAAGGTAATATGTAGGTACTCAAAATTTAAATTTTTGAGTAAATTGAAAATGTATTGAAATGAATTTATTCGGACACTGGATCAAAAAAAAAAGAATACACCGTTAAGAGACAGGCAACCCGCCCTGGCTCTACACGGGTGCAAATTGTATACACATTACACAAAATTTCCTCGTTTATTGCTCTTTCTATTTGTGAAAACCGTCTCATAATCCGTTGCGTAGTTTAGGAGAAGTAAGCAGAGAAACAGTCAGACACAGGGAGCGAATTTGTTATATAATATTTAGAAATTCATAAAATAGCTTTTGCTAAGCGTTTAAAACACCGCGATAAAACATATTTAGCTGTAGGTGCATATTCTTTGTCTCTGAGTAACAAAATTGCGATGTTTTAATATAATAAATTCTAAAATTATAAACTTTGGAAAAAACCTTACAGATAACAATCTAGACTCATAATGTTATAACAATGATTACAGTATGACGATTAGGTACATAATAATGGGGTCAGTTAATGCCACCCGACCCGTCGTATTAGTCTATGAGAACCCACTTTTGACCGTCACCTTTTGACCGGTCATGAGTAGGTTTTTTTTTTTTTTTTTTTTTTTTTTTTTGGGGGGTGGGAAATCATCCAATGACTTCTTCCGCTCTAGGGTGGAGCGGAAGGGCGTGTCAGACTCTTACTGACTAAAACCCACCCCTGTTCCTCCCTGCCTCGAGTGCCCGGGGGCGAGGTAACTCTTTCGAATTTATCCTCCACCCCCGGGCAGGCACCGGCCGTGGCAGGCCCCTTCCTTTGGCTGACAACTCTTTGAGGCGCGCGTGGAACACTACGCGCCGTCGACTCTCGGGCCTGGTGCTGATCGGACGGCGAGTTACACACTACTCGCCGTCCGCAGGCCCGGGTCTACGGTGGCCGGAGATCGTCTCGCGGCCCCTGGCGTCTCCTGCGGCGGTCGCGGCTGGGGGCGCTAGGGCGACTCGGCCGTTGCTGAGCCTCCCTAACGTGTGCCGCCTCCCTCTTCGCGAGCATTACTGCTTCGCAGAAGGAGGAGACGGCCTCCCATTCCCTCTCGCTCCGTACCATGGCCTGAACCAGGGCACGGCGCGAGAGGTCGCTGTCGCCTATCGCATCCACGAGGACACGGCGGTGCTCTGCCCAAGCGGGGCAAACCTCCACCGTATGCTCCACCGTGTGATTGACAAACAGTTTGAAAATCGCTGTAATTATGGTAAAAATGGGCGATTTTAATCTATTTACGAGGTCAATACAGTAAACTAGATTATGATTAAAAAGTTTGCTAATAGTAATAATAACTTTATGACCTACAACATCTGACCTCGTCTAGACTTTTAGGGTTTTAAAAGTAAAATGTTATTCAGTTAATACTTTAATCCAAAATGGTTTTTTGAAGTTGTACAGTCAACCAAACGTCTGTATTGGTGTCAACACAAGCATTAAAACAATCACCCTTAACGCTGCAACATTATGAAATGAATCTGCTAGCCTTTTGTCAACTATCTTGGGGTCAGCTTCCAGTCTAACCGGATGCAGCTGAATACCAGTATTTTACATGGAGCGACTGCCTAGCTGAACTCTACAACCCAGTTACTGGGTAATACGATCCCCTTTGGTAAGACTGGTTGTCAGACTTTTGGGCTTATGACGACCCGTAACGACTGTCAAAGATCTACAATTGACAGCCGTGTGTGGGATTGAACGAGGTATAATTACGGGAATAAAACGGACCAACGGCTTGATGTGATTTCTAAGGCACAAAAGAGTCTCGGTATGTAAAGATGGTCACCCATCCATGGACCAACCCCGGTAAGCGTGGCTAAACCTGATGGATCGACCCGTGCGGATATTATTACATTAGCCACGAGCTCCTCCGATGCTGCAACATTAAGGCGCTGTCAATAGGTACCTAATTGTGTGCACTCATGAGTGGTTAAGTGTACTAACTTATGTTATATAGGATAATGTACTGTTTTTCTTTTGAAATATACAATCATATCAACCCCTAACAATTATAACCCGTAACTTAAGTCAATTTTAAAGTGTTTATAATTATGTTTTTTTTTTTAATTGACTACGCTGTGCACATAGTAACAAAGACTACAAATTATGACAAAGAGCCGGATTAACAAACAAATAACCTTGCAATTAGTTTAAACACTGATTAGCCAGTTCTTATTTCAAATTTTTTCATCCGGATGAAGAGTAGATGTGGGTTTTACCACCCACATCTACTCTTCATCCGGGTGAAAAATTTGAGAGAAAGTGCTGACTAATCGTTTAAAGGAGGTTTTGTCCTAAAAACAGTTGAATTTGATGAATGAGATATACTCGTATGTTATCTTGAGTTTATAAAAACTTTTTTATAAAAAAAATAGAACCTACTTCCAAAACTTTAATTTAAAATAAAACTAACTTTAATTTTGGAAGTCGGTGTTTCTGGTTTTGTTTCTTCGTTTTTTTGACACCGACCTCCGAAATTAAAGTTATTTTGCACTTTTTTTTATTGTTTTTTTGGAAGTCGGTTCTATTTTTTTTGTAAATAAGTTTTTATCACGTTTTAGTTGTGATACCCCATTAAATTGTGTATTTATGCAATAGCAGCAATCGCAGTTGATTTGCTGTCTTTTTTTGAAGAGTTCCGTTGACTGTCTGCGAAATTTATCATCAGATCTATGTGAAATTTAAATTGCACCATTTCGGCATAAACCCCTTTCGAACTAAAAAAGAATCTTGCAAATCCGTCTATATATGACGAAGTTATGCCCGAAAATACATTTAAAAAAAAATATAAACATCCGAATTGATAACCTCCTCCTTTTCGAAGTCGGTTAAAAATTCGATAATCGGAGTTTGATCTTAGTAAGTTTTATAAAGCTGATGATCATCATGCATCGTAAGTTTCAAGTTAAACCGTGCCTACTAAACGTGAATTTTCTCCCACAGGCGATGTAATGGACGATGTCAGCCAGAGACAAAACATAGCAGAGAGCCGGCGTCATGTAACACTGTAATATGCATCTAAGTAACTTCGTCGTGTACATCACTAGCCTGCTGTGGCTGAACCTCACTGATGCTAAGATTGGTAAGTTAATGATTTTGACACTTTTTAACAGACTTCGAAAAAGGAGGAGACAGAAAAAAAATGTAACTCGTAAAAATCAAAAGTTTTTATTTTTATAAAATATGCGAAATATTACACTAAATTTAATATGGCAAATTTTCATAAAACGACAACACTCCATCGGCCGGCGAAAAGAAGTTTTCGACCTTAACGTTCAGGGAATACAGGTTTGCGGAAATCAGTTGATTCCCTAAAATTAAAATGAATTTAAAACACTGAAATTAATGATAATGGGTACTGTTTTATTTAATGTTAGTATCTCTGACTGATGGCTTAGAAGCTACGCCGTAGCACATGCCATGACGTCATTGCTACGAAATACTACAGCGTAGTAACCAACCAAGCTACCTTTATTGTCTAAAAAAAATATTCAAGAGCTCGTTATTCATGACTTATAAGTTAACATAACTTATTTTCAGGCTACGTTCTACGTAACCTTGAAGACGTCACGTAAATTGGAGTAGTATTTCTAGAAAAGAAGTATTTTTGCATTTTTCATATAAACTGTGTTTTTAATCCAATTTGATAAACCTGCTCGAATATAGAAATAAATATTTTTTCATCCCAGATTATTTCCAATACGCTGAACTTCAAAAACGAGAAAAACGGCAAAATACACAAATATTAAAGGACATTTGAATTGAGAATCAAATTGACTTCAGGCTTCCAAACCTTTTTCAGCAGAAGGGATTTGTTAAGACTGAATTTATATTTAGCCAGAGCTTATTCAGATCATTTCGAAGTGAAAGGGTCATGGCCCCTCTTCGCCAACTTCAATTAACCTCATTCACTAAAATTAATTGAAATTAATCTTCTTCATCATTTTTATCTCATTCAATGCCTTTTCTGACAAAATAAATCAAATTATTTTAAGTGAAAATTTAATTGAAATTAATCAGTCTTTGCATTGGTTAGAAAAACGTTTTAAAATTATCAAATTTGGATAAGTAAAAGTAATAATATCATTGTTTCGTTTAGAAATAACTTTTTAGATTTAAAAAACACAAAGAAGCTGATAACCTTGAAATGGTTCAGCCGTTTCAAGGTCATCAGCTCTTTTGTGTTTTATACTACTGGTTTTGAAAAAACATGTCTAAGAACCATCGCTAAAAAAACTACTTTCAAATAAAAAAAGCGCATTCAAATTGGTGCACCCGTAGCTACGGTGCTACAGACAGACACACAGACACTCACACATAATAGCGGCCTAACTTATAACATCCCTCTTTTTGCATCGGGGGTTAAAAACAAAATGCCCCACCTCGTCTTTTTGTCTTTCTGAGCGCTATAAACTCAAAAACTACTTAATGGATTTTCATGCGGTTTTTGACAATAGACAGAGTGATTCATAAGAAAAGTTTAGAAGTATAATTTGTACCCGTGCAAAGATGGGGCAGGTTACTGGTACAGAAATAAATATCATTAATCAATTGAGAAAATCGGTTGCTGAATAAAAACTTGAATGTTAGGTAAGCCCAATCTGGGGGGCCTAAACGCCTCCGGCCGGAGGCTCTACGCGGGGATCGTGCGGTCCGTGGCCCTTTACGGGACACGGGTTTGGGCGCGTTTCGTGAGGCGGCGACCAGCTCGCCGGTTGAGCGCGTCCCAAAGGATCATGGCGATCCGAATAATCTGAGGATACCACACGGTCTCCCGGTGAGGCAGCGAGCGTCCTTGCCAGTCGCCATGGGATCTGGAGGCAAAGGTCCTCGCGCACCTCTATAAGTGGCGCAAGGAGGCGAAATGCCGGGGCGAAACTCCGCTGCCGCAACACCTCACGGCTCGGCGGACAGAGCTTCGGCAGGATCTCATGGTGACACGGAGAGAGCGACTGCCGCAACCCAGTGCTGGGCACGCCACCATTGCGGCGGTAGTGCCCCTCTTTAAGGATTGCCTGGGGAGGCACCACGGCATCCTCACCTTCCGCCTGACGCGGGTCCTCACCGGACACGGAAGTTTCGGGAGGTTCCTGTGCAGGATAAGGCGGATAGAATCACCCGGGTGTCCTCACTGTGAGGATCGCCCAGAGAACACGGTGAAGCATAAAGTGGAGATCTGCCCCGCTTGGGTAGAGCGCCGCCGTGTCCTCGTGGAGGCGATCGGTGGCAGCGAGCTCTCGCTTCCGGCCCTGGTCCAGGCCATGGTACGGAGCAAGAGGTAATGGGAAGCAGTCTCCTCCTTCGCGAAGCAGTAATGCTCGCGGCGGAACGGGTGAGGGAGGCTCCACAACAGAGTCGCCCTCACGCCCTCAGCAGCAGCGAGGAGACGCCCTGGGCGTAGGACGTCGCAAGATGATCTCCGGCCACTATAGCCCAGGCCTGTGAATGGTGAGTAGTGCGTAGCTCGCCGTCCGATCAGCTCTAGGCCCGAAAGTCAACGGCGCGTAGTATTCCACACGCGCCTCAAAGAGTTGTCAGCAATCATGACGGGGCCCGTCATGGCCGATGCCTGCCCAGGGGTTGTGGATAGATGGGAGATGTCATTGGATGATTTTCCACCCCCAAAAAATATAAAAAATGTACACTTTGACTCAAAGATAAAATTTACTACCACCTGCTCAGCTGTGTAGGTTGTGCCAACTAGACCAATGTCAGTCCAATATAATATTTCATCGTATCAAAACTGCCTAATATCCTATCAATCATTTATATCCGTCCAATCTGTCTGGCTTGTCAGCTTTCTATTCTCTCGTGACAAGACATTTTTTGGGATAAAACTTATGGGCTAAAAAACTTGTGCTTTTATAGGGATAAAGCCTGTTTTTCTCTTTTGAAGTTTTGGAACAAAATGAGTAATTAACATTACAATCTATTTTGTTATTAAGCTATGACTGAAAAGTATCTTGTTAGTAATTGCTCTGTAGCAAAAAATAAAAATACTAATAAACACAAAATAAAAATAAAATACTTGGAAAAAAAAATAACTGGCCGAATGTGTATCGGATTTCGTACATTAAGGGTTCCGTATCAAATATTGGTACATGTTAGAAAAGTATACGTAATAATAAACATTATCACCAAGTTTCAAGTTCATAGATCAATGGGAAGTTAAAAAATTCTTCGTAACACAATTTTGTGACAAACGTTGGACGGACAGACAGACAGACGGACACGTGAGTGACAGCAATAGGGCTCAGTTTGGATCCTTATGGTACGGAACCCTAAAAACAAGGTTTAAGAGTGTCAGAGTCTTACTGAATGAAAGCCACCAGTGTTCTTTCATTTTCCCTATATGTTCCAGGATCGCGGAAACTCTTTTAATCAATCCCGTGACCCTGGATTGGAAAAAAACCTTGAATTAAAAAAACGGAACGAATAAAATAACCTTCTTTTCGAAGTCTGTTTAAAAACCACACATACTAAGGGCCGATTTCACCATTCGCTCTGTAAACTAAGTTTTACTGAACTAAGCTTAGCGTAAAAAATAAAAAGCATAGAAAAGATTATAGCGAGTTAACTTTAAAAGATAGACATAGGATGTCGCTGACTTTTTTTAAACTTTAAAAGGAAAACAATTCCGTCATACATAATTTTTGCCTAACTTTATCGTTTACGCAGCGCACGCAACTGAAGCTCTCAGAAGGATTTTTTTCCGTTTTGCCACATTTTTCATTGGTGCTTCGCTCCTGTTAGTCGCAGCGTGATGTTATATCGCCTATAGCCTTCCTCGATAAATAGACTATTCAACACAAAAATAATTTTTCCAAACAAACAGACAAACTCTTCAGCTTTATGGCAGCGGCTAAACGCGTATAAGCGAGCTTAAACGTCAAAAACTGGGCATTTAGAATTGCCGAATTGCGAACCCGATAAGTTAGGTAAACAAACAAAGTTCAGAAGTTAAGAACTGGCAACTTGTGAATAAAATAAACTTAACCGCAACAAAAAAAAAATAAACAAAACAAAAAAACTACTAACACTTTCATAACATAAGCAAAACTTCCTCCTACAGCCTTCCTAGAAAAACTAACCCATAATTTTGTTGCAGGGTACTTTTGGCACATAACAGATCTTCATTATGACCCGTTTCACAACTCCCAGGAGCTACATAGAGGTACATTATGAAACCTACCCCGTTGTTTTATGCTGATGACTTTATATTATTTTTGTTCGCTGACATGGAGCCATGAACGTTCATAAAACATGCCATTGTGAACGTAATAGTGAATTATTTTCGAGTCTCACTGATGAACGTCACCGTTGTGTGTTTTATTTTCGTCCATAATATTTCTGAATTATTTATTGGTGTTGGGTGTTTGATGAATCAGGATAATCAGGGAGAATAATTAATTTATCATGAATGTGTCAATAAAACACAAACATAAAATAATATTGACGTTATTTGTTTGTCAATATGATTTGGAAATGTGACTCAAAACAATGAGACATTTGAGAACATCTCTGTTACTGTACCTTCCTTTGGATGGTTACAATAAGTGACGAAACACGTCATTTGGTGGAATTCACGTTACCATTATTTCGTCGCGTAATGTCTTGGTTTCTGTAAAACTCATGTTCAGGCAAATGGAGCTATAGCCATAGTTAACTATGAGATGTTTGTGGGGAATTGTGTGTTACGCCACGGAAAATTGGCGACGAGAATTGCTTCAGATGTATTTGGACTTTAAAACCTCATTCAGCATTTAATACAATATCACCCATCATTCATCGTGAACCTACCTCTCATTTCTCCACCTTCTCACCAGGTTGCCGCCACAACCGCGGCAACAGCGAGCACAGTCACCGTAATGGCCGCCACAGAGACCACACCTGTGACAGCTCTTGGCCTCTGATACAAAGCGCGGCCGCTCTCATGGCGGATCGGCATCCTGACACGCTGGAGTTTGTGCTGTGGACTGGGTATTTATTTTTATATACACTGTCCCACTCCTGGGCAATGGCCAAATCCTTCCAAAAACTCTTCTCCCGTGCTTCCTCAGACCAGCCCTCGTGGTTCGTGGCCGACTTCGGTGGCGCCATACATTTTCCCACTGCGTAGAGACTTTTGCTCAGCGGTCTTCGTGGATTATTATATATTATTTTATTTATCCTTTAGTTTTTCTATATTTTTCCTTTGACTAATATACATAAAAAGTGGTCACCGCCGCTGTCTATGGACTGTAATCCCAGAGCCACTGATGATGAAATCGACAGAATCATAAAACCTTTTTCTCCACCAGGGACATCCTCTCCTCTTCAATGGAGCACCTAAGCGAGGAAATAAAGCTGGAAGCCGTGAGGAATGTCACAGATATTCTGAGCAGGACCTTCAGCAGTCAGTTCGTATTCCCAGCACTGGGACACAATGACCCTGCACCTTCCAAGAGGCTGGTCGACATGTGGATGCAGTGGCTACCCACAGAAGCATTACAGACTTTTGAAACTGGTAAGTATAATTTTGTAACTACTTAACTTAATTCTTTATTGTACTCCAAAACTTTACTTATTACAGAGTAGATACATAATTCATGTACAAAGGCGAGCTTGTTTTAACTACTCTTTCTCGTCAATATATTTCTCATGAATGAGTATATATGAGCAATGTGCACTCTTAGGAGAAATGTGCTTCGCTGAAAAGATAATTTAGTCAGGAAGTTTGGTTGTGGGCTGCCTGCCAAGAATACTTCGGACACTCAAAGGAATTTATAATATATTGTATGCTTTCAGTCTGAATCCACTTTCTATTTTCACCTATTGACAGATTTAGGTCTACTGATCTGAGAATCTGTCTCTGAAGTCTTAGAACAACATGCACTGATTTGAGCATCCATGACTCAAAAATGACTGGTAAAACTTACGGCTAGCAAAAGCAACAATCAAATCAAATTAAATCATTTATTTGCGTAGTATAGGTACATAAAGGCGTTACAAATGTTAGGTATACTGTATCATAACTTAATAAGGTGTGAAAAAATTTGAAGTAGGTATTATTATAACACAAGGACTTACAAGTTGTAGGTCGTGAGTTCAAACCCAGGCAGGCACTTTATTTTGTATAAATTATTTAATTACCACTGCTCTCAAAACGGTGAAGGAAAACATCGTGAGGAAACCGGCATGTCCTAGAACCAAAAATTTGAATACATGCGACATCCACCAATCCGCATTGGGCCCGCGTGGTGGATTACGGCCCACATCCTCTCACAGAGAGGAGGCCTGTGCCCCAGCAGTGGGGACATTAAAAGGCTGATGATGGATTATTATAACAAATTAAATTATTATTATCAACTACTATTAAAATTATTACAAATTAATTTAAATGGAGAATAATATGGCAAAGGTGTTATAAAAACAATGAAATACAACAAAAAATAGATCACATTTGATATAATAACTCATGAGAGCTGAATTTTTAAGTTACCTTTAACAGGATCCTCAGTACCGATGCTAAGTTCATTTCCAGGTGGATTTTACACGATAGAACAGTCCCACAGCAGGTTGAGGATCGTTGTGCTCAACAGCGTGCTGTGGGCAGGCGGTGCTGCCAGGACTGATGGTCCTCACAGAGGCAGGCAGCAGTGGGAGTGGCTGGAGCAGGTCCTCATCTTAGCTAGGAGAAGAAATGAAATGGTAAGATTATATCACGATGTTTGTAGTATTATTGGTAAAAGTTCATTTCTCTAATCAATCCAAATTCTTCTAATACCGAAAATGAAGTCGAAACCAAAATGGTATACAGCGTTTTCGTCGTTGGTAATATTTTGGGAGGCTACACGAAAGAAGTTTATTATCTAACTCAATAAATTAAGCTAAAAGCTGTACCATAAAGTTCCTGTTTTCCATATTATAACACAAAGTTCAATTAATCCATTGCCTGCCCAAGGTCTACCTAGTTGCCCACGCTGGCCCAGGAGTAGAAGAACGGCACAACGCGGGCAGTTCTTCAGCAGCAGGTGGAGGGGAGCTGACCCCTACTGCCAACGCGCGCTTGGTGCACGTCATCCGAGCATTCAGCGATGTGATCGCTGGGCAATTCTACGGCCATCGGCACGCTGACACGTTCAGAATTATTTATAGTGAAGGTTAGTTGTCTGGTTAGACGGTTTGGTCATATTGAGAGGATGTATGAAAATCGACTTACTTCTTACTTCTTTTGGCGTTACAACCCTTTATAGGCACACATCGCTATCTCACCTGATAGTAAGCGATGATGTGGTCGAAGATGGAGCGCGCTTGCCTAGAAGTAACCTATTCACTCTTGACTTAAATACACCCAGGTTGTAGCTGTCAGAAAACTCAGACTCTGGCAGGGAATTCCACTCCTTAGCTGAACGCAAAATGTGTGTCTTGGCCTTCTCGACAATCTTCTTCCATTTCGTTCTGTACTTTCTTCGCCAAGATTTCCTGCCTATTTTCTTCAAACCTTCCTCGACACAATCCTTCTAACGTTTCTTGGGTCTTCCTCTGGTTTTTTTCTGTACCACTCGGACATTATTTTAATTCCATTTCTCTTTTTCTTTCCATTTCGTTTTTTTTTTAGTTTAGCAAAATCGATTTCGAATGAAAATTGATTAACAAAGGGTATTACAAAGTGGAAACGAAAGGAAACGCAAGAAAGACATACACAGATCTAATTAGTAATGTGCTTATTACTCGTAACAGCCTTGCGTATATTGCTAGAGAGGTGATTCTCGTATTTTTACGGAACGTTGGCATTCGCATTGCAGTCGCAATCTGTCAAAAATCTGTCTAATTTCCCTACATGTTGACACGTCTTTGACATTGATTGAGACTGAGATAATGATGCGACTTAAATTTAAATGTTTACTATGTACGAGAATTGGCTTTCTGGTATGTAAATTTAAGCGAGGCAAAAGAAGCGTTATATAGACACAGAATCGTCTAGAGGCTCTAGTACGAATATATGACACCGAAAGTGCGGACCACCATTCAAAACTGTTAGATACGTCGTTTGTGTCGTAATATGAGGAAACGGTGACACGCTTGATTTGTATGACTTTGTATTGAATGTACTAACAATGCCGCCTCTGGAAGCGGCCTCTGAGGCATCTACGTACTCTGTGGATGTATCTAAGTAAGTAAAAAAAAGGTGAAGGTCACGACGGAGCTTCAATTCATAGTAATAACATGAGAGAAAAGTTCGTGTTATTAAAGCAAGTGCGTCACGATTCCCCAAACTTCACTTGAGCGAAGTACATTCGGCTGAATGACCGGTCGCGCGAAGAATATTCGCTCAAAAGATAGAAGAACGATTGGTTGAAAGAACGATGAACGTTTCTCTGAAAGATCGTTTAAGACAGTTTTCTTTCGAAGGAAACTTTTCTCGAATCTTAAGTTGTATGAGACCAACCAGTCAGTATCCTTCATCTGAGAGGTTATTTTACCTAAGGAGAAACTGATCAGTAAGAACAGTAGAAAAATAGTAAGGGGACCAACCAATATTTTCATTATCAGGCAGGATTTTATTTTGGGACAATCCCGCCACACTATTCCTAAACTTCTGTAACTCCTGTAAGCCAGAATCAACAGTGGCGACCACTAGAAAAAAGACCAGCCAAGGGCGAGTCGGACTCGCGTACGAAGGGTTCCGTACCGTTATCTCCAAAAAACGGCAAAAAAATCACGTTTTTTGTATGGAACGCTCCTTAAACATTTTTTTTAATTCTGTTTTTAGTATTTGTTTATAGCGGCAACAGAAATACATCATCTGTGAAAATTTCAACTGTCTAACTATCACAGTTCATGAGATACAGCCTGGTGACAGATGGACAGACAGACAGACAGACGGACGGACAGCGGAATCTTAGTAATAGGGTCCCATTTTACCCTCTGGGTACGGAACCCTAAAAACGCCAAAGTAATTAAGCTTGACGAGTCCCAGAGAACGATTAAACTGGCTTGGGTCAGAAATGACTAGCGTAGTAGAAAGAAAAACAAATCAAGCAGGAACTGTGCATTCTCCTGACGTAAGGTTACTGTGGGCTCCTCAATAGAGGCAAAGCTATCCCTAAAGTTCCCTTGAGAACAGTAAAAGGACTAAGGGATTATGAGGATTGATAGTGTTATCTACCTTCAGGGCTAATAGGAATAAACTGGTATTACACATACGTCTGCGGCGTTGTGTTTATAGCAATAATATCTCTTTGTGGTCGTTTAGTGGACCTTAGAGGTTCGTATAGAACTACATAGTTTGGGGTTGACAAGATAAACAATTGGCCGTGCCAAGGACAAAAACAAGTGTTTTTAAAGGAGAATGATTCTAGGGTTCCGAAAATCCAAATATAAAAACGGAACTCATAAAGAAACATTCGTGCGTCTGTCTGTCGGTCTGTCTATCTGTTCATCTATAGGTTCACAAACTAGAAAAAAATAAATAAAAACTGTACCGTGCAACATATCAAATAAAAGAACTTATTGTAAAGGTCACATTTTTTTTTATATTTTATATGTTCGGAACGCTTCGCGCACGAGTCCAACTCGGACTTGGCTAGTTGTTTTGACTCCAGGTCTAAATTTACTGAAAAGCGTCACTGACAAATTTCGGCGTCAATATTTTCGGTGAATATTATAAATAAGATTTGTAATAACAAACAAAAGTAAAAAATGTGACATACATTAAACACAAATATGTACTAAAGTATATTTACAGAACTAATAAAATTATATCTCCTCTTTGATGCGATGACGTTATCAAAAGCTGATATACTTAACATAATATTATTTAACTTGCTTCTACTAATATTGAAACTATCCCCTTTGACGTATAAAGCGTACGAGAAATAACATTTTCTCGAGTTACCAGCCACGTTTGTGCTACAATAGATATGAATAATAAAACTAGGGCGTTCTTTTATGTCATAAAAAATATTATGTTATTTATCTTTTTCCTATCTGCTAGAAGCTTTTCATAACCTTTTCTCAGTGCTGTGTGAATCTAGGGCATCGACTCCATTTTTGAAAGCTCTTTGTTGTGTGTTGAACTGCGGAAAAGCTGAATTGTGAGATTAGTTATATGTCTCCCGGTACGGGGGCATAATACATTAGGGACCGTTTATGTCACTGATAGTAGTGAGCGTATATACTGATACTATTCAAAATATAGCCTAACCTGTCGGTTTTCTATCTTATGTATTTCGGGGAGTGTGCGTCGGAATTGCATAGTTTGATTCCGCCAAGCCCGATCCATCATCGGACCACTAGACGTACTACAATGCGTCGCCGGGACCACAAAACGTTTTGGGAACAAACACATTCATTGTGCGTACAACTAAGGAGTGGCATTTCCTGCCGGAGTCTATATTTCCTGATACTCGCAGCTACAACCTGGGCGTCTTTAAGTCAAGAGTGAACTCATAGTTTACTTCTAGGCAAATGTGCTCCATCGTCTACCACATCATCAATAAACATCAGGTGAGATAGTGGACAAGCGCGACCTATCAATGAAAAAAAATATAAGAGATTAATTCTATTAAAAGTCTGGTA
This sequence comes from Polia nebulosa, assembly GCA_951329385.1. Classification (NCBI taxonomy): domain Eukaryota; kingdom Metazoa; phylum Arthropoda; class Insecta; order Lepidoptera; family Noctuidae; genus Polia; species Polia nebulosa. The sequence goes on from OX589596.1 coordinate 5,596,461, forward strand.
ACAGACCAGACTGACGAAACTTCGTTTAGAATTCCTTGTACCCAAAATTCGGTTGACACTTTGTTCTTCTGTTCTTTCCCTCATTATATCACTATAAGTACCACATTGTTAAGTCATTGTCTATTGCATAAATTATTATTGCATTGATTTTAGAGTCTGCAGTCTAGACTGTATTTATTAATCTAAATGACCTTTTCTTCAAGCTATATGATCTACGCGTCATGTTCGTGAACGGGTGCCATCAGTTGAGATTGGTCATCTCTCAACTGCCACTGGCTTATTTTAATCTTTATTTTTATTGTTAATGAATTGTTTATTTAATATTCTTCTCATGTATTAGAAGCAACAAGATATATGTAACCAGGATTTTTGTAATACATAACATGGTTTAAAAGAGTGTCCATGGAGTTTCTTGCACGTTCTTCTCCATAGAGATCTACGCCTTGGAATGTGCAATTAGCTTCATCTTCTGACTGAGTGACTTATTGACAATTCAAAAGTCCTGTAAATGGTTTATTTGAAATAAATGATTTGAATTTTCAATAAATTATTGTCTTCATCATGATCTCGTTTATCTACAGGTCGACCAGTATCTTGGGCATTGTTGGCTCCATCGGTCACACCGAGAGGTGCTGGCAGTACTTCAAACCCAGGATTAAGACTTTATAAGTTCGACTCCAATACCGGAAAGGTAGGTTTAGTTTACCTTGACGAATTGTTAACAACTTCTAATTATTTTTGTTATAAGCCAACTTGCAATGTTTGGGTCAATTAGAACCACTTTCTCCTATTCTATGGGGTTGAACTTTTACGTGTTGGTTCAGGTCCAATGCATTTTTATGATTAGCATGACCAGAATGTACATTCAGGATAAACTCCAGATAAAGGAATCTCTCTTCAATTGTCAACAGCACAGATACGTTATGTGTACGCATTTAATTTTGATAGTCGGTATATAAGCTTGTTTTTTAAAATGTTTTTAACTATTTTTTTTTTTGTAACGTAAGATTACCTAACAATTCTTCGAATCCACAATTAACGGTATTTTGAAGTGAATTCCTCAGAAAAGCTCTCACATTATTTTCAAGATTACAATAATTTTTGTTCTGTTGGAATCAATTTTTTTTTTTTAATTCTAGAGAAAGCTTAGATTCTGAAATTACAACTACTTGTTCTTGTAACTGAAAATATTATCTTTTTTCGTACAGGTTTTGGATTACACACAGTATTACTTAGATGTAAATAACATTAGAGGGGAGGCTCACTGGGCGATAGAGTACAACCTGACTCAATACTATGGACTGAGAGAAGTAAGCCCGGCTTCACTCGATGCTCTGGCTGAGAGGATACGGAACCATCACGACCGTGGTGTTTTTGCTAAGTAAGTTAATTTTGTCTCTTATCGGGGTTTCTGAAGTCTTATTAGATTTATAATGTGTAGATAGGGTGGCCAAATCCGATGTATAGGTACCACTTAGTTTTGCCACCATTTCAATAAGTGGCTAATTTAGTTAAAGAGTTGCAGTTTTGTTTTGAATATTTTTTAAGTTCATAACCACTGTATTTACCTAATTTAGTAATCGTGTTCTAAAGTTCCAACGTTAATTGCAAAACTAGTAAATTTTTATCAGGAAGCAATTGGCCCTCAATCTCAAGATCCGACAGATTCCGATTTTTTCTGTGGTTGTATGTAAAGGGCTGTATCATGGTTAATCTTGAACAATAAAAGCAGAATATTTGCTTCGTACCGAGTTGTCCACCTTGTCGAAAACGAAAAGAAAAAAATAAAAGATTTTTTTTCTTCTAGTTTTTTCATGCGCTTTAACACAATTTAATTTTATAGTTAGCGCCATATTTATACACAAACTTGATCACTTAATATAGGTACATTGATATTGTTTTCAGCAAATAACATGTATTTTATTGGTCCAGGTACCTAACAGCACTCCGTGTTCGACAAGCAGCAGACGTCGCAGAATGTGACACGGCGTGCGTGCACGTCCATTTCTGTGCAATAACGCGCGCTGACTACCACGAGTTTCGTGCGTGCGTCCGCAACCCCGCGTCGGCGCTAGCGTCGCGCGCCGCTCATAACTCAGCCGCCGTCTTACTTTACGCCATCTTGATTTTACTAAAATCGTAATATTTTGTGTGAAAGCTTCAGTGTTCCCCAAACGGCCTTTTGTCTGCAGTAGTATCAGTGTTCATTTTAACATTCCTATATTAACATTGCGAGATAAAAATACCTGTACATATTTAATATTTGTATTAATTTGTCTCACAAATATTAGTTCCAATAATAATATTTATGACAAACTTCTCATTAATCATAACAGTAATTTTCCTAAATCATTTTACTTTCAAAGTGACAAGATTAATTGGAAAACTTAGCTAAGGGTTATCTTTGTTTCACCTGAAAGCATTGCTTCTTGATTATTGTAAAATACATTAACAAACGCTTTAATTTATATAAAAGTAAAAATGGATTATAAATCATAATTATTGAGTGTAATTAGAAATTGTTTATTGTGATCTTCGTCGCTAATTTGATTGTGATAATTGACATTTTTGTATATAACGATAAGTGAACTGAATCAGTGTAAGTAAATGAAATTAAAATATTTGAAGAAAGTTGTTGTTTTTTTACGTAACATATTTGTTTCTTTTTACTCACTTGCCCCAGAAGTAGGGTTATGTTTTTCAAAATAAGGTTTAATTCTTTATTTTTTAAAGAAAACGTGGCCTTACACTAGGAAATACTCCCGTATCGTGAGTGTGTTAACAAACATTCAAACTCCTGAAACACCCATACTTGTAACAACAGCTATCTGTAGGCCCGAGAGTCGACGGCACGTAGTGTTCCAAGCGCGCCACAAAGAGTTGTCAGCAAACAGGACGGCCAGTCATGGCCGATGCCTGCCCGTGGGTTGAGGATAAATTCGAAAGAGTTACCTCGCCCCTGGGCAATCAGGGCAGGGAGTAACAGGAGTGGGTTTTAGTCAGTAAGAGTGTGACACGCCCTCCCGCTCCACCCAGAGCGGGCGAAGTCATTGGATGATTTCCCACCCCACAAAAAAAAAAAGGCCATATGAACAAATCTCTGTTCCATGCGGGAATTGAACCTGCGACACGCAGCACAGCAGCTGAGGGCTCAACCTACATTTAAGATTTTTCAACCACTGATAAAGCAATCAAAGGACATGGCTAAATTGAAGTATGGACGACTGCCCCCGCAATGAAAACGCATGTATAAACATGGTACCTAGCAATATGTAATGCTAAATAGCTGAAATTAGTATTTTGTAATTTAAAAAGGTTCAGGAACTTTTAATATTTGCACAATCCTAAAAACAAAATCGCGCAACTCCTACGAAAAAGGTACAAAAACTTCAAACAATGACATTGCTATAAACTTTTATCCAGGCGTTTTAATGTGTCTGCGACGATTTTTATTGATAATTGTGTTTTTGACTGGCGATTTTGCACTAAGGTACTTGAAGTAAATATCTACATAGGGGTAATTGCAGCAAAAAAAAACTTGATACAACGAACTTTCGGTATATAATCCCCAGCTCTCCAGCAAAAATCAAAATAATATAAGTATTCTGTTGTAAAACCTAAACTACTTATCCAAATGAGTTGAAATAAAGACAGTATTCACAGACAATGTAAATAATATTATGGCTGAAATGATGAACGTATTTGAAAAAGATCTTAGATTAAAGCTAGAACTACATTAGACCGACGCACACGTTTAACACGCCTGATTTGTACGTAGACGTTGCGTGGCGTGGATCAAGTGTAGCTCTACAAGTCTAGTTTCCATATAAAATGAAGGAGATCGACGCGCCCAGATCGGCGTGTGGCACACGACGTGTGCACAGTGTAGTTCTAGCTTTACTGACCCAAATATTTGTAGATTTCTGTATTGAGGTAGGTAGGTAAACAATTCTGCCTAAATTAAATAATAAACGCACTGAGTATATATAAGATATTGAAATAAAACAACAATAATGCGATTTATATATTTATTTATTCGGTAAGTCTTATTAGGACATTATCTAAAAAAGAAGCTGGAGATGATAATGTGTTCTGATGTCTTGCCCAACCGAGATACCAGATCACTGTCATGACATGACAACAACAGCCTAGAGTTCTGTTACCCACAATACAGCTGCAGTAATATGACAGTATGTCATCTAAAGTGTTGTTTGTGGGTTCGCTTTCATATAAAATATACACATAGTATATTTTTTGACCGATATGCCTTGATTTTATTCGGCCTCTTAAAAGCGTTCAAACGACATCCGACGTTTTTTTTTCATAGAGTAGATATGGAATCTGAGTTAAATCGATAAAATAATCGAATGGACTGACAGAAAAAGAAATTGTTTTTGTTGACCTCGACGGACAGAAAATATGTATTAAGATTGTGCGCCTGAAGTGTTAGTAATATGCTTATCCAGATACAATTAATCAATTAAGTAGTTTCAGAAAATAAATCGTTTTGATAACTGTTGTTAAATATCGATTGAAGTTCAACTTATTCGATTTGGCATTTTGGTAATGCAATATGTCTCTTCCCTAGCTGTCAGTATTCCTTGACCTTGTCATGTCAAACCAAAACAAAGCATAAATACAATTAAGAAACTTTTTTATGTTTATTAGTTCACGAAAGTTATAAGAAATTGTTAAAAACTAAGTAATTCATGAATTAATATTTAAATATTACTGGTTAGTGTGAGGTTCCTATTTGTGCTAGTCATGTTGGGGGCAGTCGTTTAGCCATCTCTTTTAATTAATTTATACAAAAATGATAAGTATTTAGCATAACAAAATAACTCCAGGTATTAGTCGGTAACCCTTCAATCGAAATCAAAGCGTATTAAATTTGAACAGTTCACAACGCCATGGGAGAATAAGCAGTGAAACTTAATGCCGAAGACAATAATTACCTATCTTATTTACAATTTGATGTAATAGGTAAGTATGTAAAATATAATAGGGTTTTTGCTTGAAATTTCAGATAGAAGAACAAACGTGTTTACACTGGACCTTGCAAGGCCAGTGTTATCTCAAAAAAAATTGAGGATTTTCACCGATATACCAGCTTCTGAAGAACACCTGCCAACTAACGTGGACTGCGGTGACTGAGTGGCGACCGCGTACCGAAAGACCGCGGAGAAAGCAGCATTGGAAGGCCTCCCACAAGGCGGACCGATGACCTGGTGATGGTCGCGGGTAGCCGATAGATGTGAGACGCTCAAGACTGGTTGTCACAACAACAGCTGATCCTCTACGTCTCACATCTATCGGCGATAATTTTTTTATAATATTTTGACGAACTAAATTTGTTCTCAGTTTTAAAACTACTTCAGCGATTCGCACTAATCTATCAATTAACTAATAAAGCTTATATAATAGTAACTAATTCTAACTAGTTCTAGTAACTAATTGTTTAACTCCACCTAATTTGGTTGGAACAGCGAATTATAACCACAGTTAGCATTTTATAGGAATTTATGTGGTGTTCGTGTAACGTACGCGGCAATTTTCGGCAATAACGCGGTAAATTCGGCAATACCACGGTAATAATCGGGTAATACCACGGTAATAATCGGGTAATACCAAGATAATAATCGGGTAATACCGCTGTATACTTTTCGCCACAGCGACACTTGGGGGAGCCCTATGTCCAGCAGTGGACGTCTTTAGGCTGAAATTTGACGAGCTGTAGACAGCTACAAGTGCAAAGCTTAAAGGAAGGCCTCTCTAAGGACTCTACTAAATGAAAAACAGTACTTTGCATCAGATTTTCGTTGAAAAACGAACCTACGTATACCTAAGTACCACTCATTGAAATTTATAATAAATACTGTTCTACAATCCAATTACATTTTAGCCAACTCTTCACACAATACTTGTCATTGTTCTCAGATCAAATCAGCTTAATTAATTCGTCGCCGTTATATCCAATAACGATTCCTTTAATAAATAGCGTATTCGATAACAAAAGCACAAAGCTGAAAGTCATCCTATAAATACGAATACTAAAGGAACAAGCCTACCCATTGTTATAAACGAGCCTACGAAAATATTCGCAGTTCTATAAATACGTACATTATTGAGCCAAATATCCGAGCAATAACCGATCTCAACATTCATATCCTCATATCCATATGAATATATTTCTAAGGACCGTCCTAGTATTACTAATCTTTAGGGGCGTCCCTAAAACGACCGAGAAAAATGGGTCATCTCTACCTTTCCTTGAAAGCATCACATCCACTGATCCTTCTTTTCATTGTAGGTGTATTGTGATGGAGACCAGTGTAGGCTGGTCACGAGTACCTAGTATATGCCGTATGAATACATCTCGATGTACCTAAGGGTGAAGTTCGTGCAGAAAAAGTGGTAATATGGTAGTAAGCATTTATGTGTTGAGTAAAGGAGTATAAAAGGGAGGCGTTAGTTCGGAGCCCCCTTGTCGTCTGACTGACATTTGATGTGTATAATGATGAGCATATTGTGTGGTAAACATGAAGATACTTATTCTTCTTTGGCCCTATTTCTGAAGCAATAAATGGCTCAAGGACGTGAGTGGCGATTGGTATATTCTCAAGTTATACAAAGTGGAGATGCCAATACAACGGGCCAAAGTAGCCTGAAAATAAAGAGATTTATTATTTCTTATTATTACTGGCAATACTCATCATTATAAGAGGAGCTCGTGGCTAACGTAATAACAGCCGCACGGGTCGATCCATCAGGTTAAGCTACGCTTGCCGGGGTTGGTCCATGGATGTGTGACCATCTTTACATACAGAGACTCCTCCGTGCCTCGGAAAGTACGTTAAGCCTTTTCGGTTGTCAATCGTAGATCTTTGACAGTCGTTACGGGTCGTCACAAGCCCGAAAAGTCCGACCAGTCTTACCAAGGGGTATCGTATTACCCAGTAAGTGGGTTGTGGACGTGAGATAGGCAGTCGCTCCATGTAAAATACTGATATTCAGCTGCATCCGGTTAGACTGGAAGCCGACCCCAAGATAGTTGGGAAAAGGCCAGGCAGACGAGACTCATCATTATAAACAAATTTTACTATGGGAACAACCCTAAAATCAGGAAAAAAAACAGCTGCCCGTACATTAACCTGTAAAGCCCCGAAACTCACCGGTGGTTACATTTGCATAACTCGACAAAATGTACTAAAAAGCTGATGAAGTATTAGAACATAAAATATCAGCAAAGATTTTAAGCCCTGAAAGCATACATATATATTTTTTTTATATAAACCTAGCCCCACACTAGGAATTACTCCTGTATCGTGGGTGAACCTAGACATGTAAAACTCACAAACATAAGACACCCATACCCGGAACAACTATCTGTACGCCATACAAGTATTTTTTTTATCGCTCAACTACTTTGCCAACTGTGCCGTATATAATAGTCTATATACTAAATACAAGGAGAAACTGACTGACTGACTGTCATAACAACGCACAGCCAAAACTACTGGGACTAGAAACGTGAAATTTTGCACACGGCTTCCTTATATAATGTAGGGGAGCATCAAAAAGACATATCTGTATAAAAAACACATATCTCACACACACAAACACATATCATGTAAAAAAGACATATCTGTATAGATAAAAACCCCAAAACAAATAAAGAGAAAAAAAAATAAAAATAAAAAATACTTTGCCAACTGTGCCGTATATAATAGTCTATATACTAAATACAAGGAGAAACTGACTGACTGACTGACATAACAACGCACAGCCAAAACTACTGGGACTAGAAACGTGAAATTTTGCACACGGCTTCCTTATATAATGTAGGGGAGCATCAAAAAGGGGTCTTTGGAAATTCATCCCCTGAGGGGTTAAAGTGATGGTTGAAAGTTTGTATGAAACTTGATGATCAAATTTGAAGTTATTACGGGGGAAGTACTTATTAATAATACTTCAGATTAACATATAGGCTATAATGGAGGGAAGAACTAATTCCACGTGGACGAAGCCGCTGACAGAAGCTAGTATAGCTAATGCATCAGAATAACATATAGGTAATAAACTATAATGTAGGGAAGAACTAATTCCACGTGGACGAAGCCGCTGACAGAAGCTAGTATAGCTAATACATCAGTATAACATATAGGTTATAAACTATAATGTAGGAAAGAACTAATTCCACGTGGACGAAGCCGCTGACAGAAGCTAGTATAGCTAATGCATCAGAATAACATATAGGTAATAAACTATAATGGAGGGAAGAACTAATTCCACGTGGACGAAGCCTCTGACAGAAGCTAGTATAGCTAATACATCAGTATAACATATAGGTTATGAACTATAATGTAGGGAAGAACTAATTCCACGTGGACGAAGCCGCTGACAGAAGCTAGTATAGCTAATACATCAGTATAACATATAGGTTATGAACTATAATGTAGGGAAGAACTAATTCCACGTGGACGAAGCCGCTGACAGAAGCTAGTATAGCTAATACATCAGTATAACATATAGGTTATGAACTATAATGTAGGGAAGAACTAATTCCACGTGGACGAAGCCGCTGACAGAAGCTAGTATAGCTAATGCATCAGAATAACATATAGGTAATAAACTATAATGGAGGGAAGAACTAATTCCACGTGGACGAAGCCGCTGACAGAAGCTAGTATAGCTAATGCATCAGAATAACATATAGGTAATAAACTATAATGGAGGGAAGAACTAATTCCACGTGGACGAAGCCGCTGACAGAAGCTAGTATAGCTAATGCATCAGAATAACATATAGGTAATAAACTATAATGGAGGGAAGAACTAATTCCACGTGGACGAAGCCGCTGACAGAAGCTAGTATAGCTAATGCATCAGAATAACATATAGGTAATAAACTATAATGGAGGGAAGAACTAATTCCACGTGGACGAAGCCGCTGACAGAAGCTAGTATAGCTAATACATCAGAATAACATATAGGTTATAAACTATAATGTATGGAAGAACTAATTCCACGTGGACGAAGCCGCTGACAGAAGCTAGTATAGCTAATACATCAGAATAACATATAGGTAATAAACTATAATGGAGGGAAGAACTAATTCCACGTGGACGAAGCTGCTGACAGAAGCTAGTATAGCTAATGCATCAGAATAACATATAGGTTATAAACTATAATGTAGGGAAGAAATATTTCCACGCGGGCGAAGCCGCTAGCAGAAGCTAGTCTTTACTTCTATATTAATATTGTAAAGTGGTAAAATTTGTGAGTTTGTGAGGTTGTAAGGGGTAATCTCTGGATCTACTGAACTGATTTTGAAAATTCTTTTACCAATAGAAAGCCACGTTATTTGTGCAGCCTGACGGCTATAAATATTGGAAATCCACGCGGGCAAAGTCGCGGTCGAAGTACTAGTATATTATAAATTCATATATAATGTGTAGGTATAGTATGAAAGATTTCAAAAAAGCAGTTCTTTTCGTTATTGGATAAGCATAGAACGCTTGCAAGCTAATAAAACAATTGACTAACGAGTCTAAACCAACAAAGGAATACTATAAAATAAACTTAAGATTTATTTTAAGAGTTACGAATAAATGTGGACGGATGGAGAGGGAGAGAGAGGGCAGAGAAAAGATGGATGGATTGTGTGAGGAGTGATATGAAAGAAAAGGGAGTTAGTGATAGCGTGACGGCTGACAGGACAGAATGGAAGAAAAAAACGTGTTGCGCCGACCCCAAGTAACATGGAACAAGGGTGAGGATGTTCTTTACTAACTCTGTTCAACTAAGATAAAATAAAGTACAGTATCAGGTAATTATATGATTTTGCTAGAGCTTGTTCTCATTTTAATTAATACTCATAAATAAGTCCTGGAATTAATTTAGAAATTTATTACAATCTTAACATCTAAGGAAGTTGTACCACCGCCGGCGAGGAAGTGACTACTGGTAGGTAGTCCCTCCGCGTCAAAATCGCCGATAGACTATTTTAACGCTCAAGAAACGTACAATAGATATTCATTCCGTGTAAACAAAAGAGATGCATATATTAATAGTTGATCGCTAACTGTTCACACTGCTGGCGAGGACTCTCGCTCTCTGATTACACTGAGCGACAAAAGCAATCAAAGCTCAGAGCTTACGCTCAGTGATGCTCGTTTGGCGGTCAGAACTCACGCCGAGAGACCATACAGCGGACATTTCTACCTAGCGCGTGCAGAGTTGCTCAGGACTAGGCATCCCGATCGAGTGGTGCGATTAATCGCTCATCGCACTTGCACACTCGGTTAAATCCCAGCGACAAAACTATCGGAACTACACACTCAAGTCATTTTTTGTTTGAATCTCTACTCGCTACTCGCTCATCGTTGGCGGTGGGACAAGTGCCTTCCATCAATCAATCAACTCAGCCTATCGCAGTCCACTGCTGGACATAGGCCTCTCTCAGGCTGCGCCACAACACCCTGTCCTCGGCCAAGACAAGACAGACAAGTGCCTTCGGCAAGTATAAACAAACTATGTTAGAAAATACATTAGATAATATGTACTGTAATATGGTCGACTTTAACTTTTCAAATAGCTGAGTAGGCATTAATTTGAAAAAAGAGATTTTTTACTAAAAAAACATATAACCTGCTTTGCTTAATTTACAAATTGATAAACCTAATTGGAGCAAAGAGAATGCCTCGTAAAAAAAGTTAATCTAGTTAAGTTTAGTACCTAAGTAGTAAAATACGACGCCAAGAAGGTATCAGAGCCATCTTGTCTCCTAATTAAAAATATAAACAGATCCACTGTTAGCTAATTATGAAAACTACCCACTCACATGCACAGAATGTTTTGGGAACACATTTACTGTGCTTACAGCGAAGGAGTGAAATGCCGAGCCGGAATCTGTGCTTCCTGAAACTGGATGTACCTATTTAAGTCAAAAGTAAATAGGTTACTTGTAGGCAAGCGTGCTTCATCTTAGACCACATCATCGCTTACCATCAGGTTATGGTTAAAAAAATACGAGTACTTACAACATAAAACTAATAATTGAGATGAGAGATCATCATCAGCTTCCAACATTCCCTTGCTGGAGAAAAGCCTATATTACAAATGTTTTTGAAGGAAACTTGCTTCACTCCAATCGAGTCGTAACGGCAAAGGAAAAAACCCCAGTCCCGTCAGAACCCGCGCGCCCCACATATGCGACGCAACAATAGGTTTTTAATTGTGTCTGTTATTCCGGAGCCTGATGGATTAATTGCACTAAATAACAATCTATAACTATATACATTGATAGGTTTATAATATATAATTTGATATTAATAATAAATATGAACACATATGAAAAAAACTACACAGGTATGACAAAATATTCATTCACATCGCTGTCAATGGGAAAAGTGCCCAGAACGCTAGCAGCATTGCCACGTTAAATAGCAATGCTGATTCGTTGGCCAAAGAAAAGCTTGATGAGCACTTGGACTCGTTAATTTGATTGAGTCAAGCAGAGGGAATGATTTAAAATATATTCTACACACCTCTTCAATCACGCCATTTGTTTATATAAATCGAATTGGAAAAAGCGAAAGACGAGGTAGTCTGATATGATAGAAATAAGATGAATTTGAGAACAATAATCTTGGAAAGGAGTTTATATTACTAGCTTAGCCTGAAATAACGCTCTCCTTTTATATCGAAGTAACTTAAAATTCGCCTATTTCTTAGAATATCCATTACAAAAGCTAAACCCAAAACTCTTTACAATACCTTGAATCATAACCTCCCATTATAACATTCCGTCAAAAACTGACCTCACCATTTTTGTAATTCAATTCTCTACAAAATTAATGAGATTCAGGTATAAGGAAGCCGTGGACCTTTGGATTCTACGTGCAATTAAATTAGGTGCCTAATGATCCAAGAAAGGGACCTTTGTTGAGGTCTAGTGACTTTACTTTTTTTGGAAAAAAATCGTCGTAAAAAGAAGTATTTATGGCAAGGATGGGGATGTTTATGGAATGTTTTGGCTGAGCTGCAAAAAGGGTACCTAGTAAGAAAAACAGTAATGAAATGAATGAAGTGAAAAAAACATGTTAAACGATTTTAAAATTACCTGCCGTCTGACGGAAGGCGTAGAATTTAACAACTTACGAGTAAAACTTATCCTCGCCCCCGGGCGCGTAGGGCAGGGAGGAACAGGGGTCGGTTTTAGTCAGTAAGAGTCTGACACGCCCTTCCGCTCCACCCTAGAGCGGAAGAAGTCATAAGATGATTTCCCACCCCCCAAAAAAAAAAAAACCTATAAATATCAACAATTTAACTAGGACCAACATCATTATCATTAGTGTTCTAGATGCTTCAACTATAATACAAAAACCGGCGAAGTGCGTGTCGGACCACGTGCAGTGTAGGGTTCCGTAGCCGCTCGTTACAAAATGAGGATTAATAAAAATTCGTTTTTGTTCAGTTTTTCAAAAAGCGCTAAAGCAATTTTGATAAAAAATATATGGGACCACCTCGGGAGTATATTCTTTCGGATAAAAAAAGAATTTTGAAAATCGGTCCACAACTGACGGAGAAATGCGCGGACATACATAAAAAAAAAAAAACATACATACAGTCGAACATAGAACCTCCTCCTTTTTCGAAAGTCGGTTAAAAAGAGGGCTTTATGTTTATTACTGTGAACATTATAATTGAGTTACAAAATGAGGATTAATAAAAATCTTTTTTACAAAAAAAACAACCGACTTCCAAAAAAAAATACACTAAAAATTTAAAAATAACTTTAATTTCGGCAGTCGGTGTTTGTATTTATTTTTATTTTTCGCTTTTTAGTTGTTATACCCCAGAACTAAAAACCCCAATAACATGGAACGTGGAATTTAAACATTTGGAGAACACAAAAACGTTATCAATATATGCGTATTTTTCGTTTTTGTTCAGTTTTTCAAAAAGCGCTAAAGCAATTTTGATAAAAAATATATGGGACCACCTCGGGAGTATATTCTTTCGGATAAAAAAAGAATTTTGAAAATCGGTCCACAACTGACGGAGAAATGCGCGGACATACATAAAAAAAAAAAACATACATACAGTCGAACATAGAACCTCCTCCTTTTTCGAAAGTCGGTTAAAAAGAGGGCTTTATGTTTATTACTGTGAACATTATAATTGAGTTCACGATTTTACGGGCAATAACGGTTAAAAACGCGCCCACATGGGACGATGGTTACGTTTACTGCCCGTTATCAACAAGTAATAACTTCATCTAAGTATTTCTTTTACGAAATTGTCCAAGTAGGTACATTTTATAAATTGGGCGACTATTACTCTTAAACTAATAGTGTTCACTTTAACGTGATACTTTTCCTTCTAAATCTATAACCTATACATGCTACCATTTTAGGGTTCCGTACCCAAAGGGTAAAACGGGACCCTATTACCAAGACTCCGCTGTCCGTGCGTCTGTCTGTCCGTCTGTCACCAGGCTGTGTCTCATGAACCGTGATAGTTTTACAGTTGAAATTTTCACAGATGTTGTATTTCTGTTGCCACTATAACAATAAATACTAAAAAATAGAATATATTAAATATTCAAGGGGGCTCCCAGCTCCCATACAACAAACGTGATTGTTTTGCCGTTTTTATAGATAATGGTACAGAACCTTTCGTGCGCGGGTCCGACTCGCACTTTGCCGGTTTTTTTTCAGACCACACTTCCCCACAGTGATTTTAAAATAACTATCTAACATTAAAAAAATCATCCCCACTTTACGTAAAAGAGGAGATACCAAGTGCTAAATTAAGTTTTATCAAAAATTTATTTTAGCATTTTGTCAGCATGATTAAATTTTGCATAGGTATATAACCTATGCAAAATTACAGTATTCTAGTAGTAATAAATAGTCTCTAAGCTAAGCCGCGGACGGACATGGCAAAACTATAAGTAACGAACAGAACGAACGGATGGAGGAACGAACAAGGTGTCAATAAATAAAGGTTGTAGGGCCCTTTAGCAGTGTTTGAATCTCTGCCATACCATATACCATACGTTACATAGAGGCGTAACGTATCTCAGAAGATTAAACTAATCAGAAGTCGTCTTCATTCAACTTAAATCTGGTTTACGCAAATCTGACCCCAACCTAACAAAACGCCACAACTTAAAAGAATACAAACCGTAATTTTGAAATTCTCCAACATTATATTCTAAAGCTTTCTTCCTCGAATGTCCCCTTAAGAATTCCACTTGACAATTATTTTTTTTACATTATTGTCGTACAATGTAAACGGCAGGCGGGAATAAGGAAAAGATAATAAAAATCTAAAGATGTGGGGATTAAACGTTCGTTAAATTCTCTGATTATTTTTTGGGCAGAGTCATGAAATATATTTTTATGTCGTCAGATTACTGATAAGAATTCGTACGAAAGTTATTTTGTGATTGTTATTGGGAAAAATCTCTTTAGTCCGGATTCTGCGTCAGAAACGAGTGTTTTTGCCAAATGAAAGATTACTCTTTTTAGACTGAGGATAAGGTCCCTTTATGTTAGACCACACACGTAAGTAGCTTTTTTTTTTTTACGTAGCTTAAAGGTTTATTCAGTGTATCCGTGGAGTTTCTTGCACGTTCATCTCCATAGAAATCTACGCTTTGGATCGTGCAAATATGTAGCTTCATCTTTATGACTAACCGTCCTTGACAATTCAAAAGTGCCTGTAAATGGTTTAGTTGAGATAAATGGCGTTAGCTTAGTTAGTTTACTGATTAATTTATATTATTATATTTTTTTATTAAGTTATTGAAGTTTCATCATCATCATCATCAGTCTTTGGGACACAGGCCTCTTATCTGTGAGAGAGTGTGGACCGTAATCCACCACGCAGGCCCAGTGCGGGTTGGTGGATGTCACATGTCTTCGAATTTTTGGTTCTAGGACATGCCGGTTTCCTCACGATCTTTTCCTTCACCGTTTTGAGAGCAAGGGTGATGAAATAATTTACACAAAGTAAAGCGCCTGCCTGGGTTTGAACTCACGACCTGCAACTAGCAAGTCACCGCCGTTACCACTGGGCCACCACTGCCTCTATCTATACAGCATGTAACAAAAACCCTATCCAATCCAATAAAGGCGTATGCCTGGTTTAACATACGTGCTAGCAAAAATTGTAAAAAAAATGTAACATAAAAAACCAAAAGTTATTGATTTTTTATTTTTATGAAATACGCGAAATTTGACAATATGGCAAATTTTCATAAGTTGACACCACTCCACCGGCCGGCGAAATCTTTTCATTTTTATTTCAAACGATACCGCCCTGCAGTAGCCGCGCTGTAGGCACTTAGACATAAAACTCTAGGTGAACTTTGTCGAGCGCTCAGTGTTGCCTCTGATAAGTTTTTCTATATTTTTTAAATTAGTCATTTTCATTGAGGGGAAAAAAATACCGAAACCATTAAGTGATTATGTATATGTGTACGCAGTACGATACCAAATAATACCCTTCAGGATCGCACAGGGTTTTTGTTACATGCTGTAATTATCTATTAAAGTTTAATAAGTCTTAATTTTAACAATTATCTATTTCCTTAAAAGTAACGTATTTTCCTATAGGCACTAGCTGCAATTGCGATATTCATCATTACCTGCTATATCTTAGATAAAACCTCATGCCCAGCATAGTCAATACACATTACAGGCCATTAAACACAGAATCTACGTACCTATACTATTTAGGCCAGTCACCGTAGACAGATTGAACAACCTATTGGTTGTTGTATCTGTCTGGTGTGTTCTGTCTGTGTGTGTGTGTGTGACTTATTAGTCACAAATAAGTGCGCTGTACTGATGTTTTGGGATGTGGTGAGGATAGATACCAATAGTGTAAAACAAAGTTTGCAGCTTCGAAAGACCAGTGCTAATTGCGTGGTACCTGAAAAACCTTCAATTAATCAATCAATAAACATAAAAAAAGATATGGTTACAGACACTATATCGTCAAAATATGTGCAATATGTTTTGCCAATATATGGTGTGTGTGTGCGGTGTTGCGCGCATGGTTATAATTAGGAATGAGTATATAAGAGGAAGTCTGAAAGTGGCACCGCTGACTGAAAAGTTGTGTGGAAATCGGTTGTCGTGGTATGGACATGTGATGCGGAGGAAAGTCTTGTGTATGGATGTGGATGGCTATAAGAGTAGGGGAAGGCCAAAGAAACGATGGTTGGACTGTGTGAAAGAGGATATGAGTAAAATGGGGGTGACTACGGAGATGACGACTAATAGAGGAGTATGGAAGAGAAAGACATGTTGCGCCGACCCTAAATAAATTGGGATAAGGGTAGGAGAATGATGATGATGATGTTTTGCCAATATATGGCGAACAAAATCAACATAAACAAACAATTACAATTTTAAGGTGGAATGTCAATTTAAAAAATGATTCATTATAAAATATGCCAATTAGGTAAACAGGTCATTACAATTTTAGATATATAAACACATTCATACTCAACCAATAAACACAATCATAAAGTGTTTAATTTGCAAGTCGGAATCGTCACACCTTCGTTTATCAGAAGTAAACTCAGTGATGGAGTAGTAACACCTATCTAAAAGGAATTTAAACAAGGATCTCATAAAGGATCTCAAACATTCTTTATTTTTAATAGCTGTAGGTATGCTGTTATATTTTTTTGGGGCCATACCTAGCAGAATTTTGCGGAAAAATGCGGTGTAAAGAGAGGAAACATGAATGGTATTCTAATAACGGCGACCTTGAATTTTGTCATTCATTTCCAACGGAAATAATTTTGAAAATAAAACTAAATGTGCTGTATCTCAAGATTTTTTAAACGTACAGAGGTACATGTCCACTTAAATTGTAGCAAATTTTGTATTCTGGAAAGTTAACTGTCTGACTTTTTCCGTAAGATGCACCGATTTAAAGTTATAAACCAAAACCTGAAAAATTAGTGAAAATTTCAAGTTTCGAGTACCATGCAATAAAGTATTTTACTGAAAAAAGTCTAGTTAGTCCTTCAGTTAAATTAACAAAAAAATATTGGACAAATATTTTTTCTTTTGTAACGTAAACAAAAAATGAGGGCGATACAGTGCGTTGAAACGTCGCGTGACGTCATGCTGCGCTACACTTTTTACCACCAAATCGACGTAACGAGCGGGACAACTCCTGAACTTAGATGCGTTTTATCTTTGTCATGTTTTATTGGTTTGATAAAAAAATACGTGTACATTATTTTTTAACCGACTTCCAAAAAGAGGAGGTTCTCAATTCGTCTGTATGTTTTTTTTTTCTGTATGTATGTTACCCGATTTCTCCGTCAGTTGTGAACCAATTTTCAAAATTCTTTTTTCATCTGAAAGAATATACTCCCGAGGTGGTCCCATATAAATTTTATCGAAATTGCTTCAGCGCTTTTTGAGAAACTGAACAAAAACGGAAAATACGTGTACCTCGATGACGTTTTGGTGTTCTCCAAATGTTTAAATTTCACGTTCCATTATATTGGGGTTTTTAGTTCTGGGGTATAACAACTAAAAGTGAAAAATAAAAAACTTTTTTACAAAAACAAACAGACTTCCAAAAAAAAAAATACACTAAAAATTTATAAATAACTTTAATTTCGGAAGTCGGTGTCAAATAACGAAGAAGTAAAAATACAAACACCGACTTCCGAAATTAAAGTTATTTATAAATTTTTAGTGTATTTTTTTTTGGAAGTCGGTTGTTTTTTTTTGTAAAAAAGTTTTTAGATATTTATCTGATAGACTAATTACATTTTTTTAGTAAAATACCCTATTACCCAGGTCTTCAAAAGCTGCAAACTTAGTCTTCAATATTGGTAGGTACCTAAATTTTTGGAACAACATGCCAGAAATGCTGCTCACTGGTTTTTTTGCGACCTAACACGTTTTAACTGACTGGCCTAATTACTATCATCCGTATAATCAACAGTTGTCAAATCAGTAAGATTGAAATACAAACTACAAAGCAAACAGTAGCTTGTTAATTATAAGCTGCATTACAACTATTTCGTATTCCAACTATAAAATGAAGACTACCATCCACAATTTATATTTCAAAAATTCTTTGAAACTTTCCGTAAAATAAAGTACAGATTTACACTATCATAACTCCAAAAATGTCTAGAATAACTTGCCTTGCAGCAGAATGCAGTACATTGGATCGTCTATTGTGCCGGCAATGACCTCCAGAGGTCTTTTGACGATATTTCATGTTCCTTGGCATTTTCATCGGAGCTGAGCGTAGCTATTTGAGCTATCTTTCTATTCGTGTGCTGTTGTTTAGTTTGACCTAGAATGTGCTGGTTTTAAGATTGGGATTTTTTTTTCTTGAGGTTTGGATTAGACCAATGTGTTAGTACTTAGGCTATTTAATGTGAGAAACTGTCTCAATAATATATAATTATGTATAATTTAACAGATAATATTGTGTTTTATTCGTACTATTGGTCGCAAAATTCAAATGAGGTCGAAATTCAACCTCTTTTAAATTTTAAATTTAAACGTTTTTAAGGTTTTATTGTCAAATACAAAAACATGACACATGACTGTTACGCGAAACAAAGACGGGTCAAAAATAAGAAAAAAAAGAAACGCATGGTAGTGTGTACATAATGTTTTTTATTTATTTCATTTGAGCACTGTCACAAGCACTCCTTCTCCATATAAACCATAACTGTGCCAAACATATACCTCCGTCCGCGTGATTTTCGTAAAAAGGGATGGCAAGTTTTTGCTTCATATTTTAATATAATATTAATATAGACGTTAATTCGTAACTAATTATTCTAGGTATAGTCCATTATAGAGTTACGAGAATGCATACAAAACAAAAACCATAAAATGAGCTATAAACACGGTTTAAAATGAAAACACATTATTTTAACATTCATGACTTTATGTAGTCACAATATCGTAAGTTGTAAAATACGTATACAGTACTCAACCAGGAAATGGACCGAGACTCCCCATATTCAAAACCACACATTAGTGCCGTTTTAAGTACCGCTTACCTTTAAAAATACATACACGGCAATCGAAGTTTAAAAATTCTCGGTACAGGGAAATTCTTTTGCAAGGGTATGTTTCAAGGTATGGAATAGGGTCGAATGTAGGGTGGCAATCCTAAAAGCGTGCTTCATTTGTTTACTTTTCCAGTCACGGGGCAAGACCGCAGTGGTCGGACATAAAATCAAATTAGCCCGCTAATAAACCAAAAGCAATCCGCTTTTACCAGCCAATTTAATATGGCCGAATTGTGGTGCACGCCCGCACTAACTTTTTTAGCGTAGAATGGATTACTGCTGGGCGCGTGGCGTTTTTTTTAGGTTCAGATGCCAGTTTTGTAAGTTTTGCTCTCTAGCGATTTAAACGTGCAAGAGTTGTGAATATTTTTGGTATGTAATTTTTTTTGGTTTGATGCGTTGTTTGCTGGAATGCTACAGATCTGTTATATACACACCTATATACATTTTTTTAAATTTATTTAATTAATGAAATTACAATAAAGAGGTGTAACTTATTTTTAAACTCGCCAAACTTTTACGTTTGATGGCGAGAGGCGCTCTTTTACATAAAAATGAACCACCTTATGTACTTAACTACTACTTATAATAATATACCTATTATACTGTTATGGTTTCACAATGTATTTAATTCTGCTTGCAATCCTATACAATGTTTTTTTTTTAATTTTGTCTTTAGTTTTCGTTTACTAATTTTTACTTTTTTTCTTAATAAATCTATTTTTAACCGACTTCGAAAAAGGAGGAGGTTATCAATTCGGATGTTTGTATTTTTTTTTTTTTTTTTTTATGTATGTTCGGGCATAACTCCGTCATAAATTGACGGATTTGCAAAATTCTTTTTTTCTTCGAAAGGGGTTTATTCCGGAATGGTCCCATTTAAATTTCATATAGATCTAATGATGGGTTTCGGAGACAGACAACGGAACTCTTCAAAAATTGACAGCAAATCAATCGCAATTGCTGCTATCGTATGTCTATGAATTGTTAACACAGTTTAATGGGGAACCACAACTAAAAAGTGAAAAATAAAAAACTTTTTTACAAAAAAATAGAACCGACTTCCAAAAAAAGTACAAAATAACTTTAATTTCGGAAGTCGGTGTCAAAAAACAAAGACACAAAACAGAACACCGACTTCCGAAATTAAAGTTATTTTGTACTTTTTTTGGAAGTCGGTTCTATTTTTTTGTAAAAAAGTTTTTTTGTTAAACAATTTAGGTACCAAATAATAAGATATTCTCTTACCATAATCATGTGTTATCTGTGGTTGAACCAGTTTGTTCTATCTAACCCTACGTGTGTTGTACTTGTTTTTAACATTATCTTTATATTCATAATTGTAATAATATTCCAGACCGACCAAATATTCTACTTTTTTATCTATGGGTATAATTTTACAGATCGGAAATAACTTATCATACTCTTTGTTGTACTTATCTTTAACATTTTACTAACTAAAAATTTTATCAGTCTTATTTGTATGATAAAAGATGTTAACTTTTAAATATGTACTACATACATATATGTATATTTACATAATTATTTATGCTCTTGAAAAATACTGCCCTCCTTCTGAGCAGCCAGGTAAAAACAGATATAAGAAACAACACAACACAGTGATGTTCTATATGTCCATGCCTTTTTTTTTCGACAGCATATATCGTGATGCTGTCGAAAAAAAGGGACATGTATATGTAGAACATCACTTTCATAATCAGCATCATCATCTGCCTAGCCTTTTTCCAACAAACTTAGGTTCGGCTTCCAGTCTAACCGGATGCAGCTGAATATCAGTATTTTACCTGGAGCGACTGCCTATCTGACCTCCACAACCCAGTAACTGGGTAATACGATACCCCTTGGTAAGACTAGATGTCAGACTTTCGGGCTTTTGACGACCTGTAACGACTGTCAAAGATCCACGATTGACAGCCGGGACCAACGGCATAATCAGCATCATCAGCCTTTTAATGTCCCCACTACTGGGGCAAGTCTTGTGTATGAATGTGGATGGCTATAAGAGTAGGGGAAGGCCAAAGAAAAGATGGTTGGACTGTGTGAAAGAGGATATGGGTAAAAAGGGGGTGACTACAGAGATGACGACTAATAGAGGAGTATGGAAGAAAAAGACATGTTGCGCCGACCCCAAATAAAATTGGGATAAGGGCAGGAGAATGATGATGATGACTACTGGGGCACAGGCCTCCTCTCTGTGAGAGGGTGTGGGCCTTAATCCAACACGCGGGCCCAATGCGGTTTGGCAGATCTCACATATCTTCGAATTTTCGGTTCTAGGACATGTCGGGTTTCTCAAGATGTTTTCCTTTACCATTTTGAGAGCAGTAGTGATGAAATAACTTACATAAAGTAAAGCGCCTGTCTGGGTTTCAACTCACGACCTAAGACTTGTAAGTCGCGGTCGTTACAACTGGGCCACCACTGCTCTTCAACAATCTAGAACATCACTTTGCTACGAAATAATACTTTGTCATATTTTATTTTACATGCTTTTTTAGGGTTCCGTACCCGAAGGGTCCAAACGAAGCCCAATTGCTGTCACTCAAGTTTCCGTCCGTCCTTCTGTCCGTCTGTCTTTCTGTCCGTCATCTGTCACACAGGTTTTACAGCCAAACGGTTGGAGCTACAGTCTTTAAATTTTCACAGTAGAAGCACCTTGTTGACACAAAGCCATACAAATAGTTAAAAATACATTTGGTACGGAACCCTAAATATGCGAAGTCCGACACGATCTTGACCGGTTTTTTGATACAGTGATCGCATCACAAGCGAAAAGTGAAAAGTGCAAAAGGTGGCCTTTGCTCTGCAGTGGAACGATAAATGCTGATAAAAAAAATCTAGTACATCATTATATAAATAAATTACGAGTGAAAATTTTATAAAAAATCTATGTACTTCGTCCGCGTGGGTTTTAAAAATATAAATAGCCTATGATACTCACAAATAACGTGGCTTTGTATTGGTAAAAGAATTTACAAAATCGGTTCAGTAGACCCAGAGAATACCCCTTACAACCTTACAAAGTCACAAAGTGTACGTCTTCATAATTTATTTATTTATTAAACTTAATGCACAAGTAAAAATTACTGTACAATGGCGGACTTAATGCCTTAGGCATTTTCTACCAGTCGACCTTAGGGTGGTGTATAATCTTAGTACAGATTAACGCGTCAAGACCCTCATTAGCAGACACAATTAAAAACCTATTGTTGCGTTACCATATGGTAACGCGAGGGGCCTGACGCGTTTTTGTTGGTTTTTGAAATTTATTTGCAAAATTTTAGTGAGTTCCATTTTAGTGTCGCCTCCTCAATCCCTTTATTTGAATATCCCATATGACCATGTCACAAAAAAACGACAACATTTACCTAATTGAGTCCGGTATTTTGTTTCTTTTTCAAACTTCATATTGCCTTTGTCACTTCGGTGGTGGAAACCAATCTAAATACCTCATATATTTTCGAGCCGTTTAAAAAAATAAAAACCTACATGGCATTTTTAAGCTATTGCATAGCTTCTATCGCGGGCCTTGAGCGTGGAGACCGAATCCAGAAATTCCGTAACGAAAAATAACCTAACACCCCCCACTCCGATGACGGTGACGGTGACGGTGTCGGTGACTGTGACGGTGACGATGACGATGACGATGACGATGACGATGACGATAACGAAGACGATGGCGATGACGATGACGATGACGATGACGATGACGATGACGATGACGATGACGATGACGATGATGATGATGATATTTATCTTGTTACGCAAAGAAGTGTAACTTCTTACGTGCGTACATAAGTACACACACACATAAATAAAATAAATAAATAATTATAATTGCGTAGGTTGACAAAAAATGCTATGCAATAGCTTTACCGCGGCAGTCTCCGAGTGCCACACGTCTTTTTTTTTGTGGAATGGGGAATCATTCAATGACATCTCCCGCTCTAGGGTGGAGCGGGAGGGCGTGTCAGACTCTTACTGACTAAAACCCACCGCTGTTCCTTCCCTGCCCTGAATGCCCAGAGGCGAGGTAACTCTTTCGAATTTATCAGGCTACGGGGCAAGCCAAAAGAAATAGGCATACATACATATTATAATATACGAGTTATTCCGGTCTGATCAGGGGATCTGATTCCCTGCTATTTATTCTTATGTTTTGATTCCTGTCTGATTCGCTATAAACTTTGACATTCTACAAAAAAAAACTGTATACATACATACATAATTATTATTATACTCTCGAAATACACTGTCCTTCTACTGAGCAGCCAGGTAAAAACAGATATCAGAAACAACACAACAATACCAATTCCCGATTAATCTGCTAAAAGAAACATTTCACTATAAACATAAATAAATTCAACGAAACCAAATGATTAACTTGCAGTTAAATTGACATACAACGTAGTATGCAAATCAGATACCGCGTATTTTACACAAACTATAGTCAAAAGCGAAGTAAAAATTTACAAAAAATACCAAAAAAAACCAGCGCGGTATACTGGTCACGCGCGCATTTCCGGACTGCGGTATTTTTTCCTTTTTTTAGGACCATTTTATTCGTTGGAATGAGGACTTTTTTGTGAAAACTATACCGGCAAACTGTATCGGTATTTATTACTTTACCTCGCATTTCTCTCTGCTGCATGTTATTGGAAAATTTGTTGGTTTTTGAAGTAAGAAGAATGGATGTACAGAATATTTCAGGAAGCCACGCGACTATGTAAATTAATTGTTACTCAGAATAGTAGGTTTTGCTGCTTGGCCAGAATTTCAGAAATAACTCTGCCCTCATTTCTTGGAAAAAATATGGTATATAGGGTGCCGTACTCGAAGTGTACAAACGGAGCCCTATTGTTGTCACTCACTAAGACCTTCAAACTTCATAAGACCGAATGCAAGGCGAAACTAACCTCCTGGCTAAAGGAGTTAAGCTACGACGACACTGAAGGACTATTTGCTGTAATAGTGTAAGCCTCCGTATCCCTCTCAAACACTTACACACATTTTCACGCACACTTACAATAACACACACTTACAATCACGCACACTCACAATCACACACAAAATCTTATCATATTGTCAATTTTTTTCATATTTTCTATGTCATTGATTTAGATTTTTCTTTCTTTGTCTGTTTACTTAAATTTTTGACCACAACCTCATGTGAAATCCTGTGCACAAACTGTAACCCACTAAGGAGGAGGCCTGGTGTCCTGAAACACAGGCAATAAGCCTAGCTTAGGCACCAGTCTCCCACAATATGCTTAGTAATTGCATTGATGTAAAATATGTAAAAATATTTGTATTGTGGCGAGAAAATAAACTATTTACTTACTTACTTACTTACTTACTCACGTGTCCGTCCGTCCTCTGTCACAAAATTTTGTTACGAAGAATTTTTTAACTTCCCTGACCTATGAACTTGAATTTTGGTGATAATGCTTATTATTACGTATACTTTACTAACAAATACCAATATATGGTACGGAACTCTTGACATGGAGTTGACCAGTTTTTTATGAGTATTTATATGAAACAGTTTCAGTAATTTGATTTATAACTGAAACTGTTTTGTTATTCCTTTATCTCTCTGCAGATAGACTGAACGTTTCTTTTGTTTTCTCTCTAAATTTATTGGCACGAGCTATACCTACATATAATCCTGTCTGTTTAAGTGGTATCTGGGGCCGACTACACTGATAGTGTGCTTTATTTTTTGAGATGACTGTTCCCGTTCTAGGTGGAGCGCTAGGGGCATGTCAGAATCTTACTGACTAAATCCCACCCTTGTTCCTTCAGTTGCCTGTGCAAGGGCCGTGGTAACTCTCTTTTGAATTTATCCGCGGCCCCAGGCAGGCATCGGCCCGAGCGGGCCCTGTCAGTTACTGCTGACATTGATTTGAGGCACGCGTAGAACACTACACGCCATCGACTCGGGCCTGGTCATTATCGAATAGCGAGCTACCTTATTCACTGTCCGCAAGCCCACGGCTGCGGCGGCTGCTAGGGGCGTGAAGGAGTCTCCGTTACGTCTCCCTCACGCGGTGCTGCCCCTGCTCCTTTGGGAGCTTTATAGCTTCGCAGAAGGAGGTGACAGATTCCCATTCCCTCTCGCTCCGTACCATGACCTGGACCTGTGCCGGGCTCGAGAGGTCGCGAATCCTGCAACTTTGGCAAGCTGATTGTGTGGTTGAGGTGGTATTTTATCACACCAGACTTAAATATATCAAAAAACAGACCGTACTGAAATATTCAAATAACTTTCGGAATACCCAAACGCTCCTCTTAGCAACCACACCACCATTCTGCCCTATTATTACATAAACCATGGATTTTGGAGCTAAAGTATTCCCCACGCGGCTGATATTTGGGACTTCACTACCCACGTCACACAATGTCACCCGGGAATTCGTATTGTAATAATAACTTGGAGGTCTGTGATAACTAACGACTGCTTGAGGCCTGAAGCCTGAAATTGCTATTTTTTGTTTCAGAATATTCATTAATATACTGTTCGCAATATTATTATGTTTAGTTGGAAACGATTTTAATTAAGATTGTTGTCTTTAAGGACTATATTAATAAATCACTGTCTTTTGAGGGCTCCATTAAAGGTCGTTGCTATCAGTGGATTTTGAATTAATGAAGAATATATTTTATGTATTTCAGAGAGACTAATGAAAAAATGTGTGTGAGTGAGAGATAAGAAGTTAAAGGAAAGATCAATAAAATATAAAACTATTAGGATGAGTGCGCGTCTCTTTTTAACCGACTTCAAAAAGGAGAAGGTTATCGATTCGGATGTTTGTATTTTTTATTATATATGTTCAGGCATAACTCCGTCATTTAAAGACGGATTTGCAAAATATTTTTTTTTTGTTCGAAAAGAGTTTATTTCTAGATGGATCTATTTACATTTCATATAGATCTGATGATGAGTTTCGGAGACAGACAACGGAGCTCTTCAAAAAATGACAGCAAATCAACTGCGATTGCTGCGATCGTATGTCTATGTAGTGTTAACACAATTTAATGGGGAACCTAAACTAAAAAGATTTTCCAAAAAAGTTTTTCCGACTTCCAAAAAAAGTGCAAAATAACTCGGGTGAGTGAAAAGGAAGACGGTGTTAAAAAACGAAGATACAAAACCAGAAACACCGACTTCCGAAATTAAAGTTATTCTTCACTTTTATTAGAAGTCAGTTATATTTTTTGCAAAAAAGTTTTTATTCAAGGATATTTCTCGCTGACTGATCGACACTTTGCGTGACCAGAAGGTTGGCTCGTTCTTTGCCCAAAGAATTAGCATTACCATTCAACGCGGTAAGACTGCCAGTCTTCGACGCCTAAATGTATTTTGGTTTTGTACTTACATAGTTAGGTTCATGGTTTTTTTTTTGTTTTTGCTGTATATCTGTATACCTATATAAAATTCAAAGTCCTAACTGACTGATATATTAACGCACAGCCTAAACCACTGGTCCTAGAGACAAGAAATTTCGAGGGTGTGTTTTTGTAAAGAGTAGGTATCCACTAAGAAAAGGTTTTTCGAAATTCAACCCATAAGGGGGTGAAAAAGGGGTTAAAGGGGGAGAGAAGTATTAATTCCATGCGGGCTAAACCGTTGACAGAATTTAGTAGTATTATAGTTAGTTATGAATATGATAAGGTACACTAGCCAGAGCCAAAGCCTTTTCCCCACAGGTGGTAGACAGATACATGTGACTAAAAGACTTATGAATGAAAGTTGTATGGATGGAGAGGGAAGAGGGAGGCAAACGAAAAGGTATATAAAGTGTGTGAGAAATAATAAAAAACAAAACTGGCCAAGTGCGAGTTGGACTCACGCATGAGGGGTTCCGTACCATCGTACAAGATTATACGCTGTACTTGTTACCATTGTTAAGATCGAGCAAAAAAACCCAAAAAAAAAACACGTTTCTAGTAGGGAGTATTTTTAATTTTTTTCTTGTTGTAGCGGTAACAAAACAAATTCTGTGAAAATTTCAACTGTCTACCTATTACGGATCATGAGATACAGCCCGCTGACAGACAGATGGACGGACGGATAGCGAGGTCTTAGTAATAGGGTCCCGTTGGTGCTTCGGGTAAGGAATGTTAATGTTACTCCAAGTAACATGGGACACGGGCAGGTAGATGATGGAAGAATGCCATCTGCTACGATTCTTACATAACATCGTCATACTTTTTTTTTTGGGTAAGAAATCATTCAATGACATCTCCCGCTCTGGGTGGAGCAGGAAGGTGGGTCAGACTCTTACTGACTAAAATCCACCCCTGTTCCTTCCCTGCCCTGAGTGCCCAGGGGCGCGGTAACTCTGTTTCGAATTTATCCACAACCCCTGGGCCGGCATCGGTCATGACGGGCCCCGTCATGATTGCTGACAACTCTTAGAAGCGCGCGTGGAACACTACGCGCCGTCGACGCTCGGGCCTGGTGCTGATCGGACGGCGAGCTACTCACTTCTCGCCGTCCGCAGGCCCGGGTATATCGTCATAATTGCAGTATCAAATATTCCCATACAGAACAACATGTGTACCTGGAGGTCTTTACCTAAGTGAATAGTAGCTTATAGGCAAGCATAATGAAACATTGACCACATCATCGTTTACCATCAGGTGAGATGGTGGTCAAACACAAGCCTTTATATAGTAAAAAAAAATCCAAAAATGATTCATTGACTTTCTAAAAAACCAAGCTCACCCGACTAGCTCTTTTTCAACTACGAATTCCCTAAAAATAACGCTACCTATTTCAGCCCGTTTCAATTTTACACTTGGTTCTCTCGTCCCAAAAAAAACTAGACACGATATGACTTTCATAAGCAAAACGGTCGAGAATTGAGGTCAAACGGAGAGTGGTCTAAAGAATGAAAAATAATCGGGTGCACCGCAACGCCAGATTGCGCTAATTTAACTTTTTGGTCCTTCATAACGCTTATAACGCCATAAATCTTGGGTATAGTGCGGTAGAAACAGTAGACAAATTATAAATTTATGTCATTTATTACAAACTAGCTGATCCGACAGACGCTGTCCTGCCTTAGCTATTAACTGTCAAACGCGCGAAGTTAAATTTCTAATTTTCCGCGCAATATTCTTAATTTTTTTTTTCATAAGAACCATCTCCTGACATTAGCAAACACAACAAAAAAAGAATTAGCGAAATCGCTACAACTGTTCGCGCGTGATGCCGTGACCAAGGGAAATAGGGAGTCATTTTTATATATATGGATACAAAATTAACTAAGTATGTCAGTTAGTCTGTTTGTTAAGGTTTTACGCCTAAAGCGCTAAACTGACCTTAATAAGATGAACGTAGGAAATCTTTGTCTACATAATACACGAGCGAAGCCGCAGGCGGAATTAATATATTATATTCATACACTAGATCATACTCATATTCAGATAACACGATTTTACTATACAGGGTGTAAAAAGACATCACATAGCCGTCAACTACGCATACTGTACATCTAACAAAGAAGCTTTGCGCAAAAATTACTGCTGGGAAATGATTAAAAATGTTTACTGTGTGCAATGTTACGCGAACGCAGGCAAGTAGAGTTAAGCCCCGCCCCTCCGCTCTAAGCCGCGTAGGTACTTGTCGGATACATTTGACATTAATTTCGAAAAAAAAAACGAAAATTTAGGTAATGTTTTGTTTGGAAAAAAAGTTTAGTATTTTTACTTGGAATTCATTTTCGTACGAAAGTAAAACAAAATATTGCGACTTTCACCTTCAATATCTCCAGAACCAGTAGTTTCCCAGGTATGGTCTAGTGAAAAAGAAAATCTAAATAATGGGTTGATTAAGTGGCTTTCGGCGACGGAAACTGTCCTTTTACACCCGATATAATAATAACGTGTGTGGACACCCAGACCCCCGTCAGGGATAAAGTTCTTAAATACTACTAACACTAACACAAAAACAAAACTAAATAATAAAACTAAACTTATACACTATACTGCACTATACACACACTTAACTTACCACTACACACTACTCACTACACTACACCACACTACCGCACCACCCACTACCCCACCACCACACCACACTATACTTACCTATATAATATACTTTTTCTTTCTTTCATTTTTCACGCTCATAGAAAGATACACTGAGAGAAAGAGAAAAACGTTTGGACCCCGGTATAACGCAAAAATCTTACGTGATGTTAGATTTTCTCCGGAATCATACCGACCGCAAACCACACAAACTTCATTCCAAATATAAGTTTTAAGGGCTCCGTTCCCGAAGGGTCTAAACTGTCTGTCTGTCAGTCGTCTGTCACAAAATTTTGTTCCGTTTTTTTTTTTAACTTCCTACTACTTACTTAGGACTTGAAATTTGGTGATAAAGTTTATTACTACGTATGTTTTACTAAAAAATACTAATGTATTGAAAATCAGATTTCTTTTTAGATAATTCCGTCATTTGGTACGGAAACCAAAATGTGCAAAGTCCAACACACACTTGACCGGTTTTTTTTTAAGCATAAAAGTTCGCAGCTTCCGTAGGTACTATGGAGACTTCGTAATCAGTACTTCTATTAAAAAAAAATATATACAGTCGAACATAGAACCTCCTCCTTTTTCGAAGTCGGTTGATAAAACTAGGATTCGTACCAGACCGAGATTTGGGTAGGTTTAGGTACTAGGCTAAATAGTCGATGGTACTCAACACTTAGCCCTTGTCACATGAACCCTAAAACTGTCAGCAAAGTATCCGATATTACCCTTTTATCAGAAAGCTGGATATTTTCGAACACAGATAATTATTTATATCTATCTTTCAGTAGATCCTTTTAAATCAACCTGAGCAGAGGTGACTTACAAGTTGTAGGTCATGAGTTCAAACCCAGGCAGGCGCTTTACTTTGTGTGTGTTTATTTTTTTATACATTTGCTAGGCACGCGTTTGACCACTATCTCACCTGATGGTAAGTGAGTGAAGATGGAGCACGCTCGCCTATCAGGAAACGCAGACTCCGGCAGGGAATACATGAATGTGTTCTCATCTTCTAACCACTGCTCTCAAAACGGTGAAGAATACATCGTGAGGAAAGCGTCATGTCCTGGAACCAAAAATTTGAAGACACGTGATATCCACCGGATTGGTGGCATTGGGACCGCATGGTGGATTATGGCCCACAGCCTCTCACAGAAAGGAGGCCTGTGTCCCAGCAGTGGGGACATTAAAAGGATGATGATTATGATGATGAAATCAACCTGCCAAGAATTTTCACAACTATATTGAAGTCTATTTCCAGTCTAACTGGTCATCCATCCACTGACCTCGGCAAGCGTTGCTTAGCCTTGAAAATCGTCCCGTGCGGCGGTTATTATTTATTAACGAGCACGAACATTTTAAGATACTGGTAAAAATGCACTATTCAATATCTGCTACGGAGTAGCTAAAGTCATTGCTACGCCTGCTACGATTTCGTAGCAAGCGTAGCACATTTGAACTAAATTCATTTCGACTCGACTTTCTTGTAAATGGACGATTTTGAAATGGAACCTTCCTTATGCTAGTATAATATGTATGTATTTAGCAATTGATATAAATATGATATAAGGCTTTTAAGATACTAGCTTTTGCCGTGTTTTTTTTTTATTCGGAATAAGAAAGCCGACCACTTTCAGCGAAGGTACACTTACCTTCCTATGACTGAAAGAATTTTCATGACGTCATCAGTATTTCTATAAATCACTCCTAAAAACTTATAATTCTACTTCTCTGGAATAAAAAAAAATAATTCAAACAGTAAATTAATAATATAATTAATTTTTTTAAAGGGTTATTCATCCACACCGATACGTCACGGCATGGATATTACAAAATAATTTTAATTAACATTTTTATAATTAACACATGAAATCATCACTAAATATAAGAAAAAACAATAGAATCAAGTTAAACCACTTACTTTAATATAATAACCCAGTTTAATCTAAACCAGGTTTACTTGGAACCAGCTCATATCCTCAAGGCATAATTAACTATCAAACGCTCGACTTCCCCTAAATAAGGCATATCACTATACTTGCATGCTTTGCTTGCTAAGCGCATAGATATTTGATCGAGTATTAATTATGCAGGCATCTAACTTTGAATTCTGAGCTTGTTACGGGAATATTCTATGTTTGGGAGGAGGAACTATATTTGATGACAAAGGGATTCGTCATATACAGGATGTAAGGGAAAGGTGTGGTCATATTTTAAGAACTGCATCTGCCCATCAATATAAACAACTTTATTCAAGTAAACAAGAGGAAATTCTCAAAAAAATTTTTTACCTCCCATACAAATAATGATCAGCTGATGATAACTTTGTATGGAAAGTCCAATTTTATTTTGGAAATTTTCATTTTTTTCTTAGAGTAAGTTGTTCAGTTCCATGGGCAAAACCGGTTCTTAAAATATGACCACACCTTTCCGTTACACCCTGTATAGTATTATTAGTGCTTGGTTTACGACTAATCAAATGAAATTGTTTGTACTCCACTTAATTAACTCTCTTAAGAAGGTTCTTAGGACACGTTTTTGTGAGTCTCATTATTAACAACCTGAATTGGTCCAGGCTAGCCCAAAACCGGGAGGAATGGAAAGAAGAAAGGAAGACTTTTGCCCTGCAGTGGGACAGAACATCATCATCATTTCAGTGAAAACGTCCACTGCTGGACATAGGCCTCCCCCAAGGGTAGTCACAACGACCGGTCCTGTGCGTCTCGCATCCATCAGATTCCCGCGACCCTTACCAAGTCATCAGACCTTGTGGGAGGCTTTCCAACGCTGTCTTCTGGTACGCAGTCACCAGTCTAGAACATTTCGACCCCGTTATAATTTTAAAGCATTTGTGTAGTGTGTAAAGAATTAATGTAATTTTATGGTTAAAGTAAGGCCAACTAGCAGCGATACGAAAGGTCATTAACCTAAAGAACAACTGTGGCGTTGACAATCTAATATTTATCTCTTTCCATCTTGTGCCTTTGTCGTAATGTCTCGTTCTCCCGGCAAAAACATGACAACGTTAAGACGGGTTCGCCAACATTCGGGCGGCCATTTTATCGCCCATTTTCGCATGGGTTTTGTTTACATTTGGTATCGCTTCTCGTTGGCCGTACTTTAGAAAGCTGCAATTTTGAATAAGAAAATGGATTCTGACCAACTGCCCTCCCTTTTTTACGTCGACGTGATAAAACATTCGATTTTGTGATCTTTCAGGTGTCCTTTGGAGTATAAATACTCGAAGTATTTTGATGCATTCAGGCAGAGAACTGCCCAGCTCATAATGTGTCAATTTCTAGTACAATAGTCTAGTGTTGAGCAAACGACATTTGATTTCGAGTAGGTAAACCCAAGTAAGATTACATAATACTAACTTCTGCCAGAGATTTCTCTTAGGTTTAATTAGTACTTCCTCCATTATAAGGGGCTTCCAGGCTATGTGCTATTCCAGATTATAATCTATCTCTGTGCAAATTTCATCCAGATTCGTTTAGCCGTTCTGGCGTAATTGTTTAACAAACATCCATCCAAACCTTCGAATTTTTAGTAGCAGTTTTGCTTACACGAATTTACTTTCATTACCTACATTCCGATAAAGTTCTCTTCTGAATAAAAACTTTTTTACAAAAAAATAGAACAGACTTCCAAAAAAAAAAAGTGAAAAATAACTTTAATTTCGGAAGTCGGGGTTTCTTCGTTTTTTGACACCGACTTCCAAAATTAAAGTTATTCTGCACTATTTTTGTTTTTTATTTTGGAAGACGGTTCTATTTTTTTGTAAAAAAGTTTTTCTCTTTTACTTTTTAGTTGTGATTCCCCATTAAATTGTGTTAACAATGCATATTTATGCGATAGCAGCAATCGCGGTTAATTTGCTGTAATTTTTTGAAGAGTTCCTTTATCTGTCTCCGAAACTCATCTTCAAATCTATATGAATTTTCAATGGGACCATTTCGCAATAAACCCCTTTCGAAAAAAAAAGTATTTTGCAGATCCGTCTATATTATGACGAAGTTATGCCTTCTCCATTTTGAAGTCGATTAAAAAAAAACAGTCGCTACTTACAAATACAAAACCAAACTGATTCTCTGTTACCGCCGCCACTATGACCAGCTATAAATCGCGGTTGCGATTATAACGGCGTCGATTTGTTACGTAACACACAGCTCCGGTAATACCGTTATTATAACGGTATTGTACCGATATTTCTGGTAAATTAATCAACGAATGTGTGTGACAATAACAGATTAGTAGTGGTGGTCTGTTTAAGAATTGTTACAGATTGTAGTTTAGCAGTTGTCGCGTGTAATTGGAGGATGAATGTCACGTTTTAGTCTGCCATCGAAAAGCTATAATATAAATGACAAAACCACATTTTGAGTTACGCACAAAAATGAGTCATTTAATAAGCATCTCTCCGTCATAGGAGTTACAGCCCACTCTGCAGAGCCTGCATGGAAGAGAACGAGACAGCATCGCATCTGCTACTAAGTGGTCGCTAGATACAGGGCCAAATACTTCGGAAATTCAGGTTAGGTTAGCCAGTTACACCAAACCGCTGCTGGCCTTCTTTGAGGAGCTGGGGTGGATCGAATGACAAACCTGTCCCAACACCACGCAAAATACGCATCTTGAGCGTGGAGTTGCAGAAATCAGCCCGAGTAACAACTTTACGTTGATTTTATTTATTTAAGTTGAAAAATACTGCTTAGACAGATCGATAGAGAATTTTTGGCTGATTATCATCGTCAAAAAACGAAAACCCTCCAAATGTCATAATTATTTCGGCACTATAGCGGAAGCAGACGTTTGATAGATTTCCTAGAAACGATAGCCAGTTAAGGCCAGCAATTTATGTTTTTTTTTTAATTGTTGATAGACACGCGTTTGACCACTATCTCACCAGATGATAAGAGATGGTGTGGTCGAATATGCAACACGCTTGCCTAGAATTAACCTAACTCTTGACTTAAAGACTCCTCGGTTGTAGCTATCAGGAAACACAGACTCCGGCAGGGAATTCCACTTCCTAGCTGTACGCACAATGAATGTGTTCCCAAATCGTTTTGTGCGTGTGGATGGGATGTTCACCGTGTACCGGTGACGCATCGCCCTACGTCTTGTGGTCCGATGATGGAACGGGCATGGCGGAATCAAATAATGCAATTCCGTCGCACACTACCCAAAATGTAACCGATAGACAACCGATAGGCTAGCAATTCGGCGTCTATGCTCAACACTTTGGAGCTTCGACTCGACGAACCTATCATTGGCGATGATCCCCTTGGCTCGTTTCTCAATTGTCTCAAGGGCATCGAGCTGGTGTTTGGCAGATCCGTCCCAAAGATGAGAGCAGTACTCCATACACGATCGAACTTATGCTCGATAAAGTTTGAGCAGCTGTTCCAGCGTGAAGTACCGTCTCACCTTTGCGAGGATCCCTAACTTTTTGGCAGCCACTTGACAGGCCTTTGCCTCTATGAAGGGACCAACATATGTTGTCTTTGTTTGTATAAACATCTGGAAGAAAAGGAAAATTAATCGTCACAGAGACGAAAGACATACTGCGACTCCTCTATGCCTCGATAAACATGAGCCGTTGGTCCCGAATGTCATTTGTAAGTCTTTGACAGTTACTACGGGGAATCAGAAGCCTTAAAGTCAGGCAACAGTCTTGGAAAGGGATATCCCTTGCCCAATAGCTGGGTTGTGGAGATCAGATTGGCAGTCGCTAAATGTAAAATAATGGTATTCAGCTGCATCCGGTTAGACTGAAAGCCAACCCCATGATAGTTGGGAAAAGGCTAGGCAGATTGATTTGGCTTCCTATCTGATCTCCACAACCCAGCTAAAGGGCAAGGGACATCCCTTTCTAAGACTGTTGCCTAATTTTCAAGCTTCTAACTACCTGTAGCAACTGTCAAAGATTTACAAATTATATCCAAAACCAACGGCTCATGTTTACCGAGGCACAGAAGAGGAGTCGCAGTATGTCTTTGGTCTCTGTGACGATTTTTTTTTCTTTTTCTTTTAGATGTTTATACACATTTGGTTAGATAGGTTGTCAGGCTTTCGGTCTTCTCACGACTCGTAACGACTGTCAAAGATCCACAATTGACATCCGGGACCAACGGCTTAACGTGCTTTCCGAGGCACGGAGGAGTCTCGGTATGTAAAGATGGTCACCCAACCATGGACCAACCCCAGCAAGCGTAGCTTAATCTGATGGAACGACCCGTGCGGCTGTTATTACTTTAGCCACGAGATCAGATCGGAAGTCGTTCCTTGTAAAATACTGGTATTCGGTTGCCTCGGGTTAGATTTTTTTATTGCACTTTTTCGGTGTTTTTTTTTTTAATTTGAAACTTTACTAAACTGCGTATATCTCGGAAACTTAATTCCGAGAACTGGACCCTTTTTTGCTTTGATTTCCACATATACACAGATGGTGTAAAAGTTTGTTAACAGAACCTTTTAAAAGAGCTAACAGCAAATTAATTCAAAATTACGATTTAAAACTAAAATACTGCATGTAACCTGCCAGTATTCATTTACACAACAACGCAACTGCTTCGTAACTAAACGCTGTTTTAATTAAGTGGTAACAACGTAATTTAAGTTTATTCTGCATGTGTTGCCGTTGTGACGTAAGGATATAATATAATATATATTAATAATATATATAATATTCTTTATTTCTCATATTCACAATCACAGTACAAAGTCATTGTAAAACACTAGAGACTGGTGTCTGTTGTAGGTAAAACCTGTATTACAGATCACCAGGCTTATCCTCCATCAGAAAACTCACTTATGACTAAAGGTTGTTCCAAATAAACGTGCAATAACGTTCATCGACCCACCTGCATTTATTGACATTTTTAATTTGAAAAACGGAATTAATGACTCAAAGCTGTCCCGAATCAACATCTCTCGTGATCCATAACATTGTCTAATAATGAAAAACGATTTATATTTAACTGTTCAGGTACCTACGGAGAGTTATTAGGGAAAGCTCAATGTACTCCATTGCAAATCTATCTGAAACATAGTATAGTGACTGCATTAAAATAACCTACAGGTAGTAAATAATAAAATACTATTAATTCAATAATAAAATTAAACAAAAAGAAAACTAAGACAATTCTGATGTTTGTGTGGGTGTGTGTGCGTGAGAGTGAGAGAAAGTGTGTGTGTGTGGGTGATGGTGTAATGGGCTTGTGTGTTAAATTTTAGATCGTTCCATGCCAGCAAGCGTTACTTTAAGGGTTTCAATAAACTTTCAAGGAGGCTACGTGGGAAGTGAAAAATGACAACTCGTACAGACTGTTGTCAACATTACCTGACCCACCTTAAAATCCAACGACTTTGGACCCTCTGCCGGTAACATTAAGGTTTATTTAATTTATATGAGCTTATCAGACAACTGCTCGAGGATTTGATAAACAAATACAATAATAATATAGACACGCAAATTTGATCTTTAAAACGTTAGCATTAGGTTATATTTTATAACTATTTGTTATAATATGATAAGTGTAATAGCTTATTTTATTGATCGAGTTTAAGTAATTCTGGTCTCGTGGTCTGTGTGTAAGACTGAGAAAAACAAGGTTCGAGATCAAATCCTGCGACAAAGATATTGTTTTGCTTTCAATATAGAATTTATATTCCAAAACAATGACATAAACTTTTTTAAATGGTAATATTTTCACATAACTTGTAATAAGTGGGTAGTTGAAAAATAAATATTCGTATTCATTATAAAGAACTGTGAACTTAAAGTTTTTAAATTACCCACCCGTTTACAAGATAAGTTATTAGGCGAAAATCATATTGGTCGTTCTTTAATATTACAAGCAATATTGTAGAAATGAAACAAATTAAAAAAGAAACTGATGTATAGGTGGACTGTGTTTTCGAACCCACATGCTGTTCGTCGTCAATCCAGCATCAAACCGCTAAGCCACAAGAACTTGTTGGGAATACGCGAAATTAAAGATTGGGTTGTAATTATATAGTGTGACTTAAAAGCTTTTCAACTTTAATGTTAACGAGATAATGATTAAAATAGCTTAACAAAAACATATATAATGCCGGTGGCTCGGACTATGTTGGGTGGGTTTACCTTAACGTTACGTGTTAAAGATCAAATTTGAGTGTCTGTGTTATTATTGTATTTTTGTTCATCGAGTCTTTGTGCACTTGTGTGATAAGCTCATATAAATTAAATAAACCTTAATGTTACCGGCAGAGGGTCCAAAGTCGTTTGATTTTAGGGTGGGTCAGGTAATGTTGACAACAGTCTGTACCACGGTCAACATAAAAAAAAATATATTGAATAGAGAAAAGGGCGTGGGAAGGTTTGCAGTCACAGATTTCGCTATTTACCCTGGCTCAACCTGGTGACGGATGGCTCGGGGGAGCCACGTTGCGTTCGCCCCGGAGATTTGGGCCGGCAGGTAGTAGCGCCGGCTCGTAGGGTCGACAGGAGCTAGGATGAATCGGTGGCAGATGGTTGGGCCAGCTCGGAGACGGCTAGCAGAGGCCACGCGGGTAAATAAGTACCCGGAGTGGAGGCCGCCGTTGTTCAATTCGGCGGGTGGTTCACGGGTGAAGTCTCAGAAGTGTTCGACAGAACAAGAGAACGTCAATCCACCGCCAGCAGTTGGAATAAAGAAGAAAAAGGACTCCACGCTGCCCTAGCGGCCTTATATATCTACGCCGTCATTGACAGATGTCAACGAATCCAAAGACAATAGTGTTGTCAGCTAACTAATATAGTTTATGATTTTTCTAAATTGGATTGGTGGCTTTTGGTCGATGTTGTTTTTTCTTATGTTTATTTTTTATTGAGATTGTAACGCCACTACGTTAAACCGTTCATCCTGATAGTTAAACAGCCACTAGAATAAAAAACTAAGCTAAGCTATTTGGTATTTCATAGAAAAAGGTAGATCAGATATTACTGAGTTGTGATGGTCGTTCATCTTAAAAGTGGTACAAGTTTTTTTTTTTTTTTGTTATTTTTTATAGACTCGCGATACGACCACTATCTTACCTGGTGAGCAATGATGTGGTCGACGATGAAGCACGCTTGCCTAGAAGTAATTCACTCTCCCATGTTGGAGCTATCAGGAAACACAGGCATCGGCATGGAATTTCACACTTTAGCTGTACGCACAATATGCTTAACAACATATTGGCAACAGCTTATTTCCAACTATTGTTGGCGTTCGCCGTATATCAAAGATGAAATTAGAGTGACGAGAAACGGCCTTCAAGCACTGCAGATTTAGACAAATTAAACGCTAGAAGTCATCGTAGCAGACCAAATTGACAGCGGGATAATCTAAACTAATAACGAAAGAACTGGTCCGCACTAGGAGAAAACAGTACTGTTTGAAAAATGGATGGAAGAGAGTTATTTCAAACTCCAACCAACTATAACCCCACAGTTTCGTCCGCTACCATGAGTTGGAGGCCCGAGATGCATTTCAATTCACGTGCATCCTCGACTGGTATCAGTCCGCCATTGCTAGCGGGCCCCATCACCTAGTGAGGCCGATCCAACGACCGTACATACTGCGCATGGAACACAGCGCGCCGTCTCTTTAGCCATTTTTAACAGAGCTACCGCTGCCCTGGGCACTCAGGCAAGGAAGGAACAGGGGTGGGTTTTAAAGTTCAATCACACCTTCCGATTTCAAGGGACCCAATTTAGGAACAAACTAACTAGGAAGTAGGAAACGAGCGATCACACTATCCTAAATTGAACTCCTAAATCGGGCTCCTAAGTCGGCAGTGTTGCCAACTCTTACAAATTCGAGTCCCTAGACAGAATATCAAAAGTCGCTCTAAAGTCTCTTAAAAACTGATTCTACCAGAAGCGTACTAAAAAATAAAAAGAGCGGACTCAGATTTTTTTTCTTGGAAAGGGACTTTGGGAAATTTAATTTAATTTTAAACACATACAAAAATACTAATAGCCCATTTGTAGCGACAAAGTCGCTAAATTGGCAATACTTAGCTCTAAATCGGAGTGATGCTGTAAAGAAATTATTCTTCCACCGGCTAGCGTCAAAGATAATTTATGGCATGAGACCCTAGTTACCAATCTTCGGGTTCATAGCATGAGGCATGTTTGTAGCAAATAAGAATCCTTTTGGTCTTCACATATATCACATTTATTTTCAACACTGCATCACACCAGATAGCACTCAGTACACAGAAAACCGCATGTTGAACTCACAATTTATGACGAATCACTCCTACCCTATCGTTCGAAGATCGAATATTAAAGGTCCAGTGAGGAGATCCACAAGCAGTATCTAAGCCGTGGTCATCCAATCATGGTCATCTCTGGACACGTGGACGTTGGTGTTCGGAACCTTTTGCTAAGACCGCATTGTTCTTCCAAAATAATGTGAAGTTTATGATCTCACCATTTTCATATTATTTTTTCTTATATACTCGTAAATAAAAGTAAAGTAGGAACCCTGCCAACAAGAGAAATATTCGGTGAGACTCCAAAATGCCACGCTTGATTTAGCATCATTACAGAAAATCCCAAAAAGAGTACTTACATTGTCCTACATTCTTATGCTTACAGCATTTGAACTTGACTCTGGTCCCTTTTACACCTCGAGACATCATTAGGTGCTTTTAAGAAGTTTTTTCCAATATATAAATTTTAAGAGGCAGACTCGCTCTAGATCAAGTTGGAAAAAGAAACGTCAAACGACAATCTGTCAACTCGCAAAATAACGCTCCATTCCACGAATCTAAATTTATTCAATTTTTAAGTGTTACAATGCGATTACACTATCCTAAATCGTACACAATTTATGAAGTCAAATCGGGACCTTTCAATCTCACTAAATCGGACACTAACTGCTCTATCCGCTATTACACCTTCCTGTTTCCTAAATTGGGTCCCTTA
This sequence comes from Polia nebulosa, assembly GCA_951329385.1. Lineage (NCBI taxonomy): Eukaryota > Metazoa > Arthropoda > Insecta > Lepidoptera > Noctuidae > Polia > Polia nebulosa. The sequence continues at coordinate 5,636,554 of OX589596.1, forward strand.
AATCGGAAGGTGTAATTGAGCCATTAGTCAGTAAAAGTCATACCTAGAATATTTCCCACACCCAAAAAAATAAACAAATAATAGTAAATAGGCCTGACTGACTGGTAAGGCGATGACTTGGACAGTCGGTTAACTTAGGATTAGACATTGCACTCTACCACATAATCACTCGTTGGCAATACAATTATTATATTTCGCTATTGTTGTCACCGTATATTAACTACCGTTCCACAAACACACACAAACCAAATATACGCAAACATTTCAAACAAAAGCATGTGTTTACCCCTAGTACTAAATTATTAACTTCGTCCCTTTATCATAACTTATAACTAAGTTACACTGTATAATACAACGAAATTAAAATGTCCACTAGCTATAAAGCCTAAATAATGCAGGACTGTGACAACATAGGACATTGTTAATGGAACATAGGCTACTTTATTATTCGACAGGATTATAACGTGTGGATGGATAATGACGTTTAGGGTTGGGTGTTGGTATGAATAGTAGAGTGGAACGGATTTTGGGTAATTTTGGTAATGAAACGGTGATAGAGATTGGTAAAGGAATATGATAAAGGGATAAATTATAGTTTTTCTATTCAAAATCAAAAGTTATTTTTTCAAACTAGGCTAAAAGCCAGCACTTTTTGAACGTCAAAGTTATAACATAGAGACTGTCTCCCAAAAACGCCCGCCCGTCACCACATACTAGAGTTTTAGCTGTGAAAAAAAGTGGCCAACAAACTCCTCAGCAACACATCTGTCTGTTAATCTTGAAGAACTTGAATCTATATAATTGTATGCAACAATCTTAACATTTATGTATGTAACATAATACAAAAAACAGAAAAAAAAACAAAGACGTATCATCCAAAACACAATCATAATAATTAAACCAGCTTCTGCGTGCGGCTTCACCCGCGTTGTATTAGTACTTCCTCCGTTATAAACTTTCAACCCCTTTTTCACCCCCTTAAGGGTTGAATTTCGAAAAACCCTTTTTCACTAGATACCTACTCTTCACAAAGAGCACATCCTTCAAATAACATGTGTTTAGGACCAACAGTTTAGGATGTGCGTTGATATATCAGTCAGTCAGGACTTTGAATTTTATAAATACAAATTATCCGCCACTTGCTAGCTATCATTAATTGATAATACCTAATGAAAAATAACAATATTCCAGTTTTGTGTGTGTAAAATTTTCTACCTGCTCCTAATTACGATTTACGAGGAGCTCCTCATGGCTAAAGTAATAACAGCCGCACGGGTCGATCCATCAGGTTAAGCTACGCTTGCCGGGGTTGGTCCATGAATGGGTTGATCTTTACATACCGTGACTCCTCCGTGGCTCGGAAAGCACGTTAAGCTGTCAGTCGTGGATCTTTGACAGGCGTTACGGGTTGTCAGAAGCCCAAAAGTCTGACATCCAGTCATACCAAGGGATATCGTATTTCCCAGTAACTGGATTGTGGAGGTCAGATAGGCAGTCGCTCCATGTAAAATACTGGTATCCAGCTGCATCCGGTTAGACTGGTAGCCGACCCCAAGATACGAGTAGTTGGGAAAAGACTAGGCAGATTCATTCCTAATTACAATTTAAAGAGACAGCCGAATGACCAGTGGGTTCAGTGGGGATCAAATTTAGCTATCTATACGACAAATCTTTCTTCCGGGTAAAAAAAAATAAAATTAGAACTTGCTAAGCAGTGTTGGTTGCTCACATGGGCCACATCAGATGGTTTAAAGTCATCCAAAGGGCAATGGAGAGGGCAATGCTCCTTGCTTGATCGAATCAGGAATAATGATATCCGCAAGAGAACTAAGATGACATAGCCCGAAGAATCGCCAAACTGAAATGGCAGTGGGCAGGGCACATTGCTCGCAGATCAGATGGTCGATGGGGCCAAAAAGCTCTGGAGTGGCGACCGCGTACCGGAAGACGCAGCGTTGGAAGGCCTCCCACAAGGTAGACCGATGACCTGGTGAGGGTCACGGGTAGCCGATGGATGCGAGACGCACAGGACCGCTTATTGTAGCGACACTTGGGGGAGGCCTATATCCAGCAGTGGACGTCTTTCGGCTGAAATGATGATGATAATGAAACAATGTTTAAACGACACACATGGTTTTTTGAAGTGAAAACTTCTTTAGGCGCGTTGGGCATTTTTGAGATTGGAAAAAACAATTGAACTCTCCACCGATACCAACACCGAACCGACACCGACGCTGACACCGACACCGACACCGAAACGGACACCGACACCGCTACTCTTAGCGGATCACGTAGCTGATCGTGTAGCGGATTGAAGTGAAAACTTCTTAAGGCGCGTTGGGCATTTTTATTCAAGTTTTCACTTCTGTCGGCACTCCCGGAGTGCCACTCTTTTGTTTTTAAATAAAGTCTTTAATGACAACAATAGAATACCATAATATAATCTTTAGGTATATTTTCCTGATCGCTGTCGTAGTTAAGTCCTAAGTCTCGTCAACTTCACAACATAATTCACTTTACCATTTACTCGTACCATTGCTACGTTTGACAAATAATTCCTTCCAGAAGCTTTACAAACATTTACGAGCCAGTTTTCCTCTAGCGAATGTAATTAATTATTCACCGAGGGGAATTCGAAGCTCCCACGTGTATTAAACTGTCAATCTTCCGGTACTTGTGACTAGGAATTCGAAGGTTAGCTCAAAAGATTGTGATTATGTTATGTTTTGTGACTCTTTACAAACCTTGCTTCGTATAACGTGGTCATTTTTACACAAGTCTAGTTTTTAACCTAGGATAGCGAGGAATATTTTGTTTTGCGGGTTCCGTACCTAAAGGGTCCAAACGGAGCCCTATTGCTGTCACTCACGTGTCTGTCTGTGCGTCTGTCACAAACTTTCGTTCGGAAGATTTTTTTTTACTTCCTATTGACCATGAAATGCAAATACCAATATATTAATAAATCAGATTTTTTCTTTGATAATTCCGTCGTTTGGTACGGAACCATAAATGTGTGAAGTCCGACACGCACTTGGCTGGATTTTTTTTATCCTGACTTGTCACAAATAAAAAAGTGATTGACAGAGCTCGCTAGAGCCGGTGACTGGCAAGGTTGCTTGATTGAGGAGAGGCTTGTAAGGCACGACGCCGTTCTCCCTTTCTGTCTGACGCAGGTCCTCACCGGACACGGCTGTTTCGGAAGGTTTCTGAGTCGGATAAGGCGGGAGGAAACGGCTGGGTGTCACCAGTGGATCGCCCAGAGGACACGGTGTACATACGGTGGAGTTCTGCTCCGCTTGGGTGTAAGGTACATGAACGCACATACGTGTATTAGTGATTCAGTATATGATACTGGACCCCCTTTTTTTTTTTTTTTTTGGTGGGTGGGAAATCATCCTATGACTTCTTCCGCTCTAGGGTGGAGCGGAAGGGTGTGTCAGACTCTTACTGACTAAAACCCACCCCTGTTCCTCCCTGCCTCGAGTGCCCGGGGGCGAGGTAACTCATACTGGACCCCCTAGCGTTGGAATTTTTCTTAGGCTTTTTCCTAATTTTTGAAAGAAAAAATTTAATTAATTATTTTTTCATTTAAAATGTCTTAGGGGTAGATAGGTATAACGAATTTAATACAGTTTAAAGTGAAAAAAGATTTTTTTTTTTTTCAAAAATTAGGAAAAGGCCGACGAAAAATTCCAACGCTAGAGGGTCCAGAATCATGTACTGAATCACTAGTACACGTATGTGCGTTCATGTACCTTACACCCTGTATACAGGGTGTGAAAAGACATATCACAGAGGCGTTAACTACGCATACTGTACGTCTAACAAAGTAGTTTTGCGCAAAAATTATTGCTGGGAAACGACTTTTATTTTTACATATGAAAAATAAAATTATTTTTTATTCCGCGCAATGTAACGTAACACAGGCAAGTGAAGTTAAAACCCGCCCCTTCGCTCTAAGCCACGTAGGTACTTGTCGGATACATTTGATATTCATTGCGTTTTCGTAACTGCAAATTCGTAATTTCGAAAAAAAAAACGAAAATTCGGGTAATGTTTGTTTGGAAAAAAGTTTAAGTTAAAGGTTAAGTAAAAAAGTAAAAGAAATACTGCTTTGTCTTTGCCAATATCTCCAGAATCCGTGGTTTCCCAGGTATGGTCAAGTGGAAAAAAATGATCCAAGTAATGGGTAGAATATGTGGCTTTCGGCTTCGGAAACTGTCTTTTTACACCCGATATGTGTGTAGGTATGTGACTTTGTGTGTTGTGATGTGTCTTTTGTGTGTACTAAATAAATGTTTAATCTATCTTATCTATCTATCTATTTCTTTGCCCCACGCTGTAGCCTAAACAACTGGATGGATTTTAATAAATAAGGTATTATTAGATTGATCTTGACCGCCGAAGTGACACAGGCTATATCAATTTTGATTCAGTCTGATGCAGTTGGTGGATGCAGTCAGAAGCAGTCTGATGCAGTTGGTGGCATCAAATCTGTGATTGAACTAAAATAAATTCTACCAACTGCAGCAGACTGTTTGAAAAGTGACTTGTTTGGAACTTTTTAGTGGTTTTTTAGCAGTCGAGTTTTTTGATATTTTCAATTTTTAATTGACTTCGAAAAAGGAGGAGGTTCTATGTTCGACTGTATGTATGTTTTTTTTGTATGTCCACCGATTTTATCCAAAAGAATATACTCCCGAGGTGGTCCCATATAAATTTTATCGAATTTGCTTCAGCGCTTTTTGAAAAACTGAACAAAAACAAAAAATACGTATACATAGACATACGTATAAATGACGTTTTGGTTTTCTCCAATTACAAGTATGTTTAAATTCCACGTTCCATGTTATTGCGGTTTTTCATTCCGGGGTATACAACAAAAAAGTGAAAAATAAAAAACTTTTTTACAAAAAAAAAAAACAACCGACTTCCAAAAAAGAAAATACATTGAAAATTAAAGTTATTTTATTTTATTTCTTCGTTATTTCACGCCGACTTCCGAAATTAAAGTTATTTTTGGAGGTCGGTTTTTTTTTGTAAAAACGATTTTTTCCATAAAATTTTGTTTAATGGAAATGTATAGACATTAACAACTTCCTTCAAGAAATAATAGACAATTCTGAAAAAAAAAGTTTGTACCTCTTTAAAAAGACCAATTTTTTTTTTAGAGAAATTTCTTATTCTATATTTCTCTCTTTTCTGTCCTTTTTCAGGGTTTCGTACCCGAAGGGTAACCAACGGGACTCTATTACTATGACCCCGCTGTCCGTCCGTCTATCAGCGGGCTGTGTCTTACGGTCCGTAATACTCGTAGCTACACAGTCGAAATTTTCACAGACTTTTTATTTTCAATTTATTTTTATTACTTGTTGTTATAGAGGTTATAGTAATACACGCTGTGTGAATATTTCAACTGTCTACCTATTACGGACCATGAGATACAGTCCAAAAAAAAAATAGTCTCGTTTCTAGAAACGTGTTTTTCTGTTTTGTTTTTTTTCCCAGTTTATGGTACGGAGCACTTCGTGCTCCGCGGTTTTTTTTTCTATTTTTCTTTATTTAATTTTTTTAATGTAACCATCGTAAATACGATAGCTTTCTTCAAGAAAGTTGATATTTAATTTCCAAGGGCAGGAGCAGCATCTAAAAGATGACCACCCATTTTCGTTACACCCTGTAAATACGTATAACCACAAGACACCACAAGGCGACCTTCATTTGAAAAACCTAATACAAGACTACTATGACCATGCCAGTAAGTTATAAAATTATGCGGGGTCCCGTAGGATCAGCATAAAAATCGATGTTCTATAGAACGGCCTTAAGTATATTAAATCTTGGAACGAGCCTAAAGATGATTTTACACCGGCGAGGCGTGGATGGGATGAGCGAGAATTGAAATCACGCTTACCCTCTTACATCGCAAGATGTCTCGCGATGACCAGCGGAGACCGTGCGGGTCCTCGATGGCCGGTGCCAAAGTAAATAAATACTCTATTCTTAGAGCTATAAGGTTCAACATTGTACTAAGAAATATTTCAATTCTCGCCTCGCACATCCTCGCGCATCTAGACCTTTTACACCAGATGGGCAGGGCGTGGAGAGAAATTTTGTCATACAAATTTCAATTCTCACCCCTACCATCCACGCCTCGCCTCGCCGGTGTAAAACCACCTTTATACTACAAAGTAGCTTTCACCCTTAGGACATTATTAGAACCGTTAGGCGCACCCTTAACTGCACCATAAGAAAGTATGGATATGATGGTGTTTATACATGGGAATATTATTATGAGCTTGCATGGGATTTGAATTTTCGGTAAGGGATTTTCAAAATGTCTTGGTTTATTTTGACGCTGGTGATTTTGTCATTTAAGCAGCATTTTTGGAACATACTCGTATATAAGGAGAATCTCGTGGCTAAAGTAATAACAGCCACACGGGTCGATCCATCAGGTTAAGCTACGCTTGCCGGGGTTGGTACATGGATGGGTGAACATCTTTACATATCGAGACTCCTCCGTGCCTCAAAAAGTACGTTAAACCGTTGGTCCCGGCTGTCAATTGTGGATCTTTGACTGTCGTTACGGGTCGTTCCGAAAGTCTGACAGCCAGTCTTACCAAAGGGTATCGTATTACCCAGTAACTGGGTTGTAGAGGTCCGGTAGGCAGTCGCTCCATGTAAAATACTGGTATTCAGATGCATTCGGTTAGACTGGAAGCCGACCCCAAGATAGTTGGGAAAAGGCTAGGCAGATTGACTCAATTATCTCATATACAATTTTCCTAATAATGTCTGGCAAACAGTCTTGCCAAGAGATATTGTGTTATATGGTTACCTACTGGTGGTTGTTGTGGTGGTGATACATTCCGTTGGACTTGAAGCCTACCCCGACAAAGGTAAAGGCTAGGCAAATGATAACCAACGTTCTTTATACTTTTAATAGCATAAGTGTAACCATAATCAACCTTTTAATGCCCCCACTGCTGGGATTCAGGCCTCCTCTCTGTGAGAGAGTACTTTTGATGCTCATCAATAATGCAATTCTCTAAACTCTGCCAATTCCGGAAGGTTTGCTATCATTTTTTGAAGAATTCCATTGTGTATCTCCAAAGTTCTTCATCAGATCTTCACAAAATTTAAATGGGACCACATGCAAAGCACCAGCTTTCAAATAAAAAAAGAATCATCAAAATCAGTTCACCTAGAAAAGAGTTCTGAGGTAACACACATAAAAAAACATTCAGTAGAATTAAGAACCTCCTCCTTTAATTTGAAGTTGGTTAAAAAGTACTTCTGCTTAGTAACTGGACGCTTTCCCTCCACGAACCGTATTTTTCACCCTGTTTATATAGGTACAAAGTCTGCGTACCCTAAATTAAAAACACACCTTCAAAGTAACAAAACACTTAACCACCGTTACCAACCACCCCTCTGACAGAGAACATTGAAAGCAATGTATGAAGATATCATTTTTCAGGTCCCATTCCACTGAGACCGGGTATCCTTTCATCGGTTTTACAAGCCATGAATCCGATGCGATATCTCATTGGCAAATTTAGCGTAAACCATCAAACGGTTACGGAATGGATTCGTGTTATGGGTAGGTGGATTTGATACTGTTTAGTTTTTGCAGGATTGCCTTAGTATATAAGAGAAGGAATGTATCGTTTTAAGTGTTTAGATTCAGATTCGTTTATTGTTTGTCACAAGTGGAAATTCAGTTCTTAAAAATAATTATTGTAACATTTTTTATTTTACTTTATTTATCTATGTAACAACTATCATTACAAGCCAATGGGCCTAATGCGATATAGTACAATAAATATAATATCAACTTATTCAATTAATAGTTTCATTAAAAAACAATTAAATAAATAATACGATTCAAAAACAATCCGATTCAATATGACAATCAACTAAAAATACAATACAATAATTAATCCAATTCAAAAAACAATCCAATAAAAAATGTCAGTAATAAAAAATACAATTTTATTAAATTCATCTTTTATGCGTTAAACTTTATAGCTACCAACAAGGCATTCTATGTGAATTCGCTCAGAGAACAACAGAATAGGTCATGTATCACTGTAACATACCCATAAGGTATACAATATTTAAATTTACAATTAAATGGTTAAAATCATCATAGTACCCACACAAATTCACCAAGGAAACATAATATTAATTACTACTAGGGAAAATAAATTAATTATACATTCATTAGTCATTTGTTATAATAAAGCATTATTATTGAATTATTATAGGGTTAAATAAATTTTAGTCAAAACATTTGTCATCTTGTGTAATATTTTTCTGTACTAGTATTCCTTTGAGTTTTTATTTAAAAGTAGACAAAGACATAGGTTAGATAGGTTATGCATATCAACAACTATAAAATACTTAGTATAATTATTATCTTCATTGGAATTTGTGGCTTAAAATGGGAAAAATTACAATGAATTTTATGAAAATTGTGTACAATTCTCTCAACAATATTTACTTGAAAATACACCGAAGATTTTGCGGTCAACCATTATTTTTCACTTATCAGAGTTATTTACAAGAAGCATTTGCTTTGGAAAATGTTAACGTTGAATATTAAGCTTTTTGTATGCTTGGCTATGTTTAAAAAGCGCTAAGTTATATATTAAATAATGTTTGTAAAATACATGTTTGGACGCAAACAAAAATTCTGCAAACATCATTTTATATAAAACTGAAACAGATTCATATTTACAGCTGGTGTATTCATGTAAATATTTTTTTAATTCTTCTGGCAAATGTTTCAAAAAGGATTTTGTCGACGTATACCTCGTTTAAGTGATTAGGTTATTTATTTTGCGTTGCGTTTTTTCATCCATTCTCTTTCACAGCAAAGCAAGTACAAGATATTTTTATGCAGTTTAAAATACTAATTAACTAATTAATTGTACTAATTAATTAATTAATTGTCTAACTAATTTATATGGTGTACATAATAAAGAGTATTCTATTCTATTCTAACTACAGTACAACAATTTTCGTAATGTGGCTCGGCAATCATCGCATTTCCGAATATCGAAACACGAAGTTTACCGAGGGACATCAAGAAAATAGTTGTACTGTACCTTTATGAATCATATCTGAAAGTATTTCATACGCGTAGGTATTTCATTTATTAGTTTTAAGAAAACGCAAGAAAATTGAGTCACTTATTAAAATTGAGTTCCTACCTCTGCAGTTCCTACCTATGATTTCCCACTCACAAAAAAAAAAAATGCTGTAGCCTAACCTAGCGATAAGGCCGCCCATTGTCATTCTATGTAATGTTTTTTTTTATTTACATTTCCTATAATTTATATGGTGCACAAATAAATAAAGAGTATTACTGTCTGCAGTGGGCGCTACTGACAGTTTCAGTGTAGCGGTCGGTTTGCACCAGGGGTCAGCTCTCAGCCCTTACCTCTTCCTGATGATAACGGACGCTCTGACGTCAGGCATCCAGGAAGAGGCTCCCTGGTGTATGCTGTTTGCTGATGACATTGTGCTAGTTGCCGAAAGCGCCTTAGAGGTCCAGAGCAGATTGGAGACGTGGTGGCAAAGACTGAAGAGTGTGGGCCTGAAATTGAGCAGAACCAAAAAGGAATATCTGTTCTGCGATTTCGGCGGTCTCTCCAGTCCTATGCCTGTAGCTCTCAACGGAACGCCTATACCGATCTGCTCCGACTTTCGGTACCTCGGGTCACGTGTTCAGGGGGATGGCGATGTAGACCGAGACGTAACGCACAGGATCAACTCAGAATGGATGAAATGGTGGCAGGTCACTGGAACAACTTGCGACCGACGGATGCCTCTTAAGTTAAAGGGGATATAGTCGCCTATATTTATTTATTTATTTAAGTCGTTGATTAGATCTGTCGTACTGTATGGGTCAGAATGTTGGGCTATGAAATAGACGGATGAAAAAAGATTGCATGTGGCGGAGATGAGAATGTTGAGATGGATGTGTGGAGTGACGAGAATGTATGTGCCTATACAACTTTAAATTAAGATATTTTTTATCATACTAAAATTACCAGATTTTTTTTTAATAATTATGTTATTCAGACTTTGTAGTTTTGTTTGGATTACAACATCAAGCTAATCTTTACCAGTTTGCCGGTAAACGTTAGCTTTTAGTCGTGTTTTTCTTCAAATTTTCGCATACACGGACGGATACCTTTTTAGATATCTCACTATTAAAGTAACAAATATTCTGCATTTAGTGTTCAAGATTGACCATGACACGTCTCTTAAGATAACCCAAAAGAAAAAAATCAGGATACTATGTCGAATCCTGTCTGGATAGCCAAAAAATAAATTGTTGATAAGAATTAAGTTGTTTTCCAATTCACGTAGTAACTTTATTTAGAATACAATTTATTACTGAAATGATGGATGGATTGTATGAAAAGTGATATGAAAGAAAAGGGAGTTAGTGATAGCGTGACGGCTGACAAGACAGAGTGGAAGAGGAAAACGTGTTGCGCCGACCCCAAGTAACATGGGATAAGGGCAGGAAGATGATGATGACATAATAGTGGTTATAGTGTAAAAAAACTATAAAACAAAATTGCAACTTTTTAACTAAATTATGGATATTAATTAAACAACAGTAAAAATTGGCCTGAAATCAAAATGGTGACGAAAAATATTTGTATACGTCGAATTTGGTCACCCTATACATATATATAAAGTAATAAGTGGGTAAGTAAAAAAAGCACAAAAGTTTTCCCAAAAGTAAACAACAAACAATCGATAAAATTTAACTCCAAACAAACCAAGCATCAAATCCTCTCACCATACACGAAACCGATCACCGGTTTTCCCTAACGACAGGCGTCCTAATGGCGAGATACCGTATAATCCGCACCGATGATCGCTACATCTCATAAATTATTCGTTCTGCAATTAATAGCAGATCAGTACCAAGCACCAGTCGTCAGGTGTGTCAAATAGATTACATCTCTGACAAAATTTAATGAATAAAGTTTCCAAGAAAAGCCTTTTAGACGGACGGACTGATTGTGCGACTTTGTGTTCGTTTGTCGACGGGATTTTTGTGTATTTTGCTGCAGGTGTTCGGGTTTCGGAAGGTTTTAAGATGGTTGGACTGTGACGTGAATTGATGTACTCAATTTAATCAGTTTAAGGAAGAAAAAAGAAGAAAATCGCTCGTAGACAAACTTTTACAGTCAAACCTAATCTAATGAAATATCATTTGATGAAATCCTTTCAGTAGATTAGGCCGCAGGGCGTACCAAAGAAATAGACATACAACAAACAGAGCGAAAAACATTGCCCTCCTTCTGGGCAGTCGGGTAAAAATTTGTACAACAAACAAAAGTGCAGGCATAATGTAGAACAAAAGTGCAGGCATACCGTAGAACAAAAGTGCAGGCATACCGTAGAACAAAAGTGCAGGCATACTGTAGAACAAAAGTGCAGGCATACTGTAGAACAAAAGTGCTGGCATACCGTAGAACAAAAGTGCAGGCATACCATAGAACAAAAGTGCAGGTATACCGTAGAAAAAAAGTGCAGGCGTACCGTAGAATAAAAGTGCAGGTATACCTTAGAACAAAACTGCAGGCATACCGTAGATCAAAAGTACAGGCATACCGTAGAAGAAAAGTGCAGGTTTACCGTAGAACAAAAGTGCAGGCATACCGTAGAACAAAAGTGCAGGCATACCGTAGAACAAAAGTGCAGGCATACCGTAGAACAAAAGTGCAGGCTTACCGTAGAACAAAAGTGCAGGCATACCGTAGAACGAAAGTGCAGGCATACCGTAGAACAAAAGTGCAGGCATACCGTAGAATAAAAGTAACGTGCCTATTTCCGTGATGGTTATAGTTTTCTTTAAATTTTTCGTCTCTTTTTCGGTGACTTTTACTTTCAAGTTAGCAGCGAAAAACCAACGTATTTTTCAACAGTTATAGGTACAATAATATTATTTATGTTTATTTCCTGTTATTATATGCGTTCGAATTCGTCTTTAAAGTCTTCTAAACCTTTTTTAAAGCGTAGCTGGGCTGGGCACTCAGGGCAGGGAAGGAACAGGGGTGGGTTTTAGTCAGTAAGAGTCTGACACGCCCTTCCACTCTACCCTACAGCGGGAGATGTCATTGGATGATTTCCCACCCCACAAAAAAAGGGGCGAGGTAACTCTTTCGAATTTATCCTCAACCCCTGGACAAAGTCTTCTAAACCTACCTTCACTATCACTACATACTCGTATTATAAAACAAAGTCCCTCGCCACGTCTATCTCTCTGTTCGCCATATACTCAAAAACTTCTGAACCGATTTTCATGCGGTTTTCACTATTAGACAGAGTGATTCATGAGAAAGGTTTAAGTGTATAATTTGTACCCGTGTGAAGCTAGGGCGGGACGCTAGTTACCAATAATAATAACAACAATAAAAAGTAAATAATATCATAATTCTACAAAACACGCTATAGGAATGACATAATAACAAACATGCAACACCAGACATGCAGTAAAACACATTATCTAACAAAACAAAGCAAAAGCCAACAGTGATGGAACAGCAAACCGATGGCACATCGGCAACTTGCAGCAAATCACGGAATCGCACGAACAATACGTAGGTACGTGGGCCCACACACATAACTACAGATTTCAACTGCTGGGTCAACATGCTTCGTGTTCCGATACTGCGTAAATCTTCGGTGTGGGGCTACGAGATGAGCGGGTGGGAGTATTTTTTTTATTTTATTTACAAGAAGGAGACGACACTAAAACAATAAATGAAATACCTACTGGCAATACTCATCGTTGTGAACAACTTTTACTATGAGAATGGAACCAACCCTGAAATCGCAAAATAATAAATAAGCTGTTCAGTACATTTTGTTGAGCTATGCTAATATATAGGGTAACTGGTAATTAGTGACCGATACTTAAACACGTGAATGTACTCATGATAACAAGCAACTTTCCCAAAGATTTTTTTTTTTTTATACTCATTCACTTTTATCACAATAACACAACAGCCGTATGAAATTCACGCGCGCGCGCCTGTTCACCTATCAGCTGTTAGCCGCGTGACGCCGTTCTTTCTTTGAGAAAGTTGTTTGTAATCATGAGTACAATCACGTGTTTAAGTATCGGTCACTAATTACCAGTTACCCTATATAAAAAACTGGCCAAGCACGTATCAGACTTCGCACATTTAGGGTTCCGTACCATATGAGTGAAATCAATATTTTAATATTTGCTAGTAAAATAAACGTAATAATAAACATTATCACCAAATTTCAAATTTATAAGTCAATTGGAATTTAAAAATTCATCGGAACAAAATTTTGTGACAGTCGACGGACAGACAGACAGACTAACAGATGGACACGTTAGTCGAAACAGAGTTACCACGACCCTTGACACTCAGGCAACTGATGGAACATTGGTGGGTTTTAGTCAGTAAGAGTCACGCCCTCCAGCTATACCCAGAGCGGGCAATGTCATTAGATGATTTCCCACACCCACAAAAAAAGTAAAAGACGGACACGTGATAAATAATGATAAATGATAAATGATGTTTATTCAGTAAATAGGTTACAAGGAACACTTTTACACGTCAATGTTTTTTTGTCAGTTTAAGCTAGATGAGGCCGGTGTTTCCTAGCTGACTACCCTGAGAAGAAACACCGAAACAAACTCAGAGGTCAAAGTCTCTTTTAGTGTTCAAATCCATACAATGTGGACTGGTTAGATCCTATGAGAACCATGTACGTTTATGTCTGGGATGAGCTTTATGAAGAAAGCAACACACGAATTCGAGTGGACCTGTCCAGACATTGCAAGCATTTGTCAGTCATCGCGAAGCTCAACTCAGAACTCTGAGGTGCTCAACGAACCGACGAACAATACCAAAGTAAGGACATTTGAGTAGGCCGCAAAAAATACTCAAACTGCCAGACAATCATAAAATCTACATGAATATAACGACATACATAGTTCTCGCATTCACATTATTCTATATGAGGACCATGCAGCTTAGTGTCTGTAGTGGTCTTTTGAAGAAAGAACCAAACATATTTGAGTGGACCTGTCCAGTCAGTGCAAGCATTTGTCAATAGTCGAATAGCTCAATTTATAAACCACTAAGGAGCTCAATGACATGACGAACAATACCAAAGAAAAGACATTTGGGTAGGCCGCAAAAGTACTCAAACTGTCAGACAACGTTGAAAATTACTGTAAAAAGGAGGAGAAAATAATAATAATAACCCACATAGTCCTCACATTTACAATAATTAAGTAATCAAAAAAAAAAAAAAATATAATACTTTACAAAGTAAATATTTGTGTCAAACAAAATAGTAATCATAATATGTCAATCAAAAAATAAAAATAAATATAATACTTAACAAAGTATTCAAGTCAAAAAAAATAATAATAATAATAAAATTTCAATAAAAAAATAAAATAAAAAATATAATGCAATACTATACAAGTATTCATGTCAAAAACGAATATTAAAAAAAATATATATATAAAAAATTTTTCATCAGTAAGTAGTACATATGAAAACAATGGCTCATGTATATCATTGAAGCAGCTCAATCCCACGCCTTTTTGTCCTCAAGAAAGTCATTAATTGTGTAAAAAGCTTACTGGCATAGCTTACGTTTAATAAATGATTTAAATTTATTTATGCTTAGTTCTTGAATTTGGCTAGGAAGTTTATTATAGAAACGTATACATTGACATCTAAACGAACCACCTATTTTTTTCTTGAGCCTGGTTTTTGGTACAATAAATTTGTGTTTGTTCCTAGTATTTATGCTATGGATATCACTGTATCTTTTAAACAGATTAATATTTTTATGTGCATACATGAGATTCTCATAAATATATTGAGAGGGAACAGTCATAATATTAATCTCTTTAAATTTGTCTCTGAGGGAGTGTCTGGGACTTAATTTATAAATTGCACGAATAGCCCTTTTCTGTAAAACAAAAATTGTCTGAATATCGGCGGCATTTCCCCACAACAGAATGCCGTACGACATCACACTATGAAAATAACTAAAGTATACTAAACGAGCTGTCTCTAAATCAGTTAAACCACGAATTTTCCTTACGGCGTATGCTGCAGAGCTAAGTTTTTTGGACAGTTTATCTATATGGGGGCTCCACTGAAGCTGCGCATCCAAAGTTAAACCTAAGAACACTGTGGAATCCTCGGGTTTCAACTCTTCACCCTTTATTGACACACTAGTGTTCACTTGTATTACATTGGGTAATGTGAACTTTATGCATTTTGTTTTTTTCTCGTTAAGGAGAAGATTATTGACATTAAACCAGTTAACTACAGTTGAAAGAGCATTATTTACATTATCAACAACCACCTGCTGACGTTTGAGTTTAAATAAAAGTGAAGTGTCATCTGCAAACAGCACTATATCATGTTTATCCTTTATGAGGTAAGGCAAGTCGTTGATATAGATTAGAAACAAAAAAGGACCCAGAATTGAGCCTTGAGGAACCCCCATTCTGACTACAGACCCGGAAGACCTTTTGCCGTTCACATCAACTCTCTGAATCCTATTACCCAAGTATGAAGTAAGAAGATCCAGAGAGGCGCCCCGGACTCCGTAGTAGTGCAGCTTCCTGATCAATGTATCATGGAGAACGCAATCGAAAGCCTTAGACAAATCGCAAAAAATGCCCAACGCATCGCATTTATCTTCCCATGCATTATAAATGTGTCCCAAAAGTTCAACACCAGCATCAGTTGTTGAACGACCCTTTGTGAAACCAAACTGTTTGTTGTGTAATAATTTGTGTTTATTAAAATATCTTTGAATTTGATCTAAAATAATTTTCTCAAAAATTTTACTAAAAGTAGGTAGCACGTGAGTAACAGCAATGGCTCCATTTGAACCCTAAAGAAGTCGCCCTCTCTAGAAAAAAAAAATAATGCCTTAATCTAACCCGCTGCTTTCGCAACCCCAATCCTTCGTCGCCAACAATAAATATGAACACAAACCGATCTGCGGCATCGCGTGCCGTGGCAACTTAATGGACTATTAGCAGCCGCCTCATGTATAGAATATGTAAGGCCTTGTATGAGACTGTGTGAGGCCGTGTTAGAGACTCTATGGCAATGCAATGCGTGTTCCGGTGGGGGAGCAAATTATTACGATTGGATTGGTACATGTAATTTGGCCGTTATTTGTGATTGTACAAATGTAAATATATTTTTCAGTTAGTGGCTGGATTCTTGAGCTGAGAGCTGACTGATGTTTTGGAGAGTGCTGGACAAAATTTTTGCAAATTCTCTGGACAGCATTAAGCACCAATGAGTCTATTCTTCGCGACTTAAAGGTGCAAACCAGACTTTCTGCTACCTTGAGTTTTTGGTATCACTGCGAGAAAAATGGACATAACCTAAAACATCTAATGATTACTAGCAAGGCTGAATTCAAGCATCCGAGGGGTCGCAGTCTACTAGATGGTCGCATCAAATTCACTCATCGTTTAAAAATGAAGTTTGATATTTTTCAAAATCATCCCAAGAAACTCATGCAAAATGAACGCCATAGTAGCCAAAAAATGTGAAAACAAACATTAGTTACTTTCACACTTGAAAATGTTACACCTAGAATAGATATGACAATATTACAGACAAAAAACTTAAAGAAACAAATGAATAACTAATTTTAAATAAGGAATAACATACCTTATTAATATAAGCTTAAAATATAACTTATTCAAACTTAGAATTCCAAGTCAATCCGAAGTTATCAAAGATTAAAGTGAGCGTTTTCATAAAATGGCATCTGCAAAGGTAAAGACACAATATTATAAAATCGGTGAAGGAGGCCTACTTTGGAGAGCTCAAGCATGGCACGACTGTACTTGATTTGAAGGTTAATGAACAATAGGTGGTAAGCAACGCAGACACTGGTAATGAGTGTCATACTTTGGCTGTGTGAATAATTAATGTACAGACGAAAGCGCGAACTCGTCGGGATATCAACGAAGTGAGGTACCCTGTGGTACCTACGTCTAGTTGTCCGTATTTTATTGGAGAATAAACTGTAAAATGAGAATAAATTTATGGTAGGGTAAAGAAACAAGAATGGACTTGTTTCTTTACCCTACCATAAATTATGATTATATGGGCCTTATATATAAAAAATAAGCTTATTATTATAATTAGTTTAAACACGGATTAGCAGGTTACTAATTTAAAATTTTCTATGGAAGTTATGATTTGAGAATACGCTTATCAGTATTTAATCCTGGTATATACACTCGTATTTATAAAACACGCTGAGCATGTACTTACCCAAAAATTATGTAATCTGCTAATCTTTCTAAAGTACACGTTAAAACTGCTACTCACAAGTACATCGTTTTAGTAACAGACGAAAGCGATGGCGGCCATTTTCTGGATACCTCCTCCCCTTTATCTCGCCTCATTAATCTGAGCACTCGGATTTATAGCGGAGAGAAAAGCTAGATTATTTTACAATAATTAAGAGTGCAGAGCGTGTATTTTTAGAGGGTTATAAGCGATGCTATTAATAGTTATTATTTTATGAATGTTGTTATTTGCCTGTATAGTTCCTGACGTATATAATTATATATTTTTAACTAGAGATGGGTTTGCTCTTGACTCTAGTCTAGGTCAGAGGAGACAAAGTCGATGATGGAGCGAGCTTACCCAGAAGAAAGTTCACTCTAACTTGGAAGAGATTAACACAGACGCAGGCAGAGATTTGGGGCTGCGGACGGCGAGATGGGCCTGCGGACGGCGAGTGGGCCTGCGGACGGCGAGTAATGGGTAGCTCGCCGTCCGCTCAGCACTAGGCCTGAGAGTCGACGGCACGTAGTGGTCTACGCGCGCCTCAAAGAGTTGTCAGCATTCATGACGGGGCCCGTAATGGCCGATGCCTGCCCAAGGGTTGAGGATAAATTCGAAACAGAGTTACCTCGCCCTTGGGCACTCAGGACAGGGAAGGAACAGGCGTGGGTTTTAGTCAGTAAGAGTCTGACACGCCCTCCCGCTCCACTCTAAAGAGATGTCATTGGATGATTTCCCAATCCAGAAAAAAAAAAAAACGCAGGCAGCGAGATTCATTCCCTTGCTGTGCGCATTATGAACGACGTTTGGAAACGCTTAGTGCGAGTTAGTGGAATAGCAACAAGGTAGGGATGGAAACATGCTGTGTCAATGTCAAGTCAAAAACTGGACTATTTTCAGTGTTTTTTTAGTGGTTTAAGACGCTCGCCTACTTCTTTTGTAAGTAAGTCTCCATTTTCTTGTCTTTATTACCGAGAATAAATATTAAAATCGGTTCATCATGTTTTCTTCATCGGTTTTTTGGTCTTCCTTTGGTCTTATAGCTTCCACAGTCATACTTCAAGCTTAGCATTAATTAACACTATTTTGTCTCCAAACGTTGTATGTGCGTACTCCTCTGTAATCACGCAATTGCATTGTTGTGTTGAGTTGTAAGTTCTTGCTAAACTTCGTGTAACATGTTATTTGTAACTGTTTCAATAATAATTCTTAACTAAATGTAGAAGCTTGTAAATGGTTGGCCGTGTTTTACGTTGATGCTATCTTTTATATTGTTAGCTGTAAGCCACCCTAATAAAATATTACGTTACGTAAAATTTTTGTTTATTAAGAGACCATACACGAAATTTTGGCCGATTTCACTGATTTACGTGATTTTACAGTTAAATTAATGCATTTCTATAAGTTTTAATGCAAAACATGAAAGATTATTTCAATTATGATCTAATGAATGAGCTATTTTTATTTTAATTACTAATGATTATTTTGTTTTAATACATTTTAAAGTATATTAGAGTTGCTTCATATTTAGGATTATTCTCTACTACAGTTATGTAAACATTTCTTTCAAATCTTAACATTATGCTACCCTGTACATGACCTCATTCTATTTTATGTTTTAATCCCATTGTGAATAAAAATATCATCAAAACCTTTTCTCCCAAAAAGAAATGACACACATCAATTGTATCTTCTAACCTCAAAAAATTTAATTTTCCGAACATAAATCCCTGTCGGCAGGTAATTGCTGTTTTCACAATATAAAACAAGAATTATTAACATAAAACTTTTCAACACAAAATAAAGTTTCGCAGTCTAAATCCCAGCCCGAGTGGGAGCGCCGGCGGCTTCGTTCATTAAATAAATTAGTTCCTTCTTGGAGCCAAGCGGAAGCTTGCTTACGATATTTTTGCTAGAAAAGAATTTCTACATCAGCTTGTAGGCGGATTTCATTATTTTGTCAATATTTTTTCTGACTTGCATTTGGAATTAAGACTTGCAAGTTGAAATGTGGGCTACTGGGAAAAACTCGCCTAAATTTTTTGCTCATTACTTTTATCGTAAGGTTGACAGTAATTGCGGCTGTTTCTTACATGCTGTGTTTCGTAGTATTTTATTTTAACTTTAGGTACTACATGGAAACTGTATTAAAAAGTTTAGTTTTGTAAAGCATTTTATTTTTACTTGGGAATTATATATGTTTCCTTCGCCTTGCAATATTATTCATTTTTTATTACTCTCACCCCTGAGACAACCCACTCAAATCAATTAGTAGTTTCCGATAGGTATTTTAAATAGTTTTTTTTTTTTATAGACCGTTTAAATTCGCGATTTCTAACGATCCATTTTTGAGGTTGATGTTACAAAAAACCATGGATGGCATACAAAATGCTGTTGGAGAAATTGGGCGATAAAACGACAGTTTGTACAAAAGAAAGGGCGCACAATACCTTACTTGATGCGATGGAGTCCTTTATTTTTGGGTTTGGGAAATCATCTTATGATTTCTTCCGCTTTGGGTGGAGTGGGAGGGCCCGTGTCAGACTTTTACTGACTAAAACCAACCCCTGTTCCTTCATTCTTGGAGTGCCCAGGGGCGCGGTAACTCTGTTAGGAATTTAGCCGCGACCCCTTGACATGTGCCGTACGTCAAATACGTCCACCAACGGCTGACTTCTCTCTTTGAGACGCGCATGGAACACTACGCGCCGTCGGCTCTCGGGCCTGGTGCTGATCTGACGGCGAGCTACCCATTACTCGCCGTCCGCAGGCCCGCGTATACGGTGGCCGGAGATTGTCCTGCGACCTCCAACGCCCTGGGCGTCTCCTGCGGCAGCTGTGGCTAGGGCCTGAGGGCCACTTCGTTGAGTCTCCCTTACCCGTTCCGCCTCTTCCTTCGCGAGCATTACTGCTTCGCAGAAGGAGGAGACTGCTTCCCACTCCCTCTCACTCCGTACCATGGCAAGGACCAGGACCGGGCAAGAAAGGTCACTGCCACCTATCGCGTCCACGAGGACACGGCGGTGCTCCGCCCAAACGGGGCAGATCTCCACCTTACGCTCCACCGTGTCCTCTGGGGACACGACCCCTGCGTAGAGCCTACGACAGGAGGCGTTTGGACCCCCCAGATTGGGCACGAGCCGCTTCAAGGCGGCCCCCGCCCACTCCAGTCTGGGAGCCAAACGTCGGAAGTGCTGCACGAAGTTCCACCGGCTGTCGAGGCCGAGTCCCAGGTACTTCATCGTCCCCTTGACGCCGATGTGAACCCCTCCTACCGTTATCTGGGAACCCGACGGTGGCGCGTTCAGAGGACCATGAAAACACATGGCCTCGGAGTTGTGCAGTGCCACCTCGAGTCCCAGTTGCCAGATCCTCTCTACGACTGTCGCAACCCCGCGAGTCATTAGATCGGCCGCCACCTGGTGTAACCTCCCCTGCGCTAGGACCAGCGTGTCGTCAGCGTAGCAGACTACGCTGATGCCGCTAGGGAAGACGGCGCGCAGCACCCAGTCGTACTCCTGCTGCCCAGGAGTTGAGGATAAATTCGAAACAGAGTTACCTCGCCCCTGGGCACTCAAGGCAGAGAAGGAACAGGGGTGGGTTTTAGTCAGTAAGAATCTGACACGTCCTACCGCTGCACTCTAGAGCGGAAGATGTCATTGGATGATTTTTCCACCCCACAAAAAAAAAACCATGTGTACCGGATGTTCCACAGAGGCGGCCCCAGGACCGATCCCTGTGGGACACCGCACGACATCTCTCGCCGGTTCTACTCTCCCTGGTGATCGGAGTAGATGACGGTCCTATCCGTCAAATAGGCCTCGACCACGCGACGGAGGTAGGGCGGCACCCGGTGATACCGGAGTGCCTCCATTATGCAACTCCAGGGCAGGGTGTTGAAGGCATTGACGATGTCCAGAGACACCGCCAAGACGACCCCACCCTGGGGCACTGCATCCCCCGTATGCGATGGAGGCCTGGAGCGACAATATGTACCTATGTAATTTTCACAAATCTTTATTTGTGCAGGCAATGTGCAGGAATGGGATAGGAGATAGGAAGTTACAAAACCAACTTTATCTATTAATTCGTTTGCCAACATAAAAAAAAATAAAGAAAACGACAATACTGTAATTCTAAGTGAATCAGCCCAACCACCGTACAAGATCAATAAAAAAAACACATTGAAAACTTACTAAATTAACTAATATTTAAAGATCTATCTAAACGCCTTGCTGACACTTCGTGTGACCCAAGGGCTAGCTTTTACCTCGGCCAGAGGTTAAGCATTGCCATACAACGTGGCAATGCCGCCAGTCTTTCGGGCACACTTCCAGTCGACAGCGATGCGGAGAAATTTTGTGACGCCATATTTTAAGTTTTTATTATAAATAAATATCTACGTCAGTATTAAGTATTTTAACTTTTTGATCTTGTAATACTTCAATGTGTTTTTATGGATCTTGTATTTTCATCAATTTATCAAATATTTATTATTAAGGTGGATGCTCCAGGGTACCCCGCGACATTCAAATTTTCTTACGTTTTTTGAAATTTGCAGATCAGTGTCAGGTTGGTCTTGGTCAAAATTTGAATCGCGGCCGTAGCAAGTATGTATTTATTTACAGAATTATAATCACTAAAATCTTCAATACAAATCTCTCAGTTAGAATTGATTTCAAATGTAAGTATATAATGAAATCATAACATGA
This sequence comes from Polia nebulosa, assembly GCA_951329385.1. NCBI lineage: Eukaryota > Metazoa > Arthropoda > Insecta > Lepidoptera > Noctuidae > Polia > Polia nebulosa. Next base: position 5,658,638 of record OX589596.1, read on the forward strand.
ATTTCGCGAGCTACACTGGAGCATTTACCTTAAGTCCCATGCAGACCTAATCACACCCTTAAAGAGTTGAACCCCACCCCAAAAGAGCCCAAACATGTTTATGTCTCAGTCTCACATGAAAAATCGTCTTCCTACAGTAATTAATCCCACTTACAAGTTACATCATAACGCATGACAAATATATAACACAAACTGTCAAACAGTGAAACAAACATTGGGTCCAACGAATCGTCAAACAAATCATGGGCCAGTGTTACAACAGACGCGACCGCTCCTTCGTACCGAACAATTAAAACTTGTGTCATTTATTACAAGAGATTTAGCTTGCCTTGGAGACACCGCGTGTTACATTATGTAGGTATACCTACTTGTCGGTACACTGGCACTCATGTTAGGAGGAAAAGAGACGAGTTCGTATGTGTATATAAATGATAACACCGTTTTAACGAAGGTTTACCATAGCCTGAGGGGTGTCTTGTTTTATTTATCTCGCTGTTTACAACGTGCGTAGTGTTATCTCTTTATCTATGAAATGGACCTGTAATAAATTATAATAATGCGGTTTGACTCCCAATTCATCATCATCATTTCAGCCGGAAGACCATATTGCTTGACACATAGGCCTCCTCAAATCGTCATCACATCGACCACTCCTGTGTTTCTTGCATCCAACGACCATCATCAGGTCATCGGTTCAGCTTTCGGCCATAACGGCCGTCCGTTCTGCGAGTATGTGCCCTGCTCATTGCAAATTAAGTTAAACCACAATAAAAAAAGCAAATTAAACTATTTATAATTATTAATCAATTTAGATATCCAAATGAACAACAAAAAAAAATTCGAAAAACTTATAAAAGAATGTTGATTTTCATTGAATATGTTTTTTCTAACAGCTATTAAATAAATAAAATAACGTATCTACGAGTATTTAGGTAATTATTATTATGATAATGCAAGCCAATGCTTTAGCAATCCTTGTGACCATATTACTATATCGTTGAATGGTCACGGAGACGTTCGCGACTCAGTGATCGGAAAGCACAATAACAAGGTTATTAGCGAATTTGCGATAGTAATAATAATACTACTATTAACAGCCGAGCGTAAACCTGCACATAATACCTACACAAGGAAATTTACATGCTTGAATTAATTTATTTGGACACAAACTGTAATACAGGTTTTTGGCGTAGCTGTGAGGCACATGCTGTTTTTGTTTCTAAATTATTGCCACTTTCTATTTTAAGTATTTCATTTGTGTGAACTTTGTGATTGTCGCCAAATAAATATTTTCTATCTTTTCTTTCCTTTTATCTTTTCTTTCTTTTCTTTTCTGTCCTTTTATCTTTTCTGTTTTCTTTATTTTCTTTCTTTTCTTTCTATTTATTTCTATTCTTTTTTTTCTTTCTTTCCTTTCTTTTCTTTCTTTTTTTTCCTTTCTTTTCTTTCTTTTCTTTTTTTTCTTTCTTTCCTTTCTTTTCTTTCTTTTCTTTCCTTTCTATCTTTTCTTTCTTTTCTTTGTTTTCTTTCTTTTCTTTCTTTTCGTTCTTTTCTTTCTTTTCTTTCTTTTCTTTCTTTTCTTTCTTTTCTTTCTTTTCTTTCTTTTCTTTCTTTTCTTTCTTTTCTTTCTTTTCTTTCTTTTCTTTCTTTTCTTTCTTTTCTTTCTTTTCTTTATTTTCTTTCTTTTCCTTCCGAAGCGACTGCCTATCTGAGTCACTACCCGTTACAGGTTAGGTACTCGTACTTACTATACTTCTGTGCTTCAAGCTATTAATAATATAGGTAAGTACCTACACGCCAAATACTTAGTAGAAATTATTTTCAACTCGTTGTTTTAGTTTTTTTTACTTTCATTGTCCCAGATAAAAGTTTGTTTTACAAAATAATTACCTTTAATTTATTTTTACCTTTTTAGTGGGAAGTACTCGTATTTTAGATAAGGCGTCATATTTCAAAATATTCTACGGATATTATGATGTGATGTAAAGTCTGTTGGTGTGTTGTTAGTCCTCAAGACGTATCAATCGAGCCCCAACCCGGTGGAGTTATATTGTTTTATCACAGAGATGCTGTGGCTACCTTCTAGCTTCATAATCAGACCCTGGATATCGTCTAAGTGTAAAGTGCTTCTCAAGACGAATCAATCGAGCCCAAACTCGGTGGGGTTATGTTGTTTAATCACAGAGATGGCGTGGCCATCTTCCAGATTCATCATCAGACCCTAGATATCATCTAGGTGGAAAGTGCTCCTCAAGACGAATCAACCGAGCCCAAACTCAATGGTTTTATCTTGTTTAGTTCAGAAGTTCCTATGGCCATCTTCTGTCTCCATCATCAGACCAGCTCCACGGTACCATATTATTATATTGTCACCAAAGATACATAAGTACACCAAATTTGAGTTCAATCGGACATCGGGAAGTGGGTCTAATTTCAGTTCTTGCTACTCAAATATTCCACAATTGAAAAACAATTTCTGTGCATAAAACACACATGAGTAGAACACCTAAGCACAAAGTTCATGTCCACTATCCCCTTTAATAAAACCACGTGCACACTATACAAGAAAACTACCACCATCTAATCTCCCCCTTATTTGCCTAGCTTTTTAAGGTCCCCAATGCAATCAAACACTAACTCATGAACCACAAAGTAATGTAGAGAAGTAACTTGTTGGATTTAAAGATCAATACCGAGCCGTAACAGGTTGCTAGCAGATAGAATGTGGAACTAGGTTCCACATCTAGTTGGAAAAATTTAAGAGGTTGTTCAGATGCATCCAGGCAGGCTAACAAAAACGTGCTGAGTACTAAAATGGTCTGAACTTTCGCCTCTGCTGTTTGTAAAAAGAAAATTGGTTGATTGAGTTTATTATTTGCTTCGATACCACTTTCTTTTAAAATGCTATAAGTATAACTACTAGTTATGAGACTTTAATAGGTGGAGTGAAACATTGTGTTTTCTCTTTTGTTTGTTTTTTTTTTAAGGTATCTCTGTAGCTCGCCATCCGGTCATCATCAGGCCCGAGAGTCGACGGCGCGTAGTGTTCCACGCGCGCCTCAAAGAGATGTCAGCCACCACTGACGGGGCCCATCATAGTCGATGCCTGCATGCCAAGGGGTCACGGATAAATTCGTAACAGAGTTACCGCGCTCCTAGGCACTCAGGCAAGGAAGGAACAAGGGTGGGTTTTGAGGTTATCCAGATTATTTTTCGATTCAGTAATACGTTTGCGAAATATTAAACTTTAAAGTGAAATTTTTGTTCGAGTCGAGCGTCCCCAATATGTTCATAGAAATAAAAATAGAGCCCCCTTCTAAGTCCGCATGTTATAACAAGCGGTTACGGAACCCTACCATGCGCGTGGCCCGACACGCTCTTGGCCGGTTTTTTCTATTGGTTTCTCACGGTTTATGCATTTTGGCTACATGGCAAAAGTGTCAAGTGCCAGTTTATAAGATATTTAGTTTATAGATACAGAATTTAGTCATGAATGTTTTATTGTCAAAATCAGAACTTCTATATATACAAATGAATGGTGGACGTAGTCGTAGTTTGGAGTCACACTCAAAATTGCCTCAGCCAATCAGATATAGGGTTCCCGGTCTTCTGGAGTTCGGAGCATGTTCAGAGTGCGCCAACTATAAATACGCACAGCGCCGCCGAGCGGTGACCTCGTCCGATTACCATGTACGGCAGGCCGATCCCTTGGGAGAAGCAGGCCAAGTACTTAGGCGTAATCCTAGATCAGCATCTCACCTTCGTCGAGTACATAAAGCAAGCTCGCTCGCGGGCCGCCTTTCCTCAAGGTAGACTCCACTTCATCCTAAACGGTAAAAGCAAATTGTCACTCAAGTGCAAATTGCGTACCTACACCGCGGTCATCCGACCAATCATGACCTATGCTTGCCCAGTGTTCGCACATGCCAAGCCCCGTCACCTCCACAAGTTGTGCACTGCAGCACCGCTTTCGCCGCAGGGTAGTGGATGCCCCCTACTTTATGAGGAATGAGGAGCTGCATGTTGACCTCAAAATCCCCACCTTGCAGCAGTTCATGAAACGCTCCACCAAGCGCTTCCTTGAAACTGCTGCTAAGCATCGTAACCCCCTTATCGCATCAGCTACTCGATACGTTCCCTCCCAAATTTCTAGGATTCGCCGCCCCCGGCATACCCTCTTAGTCCCTGATGACGCCACAACCCTGCTCCAAGAGAGCCGTAGGGAGACCAGCACTATCAGAAAACATTTCAGACCGCCGATATTCCGACCTCGCCGGCGAGGCCCGTCGCGAAATCTAAGTCATTGCCCTCCCCGTCTCTCGCCAGCACGTGCCGCTGAGCCAGTAAACTCCCCAATTAATGGAAACCAGATCCAGCCTTCCCTTGCTGCCCCCCAGTGACGCCCTAAGCCGAGGCCCGTACTCCGCAGGGAGTGCCCTTAGCGTGGTCACTTAGTTTGTAAGTTTTAATAAGTCCTGGCTGGAGGCTTTAATATATTAAAGCCTACACAGGCAAGCCCGGTTAACCAGACGACAGCCTCAGAGGCTGACCTGCGAGACGTTCCACAGAAAAAAAAAAAAACGAGCGGTGAACAGTCTCTCATTAGCTTTGATGCGAGCTTGTTGGCGGTATCAAGTGCGTTGAGTTTATGCGTGTCCCACAAGACCAATGCCTGTTGCGTAGACACTTGAAACACAAAACTACACCTATTTTGCAAGCTTTTAATTAACTTGCAGTGTATTTATGTATGTATGTACTCGTAACTATATGTGTTAGGGTGGAATCTTGCAACGGAAATTAGACCCAGTTTCCGATGTCCGACTGGACTCAAATTTGGTGCGTTTTTGTATATTCGGTGATAATATAATTATTTGGTACCATGGAGCTGTTCTGATGATGGAGACGGAAGATGGCCATAGGAACTTCTGAACTAAACAAGATAAACCCATCGAATCTGAACTCGATTGATTCATCTTGAAGAGCATTTTACGCCTAGACAATATCCAGGGTCTGATGATGAAGCTGGAAGGTGGCCACGGCATCTCTGTGATAAAACAATATGACCCCATTGAGTTTTGGGCTCGATAAATACGTCTTGAGGAGCACTTTACATCACCTCATAATATCCGTAAAATATTTTAAAAGATCACGCTTACTCTAAATTACTTACCTACTAAAAAGTTGAAAATAAATTAATAGAAAAAAAATGTTTTTAAAAACAAGCTTTTATCAGGGACACTGAACTAAAATGTTGAAAATAAATTCTAATAATATGTATTTGGCGTGTAGGTACTTACCTATATTCTTAAAAGCTTGAGGCACAGAGTATAGTAAGTATCTAACCTGTAACGGGTAGTGCCTTAAGCTTTTAACACCTCAAGGCCCTGCGTCGACGAGAGGCGACAGCAATCAACACCGTCATCGAGCCCCGCCTCGCCATAAGCGGCAGCAGTTTCGCGCGCTTTAAAACTCTATTATTACTAATAAGGAACGATTTTACTCCGGCAGTGCTGATCCGGCGGTGCTCCGGCGGTGCGGGGTGATAGTGTTGATCGCTGTCGCCCCTCGTCGACGCAGGGCCCTGACGGGTTAAAGAAGTTCACTCGAAAATATCCTGCCAAAAACCTTTGTTTTATTTTGTGTAGATCAGTTTGAAATTCGAACGGCGACGTTGAGGTGGGAATCTATTATGATTTAGTTTTAAACAAATGAGTGTAGTTTAAAATTAAGACTTCATGGTCTTATGACAGAATCGAAGGCAGTGCTACTAATTAGAAGTATCTACTTTTAGATTTCGTACCTGCTTTGTGATGTTCCATTGAAGGATTCCACCGTTCATTAGTTGAGAACTTTTATAAAGTCAGTTGTAGAATTTATTTGATAAAAACCCGACTGTGAAAAACAACGAAAAAGTTCCAAACAAGCCACTTTTCAAGCAGTCTGATGCATAGTGGCAGTTATTTTAGTTCAATTACTGACTTTTTGTTTTCTACATTTTAGTGAGTTATATTTTTGGAATCGCAGGCCCTCAGACACTTCATTTTGATACCCCACTTAATATAGTTCGTCAACTTTTATTTTTTTCTTTTTCACAATTATTATTAGCGTCTGGTTGTCGCCTTAGTGAATTTTGATTACTGTCATGTCTTTAGTAGCATTCGCAATATTAAGACGAATCAATTGACATAAAAATGATAAAAATCGGCGCTCGCGTTTGGTATCTTAACAAAGGAACAAACACACATACATAATAGGCTGATAAAAACATTACCCTCCCTTGTGTCGCGCAGTCGGTTAAAAATAACTATGTGTTTAGTTTTTTTTTTTGAAGTGAAACTTCTTTAAAATCGTTGTGATTTCAAACCCGATGAAACGGAAAAAACGACAGGTAAGAGACACAAATACAAAAGAGCGAGAGAGCAGATGACGGCGAGAGGAGAGGGCGTGCGCGACGCGGGGCCTGGGGTCCCGTCACTTCGCTACCGATCATCAACTTTAGACAACTATTGCTCACCTTTGGCCACCTTTTGACAATCTTTTCCCACCTTTGACCACCTTTGACCACCGATTTCTCACCTTTTGCTCACCTTTGACCACCTATTGCTCATCTTTGACCACCAATTACAAACCTTTGACCAACTTTTGCTCACCTTTGGCCACCTTTTGACCATCTTTGCCCATCTTTGCCCACATTTGCCCATCTTTGCCCACCTTTGACCACCGATTACTCACCTTTCGCTCACCTTGACCACCTATTGCTCACCTTTGACCACCAATTGCAAACCTTTGACCAACTTTTGCTCACCTTTGGCCACCTTTTTGCTCACCTTTGGCCACCTTTTGACCATCTTTGCCCACATGAAGTTTCACTTCTATGGTGTGTGAATTGCACACACACCTTTTTTTTTTTGTGGGGTGGGAAATCATCCAATGACTTCTCCTGCTCTGGGTGGAGCGTGAGGGCGTGTCAGACTCTTACTGACTAAAGCCCACCCCTGTTCCTCCCTGCCCTGAATGGCCGAGGTAACTCTTTCGAATTTATCCTCAACCCCCGGGCAGGCATCGGCCATGACGGGCCCCGTCCTGTTTGCTGACAACTCTTTGAGGCGCGCGTGGAACACTACGCGCCGTCGACTCTCGGGCCTGGTGCTCATCGGACGGCGAGCTACCCATTACTCGCCGTCCGCAGGTTGTGTATAGTTTAAACACGGAAAAAGGTTAGATGCTGATAAAGTGCTGGCTAATCATAAAAAGGAGGTTTTGTCCAGTATGCAGTTGTATTTGATGGATGAGACGTAGGTATGTTATATTGAGATTAGAATCCGCTAATCATGTTATAAACTAAGCAAATATCTCGTCACTTTGCTCTTTCTTGCTTATTCTCTGTCTCTCTCTTTCACGGCTTGTCTCATAACATACGTTCCTCAGCTTTCAACTTCCTGCTTTTGATGATGTTTGATAAATAACAGTAATATATCGTAGGTGTAAATGAAAAGATGAGAGAATGGGGAAGACGAAACCTTATCTATCAGGCTCAAACAGGCACGTGAAATATGCTATGAAATTGGAGGTAGATGGAGAATCATGGTAAAATAACTCGGCGTGTGAAATGAAATATGCCGAGATGTTTGGAAGTAATTTTGAGATCTCGTGTGGGTTTTGTAGGCAGGGTTTAAAAATATTTAGTCTTATTAAAAATCTCGCTAACCATTATGCTTGGTTCAAATACTGATTTGCGAATCTCTACGGAATTTTAAATTCAGTTTCAAATTATGTTTTTAATTTAGATTTTGGCAGAATTTTTTTGGGTGTAGGTCAGTAGCTATTTTAATTGTTCACAATATTGTTAAGTAAAGTTGGTGTAGTTTTGTGACTCCAGTGTCTACGCAACTGGAGAACATGTGAAATCATTGAAACAGGCGCGACCTTTGTAAAATCAAGCTGATCATTTTATTGTAATATTGACTACCTCAGCAAAGCTTGCCGAGTAGACAGACTTAGATACATTTGCTGACAAATACTACAAAAAACATAAGAATTCGTTACATCCGCATTCTACTGTATTTTGTATATAAAAAAACTAAATACTTGCTAAACTTAGCACTGGCTAAGTGCACAACCGTGCAAAGCCAAAAAAAAACAAACTAATCACATGGTATTTTTTTTATAAATTAGGCCCATTGATACTTTTTTGACTATGAAAACACACAATTTTATTCACTTTTATCAAATTGGTAAGTTAAATGAGAACGATATTAAAAATAAAAAAACATTTTGCCAATTATGTTTAACCTGTAAAGCCCGGAAACTCACTGGTGAGTTTCATTAATCGAAACCACGTTGAGCACTGAAACTCACCAGTGAGTTTTGCGATTCTTGCGATTCACTCGTTTATTACCTCTATTATTACCAAAACGCAATGTATTTTATGCTGTGGCAACATTTACACGCTTGGCCATAGACATTATTGGTCGTGTTAGGTGCCCTCCGACAGAAAATATATGCTGTCATAACTGAGAAAAAATGTCAAACTGACATTTGAATTCGTTTTGTCGTATGCGGGCGGGGCTTGAAGGATGGTACGTTTGACGAATGGCGGCTTTCAGAGGTATCAGTGTGGTCATTGTAATAAATATATAATAATATTTGTAACGAACACCAAACCAAAGTTTGTGATATCGTGCATAATAATTACTAAGTAATTATTATTATTCAGGACTGTTTTAGAAGTTTATGTTTTGTTACTTTTTAGAAGTTTACTATTTTTGTAAAAATAAGATGTTGTTCTTCAAGTTCCTATACGAAACATAAATATTTGAATTTGTTGTACTGGTTTATCTTTCACAATTAATTGTGGGGTTCGCATGGACCCCACGCGACCAATAGTGTAAGTATTTTGGTGCAACTTGCTAAAGGTTAAGGCGCTATTAGCTGCCAACGACCTTGAGTGGTTAGCTTGCGTGTTCTGCGCTAACCTCACGTAACACGTCGTATCCCCAGTAATAGGACTCGCCCATCAAGAAACGCTGTCCGAAATTAGACGCATTAATAATTTATTACATATAAAACATCAAGTATTAAACTAAAACACTGAGACTAAAATATAAATAAATAAATGATCTTTAAAATGGTGAAGGTTTCATTAAAATACGCTTTATAGTTTTTGCGTGTTCTCCATTTTTTATCCGCGTTAGACATAACTTTACAAATTAATTACACAATGTTATAAAAATATAATTTCAAATATTCTGAGATCAAATTATGACGGAAATAGTTTAAAGTAACATATATTTTTTTTCAAAGAAATAAGACTAGTCGTTTAGACGTGATGTTCAATTAAAAACCATTAAAAGTCGTATAACTGCGCGTCAAGTTCCATATCATTGAGATTTTAGTCTATTGCCATCGAGCGGAAAAAAAAGAAATGATATTTAAAATGAGGTTCGCGTGTAAATTTTATTTGAATTTCACAGTCACTTTTCCGTAGTTTTCGGTCAAATTAGCATAGGTAGTCCACCATTAAAATTCAAAAAGCACTTTCCACCTAATCACCTGCCCATTCTTTTCCATTTTCCGTCCAAAATAACTCGAATAAAAATAAAGTCTCTGGGCTAGTTTATTGGCGCATAAAACTACTCCAATTTTTACGGGCTAAAAGTTTCCCGTTAGAGTTGAAAAGTATAACTCGGATTGGAGCGAGCATTGATTCGAAAAGCCGGAATTAACGCCTGAACGAAACTAAGTTCTAAATTAAATCGTTGTTTTTTATGACAGCTATAAAGAGAGCCACAAAAATTCAGTTTTTCTTGCTAATCTACCCAACATTATCACGTAGTAAAGCAACAAACTCGTTTCTCAGGATAATAAGAACTTTTTTGCTTTTCTTTTTTTGGTCTGAATTGGTATTAAAGCCTGCCGAAATGCGATAGAGGTTTTATCTCATCATTTTTTAAGCAAGTTAGGTAAGAGAATCTTTTTAGGGTTCCGTACCCGAAGGATCCAAACGGAGCCCTATTGCTGTCACTCACGTATCCGTCTGTCTGTCTGTCCGTCCATCGACTGTCACAAAATTTTATTATGAAGAATTTGTTAACTTTGCATTCAGCTATGAACTTGAAATTTGGTGAAAATGTTTATTATAACGTATACTTTACTAAGAAATACCAATATTAGGTACGGAACCCGTTTTTTTTTGGTTTGGGAAATCATCCTATGACTTCTCCCGCTCTGGGAGCGGGAGGGCGTGTCAGACTCTTATTGACTATAATCCACCCCTGTTCCTTCCCTGCCCTGAGTGCCCAGGGGTGCGGTAACTGTATTTCGAATTTATCCACGACCCCTAGGCAGGCATCGGCCATGACGGGCCCCGTCACGAATGCTGACAACTCTTTGAGGCGCGCGTGGTACACTACGCGCTGTCGACTCTCGGATCCACGACCCCTGGGCAGGCTTCGATCACGATGGGCCCCGTCATGTATTGCTGACAACTCTTTGAGGCACGCGGGAACACTACGCGCCGTCGACTCTCGGGCCTGATCCTGATCGGCCGGCGGTCTACCCACTACTCGCCGTCCGCAGGCCAGTGTCTACGGTGGCCGGAGATCGTCTCGCGACCTCCAACGCGTGAGGGCGACTCTGTTGAGCCTCCCTCACCCGTGCCGCCTCCTCCTTCGCGAGCATTACTGCTTTGCAGAAGGAGGAGACTGCTTCCCATTTCCTCTCGCTCCGTACCATGGCCTGGACCAGGGCCGGGAGTGAGAGGTCGCTGATACCGATCGCCTCCACGAGGGCACGGTGGGGCTCCGCCCAAGAGGGTGGCTGATCTCAACCGTATCCCCCACTGTGTCCTCTGGGCGATCCTCACAGTGGTGACACCTGGGCGTTTCCTTCCGCCTTATCCTACATAGGAACCTCCTGAAACTTCCGTGTCCGGTGAGGACCTGCGTCAGGCGGAATGTGAGGACGCCGTAGCGCCTCTCCAGCCACTCCTCAGAGAGGAGCTTTACCACCGCAAATAGCGACCTGCCCGGTACGGAAACCTTAATGTGCGAAATCCGATATGCACTTGGCCAGCTAACTTGGCCAGCAAGCTTGGCAGCTTGGTTTTTGCTTTGTGGTATGGGCCAATGTATTTTCTTTCTTTCCTTTCTACGCTGGTTTGATTGTAGAAAGAAACAAAGAAGTTAGGATTATAATGAGATTGTGTTCTAGTCTCATTCCTGTTTTAGTTGCTGTTTATTATCTCGCGCATATTCTCAAACTTACTCGTAATTGCTGGTTCAAATGTAGCTAAGGGAAGAAGTTGAAGTTTTATTTTAATAGCGAAGAGCGCGGGGCTTTGAAGCATTAAAGCTCTGTATTAGGGTAGTTGAATTTGCATTCAATTCAACTATTAGTACTCGTACTTAATGGCGATTTGAGAATATAGTTTGGGATTCATTACAGTTTATTCTTCATGATATCTATATTAATATTACAAAGAGGTAAAGTTTGTGAGTTTGTGACGTTGTAAGGGGTAATCTCTGGATCTAATTAACCGATTTTGAAAATTAATTTACCAATAGAAAGCCACGTTATTTGTGAATGTCATAGGCTAAATTTTCATGAAATCCACGCGATGTGCTTGTATCTACATAATTATTATTTCGTATATTTATTTTTACACATATTATTTACATTTTTAAATATTTTTAAAAGAAAACATATAAAAAAACATTTAAAAATATAAAAATAGTAGTCCACCGGTATCGGGAGCAGGGTCCAAGCTACCGGTGGTTAGGGCTCCAGAGACAGGAACCTCCTCACTATGCGAGCCGTATCAAGGAGTACTGCCTTCTGAATCAGGCCCTTGATCCAACCGCGCAACGACAGCTTCGACAGGTGGTCGTCGAAGCTTTTAGCCATCAGGCCATTGGCGGTAACGACTATCGGCACAATGACAGCCGAGTCCACATTCCACATATCGACAACCTCGTGTGCCAAGTCAAGATATTTAATTTGTTTCTCTTTCTCAGCTTTCACGAGGTTCTCGTCATGTGGGATGGTGACACCGATTATCATTGTGCGGCGCGCCAATCGGTCTATCACCACTATATCCGGCTTATTGGCAACAATAGTCCTGTCAGTGATGATAGACCGATCCCAGTACAACGTGACATGGTCATTTTCGAGAACTGGGTCGGGCACATACTTGTAATACGGCACCTCAGAATCCACAAGTTTGTATTTTAAAGCAAGCTGCTGATGAATAATCCTGGCCACTTGGTTATGCCTGTGCAAATACTCGCTGTTAGCAAGACGAGAACAACCAGAGATAATATGTCTGATGGACTCACCCGGACGGTGGCATGCCCGACACACGTCAACCGTCCCGTCCTTCATGATATGCCTCCGGTAGTTATTCGTCAAGATAACTTCGTCCATAATCGCACAGACAAAGCCTTCAGTTTCCCCGAAGAGGTCACTGAAACGTAGCCAGGCCACGGACGCCAAGAAATCTACATCAGGCCCATGAAGGGCCCGATAAAAGCGCCCATGAAGCTCCTTGCTTTTCCATACCTCCTTGCGGTCATCAGTAGTGAGTATTACAGGTTTGCGCCAGTTCTCTTTAGCCATGGACAACGGGGTGAGTCCCTTGTCCACTGCGACCACATCGCGGTGCATACCCACGTCGGTTTCAAGAAAATATTCTCTGAGGCTGCACACCTCGCGGTTGTGGAGAGTTTTCGCATTTAAAAAACCTCGACCTCCACATTTCCGCGGGATGTACAGTCTCATCACCGATGATCGTGGGTGATGCATCCGGTTTGCAGTCATCAGCGTACGGACCCTCCTATCCAGGGCGTCTAGCTCAGTCTGAGTCCATTTGAGTATGCCGAAAGAGTACATCAAAACCGGCATGACCCAACCGTTGAAGGCGCGCACCTTATTTCCGCCTGACAAAAGGCTATTAAATAGCTTTTTCAGGCGGCCAAAGAAGCGCTCCTTCAGCGATTGCTTCATGTCAGTAACGTTAATGCCTAACGCTTCCGACATACCCAAATATTTGTACGTTTCGGTCGAGGAGAGGGATTTAAGGTTTATGGAATCCGAGAGTTGAATCCCTTCGGATTCCATAATCTCTCCTCGCTTTACATGCATGACTGCACATTTGTCCACACCAAATTCCATCCTGATGGCGCTACTGAAAGTTTCAGTTACCTTCAGTAACTCCATCAGTCGCAAATTGTTGGGGGCAAAGAGTTTCAGATCATCCATGTAAAGAAGGTGAGATATGGCCTGACCACCTCTTCTCAACCGATAGCCCAGGCCTGAATCCTCCAGCAATGTGCTTAGAGGATTCAGGGCTAAGCAGAACCAAAGTGGACTCAAACTGTCGCCCTGAAATATTCCCCGTTTTATCCATATAGGCTCATCGTTCCCCTGATTTGGTCGACATCCTGGATAGCGAAGGACTGTCTTCCATTGCCCCATACATGCCCCAAGGAAGGTGCGGAGAGTTGCATCTATTTTGTACAACTCCAACACCCTCATGAGCCATGTATGTGGAACAGAGTCGTAGGCCTTCTTATAATCTATCCAGCATGTCGACAAATCCTTGTGGGATCGACGAACCTGCTGGCTTATGGCCATGTCTATGAGGAGTAGCTCCTTAGTACCGCGAGACCCGTTCCTACATCCATTCTGAGAGGCAGACATAATTGAATTACTGTTAATGTGCAGATTAATTTTCGCTCTCAGAATGGATGTAAGAAGTTTATAAACCGTTGACAAACATGTAATCGGTCTATAATTCTTGGGTTCCGCGGGACTACCTGTCTTATGGAGCAGGTGGGTGACACCGGTTGTTAGAAACTGAGGCAGCGACCCAGACTCTAAGGATGACTGGAATTGAGATGCCAGGAGCGCGTGTGAGCTGCTGTACCATTTCAGCCAAAAGTTGTGCAGTCCGTCCGGTCCCGGAGATTTCCAGTTCGGTAACGGACGAACTGCTTTGGCTACATCTGATGGATTTATGGTGAATTTATCCATTTCTGGTATAGCGTCACACGCGCGCTCGACATCACGCATCCAACCACCCTCAGTGTGACAGACGGGCACCGACCAAATGCTGCGCCAGAATGTACTCGTGGTAACATCATCCGGACGGCACCCGTCAGTCACATTTTGTTCAGGTCGCTCCCAAGCTCTATATACCCACCTCTCATCGCTCTGGAACATGCGATTCTGCGAGTACCGGTCAACTCGCCGCTTATACCGCCGAATACGGTTTGCCCATGCACAAACTTTCTGCTTCAGGAAGTCGATGCGCTCTGTGACACGGGACATGTATTCTCGAGGACTAATTTCAGTCCCCGAAAATGCCCGCCTCACAAAGCGCATCACACGTGGTCGTGTATTGCCCTCCCTGAAGCAGAGTAGTTTGCCGATGAGTACCCTGGCCCCATCGATACGCCTCTCAATCCTGCATTGCCAGGCTGGTGCAGCAGGCTTTGGCCGAATAGCTCCTTCACTATTCGGAAACTTCACGTTGGCCAAACGACATGCTGCAACAGCCCCGCAATACAAGATTGAGTGCGTATCAACGAGGTCCTCGCTGCTTTCAAAGATGTTTTTAAGTAGCGAGTCCAAAGCACACACCAACGCCCTATTTTTTTTGTGCATGGGTAACCGTGGTAAACGGGGTCTAAGTTCGGTCGGAGTGGATCTATACTCGCGAAGCGCATCCTCCAGTGCGCTCCTCAGTCGATCGTTGCACTGGCTACTTACCGTGACAACCCTATCATCCCCCTCATCACTTACGTTAATGGCCCGCGCTGGGATTGTGCCCCTAGCGGGCGCTTGTACCGCGGTCTGTGTCGGGGTCGAGATGATAGGGTTGTTCAGTACCTCTGAGCGCAGCCTATCAAGTGCAGCATCGTCCAACTTGTGGTTACGTTGGATGACCCGCACCTGATCCGACAATCGTTGTGCCGAGACGTCGACGGTTGGTTCTAGGTCCTGGAACAGAGACAGCATCCTGACACGGTACGCAGTGAGGTTAGTTCCCCCCTCTGTAGACCCATAATATGCGCGCATGACGTTCTCGTTCATGGACTGAGTCCATTTCATGCGCTGCACACAACCACCGGCAGCGGGGACCCGGCTCGGGGCCGGTTGGCCCCTAAGTCCCAAGCTGTTCGGTGGCCGGCCTCTCCCCTGCCGACGTACAGGTGTTGGCGACGTCGGCGGGGAGAAATACTCGTCGCTTGAGCTCGACGCGGCTGCAGCCGCCGGTAACACTGGTGATCCAAGGTCCGGCGGCGGCGAGGCGGAGCTGAGCGGCGAGTCCGGGGGTGAAAGGCGTGCGCGACGGGCAGCTGCTCTGGTCAACATTTTATTTATTTCATACCATTTTCATTGTTTTCCTGTAAACATAGTCTGTCGTCGTTGACAGACGTCATTCTGTGATTTCTTGATTTTAGTTTTCTTCTTTTTTGTTTACTTTATTTGTTTGGATGATAATCAATGGTTTTGTTGTAATTTTTCAGTTTGCTTTCTGTACGGTAATATTAAGTCCGATTAAAGGTAAAAAAGTGGGTTTTTGCGATTATAAATGGATTAGAAAAAATATGACTTGTGTTGCCAGTGGGTTGCCAGGTTATTATTATTATTATTATTCTTTATTGTACACATATAACATATAAATAAAACACAAATTAACAATTAGTTACAAAGGCGAGCTTAACCCAGCATTTGGGTTTTCTTACAGCAAACCTCAGGGTGAAAAATACAATTGCATAAGTAGGTAGGTACATCTTAAGTGCACAACAAAAACTTAAAATAAATCTGTTACTTAAATAAACTAAACAAATATGTGATACATAAACATACTAAATACTATGGGTATGGCTAACAAAGAAATCCTTTTACAAAACATATTACGGGTCATGCCGACAGGAAGTGTTCCCTAATTCCTCTCCTAAACACCTCCAACGAAGGGCTAGCCCTAAGAGTGTGTGGAAGAGAGTTCCAAAGGCGTACAGCACGAACAGTAAAGGATCCACTGTAACAACTAGAGGAGTGGGGAGGGAACCGAAGGAGAAGGGCAGATGATGAGCGGCAAGGTTTTCCTCTTGGAAAAAGATACTCAAAGCGTTCCCGAAGATACAAGATACATAAGACGAATTTACATCATAATCATAATGTTGTCCTAAGTCTAAAGCCCTTAGGTAATTTGGGATCAGTGTGGCCGCGTATTTGTACTTTAAACATGTCATATGAACCAAAAATAACACTTGACAATGAAAAAACAGTAGGTATTTGTTATTGCCAACCCGGAAACTGCCATATAACACACAAAAACAATCAATAAATACTAGGAACACTAATATATCTCCCCGAAAAACTATTATACGGAAGTTAAACACATTAAAAGCACTTCCAAACAGTTAAATCAGGGTAAATGCGCGAATCAAACGCGAAGTGGTAGAAACAAAAAAGTGTAGACATCACAAACACATAATTCTATATAAGAAGGCAATCATTTCAATGGGATCACGACAGTATAACGCGCTGCTACGCACATTATACAGAAGAAGGACACACAGACTCGAAGGTTGAAAAGCCTTAATCATTGTAATTATTATCAGTAACTGGCAGTTGAGACGGGCAATGTTACCCCATATATGTCCTTAGGAGTTTCCTTGCGTGATCGAATCAGGAATGATGAAATCCACAAGAGAACCAAGGTTACCGACTTAGCCCAAAAAATCGTCAAACTGAAGTAGCAGTGGACAGGGCACATTGCTCGCAGAACAGACGGTCGATGGGGCCGAAAAATTCTAGAGTGGCGACCGCGTACCGGAAGACGCAGCGTTTGAAGGCCTCCAACAAGGTAGACCGATGACCTGGTGAGGGTCGCGGGTAGCCGATGGATGCGAGACGCACAGGACCGGTCATTGTGGCGACACTTGGGGGAGGCCTATGTCCAGCAGTGGATCTCTTCCGATTGCTGGGAATATTTTTCCAGGTTTAAGAGTGTGTGTTTCGACAATTGGAAAGAATATTTCAATGAAATATCCAAAGAAAAAGGCGTTTGGTATAAAGTCATTGAAAACGAGCCTCCTCGTGAGCCCTGGTTTGATGATAAATGTTTAAGGCATGTGACATTCACCAATCCGCACTGGGCCCGCGTGGTAGATTTCGCCCCCATTTTCTCACGAAGAGGAGGCCTGTGCCCCAGCAGTGGAGACAAAAAAAGGCTGAGATGATGATGAGGCAATTATTCTCTCTTCTATTTTCCTATCATATAAGTATAGTGGTGGTGTATAGTAGTGTAGTAAAATATAGCATAATTACAGGTGTAGAGTTGTGTATAAATAGATTATAAAGTACACTGGGGTTGAGGTATCCGTGTGGATAAAAACTCCTTAATAATAAAGAAAAAAAACTATATTATACAGAAAGTAAAACAAAAAAAAAATATTATCACTAACTCCAAGATCCTAACAACCCCTGAGCTGCCTGACATTACTTTTTTTCTGATTAACATAATGTGGGGTATTGAGTAGTGTTAGTAAGTACTTGGAACGAACACATTTTCACAGGTTGAATACGAGGCTTTTAGCCTCGTTGTACGAGTATGTTTACATTATCAAACATTACAATTTTTCTTTCTTCTTTCTTTCTTTCTCTATTTATTTATAAATATTATATACACACATACACACACCACAACACTCTATCGCACTGTTTACACGTTGGCAATCTTTACTATTAGGATGTGATGGGGGCCTGGAGCTCTGAAATACAGGCCTAGGCTTAGTTCAGACTCCAGATTTCCCACAAATTACAATTGTTTCGCCAAAATATCTGTCAACATACTTAGCTAGCATTAAGTAATTTTGTGGAGATAAATATTTTTACTATTATTTTTTTTATTATTACATACGGTCTTTTTTTTGGGGGGTTGGAAATCATCCAATGACATCTCCCGCTCTGGGTGGAGCGGGAGGGCGTGTCAGACTCTTACTGACTAAAACCCACCCATGTTCCTTCTCAGCCTGAGTGCCCAGGGGCGCGGTTACTCTGTTTCGAATTTATCCACAACCCCTGGGCAGAACACATACCTGCTAGCTTGGGCCGATGGCGACTTTACCGGTATCAAGTACTAAAGTTACGTAATCATTTTTGATGTGAAACATCTATTGGCGCGGCTTAGCATTGTGCCACGACGCCCTTACTACGCCGCCGCTTTCGACTCCCTTCTCCCTAGAAACAACTACATGAAAAAAGTAACAACACACAACTACAACAAGTTGTTGTTGTAGTTGTGTTGTAACAACATCCAGCAACAACAACAACAATAATTGTGAATTCTAATATTAAAATAGATGTTTCACATCAGCCGGGCGTCCTGTGACAGCCAACTTTTTCTTAGTTTTATTCTTAGTCTGAGTGCTATTTTTTATGTTTGTTTTACAGAATATTGTTAAATAATTCTTAATTCAGATTAGGCCACATTTGACCAGTCATGTTGTCAGTTCTGTTGTAAATAAACTGGGTAAGAAATGCATGAGATTGCCCACATATTGTGTAACATTTACGTCTAAACTTTTTTACTTTTTAGATTCCCGTACCCAAAGGGTAAAACGGGACCATATAACTAAGACCGTGTCCTATCCGTTCGTCTGTCTGTCTATCTCATGAACCGTAATAGTTAGACAGTTGAAATTTTCACAGATGATGTATTTCTGTTGCCGCTATAACAACAAATACAAAAAACACATTAAAAAATGGGCTCCCATACAAGAAACGTGTTTTTTTTTGTCGTTTGTATAGATAATGGTACGGAATCCTTTATGCGCGGGTCCGACTCGCACTTGGCCTGTTTTTATTCTTTCTTGTTTTCAAACGGACTGCTAATAATCAGACTATTTTTTTATTTATTTATTTATTTATTTATTTAAACTTCATGTACAATAGTGGTACATAGTTAGCTTCTTTTTACACTGTCTCAATAAGAGACAGTGTAAAAAGTAGCTTACCACGTGGCTCCTGGGACTCAACTATGATGACACCGAAAAATTACATACCATCATGACTTAATATGTATACCAAATCCTCACCCACATATGCACGCATCTCTACATATACACTCTCAGACATACACACACGAAACACATCTACTTATTCACGCTCTCACTACAAGTTTACTAACAATACTAACACTACACCAAACCATACAATTTTTTAATTATTAATTTTGTTATTTTAATTTTTTAATGTTTTAATTTTATTTTTTTAATATTTTTTTTTCTCTCTTCATTTAATTTACAGACAGAATCTAAAATATTGTTGAAGCATTTTTTTTTTTCTTTTTATAATAATAAAAAGAATGAAAAAAAAATGCTTCAACAATATAATATATATTAAATTCAACAATATAATATATATAATATAATATATATAATATAGGTCACCAGGTCTCCACCCTCTAGCAGTTAATAGACAGAATTGAAAAATAACAGTAAACGTTATTATAATATGTATGTAAAGTTAGCGTAACAATGTCTGCACAGTTTATTGTGGTGAGAGAATAAATACTTATTATTATTATAGTACCACTAAATTTCACACACACATTCATACATTTTCTAGGTGATTATGCTTTTCTAATAAAATCATAATACACTTATAGTAAAAGGTTACAATCGCTCGCAATCCCTCCAGCCAGTATTTGCGAGCAATCGTCACAACGTCTCAGTGGCGGATGTTAATGTGAGCTATTTGAAGCCAGACGTTGACAAATACTGCACTCCGCAAGGAACCGGTTAGCGTCGGTTATCTGCAACTTACTCTGACTCCGGGATGAAGAATGCTTTGATGAGGATTAAAGGAAATTGGGAATATGGTAACTAAAGAAGCTCATAAAAAGAATATCAAATTATGGTGTTTTTATGTTTTTTTTTTCTTTTTTAAAAAAACCTTGCCTCTCACTAGGATTTACTCCTGTATCGTGGGTGCGGTCACAAACATGTAAACTCACATACACAAGACACCCAGACCCGGAACAACAATCTTTAGGGCATACAAACATTTGTTCCATGCGGGGATCGAACCCGCACTGAGCCCTATTGCTGTCGTGCCGTGCCGTGTTTGTCTGTCCATATGTCCGTCTGTCTGTCTGTCTGTCCGTCGTCTGTCACACAGGTTTTACAGTCAACCGGTTGGAGCTACAGTCTTCAAATTTTCACAGTATAAGCATGTTGTTGACCCCAAGCGGTACAAATGGTCAAACATACATTTGGTACGGAACCCTAAATGTGTGAAGTCCGATACGCACTTGGCCTGTTTTTCAACTAATAACATCACCAAACTGAAGTGATATAGCGGGCCCACTGTCACATTGCTCACAGAACAGGTAGTCGAGGGGGCCGAAAGATTCTGGAGTGGTGAAGACGCTGCGTTGGAAGGCCTCCCACAAGGTAGACCGGTACCGAACCGGTCATTGAGGCGACACTTAGGGGAGGCCTTTGTCCAGCAGTGGACGTATTTTGATTGATTTTTTTTTCTTTTCTTCCCTTAACTTTATATCATTGAAACTGTCTTAACTGTGAACTTAAAATAGTGTCTTATTTTAAATGTGAATGTTAAATTCACATCTAGTAGGGGTCAATTATTAGTATTATGTGTTATGACTCTTTTTGTACATGTGTGATTGTAAATCTGTTTTGTAAATTATAATAAAAAAAATATGAGAAATTATCACCGTTAAAATGTCACTCTGTCTCGGCCCTTTAGTTATCAATTTCAAAAATGAATTAATAAATATGATAGCTTGTTATAACTAAGAAATCACAAGCAATCCAAACAATTTCCTAACATAACAAAACTTAATTGACTGAAAATCTCAGCGTTAAATCTAAATACAACATCCACAGATTATTCTACTGCAAATAACTTTTGTAACTTTTACGAGGAACTTGAACGTCTGTTAAAATTTCACAGCTTGGAGATCAAAGGAACTAATCAGGACCATCAAAGAAACCTCTGCGATTCGCACCGGACTTATAAACAGCTGAAGTGTAATGGAGAGAACTAGGGCTCGACATAATAATACAGTTACATCTTATAGATGATGTTCTTTAGAAAGGTTCTGGGTTATAGGCGCTAGTTTAGTTTGAGAATAGATAACTCTTAAAATATATCTCTTTGACCGTTCAATGGATTTGATAGGAGACACCCTCGGGCTTTTATAATAAGGAATATTTGACGACGTTAAGGTATTAACATTTCAGAATTTTCTT
Organism: Polia nebulosa; assembly: GCA_951329385.1. NCBI lineage: Eukaryota > Metazoa > Arthropoda > Insecta > Lepidoptera > Noctuidae > Polia > Polia nebulosa. The sequence continues at coordinate 5,679,928 of OX589596.1, forward strand.
TAGCCAAAGTCTGTTAATAGCAAACGTTAACATGTTTTGACCCTATTACTAAGACTCCGCAGTCCGTCTGTATCTTTGTATGATCCGTAATAGCTACACAGTTGAAATTTTCACACAGTGTGTATTTCTATTGCCGCTATAACAACAAATAATAAAAAATAAATAAATAAAAAATTAAAGGAGGCTCCCTGGGGAGCTCCCTTTAATTTTTAATTTATTCGACGTGACATCGATTATAATAGGCACTACGTAGTACTTAGTTGACATTAATTTTATAGGCACTATGTAGAAATAGTGCCTATCAAAATAATGACAACTTAAAAACAAAAGTTACCGAATAAACCTGCTGGTCACAAGAATGCACCCGGACTGGTCGAAAAGGATCGTCATTCATTGGGCGCCAGAGGGAGGACGTTGCCTTCGATGTCAACCATTGCGATCTGATACATAAACTTTGCTAAAAATCCAAGACGGAGCGGTTTGGAGGGCGAAAGGGGAGGCCTTTGCCCAGCAGTGTGACTAAAAATAGATTAACAAAAAAAAAAGTGTGTGTGTACTTATGTACGCATGTAAGAAGTTATACTTCATCGTCTCATCATCATCTCATCTTCATCTCATCATCATCTCATCATCAACTCATCTCATCTCTTCTCACCTCATTTCATCTCATCTCATCTCATCTCTTCTCATCTCATCTCATCTTATCTCATCTCATCTCATATATCGTAATCGTAATCGTAATCATTATTATATTATTATTATATTCTTTTTTTTCGCATTCACTCTCGCTCTGTCTCTTTCTATTCCCCCTCCCCAGGACCGTTAAACGTTTAACGCTTTTTTGTTGCAAGTCGGTTATGAAAATAATTTTAAAAAGAAAAATTATATATCCGGTCGAATTGAGAACCTCCTCCTTGTAAAAAGATAGCATAAAAATCTTAATTCGAATATCAAGCGATTAATCTTATAAGTCACCTCCTCATCTATATAAGTATAATCTACTTCAGCTTGATAAAGAGCTTGCATGAGATTAAACTCTCAGATTTGTACTTACTGAGAACTATTTGCTAAGAAATATAATATTCTCTAAGACGTGCTAGAACCTTTTTTATATAGAACAGCACTAGAGCGTCCGTTTTATTCTCTCAGTAATCCTGGGTTCAACATTACGGGTGCAATGAAGCGATTATTAATAAGAATAATTTATTATATTAAATGAGAACGTCTGTCTGATATTCTAATTTAGTAGGAATTGAAATTTGTGGTATAATTTAGCACGGATTGAAATAGTTATCTTTTGGTGCAGATTATAAAATGAGCAACTCATTATTAAGGTTCCGTGCCCGAAGGGTCTGAACGGAGCCCTATTGTTGTCACTCACGTGTCCGTCTGTCCGTAGTCTGTCACAAAATTTTGTTCCGATAAATTTTTTCTGTTCCCATTGACCTATGAACTTGAAATTTAGTGATAATGTTTATTATTACTCATATTTTACTAACAAATATCAATATATTGATAAATCAGATTTTTTCTTTGATGTATTCCCTCATTTGGTTCGGAACCTTGAAATATGCGAAGATTTCTAGTTACCTATCTAACTGACGGACCAAATACATGTTTTTAGTCGTCTACCCTACTGTACCAAGGTTTTTGTTTGAAAACTTACCTACTGTTTCAAGATCAAAATAAATGAATAATTAAAAACAAAACTATTTAAATGATAATTTTGTCTATCACGTTATTTAAATAAAAACCGGCCAAGTGCGTGTCGGATTCCGCACATTTAGGGTTCCGTACCATATGAGTAAAAATAATATTTTGGTATTTGTTAGTAAAATATACATTATAATAAACATTTTCACCAAACTTCAAGTTCATAGGTCAATGGGAAGTAAAAATTTCGGAACAAAATTTTGTGACAGACAGACGGACACGTGAGTGACAGCAATACAGAATACAGAAATGACAGGGCTCCGTTTGGACCCTTCAGGTACGGAACCCTACCGAAAAATAATCTCACGATAAGCTTTAGGTATCCAACTAGGCCATTATTTAGGTACTTACACAATATCTACATAGACAGCTCCCAACTACTTTCATATACAACTTTCCAGAATATAAACACACTCATATTATTACATCCACACATTAAAATACCTCCCCAACTTCCCTTTAACACAAACTCATTCTCTAAGCTAGATATTGTCTGAAAACTGTTTTCAGTTAATGAAAACATTAAGTACAGGACGTGCTTCGCTCAGACCAGATCTAGACATAACTAGCATAACTAGACTAGTCTGGTCTAGTAATGAAAGCTATACTAAAGTCTTTGTTATTAATATTCCTCGGAGAACCGTAGTAGAATACTTCCCACTGTTCTACGTACTTATTATGAGGTATTATTTATGAGAGAAAATCTGAAGCTGTTTAGTAGTGCGGGCTTTTGCGCAGTGGTCTTGTTAGAAAGGTATTCACAGCTGATAAGATGATGACGTGAATTATTCTGAAGTGAATAAGATAACACAGATTATATCTTTATTGCAGACGAGCAATTATTTAAATTTTTGTTGCAGGCGGGCTATATATTTATCTATTTATTGCAGACGAGCAATTTATTTATATCTTTTTTTCTGTCGAGTTGTTTATTTATCTGTTTGTTTCAGACGAGCAATTTGTTTAACTCTGTTGTAGACGAGCTATTTATTTGTGTCCTTTTTTGCAGACGAGCTATATATTCATCTTTTTGCTGCAGACGAGTTGTTTATTTATCTATTAGTTGCAAATGAGCTATTTATTGTTCTCTTAGTTGCAGATGAGGTATTTATTTATATATTTCTTGCAGACAAGTTATTTATTTATCTCTTTGTTGCAGACAAGCTATTTCTCGTGGCTTGACCCCAGCGGTCTATCCTACAGGCACCTCAGGACCTATCTTTTTGAAACAATTATAATGTAACCTATGGTAACGACAGCATTTCTTTCTATTAGTGCAAGAATTTTCATAATGGGATCAGTACTTCCAGATATTATTTAACTGTTAGTAACATATAAACAACCTAAAATATTCAACTGTTGGTGTGTCATGAGATATCCATTTTGGAAGATATTTAGTTGTTAAACATATTTAAAGAACTACAGTATACAGGGTGTAAGGTACATGAACGCACATACGTGTACTAGTGATTTAGTACATGATTCTGGATCCCCTAGCGTTGGAATTTTTCGTCGGCCTTTTCCTAATTTTTGAAAAAAAAAAAATTCTTTTTCACTTTAAACTGCATAAAATCGTTACCCCAAAGACATTTTAAATGAAAAAATAATTAATTAAATTGATTCATTTAAAATGTCTTTGGGGTAGATAGGTATAACGATTTTATACAGTTTAAAGTGAAAAAAATTTTTTTTTTCAAAAATTAGGAAAAAGCCGACAAAAAATTCCAACGCTAGGGGGTCCAGAATCATGTATTGAATCACTAGTACACGTATGTGCGTTCATGTACCTTACACCCAGTATTTTACTTTCTGATTCTTTCAGTCCATCCGAAGGTTGGTAGGTAGATATCGCTATCAGAAACAATACCACCATTGAACCCATAGATTTTGCTGGTATACAATAAAGTTTATTCTAAATATCTTATCCTACAAATAGGTACGTACATTTCCACGCTTTCCAATTACTATCATCAGTACTGCACGTAACTCACACATAAAATTAATAGTGCTAAAGGCAATAAATCCCATCAAACATCGAGCTCGATAATTATGTTTCAATAAAACATTTCATCTTCGTAAATAATTGGGTTCTCATTTTACAGGCAACAGGTTTTTATTAATATCTCGTTATAACTTAATGTATCGGTTTTTGGGATAACGTTACATGGTTTGTTTCATAAATGTAGGTACCGTTATACGTCAATCTGGTAATGAGTTAATGTGCTTTAATTTGATTGATAGTGAAGAAAAAAATATCTTCAGCAGAAAATAATGGGTTATTGTGTGACGTAAGGAGCCTACGTGGGATAAAAAAATGACAACACGTACCTCGGTCAACGTTAGAAATATATATTTAAAATAGAGAAAGGGTGTGGGTAGGTTTGCAGTCACAATTTTTAGTATTCCCCGGGAGATAGCACGCTACTGCCCTGACTCAGCCTCGGTGTCTCGGGGAAGCCACGTTGCGTTTGCCCCGGAGGTGTTGGCTGGCAGGCGGCAGCGCCGGCTCGCAGGGTCGACAGGAGCCAGGATGGGCCGGCCGGCAGCTGGTCTAGCCGGCTCGGAGACGGCCTGCTGAGGCCACGCGGGTAACTGGATACCCGGCGTGGAGCGAGCCGCCGACTCGCAGATCGTCAGGGCCCGGAAGGCGACGGCCGGCAGGTGATAATGCCGGCTCGGAGACGGCCAGCAGATACCACGCGGGCAAATCAGCACCCGGCGTAGTGCGTGCCGACGTGGCGAGCAGCCTGGTGGCGGCGGCACGATGTTTTGCGGCGGGATGGCCGCGATCGGGTACGATGTAGGTGGTGCTCGGAGCTTAGGGCTCCAAATCTTCCCTCCGAAACTAGGAATCCGGATGTGGGAATCCGGATCTGGGACCCTGGGAACAATGTCCAGCGTGTCAAAGATGGATGATAAGCTTCTCCGCTGATTTTGACACCCAGGCATGAGCAAAGCGGCTGTACGTGCGCTAACAAGTGTGGTTGTCAAAATCAGACGGAGTTTACAAAGGTGAGGTGGAAAAGCATGAAAACATGCACATTCGAGCGCAGCAGCAGCCACTCGCAAGTCGGTATGTGCATAGCTAAGGCCTCGTAAAGCTAATCACGCGGAAGGCGTGATTACAATGTGCGACAGATCTTTTGTAGGTTATGAGCCTTGATTATACAATGCTAAGAAAAGAAATTAAGAAAGACATGTTCTGGAAAGAATTTATACACAAGATTAGGAACACAGAATGCACAAAGCTACCTGTATGCTGTTCAAATACTCACCCAATTACAGGGGTTGAAGAACACGTAATTAAGTTGGCAAATATTTGCCAATGCAAACGTGCAACTGCTAGGATTTGGCGATCGCTTCACGGCTCAAGGGTGTTCGACAGAACAAGGTGAATGTGAGTCTCACGCCAGCAGCTGGATTAAGATTGGAAAAGGACCCACGTTGTCGTGTATCGGGTTTTTATATCTACGCCGTCATTGACAGATGTCATAGAATCCAAAGACAATAGTGTTGTCAGTTAACTAAAATTGTCTATGCTTACCAAACCGTTGTAGTGGCTTTTGGTCTCTGGATTTATTCCGTATGTTTATATTTTAATTAAGATTGTAACGCCACTACGTTACAATTAAATTAAACTTTTCAGCACTGATATTTTCCAAATCGTATCTTTTAAGGAAAAACTCACAAGAATGATCTTTCTGATTAACAGGTACCTATATTATTATACTCTATTATTATACTCTCTCTCTTGTCAAAACAAACTTGCACGTTTTTAAAAAACTACACAGTTCGCGACATAGATATAAGATAAGTAGTAGACCACACAATAAATCAGTGTTCCAAAAAAAATCCTAGGAATGGCACCACATATTTATAATAAATTACTTAATGCATTGTTAAGTATTAAAGATGTCAATGTCTTTAAGAAGCATCTCAATATATAATATATACTTTACTAATAAATAAGACATATTACACAATAAATGAATACCTGTGAGATAGAAATTTGTGTGTATAACAATAATACATGTAAATATATATGGTGAATAGTTGAGTCCGATTTATTTGACTAAATTTTAAACTTATATTGTAATTATGTGTTGATTAGAATAGACATTACTTAATTATTTTTGACATTATTGGACTATGACGTTACTTACTTATCCATTTTTTATTTTTATTATTTTATTTTTTATGACATTGTTTATAGTATTATTTTGTATTTATGACATGTTACAACGTGCATTTTTTGACCTTTTATAATTTATTAATTTGAATTTCTGACATTGTATAGGGTATTAATAATGTTTTTGCATTAGGTATGGCACTAATTGGAATTTATGGAATTTTATTGAGTAACAATTGGAATTTAAGACATTGTATAAGGTATTAATTGTAACTTATGAAATTGTATAGCGTATTAATTGGATTCTATGACATAATTTTAATTTTAACTATAATTTTGCATGCCTGATTTAGTGCAACACAATGAACAGCGCATTCACATGACATCTGGAAATGTATGATTATGTACTGTGTTGAGCAATAAACATTTGAATTTGAATTCTATTTCACGTAGGCGGGTTTGTCTTTGATGTCTGTTTAGATTCACGTGCACATTATTTTCGTTTGGGTAAGCTATTTTCTATGAGACCGAGCACTCCTAGCTTTCGCACACAGAAAAGAAGTGTACGTGAAACCTACACACACATCCAAAACCAACCCGTCTCAGTGAGATAGAACAACTATATCCGACCTCATAAGTTTACCAAAAGCAGGCAATTTATTTAGAAAAAGCGACCCGTCCCAGCTTTGCCCGTTTACAAATTATACACTTTAACCTTTCTCATGAACCACTCTATCTATTAATGAAAACCACATGAAAATCCATTCATTCATTCATAGTTTTTGAGTTTATCGCGAAAAGACACGGCGGGGGACTTTGTTTTATATGTAGTGATAGTGATTAACTCTTTTAGAAAACAAAATTAGTAATAAAACACAGAACAATATAAATAACATAGGTACCTTTTTTATATTAAACAATTTTATTTCAAAATAAAGGACATGCGCTTTTTCCGTTTAAGAATCATAATTTCAAAACAAATGAACATCAAGTTCTACGAACAAGGAGCTCTTGCATAGGTGATCATACTTAGTTTTAATTACGACACAAAACACCTCTCCTTTACAGCATAATCCCTGAGTTTGCTACGTGTCCCCGAATTCCCATTTTCACATGCATGCTACCTTATGCTGTTAGTTAAGATGTGTACCAAGGAGCAGGGCGTAAGCCTCCCACAAATTGTCAGAACTAATGGTCCCGTGCGGTTTGCATGCACGGGTACTTGCAGGCCACGTAGAATATAGCCTGCCTCTTAGGTACTGCATGAAGGAAATGTATTCACATTAGATTTGGGGAGGGATTAAATAGATTTTTAATAAAAAACGAGTATTTAAAAAACCACAAGGATTATTAATTATTATGATAAAAAAAAATCTAACAAGCGTGAGTTGGACTCCCGCATGCAGGGTTCTGTACCAGAAAATGAAGAAATTACGTATCAAATACGGATCCCTTTTGTTTTGGCGTTGGGAATTCATCCAATGGCGGGAGCGTGTGTCAGACTCTTACTGACTAAAACCCACCCCTGTTCCTTCAGTTGCTTGTGCCAGAGCCGTGGTAAGTCTATTTCGAATTTATCCGCGACCCAGACAGGCATCGGTCCTGGCGGACAACGTCAGTTTTTACTGACATGTCTTTGATTGGACTCGGGCCTGGTCTTAATCGGATGGCGAGCTACCCATTACTCCCAGACCGCAAGCCCGCGCCTACGGTGGCCGGGAGTCACCTTACGTCTCCCAACGCCCGGAGCATCTCCTGCGGCGGCTGCTAGGGACTAGTGGTGTTCAAAGTTGCTTTTTGGCAATCACTTGTTAAATGCTTTGTGCTAAAAATTTTAAGCAGACTTTGTTAAATACTTTAATTTAACATGCTTTTTTTTTATTCGTGTCGCGTAGGTACTTGTTGTTACGGCCAAAAAGCTAGCTAGCAAAATAACATACCTAACTGATTTATTTAACACGTTAAATTATTACGTGGTCGCGAGTTGTTACGACCCTGCTTACGACTTACGCGTGTTTACGCGAGTGCGTCGAGTGAAATGTGAATTATGGTAAAACCAGATAAGCAGATAAGCAAAAAGCAACAAGTGAGAGCCGCGAAAGCATTTGCTTATCTATATTTTTAAAAAACACGTTATTTATAATGCTTTCTGTTAAATTAACCACCACTACTACGGACGTGAGGGCGGGCGTCTCCGTTAAGTATCCTTCATGCGCTCCGCCTCCTCCTTAGCGAGCATTACTGCTTCCCAGAAAGAGGTGACCGCTTCCCATTCCCTCTCGCTCCGTACCATGGCCTGAATAAGAGCCGGGTGGAAGTGTATTATGGGTCCCCTTTAATGCTTTTTTATTTGTATTTTTAGGGTTCCGAAAGTTCGTATGAAAAAACGGAACCTTTATAGGATTACTCGTGTGTCTGCCTGTCTGTCTGTCTGTTTGTCCGTCTGTCCGTCTGTCACAGCCAATTTGCTCCGAATCTGCTGGACCGATAGAGTTCTCTGGGAGATCTGTGACCCAAACACGGACGTGTACCCTAAATAAATTAAGTTCGATTATGGGGGTCACTTTAGGGATGAAAATTGAAAAATTAAACATCAAAGTTTTTCAAACTGTGTCGTGAAACATATCAAATGAAAAGGCACATTGTGAGGATCTCGAATATATTTTTTTCATAATTTTGAAATGTAAAATTTTGAAGTTATCTAAGAAAATAAATAAAAAATGACCTTCGTCCCCCCTCCCTCCCCCCTTATCTCCGAAACCATACAGAAATTAGTTCTTTAATTATAGATTACAGGTACAGGCTATAAGGTGGATGCAGTTTAAAGAAAACCTGAAAAAACATGATTTGTTCGGAAACATTTGCGCGCGAGTCTTTTGTTGTTGTAACGGCAATAGACAAACTTACACACTCTGTAAAAATTTCAACTGTCTACCTATTACCGTTCGTTAGATACAGCCCAGACAGACTGACGGACAGCGGAGGCTTAGTAGTAGGGTTCCGTTGGTGGATTTTTATTTCAAATTCTCATGCAGTAAAATGTAAACTAATTAAAGAATTATTTCATGATTTATATTTCATTGTAAAAAGAATTAAGGACTATTAGTAGTTTCTGTCCATTTCAGGATTTTTTTTTGTATGGCTTATTTGCATTGCCCTTTGTTTTAAAAAAAATAACATCAAAATCTATTGTCGTCAGATTTTGAAATTGCTACAGTACTCTAGATTCTGAACAAACACACTAAACACCCTAGGTTATTCAGAACTACTTTACATAGCCAACAGCCTAACTCCCACACTATTTAGTAACAAATAAACATAATTTACAACAATAACTATACACATTACAGGTGTTGTTGAGCTTTAGAAGTTGCCTAGTCGAGTTGTTGAGCAAGTCGAGTCTCACCGCAGACTAAATCTTAAATACTTGGAATTGATGAGTAGAACTTGTAAACAGTACTGGAAGTGGAACGGACTTAAATATGTACCGGTATTCTGATGGAATTCTTATTAATATTAAACAGGGTTTTATTGTGTTTTGGTGTAACGATTTATAATTTTGTTACCAACTTTTGTTTTTGTAATTTTGTCATCAGAGCAATAAGCCGGTTTTTGTTTTTCTGGGAAAGATTTTTATATTTTTGAAGTGAAACTTCTTTAGAATCGTTGTGATTTCAAACCGGATGCAACGGAAAAAACGACAGGTAAGAGACACAAATAGAACATTGATCCGTAACCTAATAACAATAAGGAGCAGAATGGCGTATACAAAAAATACTTCCAACAAAACCTTTAAAGAAAAATACTTGCATAGAACATTGAGCTGTAACCTAATAAAAATAAAGAGCAGAATTGCGTGAAGGGTCGACGGAGTAGGGTCGCCAGCCGAGTAAAATTCTTTGAAGTCTCAAGTGTTGTTGAAAGGAAAAATACTTGCATAGAAGTTTCACTTCAATCGTGTGTGAACCGCACAGACACCTTTTTTTTATCTTATCATCTCTTTAGTTATCTGTCATGTCAATGCATGCTAAATTAGGCATTAGTTTCCGTATAAAAAAAAGAATAAATAAACTGCCATTACTCTTGTCTTTTCAGCTAAATATAAATTATCTCATCTACACTAATATTATAAAGAGGTAAAGTTTGTGAGGCTGTAGGGGGTAATCTCTGGATCTACTGTAGTGCTATTGTGTACTGATACCCATCCACGGACCAACCCCGGAAAGCGTAGCTTAACCTGATGGATCAACCCGTGCGGCTGTTTATACTTTAGCCACGAGCTCCTCCTATTAGAAGGACAGTATTATGTAGGATTATTATTTACAGCCAAAAGCATGATCATGTTATTGTAGGGCAGCAATTGTAGTAAATCTCAAAGGACGAAAAAATTATGCTTTGAACTCCACTTGAGTTAAAAAAAAAAAATGTTGGTACTAACTGACAATCCCATCAAACAATGACTCTCACAAAAAAACTGGCCAAGTGTATGTTGGACTTCGCACATTTTGTTCCGTACCAATTGTATTTTTGACTATTTGTATGGATTTGGGTCAACAAGATGCTTATTCTGTGAAAATTTGAAGCTCCAACCGTTTGGCCGTAAAACCGAGTGACAGACGTGTGTTTCCTGATAGCTACAACCTGGGAGTCTTTAAGTCAAGAGTGAATAGGTTGCTTCTGAGCAAGCGTGCTCCATCTTCGACCACATCATCGCTTACCATCAGGTGAGATAGTGGTCAAACGCGAGCCTATCAATAATAAAAAAAAAAGACGACGGACAGACAGACAGACGGAACTGTGAGTGACAGCAATAGAATTCCGTTTGGATCCTTCGGGTACGGAAACCTAAAAAGACCAAACAGAACCCATAGTAAACTCTTTATAATAAACATCACGACCTACTAAACCGTCGGTGACAGCAGACACAGAATAATTTACCTACACGCACAACTCTCCGTCCGCTGTAAATAACAGTTGATATTTTAATATCCACTCGTTACATATTCATTTTGCAGGGTTGCCGCTTACCAGGGCTTACATGAATAATTTTGTTACAAAAATTAGCCGTTGTTATGTACAATCGGGTTATGTAATTACAATTGGTTTTGTTGTTAATGTTTCGGAGATTTGTGAACTTGATTTGCATGGACGTGGTTCGGTGTGTATCTGTTTGCCTGGCAGTGATTGTTGCTTCGACAGAAATGTAATTTTTATTTGTCGGCTACTAGGGTTTTGTCATTATGCCTAGGGGTAGCAGATAAATTCTGAAAATGAGTTACCGCACCCCTGGGCACTCAGGCAGGGAAGGAAGAGAGGTGGGATTTAGTCAGTAAGAGTCTGACACGCCCTCCCGTTCCACCCAGAGCGGGAGAAGTCATTGGATGATTTCCCATCCCACAAAAAAAAAAGGATTTTGTCATTAGCTCGCCGTCCGATCAGCACTAGGCCCGTGACTCGACGGCGCCTAGTGTTCCACGCGCGCCTCAAAGAGATGTTTGTCAGTCACCACTGACGGGGCCCATCATGGCCGGTGCCTGCATGCCTAGGGGTAGCAGATAAATTCGTAACAGAGTTACCGCTCCCCTGAGCACTCAGGCAAGGAAGGAACAGGGGTGAGTTTTAGTCAGTAAGAATCTGACACGCCTATCCGCTTCACCCAGAGCTGGAGATGTCATTGGATGATTTCATGCTACAGAACTTCAGAATATTCTTTAGAATTCTTTTCATCACTTATCTGTATTTTTCTTCTTGATCAACAACAAACAACCAACAACAAAAAGCAACAACAACAAAGGCAACAACATCAACATTAAAGTCAGTTCAGGTGAATCAACATTATATACGATTCGAAAGGTAAGAAGATTCTGAACCCCTCTATTTTTAGGGTTCCGTACTCAAAGGGTCCAAACGGAGCCCTATTGATGTTACTCACGTGTCCGTCTATCCATCTGTCCATCGTCTGTCACACAGGTTTTACAGCCAAACGCCAAAAATTATGAAAATTGGACTATGTTTACTTGAAGATAAATGTTATCGCTTTTTGTATGAAAATTTACAGCTTCACAATCCACTTAACTGTAAGTACAGAGGTAATTTAATAAAAATAAATTAATAAACACTAGATGCATAAGATCAATCAGCTTTTTACACACAGCCCGTGACACAACTATCGATTTTCACAAAAAGCGGAAAAAAATATAAACAAAAGCAAAAGCTTCGCACCAACCCTACAGAGACATGCAAATTAAGACCCCCGTGTTTGCGTTTTAATACGGTCCGATGATCAATAACCTTCAGTGTGCTGAAAAAGTTGAAATTAAAAGCCCCCGTAAAAATTCCACGTTTCCATTGTCCCAATGTAAATGATACAGAATCGTATGTATTTATTGAAAACGCTTGATTTAAAACATTTTATCTGAATATTGATGAAGGCTCTTTTAGAATTTCAGTGCGGTTGCTTTTTTTTTATTTGTTTTTTCAGTGAATAGGGTTAAATGACAATGGATATGAGGTGACTCGTGTATGGAATTAAGTGGTACAGTGATCATTGAAATAAAGGTAATTAATTTAGACAATAACCAAATTGATTTTGCTTTGTGAATCAAATAAATTAGTAATAAAAATAATGGTCTTATTGTTTATGACTGAAAGAGAAATGAGCTGCTTTAAAAAATAAGTCGGCAAAAATGGGGATGATGTCTTACCCTTCGAAGCTAGTTTGGCTCCCAGATTGGACAGGGCCGGGGCCGCCTTGAAGCGGCTCCTGCCCAATCTGAAGGGGCCAAACGCCTCCTGCCGGAGGCTCTACGCGGGGATCGTGCGGTCCATGGCCCTCTACGGGGCACCGGTGTGGGCGCGTTCATTGAAGCAGCGGTCAACGCGCCAGATGAACGCGTCCCAGAGGGTCATGGCGATCCACATCATCCGGGGATACCGCACGGTCTCCCGTGAGGCAGCGAGCCTCCTTGCCGGACTGTCACCGTGGGATCTGGAGGCAAAAATCCTCGCGCACCTGTATGAGTGGCGCGAGGAGGCTAAACGCCGGGGCGAAACTCCGCTGCCGCGATAACTCGCGGCTCCGCGGACAGAGCTCCGACAGGATCTCATGGTGACATGGAGAGAGCGACTGTCGCAACCCAGCGCTGGGCACGCCACCATCGAGGCGGTAGTGCCCCTCTTTGAGGAGTGGCTGGAGAGGCGCCATGGCGCCCACACCTTCCGCCTGACGCAGGTCCTCACCGGACATGGCTGTTTCGGGAGGTACCTGTGTCGGATCAAGGCGGAGGTGACCCCTGCGTGTTTCCACTGCGAGGATCGCCCAGAGGACACGGTGGAGCATACGGTGGAGGTTTGCCCCGCCTAGGCAGAACACCGCCGTGTCCTCGTGGATGCGATAGGCGGCAGCGACCTCTCGCGCCGTGCCCTGGTTCAGGCCATGGTACGGAGCGAGAGGGAATGGGGGGCCGTCTCCTCCTTCTGCGAAGCAGTAATGCTCGCGAAGAGGGAGGCGGCACACGTTAGGGAGACTCAACAGAGGCAGAGTCGCCTTAGCGCCCTCAGCAGCAGCCGCCGCAGGATACGCCAGAGGCTGCGAGACGATCTCCGGCCACCGTAGACCCGGGCCTGCGGACGGCGAGTAGTGGGCAACTCGCCGTCCGATCAGCACCAGGCCCGAGAGTCGACGGCGCGTGTTCCACGCGCGCCTCAAAGAGTTGTCAGCAAAGGACGGGGCCTGCCACGGCCAGTGCCTGCCCGGGGGTGGAGGATAAATTCGAAAGAGTTACCTCGCCCCCGGGCGCGTAGGGCAGGGAGGAACAGGGGTGGGTAAGAGTCTGACACGCCCTTCCGCTCCACCCTAGAGCGGAAGAAGTCATAAGATGATTTCCCACCCCCCAATAAAAAAATAAAAAAAAACCCTTCGAAGCTAATCAGTCCGTGTATTATGCTTGTGCTTATATTTATTTTGCATTATCAAACTGACCAAATATCTACTTATTATTTGATAAATCCTTGATTTTGTTGCTGACCAGTTATTGATGGTATTTTCATTTATGCTGTTTATAGTTATTTATGATACTAGTGCAGTAAGTTGGTTTTAACAAACGTGTAGGTTGAGGGCTTACCATAGTCACCTGTTTGTAAATACCAATTGCCGCACGTGTGTCCATACAACGTTTTTTAACACATTTGCGAGAAAACAGTACAACATGTAATGAAACAAACTTTTGTTTTTAGATATCAGTTGTAAAGTCGCAACAATCTTTGACGTTTCTAATAAATGAAAACGGCGCCACGTGCGCGTGGTGAAAATTAGAACTACATCGTCGTTTCATTTTCTCCTAAGTACGCCAGTGGTTACTATGGTAGAGAGTATAAATACGGTCGCAACGTATTATCGTTTTTTAAAGTGAGACCAACGTATTCAATAAAAGCGCTTCCATGGAGGTTTCATCATTCATCTTATTTATTCTCATAATGTTAAAGTCCTTGATGGAATTCTTATATATTTTTTAAGGAAATTTAAAAAAAAAACCGTAAAGGAAACGCATGGCGCTATACAACGGAGCGTGCGGTAAAATAGGTACTTAGGTGAGAGGTACCGCTGTGTAGCGATGTGAGTGTCGGTTTTCACTTCAAATGAAAACAGCGGATTGTTTTCGACGAGTGCTATGACGGTCAGTGACGGTGACGCGCGAGTTCAATAGATTTGTCCCATCTCAAAAATGACCAAACCACTAAAGAAGTTTTCACTTAAAAAAACACTGACGAATTAAGAAGTTGCTCCTTTTGGAAGCCGGTTAAGAGGGAACAGGGGCTGTGATTCTCCATGCAAATGTATTCCCCTTTTTTATTCCTGAATAATACGTCTAAAGCAATATTTTTTTTTTCATAAATTCAAGGTCTGCTGTAGACACGTCCCTGTCATTTCCTTTTTTTTCAGCAACTTATAGGTAAAGAAAATTATTATGACTCTCCAAAAATTACAAAACATGGCCTATTTTTACCGCCGTGATAAGAAGACTACCAGACAAATTCGAAGACTTTTAAAGATAAAACATTTACTATGAACCTAGACATACTCTTTTTTTTCATTTTTGTGTCAAAAATAATCGAATCGGCTCTGTTTTCGAGGAGAAAAAAGGGGAATACTAAACGTCGATTTCGTCAAAAATTTTGTGATAAAATCGTTCTGAGCTGCAGCTGTCCCTATTGCACTCTAAGGGGGCAGGCGACGGAAATAGTTTGTTCAAATACCTATTTTTTAAATTCCTCGCAGGCCCTGTTCCCTCTTAAAACGCAGCGTTGGACCGGTAGACGCAAGATGAACCGATGAGGGTCGCGGGTAGTCGGTGGATACGAGGTGCACAGGACCGGTCATTATGGCGTCACTTGGGTTAAATAATAAAGAATTAAAAAGTTTTAACTTCGTATTTTTATATTTCAGTGTTGATTTAATAGCAAAAATTGTTCGTATTTATCAGTATTTTCACCTCCTGAAAGATTTTTAATAAATCAAAAGTCATACGTACATCGTTTGATGAATGTTTTCTTTGATCTTTGTGTTCTAAAGACCGACTGCCAAACGTGAAATACAGAGTTCGATATCTAGTCATAATTATTGACCACGGGTGTTGCTTTGTGACGTAACCAGAATGGTGTTGGGGCCGGACCTGGCGGAGAGCCAGTACGGCTTTCGCAGGGGGCGCTCCACGGTGGACGCAGTCATGCGCGTAAGAGCCCTCACGACGGGGGATGCAGTGGCCCGGGGTAGGGTCGTCTTGGCGGTGTCTCTGGACATCGCCAATGCCTTCAACACCCTGCCCTGGAGTTGTATAGTGGAGGCACTCCGGTATCACCGGGTGCCGCCCTACCTCCGTCGCGTAGTCGAGGCGTATCTGACGGACAGAGCCGTCATCTACCCCGGTCATCAGGGAGTATGGAACCGGCGAGAGATGTCGTGCGGTGTTCCACAGGGATCGGTCCTGGGGCCGCCCTTGTGGAACATCGGATACGACTGGGTGCTGCGCGCCGACCTCCCCGCTGGCGTCAGCGTAGTGTGCTACGCTGACGACACGCTGGTCTTAGCGCAGGGGAGGTCGCACGAGGCGGCGGCCGAACTTATGACACGCGGGGTTGCGACAGTCATAGAGAGGATCCGGCAACTGGGACTCGAGGTGGCATTGCACAAGTCCGAGGCCATGTGTTTTCATGGTCGTCGGAACGCGCCACCTGCGGGTTCCCAGATCACGGTAGGAGGGGTTCGCATCGGCGTCGAGGGTACGATGAAGTACCTGGGACTCGTCCTCGACAGCCGGTGGAACTTCGTCGAACATTTTCGACGTTTGGCTCCCAGATTGGACAGGGCCGGGGCCGCCTTGAAGCGGCTCCTACCCAATCTGAGGGGGCCAAACGCCTCCTGCCGGAGGCTCTACGCGGGGATCGTGCGGTCCATGGCCCTCTACGGGGCACCGGTGTGGGCGCGTTCGTTGAGGCAGCGATCAGTTCGCCTAATGAACGCGTCCCAGAGGGTTATGGCGATCCGCATCATCCGCGGATACCGCACGATCTCCCGTGAGGCGGCGAGCCTCCTTGCCGGACTGTCACCGTGGGATCTGGAGGCAAAAATCCTCGCGCACCTGTACGAGTGGCGCGAGGAGGCCAAACGCCGGGGCGAAACTCCGCTGCCGCGACAACTCGCGGCTCGGCGGACCGAGCTCCGGCAGGATCTCATGGTGACATGGAGAGAGCGACTGTCGCAACCCAGTGCTGGGCACGCCACCATCGAGGCGGTAGTGCCCCTCTTTGAGGAGTGGCTGGAGAGGCGTCACGGCGCCCTCACCTTCCGCCTGACGCAGGTGCTCACCGGACACGGCTGTTTCGGTAAGTACCTGTGTCGGATCAAGGCGGAGGTGACCCCCGGGTGTTTCCATTGTGAGGATCGCCCAGAGGACACGGTGGAGCATACGGTGGAGGTTTGCCCCGCTTGGGCAGAGCACCGCCGTGTCCTCGTGGATGCGATAGGCGGCAGCGACCTCTCGCGCCGTGCCCTGGTTCAGGCCATGGTACGGAGCGAGAGGGAATGGGAAGCCGTCTCCACCTTCTGCGAAGCAGTAATGCTCGCGAAGAGGGAGGCGGCATACGCTAGGGAGGCTCGAACACAGCCGAGTCGCCCTAGCGCTCCCAGCCGCGACCGCCGCCTGAGACGCCAGGGGGTTCGGACGCCGCGAGACGATCTCCGGCCACCGTAGACCCGGGCCTGCGGACGGCGAGTAGTGGGTAACTCGCCGCCCGATCAGCACCAGGCCCGAGAGTCGACGGCGCGTAGTGTTCCACGCGCGCCTCAAAGAGTTGTCAGCAAAGTGTAGGGGCCTGCCAAGGCCGGTGCCTGCCCGGGGGTGGAGGATAAATTCGAAAGAGTTACCTCGCCCCCGGGCACTCGAGGCAGGGAGGAACAGGGGTGGGTTTTAGTCAGTAAGAGTCTGACACACCCTTCCGCTCCACCCTAGAGCGGAAGAAGTCATAGGATGATTTCCCACCCCCCAAAAAAAAAAAAAAAACCAGAATGGTGTTAGAGAAGTTCTAAGAAAGAACCTGAGGCTTATCAATCAATATACTTTTTTTTATGATGGAGCGGGAAATCATCCAATGACATCTCCCGCTCTGGGTGGAGCGGGAGGGCATGTCAGACTCTTACTGACTAAAACGCACCCCTGTTCCTTCCCTGCCTGAGTGCCCAGGGGAGTGGTAACTCTGTTAAAAATTTATCCGCTACCCCTAGGCATGCAGGCACCGGCCACGATGGGCCCCGTCAGTAGTGGCTGACAATCATCTCTTTGAGGCGCACGTGGAACACTACGCGCCGTCGACTCACGGGCCTGGTGTTGATCGCAAGGCGAGCTACCCATTACTCGCCGTCCGCGGGCCCGGATATCAATCAATATACTAGGAAATTAACAGTAGACTGGTCAAGTGGCTAGTGTATGTATCACTTTGTTCGCCAAATATACGTAAGTGCGATATAGAAAAATCCTATTCCCCCATGTTGCTAGAGATAATTAATTTTTCTTAATTTCTCATTTTCATTCATTTTCTTCAACAATTTTTTTATCAAAGTAATGGTAGTTACTAACTTTTTGGCACAGTTTCTCTCCCGTGACCCATCTAAAGAAACCGTGCATTTTTTCAGGATAGTATAAGGTAGACATTTTTATCAGTAATAGAATTTTCGTAACCAGATGAGGACTTTTAGAGATTACCTTCCTACAAACAAACAAACAATATACCATAAAAAGCTCACTCTGTTCCCTCATTAGCTTTTTTTTTTGTGGGGGCGGAAAATCATCCAATGACTTCTCCCGCTCTAGATGGAGCGGGAGTGCGTGTCAGAATTTTACTGACTAAAACCCACTCCTGTTCCTTCAGTTGCCTGAGTGCTCAGGGGCGCGGTACTCTGTTTTGAATTTATCCGCGACCCTTGGGCAGGCATCGGCTATGAAGGGCCCCGTCAGGTATTGCTAACATCTCTTTGAGGTGTGCGTGGAACACTACGCGCCACCGACTCTTGGGCTTGGTCTTGATCGGACGGCGAGCTCCCCACTACTCGCCGTCCGCACAGGCCCGCGCCTACGGTGGCCGGAGATCGTTTGCGACCCCCGACGCCCAGGGCGTCTCCCGCAGTGGCTGCTGCTGGGGGCGTGAGGGCGACTCTGTTGAGTCTCTCTCACCAGTTCCGCCTCCTCTTTCGCAAGCATTACTGCTTCGTCGAAGGAGGTTCCCTCACTACCTCACAGTCTATATTTGTAAGTTTAAGATAGAATTAGATTACCTATTATGTATTTAGATACAAGGCTAGATTATAATACAATTAGGGTTCATCCTTTGGATTTACTCGTGTAAATCTATACCTACTACTAGTACCTACGGGGAACAGACTATATTTTAAACTGATCCTAGTGGATAAGGTTAATAAAACTCTGTTCCAAGTACTAGTTTAAACTGTATTACGGTGGAACAGTTTTCCTCGAAATTCACACAGATATAACAAAAACAAAAATAGTATAAAAAACACATTTGTTGTTTCTCTATATACTCCTAAAAGCATCGTTTTAAAGTGACGTAATCAATACCATACGAATGATAAATAAACAAATCAAAATACCGTCTGTATACCGCAAAGACCGCCCACCATTAGCACTACCAGTAATCAGGGTTCGTTGGGCGTAAATAGTGAACCGCACAAATTCGTACGGAACCCACTGCAAATGACGCGGTTGCCAGCCGCACGCCCGCAAATTTGAATTCGTTACTCATTTTCTACTCATTGTAATATTCAGTAGAGGTATTCATAATTTGCCGATTAGTTTTGTGGTTATAATCGTAGGTTATACAGTTTCTTCTGTGTGACATATCTACTAAGATAGGCTAGCATATATGGAGTACCTAGTTAATTGTTGTTAGAGCGAATGTTTGGCTACGTAAACTTAGAGCACAGATATATACGACTTCTAATGTTTTTTAAATGAAAATCACGTCTAAACGACTAGTTTTATTTCTTTGAAAATATGTAATAATGTTACTCTAGACACTATTTTTCGTAATTTGTTATGTGAATATGTATTTGAAATTATATTTTAATAACATAGTGTAACTGATTTGTAAAGTTATGTTTAACGCGGATAAAAAATTGAGAATAACGCAAAAACTATTGAGAGTATTTTTATGAAACCTTTACTATTTTAAAGATAATTTAATTTTTACTATTTATCTTTTAGTATGCGTGTTTTAGTTATATATGTTGTTTTATGTACAATAAATTAATAATGACTACTAATTTGAGACAGCAGTCCTTGACGGGCGAGTACTATTACTGGGTGGACGTACAACAGGTTGCGTAAGCTCAGCACAGAACACGCAAGCTAACCACTCAAGGACGTTAGCATATAACTACGCCTTAAGTCCAGCTGAAATACTGCAATGGTCGTTTTTAAGAATTGACATTTCAGCTAGGACTCTGAGATGGCAACACACCGGCGAAGCCCATGCATGTCAATATGGTGGTCCAATTGCTTGGAAAAAAACTCTTTCGATAGTTGATACTGTATTGCAATATGGTATACTTCATCATCATCAACATTTAAGCCGAAAGAAGCCCACTGCTGGACATTTGATTGGCCTCTCGCATCCATCAGATTCCCGCGACCGTTAACAAGCCTTCCAACGCTGCGTTTTTCGATACGCGGTAATCACTCTAGAACCTTTACCCGCGTGAAAAAGTGTTTGAAATACAAAATATTATCCTAAAAAAACATAACGACTGGGAATAAAGGATTTCATAATCCCTAATCGTGGTCATAGTCTACCTGTGTTTTCAATTTTATCCAAATTCATTCAGCCGTTGGGGCGGTATTGTTTAACCAATATGAAAATTGTGTTTTTTTGTCTCATATTTATGTCTTATACTTTGTACCCTTTTTTCCAAGTTCTTATTTCATTTTTTCATGCACCTGCCGTGTTACCTCTCCAGCACCCTTGGTTGTCTAAAAGAAAATGCATATGGCATTAGGACCACCTGCAACTATAAGTCACATGAAGTTTATATAAATAAATAAAATAACAAAACTGAAGCAGTACTTAGTAGAAAGTAGGATATCCTGCTATGATATGATACGATTATAAAAAAACGAGTGAGCCTTACAGTAGGTGCTTATGATGTGTAACATTTGACATCTCACCTTAGTAATAGGCAACATTAACATTCTATCCTGAAAAATAAAATAAAAACGTTTAGTTCCGATTTTGACAGCGTGCAGACCTATCGTGCGCTCGCTCTACCATCTGACGGCCAACTCTACCATTGGTCAAATCAAATAGAGCTCGATTCCCAGCTTTCTGTTACACACTTCCATCCCATTTCACGAAATCACACCCACAGATTGCAGGCAAGCGAAAGGAAAAATGTAACACATCAAAAAAACATACTTTTATTTCCCAAAACAATAAACAACCTTGCACAAATTCTATATCACAAGTTACTCTTCATATACACCTTAGAAGGTTAAACTGATTTGTTATGTTCTCAACTCAAATAGTTGTATACCAATCTGACACGACATTGAATTGTTCTGTAATCAACAGCTGCTATCGGATTATTTATTGGAATTAATAAATAGGAAATCTTGAGCTATGCACGATTTCAACAGAGACCACTTAGGATACAATTTACATATTGTTACGAGCTGGGTATGGGATAAATTATTTTACACCAATTGATTAACCAAATATCCTTTATTAACTCAACAACTTATTTACACAAATACTAAATCGCTAATAATCACTATTCTCTTCGTAATCGCTTGTATTCGCTTCCGTTCGCAACCATAGTTGAAAACAGACTCACTGGCCCGCCGTCCGGCCTATTTATACAGTCATGGAAGTTTCTAGAACATTGTCGAACTATCCTATACCGGAATATTCTAGAAACATCTATGAACTTCTAAACAGTACCACAATGGAATGTTCTCGAACGCAGTGGAAACTTCTGGAAACTTCGACTGCATTCTCGAACGTTCCAGTGTAATACGATCGACGTAACACTGCCCCCTCCTTAGACATGCTCGTCACGAGCATCATTAGTCCCGTAGTATCGCGCCAAACGGTCTACGTGAACAATCTTAGGCGCACCTCGTGGATTCTGTATTCGGTTGGTGACATCGTTGATCCTGGTCACGATTCGGTATGGTCCATCCCATTTTGCTTGCAATTTAGGAGACTTCCCTTTGCTGCGCGCTGGGTTATGCAACCACACCAATGAACCCTCGTTGAAACCCCTATTGTTTGCTTTCCGCTCGTATCGGGTCTTCATCTTATCAGACATTTGTTGGCCGGATTGTCTGATATGCTCACATACATCATTCAACTTGTTACGCAAGTCATTCGCATAATCGGTTATACTGCGTGGGGCATCAGGGGGGGGTCCGGTGATTAAATCTGCAGGCAACCGTAATTCCCTTCCCAAGTTCGCGAAGGCTGGTGTCACAGTCGTACTTTCGTGAACTGCACTACGGTAGGACAGAAGAAATGGCTGTATGTGCTTGTCCCAATCCCTTTGCCTGCTTGCCACAACTTTTGTCAGATATCTCTCCAACGTTTGGTTGAAAGGTTCTACCATTCCATCAGATTGCGGAATCTAAGAAGTGGTTCTGGTCTTGTGAGTACCCATCAGTCGACAAGTCTCCTGGAAAACTTGTGATTCAAAATTCCTCCCTTGGTCGCTGTGAATTTCCAAGGGTACTCCAAAACGATAGAAGACTTCCTGAACCAATTTATCTGTGACTGTTGTTGCTTCTTGGTTGGGAATGGCGAAGACTTCTGGCCACTTTGTGAAGTAATCCATGACAACCATAAAGTACTTGTTTCCGTTTTCACTTTCCGGAAATGGTCCTGCAACGTCTAGTGCTATCCGTTCCCAGGGGGCTCCCACGTTGTATACTTTTAAAGCAACTCTGCTGCGTGTCTGAGGTCCTTTCACAGCCGCACAACTGGTACATTTGCGATACCAGTCCTCAACATCCTCTCGACAATGGATCCAGTAAAATCGCTCTCGTATCTTCAGTAGAGTTCTTTTTTTTACCCCCATATGTCCTCCTGAACATCCATCATGGTAGAGCCGTAAAACATCCGGTACTTTGGTTTTGGGGATAACAACTTGTAGATAACCGTTGTCTCCTCGAGCGTTTTCCCATTTACGGCACAAGACTTCATCCTGGATAACCAAGCTGTTCCATTGTGCCCAATAACTATTCGTGATTGAACTCAACGCCGCAACATCACTCTACTTGGGTTTAGGAGCACCAGCTTTAATCCAGTCGAAGATCGGTTTAAGGTCCGGGTCATTTTGCTGAGCAAGCTGTAGGATTTCCTTCCATTCATTTCTGACATCCATTCTTCGCATCCTCACTCCGCTCATTCCCGGTTCGGACCTATCGTCCGCATCGCGCGCAATCACATAGTCGTCCTTCTTGGAGGCCACGGCGCTGGCAATACCATCCACGCCTGCACTTACTTTACTCTTCACTTGCTCCTGTTTTACGCACTTGTCGGATGCCGCACCAACTTGACGACATCACTGAAACTCACACTTTCAGGGGCCCCCGCCACGGTCGTGCGCCATGTCGCACCACTCGCGCTCCTCCACCGAACTGGCCGAGCCGCCCTTCCTTGCTGGGATTGATCTTCTCTCAGTGTGCTTCGCTTTGGACAGCTTGACCGAAGATGACCCCTATGTCCACAAGTGTAACACCTAGGGCTATACCGATGATGCCACAACCTCCCTGATACGGTGTGTTCGATGGTCTTGCCTCACTGTCTCTACTTCCAAAGCATGGGCCAAGGCATCTTTCAGTGTCTCATGATGCCCAAGTCTTACAGCGGCTCTAACTTCCAAGTCACGTATTCCGTCGATGAACACCTGTAGCAGATTGCCATTGATGAGTGCAAGGGCGGACTGGTATGCTTTCCGAACCAACTTTTCAACTTCCAAGGCCCACTGCTGTAGGTTTTCGGCACTACGTTGAACACTATTTCTTAACTTAGCGCGAAATACGTGCTCCAAGTGCGCGTCACCATATCTGGACTCTAAGGCTTCCAACAGCTGCTCATAGGTCACATCCTTGCCAAGAGCCTCAAGTATGGTTAGGGCCTGGTCTCGGAGGCCTAAGGTGAGCGCGGTCATAGCTTGCTCTTTGGTCCACCCAATCGCCTTCATAACGGCCTCGAATTGAATTTTGTAGGCCGACCATGAAGATGTTCCGTCGAATGGCGGCACCTTAAATCTACGTGCCGAAGGTGCAGTAACCACTGAAGGCCTGACCACTGAACCTGTCTCCAGCCCTAAGTTCACCTAAAGCCTTCCTCACCCCAGCAATCTGAACTTCAGCTTCTGAGATACGATTCTCATGCTGGTGAACCTGCTCCTTCATCACCTGGAGCTCCTTGCCAAGTCTTGAGTGAAGGTCTTTTATGAGAAGCATCTGCTCTTCTTAGCGGCGAGCCTGCTCTTCTTTATCTTGTTGAAGCTTCCCTTCCATCCGACGGCGGGCCTGCTCTTCTTGGCGGCGGGCCTGTTCTTTTTTATCTTGTTGAAGCTTCTCTTCCAACCGACGGGCCTGCTCTTCTTGGCGGCGGGCCTGCTCCTCTTGACGGCGGGCCTGCTCCTCTTGACGACGAGCCTGTTCCTGCAACAGCACCATTAGCGCAGACAAGTCTGGCACCGCTGGTGCTGAAGAAACTCCACATGGGCCAGCGACTGGCCCTGTCGCAGGCTAAGCACCACCTGTCTGTATCGGGTAATCTCCAAACCGCCTCTGATCCATGTCTTGCTGCCGTTGACTCCTTGTACGGATACCCTCCGTGTCGTCCTTTGGTAAAATTGGCATAATTTATCCCTCACTTCTGACACCAATTTGTTACGAGCTGGGTATGGGATAAATTATTTTACACCAATTGATTAACCAAATATCCTTTATTAACTCAACAACTTATTTACACTAACACTAAATCGCTAATAATCACTATTCTCTTCGTAATCGCTTGTATTCGCTTCCGTTCGCAACCATAGTTGAAAACAGACTCACTGGCCCGCCGTCCGGCCTATTTATACAGTCATGGAAGTTTCTAGAACATTGTCGAACTATCCTATACTGGAATATTCTAGAAACATCTATGAACTTCTACACAGTACCACAATGGAATGTACTCGAACGCAGTGGAAACTTCTGGAAACTTCGACTGCATTCTCGAACGTTCCAGTGCAATACGGTCGACGTAACAATATATTGGTTCTAAGACCAAATTCATGGAATTAAGCACCACACGTAATTATGACGTTGATACACTTGAATCCAAGCATTACTATCAGAAAATTAACTGAGATCGCTTCCCGTGTTGGCCAAAACATTGATAGTTTTTTTTAACCGACTTCAAAAAAGAAGGAGGTTTTCGATTCGGATGTTTGTATTTTTTTTGTGTGTTCGGACATAACTCCGTCATTTTTTGCCGGATTTGCAAAATTATTTTTTTGTTCGAAAGGGGTTTGTTCCGAAATGGTCTCATTTAAATTTCATATAAATCTGATGATGGGTTTCGGAGACAGACAATGGAACTCTTCAAAAATTGACAGCAAATCAACCGCGTCTGCTGCTGGGTATGTCTATGAATTGTTAACACAGTTTAATGGCAAACCACAGCAAAAAAGTGAAAAATAAAAAACTTTTTTACAAAATAGTAGAACCGACTTCCAAAAAAAGTGCAAAATGACTTTTATTTCGGAAGTCGGTGTCAAAAAACGAAGACACAAAACCAGGAGCACCGTCTTCCGAAATTAAAGTTATTTTGCACTTTTTTAGGTTCTACTTTTTTGTAAAAAAGTTTTTTATTTTGGAAGTCGGTTTTATTTTTTTTTGTAAAAACGTTTTTTCATCGATAATTTCATAGTTACATCTCAGACTCGGAATTTGAGACTGATGGCAATAGGTTCGCTTCCTATTACTTAATGCATTACTTAATACATGAAATTAGGGCGGAGATTCCCAAAAACGGTCAAATAGGTGGTTTTTTTTAAAGCAGTGTATCTCAACCGTAAATAATTTTAGCAAATAAATAATAAGATATTTTCAAGTCCCATTTGCTTACAGTGATGGAACTCAAAAAATAATTTAACATACTTTAATGCATCAAATAAATCTTCTAACATACCTCTTAGTTATCTTTGAAAGCAGTTTATCCCTTCATTAACAATTATAATCTAAATAAAAAATATACCATAAAATTTCAAATAAAATTAAAATTAAATTAAATAAAACTTTATTTCAGACGAATGTCCATAATTTGGTTAGTATTTTGGTGTTAGTAACAATAGTGCTTATCAAATATGTTAGTACTATTAGTTTTCACAATTTACTTTATTATTTATTGATGCAGAGCTAAGACTGTCCCCACCCAGTGTGTCTGAAAGGGACAATCCGCTCTGCCAGCGTTCATTTTTAGAATGCTGTTGTCACTACCATGCAGGCGCTGCAGTAAGGAAGCTGCTTTTTTTCGCATGATGGCGTGGAAACCATCTGTGTGAGCCTCCGCGAACATTCCCGAAGCGCTACAGCGCCATGGCAGTCCCAACAACATCCTAAAAGCATTATTAAATTGAACACGCAAGACGCTGTATGCTCGGCGCGTGTATGACACCCACAGGCCACTCGTGTAAAACGACTGACAGAATGCCCTAAAAAGGGTTATCTTGACATCCGCCGTACAGCGAGCGAACCTGCGGGCAAGCATATTGCTCCTCACAGACAACGCCCTGCGTTCCCTCTCTATATCTGCGTCATCCCTTAGGTCGCTCGTGACAATGTGGCCAAGGTACCTAAAACTATCGACAACCTTTAGTGCCACACCGTTGAGACTAAACTGCATCCAGTGATAGACTACTCGTATTTTTATAAATCTTTTAGTAAATCCTAAGGAAATCGATAAAATACTTTATATTTTGCAATAAATTGCGAGTATTTGTCGTAGCATCTCTTTCTTTTCTATGCAATCCGAGAGTGATGGCGCTTTAGGTGATATCTCGGCCTTAAGATTGTGACATGACCTAAAGCGCGGTCACTCTCGGACTGCATGGAAAAGAAAGAGATATGCGACCACATAATGCTTGCGATTTATTACAAAATATGAAGCATTTTATCGATTTACTCAAAAATGAGTTGAGCTATTAAAAATCTATAGGTAATAAAAAACTTTTTTACAAAAAAACAACCGACTTCCAAAAAAAAAAATACACTAAAAATTAAAAAATAACTTTAATTTCGGAAGTCGGTGTTTGTATTTTACTTGTTCGTTATTTGACAGTTTTTTATTTTTCAGTTTTTAGTTGTTATACCCCAGAACTAAAAACCCCAATAACATGGAACGTGGAATTTAAACATTAGGAGGTCACCAAAACGTCATCGAGGTATACGTATTTTTCGTTTTTGTTCAGTTTCTCAAAAAGTGCTAAAGCAATTTCGATAAAATTAATATGGGACCACCTCGGGAGTATATTCTTTCGGATAAAAAAAGAATTTTGAAAATCGGTCCACAACTGACGGAGAAACAGGCTGACATACATAAAAAAAAAAAAAACATACATACAGTCGAACATAGAACCTCCTCCTTTTTCGAAAGTCGGTTAAAAACAAAGTTTTGGACTAAGGTTTATTCATTATGTGTTAAAAAAATCCCAATGTACGCTGGCTCAGTAGAGGGTAAAACATTTGAAAAGGTCAAAGTTAGAGGTAAGTTCAACGATCATTTCTATCGAGGCTTTAATTTTTAACGTGATTCTGAAACAACAAAGTTTTGATAATTATACTTAGTAAATATTAACACTTTTTTTTCTGCAGCTTCATACTTAATAGATTTGGCTAAAAATATTTAGAAAACACGCAACTTTTATTTTTTTTTTCGAATGACAACGTCTTAATTTACGTCACAATGGCATGCCTAGTGACGTACTCGAAATGAATTAAGGGTCTACTACCGGCCAATTGGCGCCCTCATTTAATAAAAAACCGTAGCATAGCATGGAAAATAAATATTAAAGAATCCAACGTCACGCCCTCATTTAATAAAAAACCGTAGCATAGCATGGAAAATAAATATTAAAGAATCCAACGTCACGTTTGTTACAAAGAGGATAAAGTATTTTTACGTTGTTAAAACAGGTCTCAGAATGTTTCGTATCCCTTTGGATACGAAACATTCTGAGACCTGTCACCGTTTGTGATTTTTCCTTCATAGGAAAAATCACAAACGGCCGTTTTTGGAACT
Organism: Polia nebulosa; assembly: GCA_951329385.1. Taxonomy (NCBI): domain Eukaryota; kingdom Metazoa; phylum Arthropoda; class Insecta; order Lepidoptera; family Noctuidae; genus Polia; species Polia nebulosa. The sequence goes on from OX589596.1 coordinate 5,707,631, forward strand.
TACGTGTACCAAATTTCAACTCTTGATAGAGTTGAAATTTGGTACACGTAAGTTCAGATCAGATTCGGAGCAAATTGGCTGTGACATATGGGCATACGGACAAACAGACATACAGACAGACACACGAGTGATCCTATAAGGGTTCCGTTTTTATCATTCGGACTTTCGGAACCCTAAAAACTTAAGAATTAACAAGGCTAATCCGGAAGAAAAAAAATAGCTTTGGGTCAACAAGATGCATATACTGTAAAAATTTGAAGACTAGCTCCAATCATTTGGCTGTAAAACCTGTATGACAGACGACGGATAGACAGACAAACGGACACATGAGTGAGAGCAATAGGGCTCCGTTTGGACCCATCGGGTACGGAACCCTAAAAACCGGCAAACTGCGCGTGGGACTTTGCACATTTAGGGTTTCGTACCAAATGTAATTTTGACTATTTGTATGGCTTTGAGTCAACATGATGTTTATACTGTGAAAATTTGAAGACTGTAAGCTCCAACCGTTTGGCTGTAAAACCTTTTTTCTTTTCTTTTGTAAAAGACTCCGTTTGGACCCTTCTAGTGCGGATTCCTAAAAATAAGATTAACAAAGAAAAATTAAAACTAAGCTTTAACAAAAATGTATAGACAATATATTCGTCCCATTTTCCAAAACGTGTCCCTTTTCTATCCTTTCCGCGAAAACAAAGCAAACTTTCAAAGCTATCTCTGTGTCGCCTGACAGCCGCACGCTGTAACGAATGTTACGTCTCACAGTAATTCCTAATCTAATATAGTGACGTTACCATAGCAGAAAGATAATGTCCTGTCATTTCCATTATTCACTCTCTTTTGGAATTGAGTTAGGCTTGTTACATGAATGTGGGTAGTTTTGACGAGTGTGGGTAAAGTTTTGTTGAATGACATTTTAATTTGGATTGCAAAAATAATTCTTGGACTATAACGGTCTTCAATTTTATAGCAAATAGCATTCAAAGTCAAAGTCAAAGTTTTATTTGCAGATAAATATGGTTACAAATGTTACCAATAATGGGTAGAATATGTGGCTTTCGGCTTCGGTAACTGTCTTTTTACACCCGATATACAGGATGTAACGGAAAGATGTAGTCATATTTTAAGAGCCGGTTCTGCCTATGGAAATGAACAACTTTCTCTAAGAAAAAATAGAAAATTCCCAAAAAAAAAATAATTGGAATTTCCATATAAAGTCATCATCAGCTAATCAATATTTGTGTGGGAAGTAAATTTTTTTTTTTAGAATTTGTTTGGATTTTCTTAAAGAAAGTTGTTCATATCGTTGGGCAGATGCAGTTCTTAGAATATGACCACACCTTTCCATTACAGCCTGTATGTTACTCTAAGCTATTTTCTTCGTAATTTGATATGTAAATATTTCAAATTATTAATTTGAAACATAGTGTATTTAATTTGTAAAGTTATGTCTAACGCGAATAAAAAATTGAAAATCACGCGGAATCTATTGAGCGTATTTTTATGAAACATTCACCATTTTAAAGATAATTTAATTATTTACCTTTATGGTAATATAATACCTGTTGTTTTATGTATAATCAATGAAAAATGCTTCTAATTTGGGAAAGCCCTCCTTGATGGGCGTGTCCTACTACTGGGTGAACGTACGACGCGTTGCGTTAACTCACCACAGAACACGCAAGCTAACTACTTAAGGTCGTTGGCATATAACTGCGCCTGAAGGCTGTGACATCGGGCCTGCGGACGGCGAGCAGTTCACCGTCCGATCAGCACCAGACCCGTGAATCAACGGCGCGTAGTGTTCCACGCGCGCCTCAAAGAGTTGAGTGTCAGCCACCACTGCAGGGGCCCATCGTGGCCGGTGTCTGCATGCCTAAGGGTAGCGTATAAATTCTGAACATGAGTTACCGCACCCCTGGGCACTCAGGCAGGGAAGGAACAGGGGTGGGTTTTAGTCAGTAAGAGTATGACACGCACTCCCGCTCCACCCAGAGCGGGAGAACTCATTGGATGATTTCCCACCCCACAAAAAAATAAAATAAAAGGCTGTGACATGACCTTAAGCGCAGTTACTATCGGACTTCGTAGAATAGAATAAGATAAGTGACAACGCAATGCTTACAAAAGAAGACTACAGATTTAGTCAAACGTGAGTTCAGTTATTAAGAAGCTTTACATTAGAGTTTGATTCGTTATTGTTATAATTTTACCAACTTACGCTAGCTAGTAATACGGAAAAAAAGTAAGGGGTATGTTAGACGAAAATTTATATCTAGAAAATATGTTTAAACGTGTTTTTGAATAAAACAAATTTTCAGAGAAATTGTTGATACTTTTTCGCAGCTGAAACTTAATAGATTTGGCGAAAAGAAAAGTATAAAAGAAGTAATTTTTGAGTCTTGGCGTTATGGGTTTTGGCATCTTAACTACACCCGTCACCGCGCCCGAGCCCGCTCTCGTCACGATGCGTTCTTTTTAGGCGCAGCCATAAAAAAAGCCTGTAAGGAGGAGGACGAGACAGCAGCTCATCTGCTACTAAGCTGCCCAGTGGTCGCTACATACATGGCAAAATGCTTCGGACACCCAGGTAATCTTTTTTTTTGGGTGGGAAACCATACAATGACTTCTCTCGTGTCAGACTTTTACTGACTAAAACTCACCCTTTGTTCCTTCAGTGGCCTCTGTGCCACCCAGTAACCTAAGCGAGATAGTCAGTAACACCAGGGTGCTGCTGGCCTGCCTTGAGGAGCTGGGATAGATTCAATGACAAACCTGTCCCACTTGTACGCAAAATACCTTGTGCGTTGAGTTGAGAATACGAGCCCGACATACGGCTGGCCGGCTGGTTCTTCTGTTTTTCCTTTTTCTACTAAGTGTTTTTTATGTACATAAATAAATACACACCATGCCTTTAAAATAACCGTTGACAGTTGACATAGTATTTTGTTTAGGTACAAAGCATATAAAATGAGTCGTTAGTACATATTAATGGACACCTGTGGGCCCAAAACTCTTCAAACCGTCAACATTCAATGGGCCGCCAGTGGCTCCGCCGACTTGTGTGCTTTAATTTCAGGAAGGGAAGTTTCTTTGATCAAACTAAGTGAAACCTTGAGTAGAAATGGTTGAAATTATCATAAATAAGACATCATAAATAAATCATTGAACACGCTTAAAATCCATTTCCTCGGTTTTTGAATAATTAAACAAAATAATTATCTTTCACTTTATAACACGTCCTTCATTGGGTAGGTTATTATGCGATCACTAGATTAAAGCGCTTTATTCACGATCCATCTTGCTGTACGTACCGCCAAGGCCATGAATTATTATTAATCGACGTACGTCAAGCTTATTCATGGTACTTTTGCATCGTACATCGTGCATGGCCTTAACGGGACGTACAGCAAGATGGATCGTGAATAAAGCGCTATACATACAGAGTCGCGGAAGTGTTTGAAAGAGTCAACGCGGCCCTGGCACAGGTAGCTAAAGGGACACGAGTGGGTTTTAGTCAGTAAAAGTCTGAAGGTAGTAGGCGTCGTAGCCGACTAATACGACACCACTCCCATACGACAAAATTATGTAATTGAAATGTGAGCTTCACAGCGTCCTTTGTAGACTTACTTTACATTGACAACACAAATAAGCAGACAGCGCTCTGTAAGCGAGCTTACCGCCATCACTCGATAGTTGACGTCTTGTATACCGCACGCTTACCACGCGCTTCAAGCGAGCGACCCGCGTGGTGTACGCACACATAGCACGCAGACTGTAAGTGCTGTAAGCGCGTGGACAACTGGTTGCCTGCTAGCTGTTGGCGCGTAGACAGCGAGCAGTCATCTCCATTTAAGGCTGTCTTGAGCGGGAGCGGTGTTGGAGCGGTGACGCGTAAGTGAGCTACGACCTTGACACGCCCTCCCGCTCCACTCAGAGCAAGAGAAGTTATTTGATGTTTTCGCACCCTAAACAACAGAAAAGGGTGGCTTTTAATTCACTGACAATATTTCAGGGGGAAAGTAGATCGATAGAATAAAATTTATTGTACACTAAAACAGTTACACAACTTTTATACATGACATACTTTTTGAAAGATAATGCTTTTTTGGAACAAGGGCGAATTGAGCTTCGTTCAAAAAGGAAGGAAAAATATTGCAGAATACGGGATGATTCAGGATATATCAGATGACAGGAGCGATTTCGTCTCCAAGGTGTCCCTACTGTGAGGATCGCCCAGAGGACACGGTGGAGCATACGGTGACGATTTGCTCAGCTTGTGCGGAGCCCCGCCGTGTCCTCGTGAAGGCAATCGGCGGCAGCGAACTCTTGCTCCCAACCCTGGTCCAGGCCATGGTACGGAGCAAGAGGGAATGGGAAGCAGTCTCCTCCTTCTGCGAAGCAGTAATGGTCGCGAAAGAGGAAGCGGAACGGGTAAGGTAGGCTCAACAACAGAGTTGCCCTCACGCCCTCAGCAGCAGCCGCCGCAGGAGACGCCTGGGGCGGCGGACGTCGCGAGACGATCTCCGGCCACCGTAGACCCAGGCCCGCGGATGGTGAGTTGTGGGTAGCTCGCCTTCCGATCAGCACTAGGCCCGTGAGTCGACGGTGCGTAGTGTTTCAAAGACAATATATTATGTCAGCCACCACTGACGGGGCCCATCATAGCCGTTGCTTGCATGCCTAGGGATAGCGGATAAATTCGTAACAGAGATACCACTCCCCTGGGCGCTCATGCAGGGAAGGAACAGGGGTGGGTTTACGTCAGTAAGAGTCTGACACGCCCTTCCGCTTCACCCAGAGCGGGAGATGTCATTGGATGAATTTCCACCCCAAAAAAAAAGGAGGTATTTCGTCTAGTATAGGGAGTATCGGCTGATACAGTCACTACCAACAGCATTAGGTGCAGCATATTATGCATGGGCACATATAGCGATCAGAGTTGATTAAACGATTGATGAATAATTGGAGTGGGAAGAGATAAAAGATCATTTAACGTTTTTGCTTTGATAGTCAATGAAAAAATGTCAACTTTGTAATTCAAGATATAGAAATGAGAAAGAAAGAAAAATTATTTATTCTGTACCGATACAACGCACATTACAGAAAAATAGATTAATAATATAAACATACAGCAATACTAAAAGCCTCGTATTCAACCGATGTAAGTCTTCTGTTCATTGCCTAATGTCAGGGTCCGCCAACAACCAAAAAGATAGATATAGATGTTGTATTACTAAATTGTATATCTTTAGGAATAGATCCTTGGCGCGACTTAGGGACTCCCATTGTTGAAACTTTCAGACTGTAGCTGGGTTACCATTTTCAAAGGACTTATTAATGTTGCGGCATTAGGCGATCACAAACCAAGTTGCTACGGTTGCAGATTGCTACATATTTTTCTCTTTTTTTTAAATTTACCATGACCATAAACGAGTTTTACCATGGCCTCAAAAACCCTTAAATCGGGGAAGAATCAGCTGTTCCCTACACTTTGAATATAAAACTAAATACCTCCTGATCAGCTGGTTTTTTTGTCATATTATGCAGAGTTAATCTCATAGTATTTTTTATTTTTATTAATAGGCTCGCGCTTGGCCACTGTCTCACATGCTGATAAGCGACGATATGGTTGAGGATGGAGCACGCTTGAATAGAAGTAACCTATTCACTCTAGATCTAAAGACTCCCAGGTTGTAGCTATCAGGAAACACAAACGCCACCGATTCCAATCCTTAGGTGTACGCATTATGAATGTGTTCCCAAATCGATTTGGTCGTATGGGTGGTAGGATATCCACCATGTACCGGTGGCGCATCGCTGTACGTCACTGGCTGGCGGTTGGATGTTTGTATTCGTAAGAACTTTCACTACCAGAAAGACTACTTGTTTTTCAAAATAAACACGAAATTTTCACAAGCCGCAAGGAATAAAAATTATAGTCGTCTTATTGCAACAAGCCTTATCCTGTTATCAGAAATTATGTTCCTTCGCCCGAAGGACTTCCCGTTTTACTGACATCGGGAATTCGTGTTCGATATCATAAAGAAGTACTTCCACATCTATTTATTCATACAAACTGTGATCCTTTCGATACAGTGTTTGTAAATTCTGTTTTTTATTGAATGCTCGTTTGATTCATTTTTATGCATGGTTTAAACAATTTTTCTTCTGTGAATTGGCTTAAATAAACACGTTTTTAACTCGTCTATAAGTAAAAAAATTGAATATCTTCAAAAAACCCGACTGTAAACAAGTCACTTTTCAAGCAGTCTGATGCAGTTGGTGGCTGTTATTTTAGTTCAATTATTGATTTCATGCCACCAACTGCATCAGACTGCTTGAAAAGTGACTTGTTTGGAACTTTTTAGTTGTTTTTTACAGTCGGGTTTTTTTGAAAATAATTATTTTTATTAATTTGTACATTTTAGTGAGTTATTTTTTTGGAATCTTCTCCTCGAACCCTTTATTTTGATACCCCACTTAATACAGTTCGTCGACTTTCATTTTTTTCTTTTTCACATTATGGCGTCTGGTAATCGCCATATTGTATTTTGATTACTGTCATGTCTTTAGTAGCACTCGCAAGGTTAAGACGAATCAATTGATGTTAGAATTATCAAAATCGGCCCACGCGTTTGGTCTCTATAGTGCCACAACGGAACATACATTCATACATACATATATACATACATACATACATTCGTAGGCTGATAAACACATTACCCTACGCAACGCAGGGGTGCGTTGCGTTGCCGGGTAAAAAATAATTAAAACAAGATCAGGTCGGTGTTTTCAAGTGTTTTCTGTCTGACTACTCGTAGAAGAAACGCTGAAAAAAAAATTCAGAGGTGTCTGCCAAGGTCGTGGAAGTGTTTGAATAAGTCAGCGCGGCCCTGGCTTAAGCAATTGAAAGAACACGGGTGGGGTTTTAGTCAGTAAGAGTCTGACACGCCCTCCCCCTCCACCCGGAGCGGGAAAAGTTATTTAATGATTTCCAACCGTGAAAATTTTGAGGTCCAATCAGATAAGTTTCTGAGATGGTCTAATGAGTAAAGAACCACACAGTATTGAGTGGACCTGTCCAGTCAGTGTAAGCATGATTCAGTTATCGTGTAGCTCAACTCAGAACTACATAGGAGCTCAATAAATGGTTAAAAAATACCTAAAAAGGACACTTGAGTTTCAGAACCACTACACATTCTCACTTAGTGATATATATAGGGTGACTGGTAATTAGTGACCGATACTTAAACACGTGATTGTACTCATGATTACAAACAACTTTCCGAAACAAACTTTTTTTTATACGTATTCACTTTTTTCACAATAACAACAGTTTGAAATTCGCGCGCGCGTCCGACGTTATCAGCTGTTAGCACTGAGGCAAAGGGAGCGGTGCAGGCGGCGGGGGAGCGTGAGACGCCACTACTAGTACATTTGCCCTTTCCCGAGGTCAGAATATCAGCTGATAGATCGTGCCTACTATTAATGTTACGGCGCGCGCGTTCCTAGATATTTTGTAGTTATGCGGACATACGATGCATCTTAAAAGTATTCGTCAAACACGCTGTCTTTGACAGTATTTTTTTTATTTAGCATCTACCAAAACATGTAGGTACTATAGGGACCAAACAATTTATAAATTTCTTCTTAAATTTCCAAAACTTATAGGGACCTGGAGCACCTTCTCTTAGTACAGGTCCCTGTAGATTCCTTATGCGCGTCTGGGGGTTGTCGTACTCGCTGGCAGTGCGAGACTGTGGTGTACGAGAGTGACTGCTTATGTGTGTTGTGTGATAAAGTAAAGAGGACTGGCGAACTTATACGTTATATTGAATAATAAAAATAATAATAATAATAATAATAATACCAGTAATTCAATTATGTCTGCCTCTCAGAATGGATGTAGGAACAGGTCCCGCGGTACTAAGGAGCTACTCCTCATAGACATGGCCATAAGCCAGCAGGTTCGTCGATCCCACAAGGATTTGTCGACATGCTGGATAGATTATAAGAAGGCCTACGACTCTGTTCCACATACATGGCTCATGAGGGTGTTGGAGTTGTACAAAATAGATGCAACTCTGCGCACCTTCCTTGGGTCATGTATGGGGCAATGGAAGACAGTCCTTCGCTATCCAGGATGTCGACCAATCCAGGGGAGTGATGAACCTATATGGATTAAACGGGGAATATTTCAGGGCGACAGTTTGAGTCCTCTTTGGTTCTGCTTGGCCCTGAATCCTCTAAGCACATTGCTGGAGGACTCGGGGCTGGGCTATCGGTTGAGAAGAGGTGGTCAAGCCATATCTCACCTTCTTTACATGGATGACCTGAAACTCTTTGCCCCCAACAATTTGCGACTGATGGAGTTACTGAAGGTAACTGAAACTTTCAGTAGCGCGATCAGGATGGAATTTGGTGTGGACAAATGTGCAGTCATGCATGTAAAGCGAGGGGAGATTATGGAATCCGAAGGGATCCAACTTTCGGATTTCATACACCTTAGATCCCTCTCCTCGACCGAAACATACAAATATTTGGGTATGTCGGAAGCGTTAGGCATTAATGTTACTGACATGAAACAATCGCTGAAGGAGCGCTTCTTTGGCCGCCTGAAAAAGGTATTGGACAGCCTTTTGTCGGGCGGGAATAAGGTGCGCGCCTTCAACGGTTGGGTCATGCCGGTTTTGATGTACTCTTTCGGCATACTCAAATGGACTCAGACCGAACTCGACGCCCTGGATAGGAGGGTCCGTACACTGCTGACCGCAAACCGGATGCATCATCCACGTTCATCGGTGATGAGACTGTACATCCCGCGGAAGTGTGGAGGTCGAGGCTTTTTAAACGCCAAGACTCTCCACAACCGCGAGGTGTGCAGTCTAAGAGAATATTTTCTAGAAACCGACGTGGGTATGCACCGAGATGTGGTCTCAGTGGACAAGGGACTCACCCCGTTGTCCATGGCAAAAGAGAACTGGCGCAAACCTGTAGTACTCACTACTGATGACCGCAAGGAGATATGGAAAAGCAAGGAGCTTCACGGGCGCTTTTATCGGGCTCTTCATGGGCCTGATGTAGATTTCTTGGCGTCCGTGGCCTGGCTACGTTTCAGCGACCTCTTCGGGGAAACTGAAGGTTTTGTCTGTGCGATTATGGACGAAGTTATCTTGACGAATAACTACCGGAGACATATTATGAAGGATGGGACGGTTGACGTGTGTCGGGCATGCCATCGTCCGGGTGAGTCCATCAGACATATTATCTCTGGTTGTTCTCGTCTTGCTAACAGCGAGTATTTGCACAGGCATAACCAAGTGGCCAGGATTATTCACCAGCAACTTGCTTTGAAATACAAACTTGTGGATTCTGAAGTGCCGTATTACAAATATGTGCCCGACCCAGTTCTCGAAAATGACCATGTCACGTTATACTGGGATCGGTCTATCATCACTGACAGGACTATTGTTGCAAATAAGCCTGATATAGTGGTGATAGACCGATTAGCGCGCCGCACAATGATAATCGATGTCACCATCCCACATGACGAGAACCTCGTGAAAGCTGAGAAAGAGAAACAAATGAAATATCTTGATTTAGCACACGAGGTTGTCGATATGTGGAATGTGGACTCGGCTGTCATTGTGCCGATAGTCGTTACCGCCAACGGCCTGATAGCCAAAAGCCTCGACGACCACCTGTCGAAGCTGTCGTTGCACGGTTGGATCAAGGGCCTGATACAGAAGGCAGTACTCCTCGATACGGCTCGCATTGTGAGGAGGTTCCTGTCTCTGGAGCCCTAACCACCGGTAGCTTGGACCCTGCTCCCGACACCGGCGGACTACTATTTTTTATAATTTTAAATGTTTTTTTTTTCTTTTTTATATGATTTGTAAGAAATATTTAAAATTATAATTTATATATGTATAGAAAATTAATAAACGACATAATAATAATAATTTATTTACTATAGAACAGTATTAGGTACATATATTTTTACATTGGCCCCAAACTAGGCAAGCCTGTATCTTGGGTACCAATATTGAAGATTCAAAAGATTTTTGACAAAAAATGTTCGGTTACATAAAAAAGCAAATCAATTACAAACAAAAATTAAACTATAGGAAAACAAAAGCTGAAAGCAGTGAGATAGTTCCCTGATAATAATAACATTTTCATATTTCAACGCTAGGTAATTTGTTACTGTGAGTGTGTGAAATTACAATAATTTAATTTAATATTTTAATTAGATAATTTGATTTTATAATTTATTTTAATTCAGTGATATGATTTGATAATAATTCAACTTAATATTTTAATTAATTAATTTGATTTAATAATTTAATTTGATATTTTAATTAAGTAATTGTATTTAATAATTTAGTTTATTAATTAAGTCATTTAATTAAATTTATTTTTAATAAGAAATTTGCTTCAATTATATTATTGTTGGTTTAAATTTGGTTAAGTATTTAAATAATTCAATTTAATAGGTCAAATTAATTTAGTGAAACCAGAGTCAACACTAATTTCTATTTTTGGTTTAATTTGTTGAATAAATAAGTTCCTCCGTATCAACATAATTTAGATTTAAGAGCCAGTTTAATAATTTAGTCTTCAATTCAAAGCGATTCAAATTGATTATTAACAATATCTTATGCAGTTTGTTGTAAATTCGAGAACTTAAGATGAAATATTGATGAGCAGCAAATGTGGTCTTAAAACGGTCGACTTGGCAGCCTTGAACAGCCCTTCGTCGGGTATTGGGTGTGAGACTTGGTGGGACGGAGACATGTTTGCGAAGCGTGGAGTGGTAAACAAAGAGTTGTCTGACGGTGAGCACCTTGCAGTCCTGATATAATTGTTCAGTCGGGTACCTAAACGGTTTGTGTAGCATAACCTTCAGAACAGCTCTTTGGGCCCTCTCTAGTGGTAAAAACGATGTTTGGGTTGCACCTCCCCAAGCAGTAACACAGTATGTTAGCAGTGACTGGCACAGAGAGTAATAGACAGTTTTGAGCGTGTCCATGTCTGCTGAGTTTCTAAGCAGTTTAAATATATAAATTACTTTGCGGACCTTAGATGTTAGTGACGTTATATGTTTGTGCCAATTTAAACGCTCGTCTATCACCACTCCGAGGTATTTAATTTGTGAACCTTTGCTCAACTGTGGACAAGTACAGTCAGGTTTTAACTGGCAGCTATGGAATTTAATATTAAAATCCTGTAAAGGTTGGGTTTTATTGCTTATTGAAAAGGTAATAAATTTAGTTTTATCAAGGTTAAGAGTTAAAAGATTAGTAGCGAGCCAATTTGATACCGTGGTTAGACATGTCTCAGCGTGACGTTTAGTTTCATCCCAATCTGAGCCATGCACAATGAGAGCTGTGTCATCCGCGTAAGTTAAAACATGACAATTTGTAAGTGTCAGTGTGCATAGCTGATTTATATAGACTAGGAAGAGTGTCGGTCCGAGGATACTTCCCTGTGGAACTCCGTAGTTACCTAGGGGGTGGTCATTGCTCATGTGATTGTTTATGATCACACTTTGCGTTCTCTCCGTGAGATAGCTCTTAAATAAGTTTAAGGGTGTGCCTCTTACACCGACATTTTCAAGTTTAAATATAAGTTTAGAGACAGAGACTGTGTCAAATGCCTTAGATAGGTCCAAAAAGATACCAAGGCATTTCTCACCCTGGTCCAAATTACGGGATATAAGATCACTCAAACGAGTCACGGCATCTTCCGTGGACGTACCCGACATGAACCCAAATTGATTGGGTGCTATGATATTATTCGCATCTAGATATTTCTTTAATTTATCGTTTAAGATTTTCTCCAATATCTTTGACATAGCAGAAAGCACAGAAATAGGTCTATAATTATCGACACAGTCTCTGCCTCCCGACTTGTATATTGGGTGAATAAGCGCTTTTTTGAAAGCATTGGGAAAGACACCGGTGGTAATCGAAAGGTTACAAATATGGGTTATTACTGGCACTAGAAACTTTCGTGAATTTTTTAACATCTGAGTAGATATATTATCCCAACCTACGGCGGTGTCACTGCGAAGGGACATGATGACCCTGTCAACATCATCTTCGTCCACCTCTTGGAGGACGAAAGAATTACACTGAGAGTTAGCGAAATGTGGAGCTTCTGAGGTTTGTGGTTTTTCCGAATGGATTTTTTCCGCTAATTTGGAACCAACTTCCGCAAAATAACGGTTTACGAAATTAAGGGAGTCTCCTGGGTTGGCACAGGTATCGAGAAGCTCGGTACATGGTATTTTAGCTGTACGTGTGTAGGTAATATCTTTAATAACGTTCCATGTTGCCTTTGGGTTATTTTTTGATTTAGCAAATGAATCTTTCTCATGAGTAATCTTCAGTTTCCGCAGCAAACCATTACAAAAATTACGGTATCTGTTATATGTTACTTGTAAAGTGACATTATTTGGGGACTTTTTCAAATCGTAGTGCATTTTGTCTCGATTTTTAATACAGCGCATAAGACCAGGCGTTATCCATGGTTTAATGTTTCTTTTTTTACGGGGTATTTTTATGATAGACGTGTGGTCTCTGACAATTGATGAAACACTTTTAGTGAGCTTGTTAACAGCATCGTTTGCGTTAAGAGTGTTCATAACTTCAGTAAAGTCTGTTGTCTCGATGACTTCCGCAATAGTCGCGTAATCAATGTGAGTTTTTGTACGACTTGCTTTATGTTGCGGAGGTTTTGTTGGTAGGAACAACAGTACAGCCGAGTGGTCAGAGACGGTAGCTTCTAGAATTAAAGTCGTAGCGGTTTGGTTACACTTCAGGATTACGTGGTCCAAGCAGTTATTAAGTCTCGTGGGTGTCTGGTGAGCTGGAAGTAGACCATGGGACGATATAAGGTTCAGATATATATTTGAAAAGCGATCTATATTGTCTTGTTTTATATCAATATTGATATCCCCAATCAAAGCTATTTTATTAAAGGGGGATAGCGTTAACAAGACTTTATCCAAGCTATTAATAAATTTTTCTATCGTCGTGAATGACGGAGACCTATATACAGCAAGTATAGCTATAGATTTATCTATAATGCAAAGTAAACCACTTGATTCCTCAAGACCTGGATCCGCAACCGTGCAATTCAAACCGTCCTTAACGTAGATGACTACGCCTTCATTTTGATTGAGGGGATTTGACGACTGAAAAGATGTGTAACCTTCTAAACGGGGAGTAACTGATAAAGTTCTGAGCCAGCATTCCGACAGTATTATGACGTCACATGTCAGATCTATTATGGCCAAAAAAGCCTGTAAAGCGTTAAAGTTCTTATTAAGACTTCTGATGTTAATGTGCAGAATTTTTAAGGTATTTCTACCATCACTGACCACCTTAGTACACTGATCAGGTAAGCAGGCGTATGACTTAGATACTTGAAAAGAATCAAGTTCCGCAATTACTTTGTTTACGTTAGCCATGAGTAACAAAAATAAATATTGGCAAGTATTTCACTGCATAAGTGTTATTTACGCGTGTAATATGTTGGTTGTGAAAACGTATCAAAACACCATCAAAGGTGATAAAAAGAAACGATAGAAGAGCAATTGGCAGGTGACCTCTATTTTTCACTTTGTTTACTTGTGTTGGATAAGTATTTAATATTTTGTGTATGATTTGTGTAATATGAGTGTTCTGTGTGTTGGCAGTTGGATTGAAAACAATTCTAAAAAGATTTAAAATTAAATAGTATAAAAATAACAATAAAGATACATGCAGGCATTTAAAAGTTGAAAGAACAATTAGTTTACCACCTATTTTTCTTTGAGAAATTATGAAAAACAAAAATGCTAAGCAAAAACAATACGCAAAAATGCTACAAGTGGCAGACTTAGGTAGTCATTGTTTCCGTATTATTTTCGCAAGACATTCCTCTGAGTGTATACGATGTTGTTTGGCACCAACTTCTTTGCGCAGGAAGATCTTCCCATTTGTTGACCAGCAGAACTTAAATGAGTTTTTTTTTGCGAAAGCTCTTGCGTGATAAAATAGGTTTTTCACTGATTGGCTGAGATATTCAGTTACATAAATAGGTGTGCGTTGTCCTTGCATACCAAGTGTGTGTGAGTTAAGTTTCTCCGTAGAAGGTTTATCTTTATTAAAAAACCGGACATTTGCGAGAAATTCGAACTTTGTATTGACAGATGAAAATTCAGCAATAATGGGCCCGCTGGTACCAGGTTTTCCGGGAATTCGGTATACATCTCTCAATTCAGATGACTGAATGTTTATGCCAATGGTTCTGCCAATGTTGGTAATGGTGCCAGCGATGTTAGCCCGTTCTTCTTTTTCCAAAACCGGGACATTTCTGACCTCGATACAAGATGAGCGTGAACTTTGCTCGTAGTCTTGAATCTTCCTCTCAAGAGACATAATATATTCTTTCTGCTCTTTCCTTTCCTTGTCCATAAGGTCTAATTTTATTTTAATGTCATCATACTTTGAGCTCAAGAAGTTCATCGATTTTTCAATCTCCTGGTAAGATTTCTTAATCTCCTCATTTTGTTGCTTAAGTTTAGTTGTATCCGCGGAAATTTTGGTAAGTTTTAAATCTTGCTCTTTCCGCCATTCAGTCAGCAGGTCAAGTATCTCCTCCTTGAATGCACTGAAATCACTGCATGGCGAACCTTCCATACGTGGACGCTTTGATCTGCCAGACACGTTACATCGTTCCAGCTTCTTCGGACTTGATGGAGTTGTTATGTCTAATTCGGGCTGCGCATGGGATATATTGCAGTCCGGAGTCATAGGAGGTGATCTTTGGACTCGCGGCATTTCACGGGTTTTCTGACCCTTTGCGGACTGTTAGTATAGTAATAATAAAATTTGAGAGAAAGATACTTATTGCTATATTAAACGTAGTAGGCGCTTGATCTGTTTACGATAAAAAGTGACAGGTGAATATTGTTTGACTTCACTTCGGGATGAGGGTAGATAAATGATGTACTCACTGTTTTTGTCACTTTTTTTGTAGTTTATCGTAAATATTATCACCAGATTATTACACAGTATTGTACTACACAGTTTAGTCTTCAAAATGATATGTATCAACCACTATTTGCGTAAGTATTAGCACTGAAAAAAAATTTTTATTTGCGGGAGCAAAATTTTTGCACGTCTGTCGGCTAGTACCCTCTAGTTGCCCCAAATGATAATACATGTGCTCTCTTCGGACGAGCTAGCAGAAGTCTAGTCAAAAACAAAAGTCTTCCTTATTCTTCTTAATTTTCAATCGGCGTTCCAAACTTCCAACGTGCCAGTCTCCACCATAAGGTCGCCAACATAAGGTCGCCACAGTACCTACACTGCTTAGGTACACCGAAAACGGCACGTGGTGTTCGGCCAAGCGGGCTTGCGAGCCGTGCTGAGCGCGTCTAATAGCTGATTGCAACGGTCACTACCCTCGCGCGCGCGCGTTTTTCCAACTGTTGTTATTGTGATAAAAGTGAATAAGTATAAAAAAGTTTCTTTGGGAAGTCGTTTATAATCATGAGTACAATCACGTGTTTAAGTATCGATCACTAATTACCAGTCACCCTTTATATCATGTTTGCTACATTTAAGATCACAATTAAATACGATCTAATTACCTGACGACCTGAAAACATACCCACCAAAACAAACTTCAAAACTAATTCAAACTAAAATCTAGAAACAGTTTTAGTGTCACTTAAACCGCAATTTAAAGCATCCCAAAATATACATATTTTAGTAGGACCCAAACTAAATTATATCAACAAAACTAAATAAGCGGCCGTTACTAAGCCAAACCAAAATTACTAAAGGCCGGAGCTAATCAAGATCTATTGGACTCATTAGTAGCTAACGAGAACTTAACTAGGGTCATCCCAGTGGGCCTCTAACCTAAAAGCTGAGGTAAGTAATTCTTATTATGGACCCCTTAGTGATGCACGCAATGTTTTTTTCTGTTGTTTTTTTTTCGCTGGCCCTTTTTAGCGGTATGGAATGCTTTAATTGTTTAGGGATCGTTCAGTTCGTGAGCTTAGATATTTAATTAGGGCATAGTCTATCTCAGCAGTGGTGGTGGGTGGTAACGGCCATGACCTACAAGTTATAGGTCGTAGGTTCGAACTCAGGTGCTTTATTTTGTGTAAATCATTTCATAACAACTCCTCTTACAACGGAGAAGGAAAACATCGTAAGGAAACCGGCATACCCTAGAATTAAAACTTCGATGGCATGTTATATCCACCTAGGGCATTGAACCCGCGTAGTGGATTACGGCCCACACACTCTCACAGAGACTAGACTTGTGTCCCAACAGTGAATACATTATAAGATGATTATGCTTTAATATATAGTCTATCTAGGCCAACCTCGATTTTAACGCATTAACATATAACATTGTACCATAACAATATAATGGTGGCGGTGGAATGAAACTAACGTTGGATGACAGTTACAAGTTTATTTACTTTTCTTCAACACTTGACAGACTTTAGCAAACAATGTCCAGACTTGTGAAAATAACATATTAGTGGTTCTAGGAATGGACTGCGGGGTATCTTATCCCTTAACCAGGAGGTTAAGGGATAAGATACCCCGCAGTCCGTAGCTAGGAAACTAGACTATTACTATGGGCGACGGGGCGTCCGCTCAGCAGGCATATTCGCTAACTCAGTTGACATCTTGTAGTCAATGTAGGAACTTCAACGACACGATTGGCACAGTGGTTGAGCGTTCGGCTGCTGCGCTGCGTGTCGCGGTTTCAGTTGCCGCACGGAACAAAAATTTGTATGACATACAGATAGTTGTTCCAGGTCTGGGTGTCTTGTGTATGTGAGTATACATGTTTGTGAACGCACCCACGATACAGGAGTATGTGGAGCATAGTTTAAAAAAAAAATGGGTTTTAAAACATAACTAGTGAAATGGCTAGCCAACTATGTTAGGTAGTACGACTTCCAACCTGACTCTCAAA
Organism: Polia nebulosa; assembly: GCA_951329385.1. NCBI lineage: Eukaryota > Metazoa > Arthropoda > Insecta > Lepidoptera > Noctuidae > Polia > Polia nebulosa. Next base: position 5,724,629 of record OX589596.1, read on the forward strand.
TGAATAGTAGTACTTTACACGGAACGAACAACCATCTGATCTCCACAACCCAGTTTCTGGGTGATACACTTGTTGCATATCTTGTCCTGTCTAGACCTTGTAGATTAAAGATGATGCTTACTTATAGACATATTCTTCTCTTCATTTTGATTTTTACTCAAATTTAATCCAACCATTAGGTATGTATCCACCTGAATAACTTTGTCATTGGCTTTGTTAAAATTATTTAATGTGCTGGTTGTTGTGCAATGTGAGAGGAGAGGAGGTGGTGCATGTCCTGTAAAGGGGCTCCACACCGGCACTGAGTTTGTAATGGGTCAAGGATAACCATTTGGCCAAATTATTTCTACACCGACCATCCTGAGTCCGCAATCGGTTGAGAGATTTCCAGATTGGTCACTGCAGTTCCTGTCCAGGCGGCAGATGTCTTGCCAAAGTGATGAAGTGTGGAGGGGTAAGATGTCTGTTCCTATTACACAGTTCGCAACTCATGTCTAGTCCGTTGTCTTCCAAGAAGATCGTAAATCTCAGATCAGCGATCTTGAGACAAACAGAGACTTAAATTGGAAAACCATTAATAATATTTTTTGACTTAACATATCAAAAGCCAAAATTAATTAATTTTAACAATAATAAATACCTACTGTTAAAGGAGGAGCTCGTAGCTAAAGTAAAAACAGCCGCACGGGTCAATACATCAGGTTAAGCTACGCTTGCCGGGGTTGATCCATGGATGGGTGACCTTTACATACCGAAACTCTACCGTGCCTCGGCAAGCACGTTAAGCCGTTGGTCCCGGCTGTAATTCGTGGATCTTTAACAGTCGTTACGGGTCGTCAGAAGCCCGAAACTCTGACAACCAGTCTTACCAAGGGGTATCGTTTTCCCCAGTAACCGGGTTGTGGAGGTCAGATAGGCAGTCGCTCCATGTAAAATACTGGTATTCAGCAGCATCCGGTTAGACTGGAAGCCGACCCGAAGATAGTTGGGAAAGGCTAGGCAGATGATGACATATCAAAGGCTATAGCCAAAACTCCGAGCTAAATTTCCAAAAAAAAAAAAACAAATTGAATAAAAAAGGCAGAAATTATTCGAAATATTTCGGTCCCCATTAGCAGTGTAAACATACGGTCGCTAGTTCGCGCCGCGCATTGTCGGTATACTTTCACAATGACCCTACTGAACATAGTGTCGTTTTATCACAAGTGCACATGGCGTGTGGTACAGGTATCTGGAAAAAGCGGATATAGAACGTTTTAGTAACACATTCATTGTGCGTACAACTCATCATCATCAACGTTTTAATGTCCACACTGCTGGGGCACAGGGATGAATGAAAATCAATTGCATGCGGCTGAGATGAGTGATGTGTGGTGTTACGCGCATGGATAGAATTAGGAATGAGTATATAAGAGGAAGTCTGAGAGTGGCACCGCTGACTGAAAAGTTGTGTGGAAATCGATTGTCGTGGTATGGGCATGTGATGCGGAGGAATGAAGAAAATGTCCTCTTAGGCATCACAAACTCACCTGTGAGTTTGAAAAAAAAAGCGTGAATCGGTGAAAAAAAAAGCGTGAATCGGTGAAAAAAAAAGCGTGAATCGGCTGACAACCCGGGTTGTCGTCGGCCTTTTGACGTATTTTCAATTCAACAATCCGGGTTGTCCGCGGTGCTTAAGAGGCACCGCGATTCAGGATCACGACGTTATTGCACAGCTCTATCTAGCATCGAGGAGCTATAATTAATCTGTCGTGGGTCACTAATTCGCGGACACTCTTAACACCGCGATTGAGGACCGTGACGTATCTGTACAGCGCCATCTCGTAGCGTCCGGTGGGACTATTACGATATAGATGATCTTTTTTTTTTGTGCGTTGGAAAATCATCCAATGACTTCTCCCGCTCTGGGTGAAGCGGGCAGGCATGTCAGACTCTTACTGACTAAAATCCACCCCTGTTCCTTCCTGCCCTGAGTGCCCAAGGGCGAGGTAACTCTGTTTCGAATTTATCCTCAACCCCCGGGGCAGGCATCGGCCATGACGGGCCCCGTCTTTATTGCTGACAACTCTTTGAGGCGCGCGTGGAACACTACGCGCCGTCGACTCTCGGGCCTAGTGCTGATCGGACGCCGAGCTACCCATTACTCGACGTCCGCAGGCCCGGGTATATAGATTATCTAACGATATATTACTTGACTGGGTGTATTCATAATTAACACTAAGTACTAAGTACGTGTGTTACATAGATACTTTTTATGAATTGAAGGAACGAGAGAAAGGTTTCATGTTATAAAAATATTTTATAGAACGTGTGACGTCACGTATTGTACATTTGTGAACGCACCTTACTACGCACTGGATACAGTGTAGCGGTTACTGCTACGTTCTTGAAGCGAATTTTTTATCAAACTGCAAGCTGCATACAGTCACAAGTAAAAATATATACACAAGCAAACTTTACTTGTAAGCTTGAGTATCTTCAAACCGTCTATAAGATACTCGATCTTACAAGTAAAGTTTTCTTGTGTACATACTTTTGCTCGTGTCTGTACATCGTCGTTTGTTTTGTTATACTTTAAACAGCTTTGTAAGAACTCATTTAAAAAAAATATAAATATATCTTTAAAAAAAAAGTATTGACACTGGGCTGTCTGGTCTTTTTGATTTCTTTAAAAGATTTCTAAATAATAAATGTTACTCAACAAACCAGTCATTTTAATGATCTTATTATTTAACAAGTGACCCGCCCCGTGTGCAAAATATATACAAAAACCTTCCTGGTTTATCGTTCTTTAAATTAGTGAAAGCCGCATTAAAATTTGTTGCATAATTTAGGAGGATTTAGCGGAGAAATAGACAGACGTGGAAAACGACTGTGTTTTATACTATATAGAGATAAAAAAACGCTTTTTTTTTCGGTCAAACATTGCCGCTGTGTTCCTAAAACTTAGACCGTAAACAAAACACAGGCACTAACACGATATTGCTTTTTCCCATATAGGACCGTTCCTTTTTCATGTAAAACATGTCGGTGTCCCACGTAGCGAGAGTATGTAGATCGGACCTTATTTCCAGAACGATATAGCCAATGTGTGATACCGCCCTCAGATCTCGAGTTTTAGTAGGATTCTGAAGGACGGTATTATGTGGGTGAAAGGGTCATGTTAGCATGTCTGCAGAAAATGTATGATAATATTGAGAAGCATTTATAAGTGAAAAAAAGCCTTAATTCACTAAGTTCGGACATCCCACGCATAAGTCGTTTTGGGAACACATTCATTGTGCCTACAGCTAAGGAGTAGAATTTCCTGCCGGAGTCTGTGTTTCTTGAGGAGCTCGTGGCTAAAGTAATAACAGCCGCACGGGTCGATCCATCAGGTTAAGCTATGCTTGCCGAGGTTGGTCCATGGATACATACCGAGACTCCTCCATGTCTCGGAAAGCACGATAAGCCGTTTGTCCCGGCTGTGTATCATGGATCTTTGACAGTCGTTACGGTTCGTCAGAAGCCTGAAAGTCTGACAACCAATCTTACCAAGGGGTATCGTATTACCCAGTAACTGAGTTGTGGAGGTTAGATATGTAGTCGCTCCATGTAAAATACTGTTATTTAGCTGCAACCGGGTTAGACTGGAAGCCGACCCCAAGATAGTTGGAAAAGGCTAGGCAGAATGAGTAGGAAGTAGGATAACTTACGAGTATGTTGTTCGTGGATTGTTTAATTATACATACATTTTTTACATGCTTTCGGGTGACTGATTAAGGTTCATGAATACATTAAAAGTGGCAGAAATTTTCACAGTAGGTAAAATACTATTGATGGAGACACACTATTAATAATTTGGAAATAATTAAGGTATGACCTAGAAAATTACATTGAATAACCTTGTGACTTACTTGTGACAGCAAAGTATTTTTGGCAACATTGTGGCTTTTTAACCTTCTATTGGAGGCATTCTACTTTAAAAATAATCTATAACGAAAATAGTCATTTGTAAATAATAATTATAAAAGTGTTTTAAAAGCGAATATTTAAACATTTCTTAGTCAGCTGAGTAATTAAAATAAACGTCTTCACAGTCTAGAAGAAAAGTAAACACAGCTAAAACAGTCACTATTTCCAGCAGTTATACAAAAAAACATTTTACTGAAACTCTGTATAATCGAAAGAACGAGAAATTCCTTTTGTGCCAAAGTGTTTTTTAATAATGTTTTTTTGTAACGCTCCCCGACGCTGTAATCAAGTTATTCTAGCAAAAGTCAGTTTTAATTAAAGTAAATTAATAAGAAACCCATCGTCCACGACATTGTTTTGATATTTTCGTTTTAAAAGAGACGAGGGAAAGGTCGGTGGGGATTTAGTATTTCTTTTTGTTTTTACTTGTTTTTTCCTCTAGTGTACAGATGTTTTCACGGAAGTGTTTGTGTTTTTCTTAACAAACTCCTGAACACTTAGTTTTTCTAGGTCTTACCAAGGCTTAAACAATCATAACATAATCCTATCCATAAGCCTTATATTGTTCCCACTGTTGGGACTCAGGTCTTCTCCCTTGGAGTGGAAATCGGCCATAACCCACCACGCGGGCCCAGACATGTGTATATGACCATGTTTCTAGACGCTATTTATATTTATTGCAAGGCGCGCTGTCCGAAATTAGACGCATTATTAATTAATTTATTATAAATAAAACCACAAGTATTATACTAAAACACGTATACTAAAATATAAGTAATTAAGTGATCCTTAAAATGGTGAAGGTTTCATAAAAATAAACTTAATAGAATAGAATAGAATAAACATTTATTCGACAGACACAACACAACAGCAACAAACAAAAGGTAAAGAAAATAATAGTAGGTACACAAAGATTCAATAAAATTGTGCTTAATAGTTTTTGCGTGATTCTCAAATTTTTAGGTTATTAATTCTCAAGTTAAAAATATAATTTCAAATATTCACATATCAAATTGCGACGGAAATTGTCTTGAGCAATATATATATTTTTCAAAGAAATAAGACTAGTCCTGTAGACGTTATGTTTAGTTAAAAACCATTAGAAGTCGTATAACTGCGTCTTAAGCTTAAGTGACTGCCAATCCACCTTCACCGGAAAGCCCATGTTTTATCATTACTTTACAGTGTTCTGTTTATTCGTACAGCCCCCTCTTATCTCAAAGAACGTTTTAAGTTCCTTCATGACACACATTCTCTACTCTTGAGATCATCGGACAATTCAATACTTGACCTCTCGATTTCCACCAAGTTTTATGACAAATCATTCGCAGTTCAAGCTGTGCGATTGTGGAATGCGTTGCCGATGCCCGTTAGGCAAGCCCAGTCACTCGCTTCTTTGAACAATTTAATAAAAGACCATTTCCTTTTTCTCTAACACCTTTCTGTTTCTACTTAATCTCATCTCTTCCATCATTAACCCTCCTTTTATTATTCTTTTCTTCATTTTTTTCTCTCCTGCTTCTTCGAAAATATGTAATATGTGATAAATGTACGTATTTTTTAAATGTAAAAATGTTGATGTCATTTTATTTCATTAGCAGTACACCGCAGACTACCACCTTTTATGTTTTAAGTTCTTTTAGTCCATCTTAAGGTTGTCTGGTAGATATCACTGTCGGCGATAAGACTGCCATTGTATTCATAGATTTAAGCTCGTGTATTGTTTGTATGTTTTGATTCACATAAAGTTTCATTATATTCTTATATAATAAAACTTTATATTCTTATGTCGTCGAATTTTCTGTTCACGCACCTGCCGGTTCCCTCACGATGTTTTTTGTGGCTTAAACAAACAGAGTCAAATATAGTACAGCTGACGTAAGCTGTTTCTAAGCCAAGTCCTTTTAACAAAGTATAGAGGAAGTTTTGGAATTATTATTCATTTGTGCCACATTAATACGTTGGCATAGACCCGTAACCCGACACAGTCCTAATTACTTCTGCTCGAACACTACCACCAAAGGTGTTTGTGGATTTTCATTTACAGGAGGCAGTTTAAAATTATGATCATCATCATCTTCCTGCCCTTATCCCATGTTACTTGGGTTCGGCGCAACAATTTTTTTCTTCCATTCTGTCCTGTCAGCCGTCACGCTATCACTAACTCCCTTTTCTATCATATCACTCCTCACACAATCCATCCATCCTTTCTTTGGCCTGCCTCTCCCTCTTCATCCATCCACATTTATATTCATAACTCTTTTAGTTATATGTGTTTCATCCCTCCTCTTCACATGACCATACCAAGATATGCGGTTCCCTTTCAACTTTTCTGTGACTGGCGCCACTTTTAAACTTCCTCTAATGTAATCATTTCTCACTTTATCAATTCAGTTTAAAATTATGATTATTTGTTTTGCTATCTATATATTCACACAGTTTTTGTATTGCCAAAACTTGTTAGTCATCGTCATTATCATTTCAGTAGAAAGACCTCCCATGTTGGACTAGGCCTCCCCAGGTGCTGCCATAACGAACGATCCTGTGCGTGTCGCATCCATCGGATTCCCGTGACCCTCACCAGGTCATCGGCACGTCTTCCAACTCCTCTAAACATGTCATTGACTTTCCCCATATCTCTTATATACTGAGTTATGTTACAGAAAAAATGCTGAGTAATAATCAGCTGGTACGCCAAATATTTTCCCTTACAGAATATTAAGACGAGCGACAAAACGAGACGAATATTACTCTCGTCTATAACATATCGCTTTCAGAAAACTCTTGTCACGGTTCCAATTTAAATACACCGAACCGTCACACGACGCCAATAACTTGTCACGTATATGTAAAGAAAATGAAATTCCCAGGACAGACTGGCACAAATTAAATAAAGAAAAGTGATACTCAATATAGTCGGAACACGTACAAAATGATAAATTCTTTCATTTGTACCGTTTTCATTTAATTTATACAAATTTCCTCCCAAGTGGTGGGATGTTAAGGTGTGCTCATAGTGGGTGATATCGTTGGCAGTCTTTTCTAAATCATATATTCCATTAATTGGAAGACCTTTTGGTTCTGTCGAAAAAGTTTGATAACTCAATTGGCACTGTGATGAAGAAATAATCTTGTGGGTTTAATTCCAATTAAAATGTTATTTATGTCATTCGTGGGTTGTCGAAGCACTCAAGATAAGGAGATGTAGAAGTTCTAGCTGTATTACTGAATTTATAACTTAGACGTTAACTTAATAACAGCCCACCCACAGTCACAAAACGTTTTGGGAACACATTAATTAGGTATGTGTATATCTAAAGAGTGGAATTCCCTGCCGCAGTCTGTGTTTCCTGATAACTACAACCTGGAGGTCTTTAAGACAAGATTACTTCTAGGTAAGCGTGCACCCATTGTCGACCACAATCATCGCTTACCATCAGGTGAGATAGTGGCCAAGCGCGAGCCTATGAAATTTAAATATAAACACATTGTTTGTCAACCTCTTTTAAATCTTCATCTACAATAGACACTGGAGTCAGTCAAGACTGACTCTAGGATATATTGTATTGGAGCAGTGGCTACCTATATTCGTGTTTAGGTGCAGGCACCTCAACACAAATATAGCCACCTCTTAACAAACACCTAATAACAAATTTGAACGTGTCTCTTTGTCCCTATTCACGAATATAATTTGGAAAGGCGTCGGATAATAGCCCCCGATGGTGAGATAACAGGCAGGAAATAGAACCCTGTTTTGTGATGGTCCTAATTTGTTTTACAATGTTTCATGGACTGAATATTATGTGGTGAATCGATTCTTTTTATTAAATTGAAAAAAAGGATATCTTTTCAATTGGGTTTTCGCGCTGATGGGTTTGGGAAGATAATGTTTGATTTATAAGTTTGTAATTAAAAAGCATTGTTTACTAGTCATTTGCTGTAAAATGTACGCAAAAGTATTCACTGATACATACATCATCAACTTATCCTCATCATTCACACCTTAACTTCTTCCACTGCTGGGCATAAGCCTGAGCTATCCTCATCCAGGTTCTGAAAATGATGATACCAAATATAATTCGCCACCGAAGGACCAGCACTTTTCCTTCCACATGTGGTATTTTCCAATCCAAAATTTGATTTAATAACTAGCTTAATACCTACGAATATGCTACCTCACCAACCCGCACTGTGCCTGCGTGGTGGATTACGGCCCACACCCTCTCACAGAGAGGAGACCTGTGACTTAGCAGTGGGAACAATAAAAGGCTGATGATGATGAAGACGATGATGCTACCTCAAGGACGTCTCAGTGAACATGTTAAAATGATTCTACTATATAATAGTTGAATTATCAATTCGATTCACCAAATTGTTATTCCCAAAAGTACTACTATTTCACCATTAAATAACCCATAACTAACTCAAAACAAAATTCAATTCCCCGGCCGTCCACGAAAAACCATTACCTACCCCATCAAAAGACCACAGAACACTCATACATCATAATATTACAATGCTCTCCGATTCCCAATCCGCCATATTTTTCCACGACTCCATTATGCGCGCGCCCGAGTACAAACAATAATAAAGAGACGCTGTTAATCTTGCTTCGACTGTGACCACTTTATTAGACACAGGCACCCGTGTATAGAGAAATATACGCCTTCAGGGAAAAGTTACGGGGTCGATGTCGGGTTACTGGATGTGGCATAGCTTCATATGACATTTTGGAAACAAGCCTTAGCTCCGATTGGTAAGAAACATATCTTTGGATATTTACAGGTGCATAGTTCTGAGTCATTTAAGTTTCTGTCTGAAAACGAAGATTTTAATATTCTTCTTTACATCAGCACTATCACCTGGTATCCGATAACCATTTGCTGTTAAAAAGCTGTTACCAATGAAGAAAATAATCAAATAAATTAAAAATGGAATCCTGATAACGGCTATATTAAAAGATCAGAGAAGTTACCAAACACACTACGGTTAAAAATTAAAAGGTAAAGTTAAAGAAGATTTGTTTAACATTGTTTTACTCGCGCTTGACCACTATATCACCTGGTGGTTAGCGATGAGGTGATAAGATAAATGAAAATACTTTACCACTATCTCACCTGGTGGTAAGCGATGGTGGTGATAAATTAAATGAAATTCTCTGAATTATTTTTTCAATTCCAAAAACACTAACCGCGTGGTTTATAATAGTAATCCACGGAACTAACAGAACACTTGGAGAACACTACATGATGCGATCCGCTCAGCATATGCACTCGAGCAAACTATTCAATTTTAAGTATGAGGAATTACAACGTCAAAAAAAGGGTTAAAATGAACACAGTAGAAGTTCGTTGCTGTGGATTCGATATTAGTTAGTAGATTCACGTAGTCACAGGCAGACAAATGTTCTTTTTTTTTTTTTTTTATGTTTGATAGGCTCGCGTTTGACCACTATCTCACCTGATGTTAAGCGATGATGCGGTCGAAGATGGAGCACGCTTGCCTAGAAGTAACCTATTCACTCTTGACTTAAAGACTCCCAAAGTCTTGACTAAGAATCTTATCGGTTGTACATCCAACGCTTTAGTACTACGGTACTACCAAACCACTTCCATTCTCCATAACTCCAGAATTGCCGTTTAAACTTACACCGTCTGAATTTATGGGGGCCACTTTAGTTCGTGCATAGGTGGGTGACTGGAGTATAAAGCGCAGGCGTCTAACTCCAGCATCTAAGTGTTTGCACCACTGTCTATTCCGTATATGCTAATTTCGCTTTAAAGTTTTGGATGCCCGTTCTTGCTCTTTAAAGTTTGTCTTCAAATAAATATGGAGTTGGATGATATCAGTTTGCGTTAGGTTTAAGAAGTTGTGTACGAGCAAACCCGTACATATCAATTGTTTCATTCTACAAGCTTTTATTTAACATGCAATGTAAGTATGTATGTAACTATGTTTTTTTAGGGCGGAATCTTTCTGGGCACGCCACCATTGCGGCGGTACCCCTCTTTGGGGAGTGGCTGGAGAGGCGTCACGGCGTAATCACCTTCCGCCTGACGCAGGTCCTCACCGGACACGGTTGTTTCGGGAGGTTCCTGCATCAGATCGGGCGGGAGGAAACGCCCGATATTGCCACTGCGCGGATCGCCCAGAGGACACGGTGGGGCAAACGGTGGAGGTCTGCCCCGCTTGGGCGGAGCACCGCCGTGTCCTCGTGGATACGATAGGTGGCGGCGACCTCTCGCACCCGGCCCTGGTTCAGGCCATGGTACGGAGCGAGAGGGAATGGGAAGCAGTCTCCGCGTTCTGCGAAGCAGTAATGGGAAGCACAAAGAAGTGGCCCTCACGGCCCCGGCCGCTACCACCGCAGGAGAGGTACTGGGCGTACTGGACGTAGGACGTCGCGAGACGAACTTCGGCCACCGTAGACCCGAGCTTGCGGACGGCTAGTAGTGGGTAGCTCGCCATCTGCCTTCGGTGACAATATAATGATATGGTACCATGAAGCTGGTCTGATGATGGAGACGAAAGATGCCCATAGTAACTTCTGAACTAAACAAGATAAACCCATCGTGTCAGGGCTTGATTGAATTGTCTTGAGAAGCGTTTTACGCCTAGACAATATCCAGGGTCTGATGATGAAGCTGGAAGGTGTCCACTGCATCTCTGTGATAAAACCACATAACCCCACCGAGTTTGGGTTTGATTGATTCGTCTTTGGCAGCATTTTACACTTAGAAAAAAAAGTGGAAGGTGCCCACGGCATCTCTGTGATAAATCAACATAACCCCACCGAGAACATTTAATTTGAAATAGCCAGTATAAAAGCTTGTTTAAAAAAATGTTTTTTTACTATAAACTTATTCATACTGACATCGACGCGCAGAGAATGAATAAAAGTCACATTTGAATAAGCGTTTAGTAGTTGCATAGCATCGCTGAAAGACTCATTCGCCGCGGGTCGATCAGGTATCGTTTCGGGTATTTATATCAATATTAAATTCAACTTAAAAACAGTTTATCATTTAAAGGTACCTTACCCGTACAAGTTCCTCGTGGATGCGATAGGCGGCAGCGACCTCTCGCGCCGTGCCCTGGTTCAGGCCATGGTACGGAGCGAGAGGGAATGGGAGGCCGTCTCCTCCTTCTGCGAAGCAGTAATGCTCGCGAAGAGGGAGGCGTCATACGTTAGGGAGACTCAACAACAGCCGAGTCGCCCTAGCGCCCCCAGCCGCGACCGCCGCAGGAGACGCCAGGGGCCGCGAGACGATCTCCGGCCACCGTAGACCCGGGCCTGCGGACGACGAGTAGTGGGTAACTCGCCGTCCGATCAGCACCAGGCCCGAGAGTCGACGGCGCGTAGTGTTCCACGCGCGCCTCAAAGAGTTGTCAGCAATAGGGACGGGGCCTGCCACGGCCGATGCCTGCCCAGGGGTGGAGGATAAATTCGAAAGAGTTACCTCGCCCCTGGGCACTCAAGGCAGGGAGGAACAGGGGTGGGTTTTAGTCAGTAAGAGTCTGACACGCCCTTCCGCTCCACCCTAGAGCGGGAGAAGTCATAGGATGATTTCCCACCCCCCAAAAAAAATAAAAAAAAAAACCCGTACAAGTTCTGTTATGAATACGAAGTATTGATGAGGTTATTATGGGAAATATGTAAGGATTCGTCTTCTGTGCCCCCACCAATCAATCTGCCGAGCCTTTTCCAAACTATCTTGGGGTCGGCTTCCAGTCTAACCAGATGCAGCTAAATACCAGTATTGTGCATGGAGCGACTACCTATCTGAACTCCACAACCCGGTTACTGAGTAATACGATACCCCTTGGTAAGACTGGATGTCAGACTTTCGGGCTTCTGACGACCCGTAACGACTGCCAAAGATCCAAGATTGACAGCCAGGGCCAACGGCTTAACGTGCGTTCCGAGGCTCGGATGAGTTTCGGTACATAAAGATAGTCACCCATCAATGGACCAACCCCGGCAAGCGTAGCTTAACCTGATGGATTAACCCGTGTGGCTGTTATTACTTTAGCCACGAGCTCCTGTGCGCCCACCAAGTGACCCTAGAAGAGACGGTGGTACAGTGATTACTTGCTGACGTGCACAGCGAGGCTTAGGGGAGACCCCTTAACAGTCTCCTATGGAATTTGCCCTAACAGGCATAGTACAGAGAAGGAAAGTCACGGAACTCTCTTCCATGATGTGCTGTTGGTGATCACTGCGGTGGTGAAGTAAAAATCAAACTCCCTGGTGTTTTCACCAAATATCCAGGTACCTTAGGAAGGTTTCCCCCTATAACAAAAATAAAATCGGCCAAGTGCGTGACGGACTTCGTTCATTAAGGCGCTATTAACTGCCAACGACCTTGGGTGGTCGGCTTACGTGTCCTGTGCTGGCCCTTCAGTCTCGACATTGATAGCGATCGCTACGTCCTAACGATCGGTCGCTACGTCGGAAAAATAATTTATTTTCTTGAAATATGTACAGAGACGGTGTAAATTTTAACTTGCAAGCACTATTTTTCATGAAAACTGATTTTTTTTATTTTTTTTTAAATTATTATTTATAGCGCTTGTAACAATTAATGATCACGTAAAGACCGATCGTTAGGACATAGCGATCGCTATCAATGTCGAGACTGCAGGCCCTGAGCTCACGTAATGCATCGCACGACCACCCAGTAATAGGACTCGCCTATCAAGGAGCGCTGTCCGAAATTAGACGCATTATTAAATTTATTATAAATAAAACAACAAGTGTTATACTGAGACACGTATACTAAAATATAAATAATTACATAATCTTTAAAATGGTGAAGGTTTTATAAAAATACGCTTCAGTTTTTTTGCGTGATTCTCAATTTTTTATCCGCGTTTGACATATTTTTTCAAATTAATTGTACTATAAAATATAATTTCAAATATTCACATATCAAATTTACGAAGTAAATTGTCAAGAGTAACATATTGTTTTTTCAAAGAAAATTAAATAAGACAAGTACAAACGTCATGTTCAATTAAAAATCATTAGAAGTCGTTTAACTGCGCCTTGGTTCCGTACCAAATGAAGAAATTATCAAAGGAAAAATGACTGATTTATCAATATATTGGTATTTCTTAGTAAAATATACGTAATAATAAACATTGTCACCAAATTTCAAGTTCATAGGTCAGTGGGAAGTTTTTTCGATTTTTTTTGACAGACGAGGGACAGACGGGCACGTGAGTGAAGCGGTACGGAACCCTAAAAAAGGTGTGTTGACTACGCTAGGACTCTCAGTAGGTTTTAATCTTCTCATAAAAAAGAATATGACGTCATTAAAAAAAACAAGGCCATACTAATAATAATATAATTGACGTCATTGGAACCCATATCTAACAAAGCAGTAAGTAGGACAACTGTCGAACCCAACTGGTCACGTGGCTTTGTCTCCGAGCCCTCAGCCGTCACAGCCAGTTACCTCTTGTTATGATAAGAAGGCTATTAATAGTTAACGTCATAAGATACTCTTGGAGAAAGCGAACATAAGAAACAACCATTATTTCTACGTTTTATCAAATAGATTCGACGTTCTGGGAACACATTCGTTGTGTGTGACATCATCGCTTACCATCAGGTGACATAGTGGTCAAGAAGAGTCTGACACCCTCCCGCTCCACCCAGAGCGGGAGATGTCATTGGATGATTTCCCACCCCAAAAAAAAACCTAATTAGTCACGTAAACAAAAAATGAGGCGACACAGTGCGTTGAAATGTCGCATGACGTCAAGCGTCGCTATACTTTTTACCACCAAAGTGACGTAACGAGCCCACACTCCTGAACTTTGATGCGTTTTATCTTGTTATTTTTTATTGGTTTGATAAAGCAAAAAATACGTGTCCAACATTTTTTGGTCCAATTAGATTTTTATAGTAAAATACCCCATTCTAAATGGCCACATTCAAAACCAAGAGTAAAACTTTTATGAAATACAAAATTTTTGAACAAATGGCCATTTTCAATCGCTCCAACGACAGCCACGGTCTCCTTGTCATCGATGATTCCTTGTCAGACGCTAAACATGACACTGCCATACAACCCGAGCATGTCACCGTTGAAACTGACTTTGATTTTGCGCTTTTCGGCGCTACAAATTTTATCAGTATCGCCAATACTGATAAAATTCGTAGCGCCGAAATTTCATGTCGCTGCCGGTGCGACAATTCCGTACTCTATGGTAAAGCCGTATTTAACGTCATAAATACTCTTAAAGCAAGCGAGGATAAAAAATATGTAAGTATTGCTGCATCTGTTTCAGAACCCACAACCATTGAACCTATAAGGTCCTCCTTAGACGGACTGCTTAGAGCAGTAGAGACCAACTGCACGAGAGCAGTTGTGTTGTGGTTGGGGCCTCCATAGACGGTCTGCTTGGAGCAGTCAGTACATTTTTAGCTGCAAAAACAAAATATAAAAAAATCTTATATTTCAGACTAAGTCCATAATTTGATAGTATAACATTACACACAACTTAAAATCTAGTTTTAGTACTTATAACTACCAGTTTTTTATTATATTACGCCACGGTGGCATGTAGGCGTATCCAATGTCCTAGTATGGGGCTATCCCACCTATCCGCTATAGTTTCCAAGATGCTGTTGAGATCGGGCGATCTCCAGTTTCACCAACACTGACAGCTTGAAGCTGTGACGGCACTGACCATAGATGACACACTTTATAAATAAGTAGCACTGACTGCTCCGAGCAGTCCGTCTATGGTGGCACTTTTTTTTTGGGGGGTGGAAAATCATCCAATGACATCGCCCGCTCTGGGTGGAGCGCGAGGGCGTGTCAGATTCTTACTGACTAAAACCCACACCTGTTCCTTCCCTGGGCGGACAGGGGCGCGGTAACTCTGTTTCGAATTTATCCACAACCCCTGGGCAGGTATCGGCCATGACGGGCCCCGTCATGTTTTGCTGCAGCTGTTTGAGGCGCGCGTGGAACACTACGCGCCGTCGACTCTCGGGCCTGGTGCTGATCGGACGGCGAGCTACCCACTACTCGCCGTCCGCAGGCCCGGGTCTACGGTGGCCGGAGATCGTGTCGCGACGTCCTACGCCCAGGGCGTCTCCTGCGGCGGCTGCTGCTGCGGCGTGAGGGCGACTCTGTTGTTGAGCCTCCCTCACCCGTTCCGCAGTCCTGAATTCAAAGGTTCCGAATCATTGTGGACAAAGTTTTAAGTCTCAGTAATCAATAACGTCTCTACTACTAAAAAAAACAGTAAACCATGGCCTGAAATCAGTCATATGACATCTACATTTTATCTCGGTAGAAACCGCTGGCTATTACTACTTAATAGCTATTGTTATCATAAAAGTAATAATGGTAAATGAAATCAAAACAAATGACAACCTTCCATCGTCAAAACAGATGAATATCGTTGAAATGTATATAATGTGTAAGTATTTATTTTGAGAAAATAACCAGATTGTGTTGCTCTGCAAAGAAAGATTTATCTTGTTTCAAACCGTCTAGCCCCTCGCGTCTCCTTAAGGAGACGCGACAATAGGTCTTTACTTGTGTCTGCTTATGAGGGCTTATCACATACATTCTCTATCATACATTCAAATATAATTTCGAATTTATCTTATAACTAATTTTACCTGCAAAGAAAGAAACGATATTTATGTCCTTGCCTCTGTTTTGTATTTTCACTTTAATTACTTTTAAATAAACTTGTTCGCACGCCACGTTTTTCCAACCATAAAATCTAACCTTTTCATTTTATTTGATTGACAATTGAACTGTCACCAAAGAGTACTGTCCTTGTCACAGCACAGAATGAATTACGATGAATTATAAAAATGTATCTAAATCTAATGAAGAAAATAATAGTAGGTGCTATTTCTTTGTATCGCCAGATAAAATTGTAAATTGCAAAAAAAATGTTAGCTCTTTATTATGAATAAGACACATTGTAAATCATCAAATTTGGATGAGATTTATTTATTGTATTTGCTGTAATAGATATAATATCAAGAGTTTACAGTCTTGCAAGATTTAATACAACTCTACTATGATTACAATAATTATCAGGTGACATATACAATTGACATTTACCGATCACTGGACTGTTGGTATGGCTATGACAAGACAAGACAGAGAATAGACAAGCTTTCAAAGACAACCAACGAAAGAAAGTCACGTGGCTTTATTCTGGAGAATTCAAGACCTCTGGTTACGTAGTAAGGATAAGTATCTGATACTGACAATCAAGTGATAAAGATGTTTCTAGAAATGGTTTACGAGTATTTTAGCTTTGTGTTATTTCTTAGAATTATCACTGCCTTCCTATTCAGCGGTGAGGAAATACTAGACTAGCTTCAAATACAATCAATATTCCACGTAGCTAGGAAAAAAAAATGGTCTGTGTTTGTACGAACTGAAATCCGTTTAACAGTTTCTTTGTGATTGAGTAACAAATATCTGAAAATCACAAACTAATATTATGACGAGGTTTAATAGTTTTTTTTATAGGGAATATCTGGCAATTCTGGTCCAATTTGGCTTTTAGCTGCTCTGTTGCCCAGTGTCATAGGCTACTTTTCATCCTGGCAAGTGAACGGTTGGTGTCGGATAGGCGAAGGCGTGAAGCCGCTTGAAAAATCTAGTTTTTCATTTATCACGGTGTCAGGTGCCAGAGAAACCGACACAATTAAAAGTCTATTGTTCTAATTTTGGTAACACACAGGTGAAATTACTTAAATAACATAACATCACGCCTGTTTTGGAAAATACGGGCGTGATGGAAAGAAAGCAAGAAAAACATTTAATTCAATCAATCTACCAAGCCTTTTCCGAACTATCTTGGGGGCGGCTTCCAGTCTAACCGGATGCAGCTGAATGCCAGTATTTTACATGT
The DNA here is from genome assembly GCA_951329385.1 of Polia nebulosa. Classification (NCBI taxonomy): domain Eukaryota; kingdom Metazoa; phylum Arthropoda; class Insecta; order Lepidoptera; family Noctuidae; genus Polia; species Polia nebulosa. The sequence goes on from OX589596.1 coordinate 5,741,489, forward strand.
AGCGACTGCCTATCTGACCTCCACAACCCGGTTACTGGCTAATACCCCTTGGTAAGATTAGTTTTTTTTTGTGGGTTGGGAAATCATCCAATGACATCTAGCTCTAGGTTTTACTAAAACCCACCCCTGTTCCTTCCCTGCCCTGAGTGCCCAGGGGCGCGGTTACTATGTTTCGAATTTATCCACAACACCTGGGCAGGTGGTAAGACTGGTGGTTAGACTTTTCGGGCTTCTGACGACCAGTAATGACTGTCAAAGATCCACGATTGACAGCCGGGACCAACGGCTTAACGTGCTTTCCGAGGCACGGAGGAGTCTCGGTATGTAAAGATGGTCACCCATCCATGAACTAACCCCGGCAAGCGTAGCTTAACCTGATGGGTCGACCCGTGCGGCTGCAGTTATTACTTTAGCCACGAGCTCCTCTAATTAAATTGCAGGAGCTCCTATAATTTAATTACACTGTCTGAGGCAAAAAAGACGCCTAACTCAGCATATGATACGGTATTAAAAGAACAATAAATGGCTAGTATTCTGCGTAGGCCTGATGTCATGCCACGGACACACTCAAGGAACGAGGTTTTTAGAAGGTTAGGTTAGGCAGAGGTGCACCCGAGATGGCGGCGCGTAGTGTTCCACGTGCGCCTCTCTTAGACGTAAAGGGGGGTTGAGACCTCACTCCTCACCACGGGATGAGGCCCGCAGATAGCGGGCCGGTACTAGTCCGGGGCAGCGGAAGTCCCATTCGCACCCGTTGTCCCGGAGTCAAGTATATGAGGGAACACCGGGGTGGTTTTTAGTCAGTAAGAGTCTGACAGACCCCTTCGCCCGCCCCAGGCGAAGGACATCCATGAGGATTTTCCACCCGGCAAAAAAAAAAAAAAAAAAAAAAAAAAAAAGGCAGAGGTGCACCTATAGTACATCCACATTTCGCCATCCACATTTTGACAGCCTCGTTGGTCTAGTGGTCGCAAGCGCGACTGCTGAGCGTAAGGTCCTTGGTTACCCGGGCCTGCGGACGGCGAGTAGTGGGTAACTCGCCGTCCGATCAGCACCAGGCCCGAGAGTCGACGGCGCGTAGTGTTCCACGCGCGCCTCAAAGAGTTGTGCAGCAAAGGGAAGGGGCCTGCCACGGCCGATGCCTGCCCGGGAGTGGAGGATAAATTCGAAAGAGTTACCTCGCCCCTGGGCACTCGAGGCAGGGAGGAACAGGGGTGGGTTTTAGTCAGTAAGAGTCTGACACGCCCTTCCTCTCCACCCTAGAGCGGAAGAAGTCATAGGATGATTTCCCACCCCCCAAAAAAAAAAAAAAAAAGGTCCTTGGTTCGATTCGCGGGTTGGGCAAAAAGTGCTATTGGGTTTTTTCCATTAGGAATTACTCTGTAGCAGGCCGGAGTTTGGAAGTTGGTGGTGTGACACCTACGTGCCTTCGGAAGCACGTATCGCCGTTGGTTCTGCGCCTGATCTCTCCCCGGTCGTGTCGGATTGCCGTCCCATCGGACTATGAGAGTGAAGGAACACAAAGTGCACCTTTGTTTGCGCACACGCATGTGCACTATAATATCTCCTGCGTACTTGGCTAATATCCGTTTAGATGGGGCACCGTAATCGAAATTCGGTCGGGAGGATTATTATTATTATTTCGCCAGTTAAAGATCTTGAGTGGTTAGCTTTCGTGTTCTGTGCTGATTTCACGTAACGCGTCGTACGTCCACCTAGTAATAGCACCCATCAAGGAGCGCTGTCCGAAATTAGACGCATTATTAATTTATTACACATAAAACAACAGGTGTTACACTAAAACACGTATACTAAATTATAAGTAATTAAATGATCTTTAAAATGGTGAAGGTTTCATAAAAATACGCGTTATAGTTTTTTCGTGATTCTCAATTTTTTATCCGCGTTAGACATAACTTTACCAATTAATTAAACTATGTTATAAAAATAAAATTTCAAATATGTTCACATCAAACTACGACGAAAATTGTCTAGAGTAATATATATTTTTTTCAAAGAAACAAAACTAGTCGTTTAGACGTGATGTTCAATTAAAAACCATTAAAAGTCGTATAACTGCGCTTTAAGACCAGAATCCGGACAGGTACTGAGAAATGTCCTAACCCGGGAATCGAACCCAAGACCTCAATCACGCTCAGCATTAACGCTAACTACCACTAGACCAACGAGGCAATTGAATTCGAGGCAAACATATAATTCAGATAAATAATTCAAATCGACCTTGAAACAAAGTCGGAAGGAAGTAACAACTTGGACAAGCACGTTTATCATAATCTGAGCAAATTCCCCAGCGTTGAACCCAACTGGCAACCTTTCGCCACATGTATCAATTTGTAGGGACCCTAACTTATCTACAACTAGCCGACCCGACCGATATCATCCGAATAACGAGGGAGATAACTGTTTAGTAAATATTAAGGGCCTGTTTGACAGTGTCCGGATGGGCACTACTTATTTATTTATTGCTGAACTAGCAAAAATGTGACAGAATTTGTATGAACATAACATCGTGAACATAACACGCCAGTATTCCGCGCAGGGTTAGGCAGAGGCGTACCATATATTATCATCATCACTCTCACCAGGTCAACCCCCAGAAACGCTATATAGGATTGCAAGCAGAATTTAATACGATGTATATGAAACCATAACAGTATAACATATAAGTAGTAGGTATGTGCAAAAGGTGGTTCACTGTTATGTAAAAGAGCGCCTCTCGCCATCAAACGTAAAGTTTGGCGAATTTAGAAATAAGTAACACCTATTTAATGTAATTTCTTTAATTAAATAAATAACTAAATCGGTCCACCGTGTAGGAGCCATGTACGAGTACCTTCCTACTCCAGAATCTTATGGCCCCATCGACCATCTGTCCTACGAGAAATTTCCCCAGCCCACTGCCACTCCAGCTTGGCAATCACCAAACTAAATTGCAATGGGCAGAGCACATTGGTACTGAGAACCGGAAGATGCAGCGTTGGAAGATCTCCCACAAGGTGGACCAATGGCCTGGTGAAGGTCCCTGGAATGCGTTGGATACGAGACGCATAGGCACGGTCGTTGTGGCGAAACTTGGGGAGGCCTATGTCCAGCAGTGGACGTCTTTCTATCTACGACGACGATGATGAATAACATTATACCCGACAGTTGTATCGCGCACAACCTCATGGTCAGCGAACCGCTTGTGACCACTAGACCACAAGGCAGTTGCAATTGAAATTATCTGCCAGTTAAGGCGCAGTTAAATGCCAACGACCTTGAGTAGTTAGCTTGCGTGTTCTGTTCTGAGCTCATGCAACGCGTCGTACCCAGTAATAGGACTTGCCTATTTATTTATTTATTAAACACTTTATGCACATACAAGTACAGAGGCGGACTTAATGCCTCAGGCATTTTCTGCCAATCAACCTTTGGGTGATGCAGAGACAAATAGTGGTACTCGTAGGTGCTTTTTAAAAATAAAATAAACTACGAATAAAATATATACTCATATGAATAAACTCAATACACAAATATACATAACCAACAACATAGGTAGCATTATTAATTTATCATACATAAAACAACAGGTAAAAGATAAATAATTAAATTATTTTTAAAATGGTCAAGGTTTCATAAAAATAAACTGAATAGATTTTGTGTGATTCTCAATTTTTTATCCGCGTTAGAAATAACTTTACAAATTAATTACATTATGTTATAAATTAACAATTTCAAATATTCACATATTCAATCACGAAGAAAATTGCATAGAGCAATTTTTTTTTTTTTTCAAAGAAATAAGGCTAGTCGTTGAGACGTGATGTTCAATTTAAAATCATTAAATGTCATATCCGAAACATGTCTGGAGGTATTGCAACAGGTCTAAGTTCAGTTTTAAGACCAAAATATATAATCTAGAACGTTTCTCTACATGTCTTAGTTTCAACAAGATAAATAAAAGAAATGTTAATTTTCTGCTTGGTCTAAAATTAAATCATTAATCAATCAATTCTGCCTATCGTAGTTCACTGCTGGACAGTGACATCCAGTCTATCCTGAAAATAGCAACATTTAAAACAATAATCCTATAACAAATTCATCCCAACCCTCACACATCCATCAAACAGAATACCAAGCGACCCTTCATCATGATCCCGAAGATAATGGCAATAACGTATTGTATACGGCGCATAACAAAACACCCTCTGTCCATAAATTAGTCTTCAAAGCAGTCTGCCCACTACACCGTAACATACCTTGACAGTGCTTTTCCATTTAAAAAAAAAAAAAAAAATCGGCGGCCGTGGGTACAAAGTCAGCGACCGGCGGGGCGGCGGCGGAGGCGAGGGGAACGACGCGGCAACGCAGACACGGTCATGAAGCCAGCGGTGCTATGAGAAATTAGTGTTTTTGCTAACGAACAAGAATTATTTAAATAATTTGATCCACCACGTCGGCAGGTATTTTGAAACATCGATTTTTAAAAAGCCAAAAAATAAAATACACAACGCGCATCGCTCGTACGCCGCTGCCTTCGTGACCAGTTCCATATAAATCTATGCATTGCAACGCGCCGCTCCCGCGCCGTCGGCCGCTGAGTGCGTGCCCGGGGCTTTACTGACTGGAATCTACCTGTGTGCCTTTAATTGCCATTTGCGTTCCAGGGCCACGGTGACTCTCGCCACCCCGGCAGACTATTATTTGTACTGAACATTAAGAGACTATGCCAGCTAGACCGTTCCGTCAACGAGCAACACCGTCGTATGTCATGCTTGGAGCGTATCGGCACCGGCTAATATTCTCGCCGACAATTGTTCACGGGCTCGTTGGAAGTATGATACGCAATTGATACTTCCTAGTGAGCACAGTAGTCCATGTCGTGCTTGATGCGTTCCTAACACGGGTATTACACGATGTAGTGGGCAGTCTCCTCTAGTCTTCATCTCCATACAATTTATTATGTAGATGCCCGTATGTACGTCGAGTGTGACGTCACGAAACAAATTAAATTATGACCTCGTCGAACGTTGATGTAGTACTGAAAATTTCAGCAACCGACGCGGTTTATACGCAACTATAACGTATGACGGTCCCTTAAGACTTTAGAGGACTGGTATAAGTTACAAGAGTTAGCGGGATGAAGTGTCCAATTTATCACTTTCCTGCACAACACACAATTATCATTATCATATTTATTTGTAAAAGTAAGATCATTTTTGACAATTCATTGCTTTGTGCAATATACAGAGCCCTTTGCCTCCAATTTACCTGCGCATAAAGATAGGTATCACTTCACTACACATGCTTTATGGTCACGAAACTATTTCTACCCTACCTATTATTGTCACTCACGTGTCCGTCTGCCCGTCTGTTTGTCTGTCGTCTGTCACAAAATTTTGTTCCGAAGAATTTTTTAACTTTCCATTGACATAAGAACTTGAAAGGTGATAAATTATGAATATTTTACTAACAAATACCAATATATTGATAAATCTGATTTTTTCTTTGATAATTCCCTCATTTGGTACAAACCTTTTATTTATTTTTTTGGGCGGTGGGAAATCATCCAATGACTTCTCCCGCTCTGGGTGGAGCGGGCGGGTGTGTCAGACTCTTACTGACTAAACCCACCCCTGTTCCTTCCCTGTCTGAGTGCCCAGGGGTGCGGTAACTCATTTTCAGAATTTATCCGCTACCCCTAGGCATGCAGGCACCGGCCACACACTCTTTGAGGCGCGCTTCGAACACTACGCGCCGTCGAATCACGGGCCTGGTGCTAATCGGACGGCGAGCTACCCACTGCTCGCTATCCGCAGGCCTGGGTTTGTACAGAACCCTTAATGTTCGAAGTCCGACACGATCCGATACGATAACTCAAAAATATTAAAATGCTCACCTGTCATCACTTGCTCCTCGCCACAGGGTTACCTCAAAACTTTCGGACTTACGCACACGTTTCGTGGAACGTCAATAAATCTTGCTCCGAGCCGACTTGGATGATGTTTATGGAGTAATGTGTTGCCATTCGAGATTTCCACCGACACCTACCTACGTCCAATTCATTTTGGAACATTAATTTTGCATGAATAAGCGCTTTCGTGAGGAGTTTAGGTCCAAATAGGTTTGCCCGGGTCGGCCTAGTTTCTATTGAATGAGGTTTTATATTTTATGTGGTTCCATACAGTTTTTCGAAAGAATGGTTTAAGCCTTTCAGGTACAGTCAGTAAAAAAGTTTATTCGGCCAAAGAATTAACCAAACACTTTTTAAACTTGAAAAGATATCATTAAAAAAATATATTTGCAAAGTTGAAGTTAAGTGATACGTGCTTTATCTGTTTTGCTGGCAATACTAATTCCGCTAGAAGGACATTAATTGATTTGTAACTAGAAAGGTTATTGTAAATTAATACATGTCCAGCTAAAAATAATAAAACTGTTTATATAGTAAATTCCTATAATAACATATCAAAACATGATTAACCTTTTCCCACTGCTGGGACACAGGCTTGTGTCTCTGTGAGAGAGTGTGGGCTGTAACCCATAACCCAATACGGGTTGGTTAATGTCACATATCTTCGAAGATTTTGTTTTTAGTACAAGAATTATCTCTAGGTCAAACATTTTGAAAACATGTACAGTTAAGTTCTTCACTTATAAATCACAGGAAAACATTTAAGGCCCTTCTCGCGGTCCAGTGGCGCCCTCATTGAATAAAAAATCGTAGCATAGCACAGGAAATAAATATTAAAAAATCCAACTTCACGTTTGTTACAAAGAGGATAAAGAATTTTTACGTTGTTAAAACAGGTCTCAGAATATTTCGTATCCAAAGTCATAGGCAAAATTGTCACAAACGGCCGTTTTTGGACTTATCTTCTTTGGTTTTTATCCTCTTTGTAACAAACGTGAAGTTGGATTTTTTAATATTTATTTTCTGTGCTATGCTACGATTTTTTATTCAATGAGGGCGCCACTGGACCGCGAGAAGGGCCTTAATATGGTTTAAAAAAAAACAAATAAAAATAATATGATTCGTTCGGAACCCTTTGCACGCGAGTCGGATTATCACATGGCCGGTTTTTGAGGAACGTTCGCATTCACATCACAGTCTGTCACAAAAACCTCTAATTTCCCAGTTTTTGATATTTATTGAGAATGAAAAGATATTGCGACTTGAATTTTAACGTTTTAAGGCGGCGATTTCAAAACACGGTCAAAAAGGTGTTTTTTTAAAGCAGAGTAGTCAAGTAAGTAAGAGTCTCTTAATACGTAAATAATTTATACAAATAAAAAAATATGATCATTTCAAGCCCTTTTTTTTTTTTTTTTGATTGTTGATAGGCACGCTTTTGACCATTATCTCACTGATGGTAAGCGATGATGTGGTCGAAGATGGAGCACGCCTGCCCAGACCTATTCACTCTTGACTTAAAGACTCCCAGGTTGTAGTGTATAATATATAATATAATATTTGCATAGTAATACAGCGATGGAACCCAAAACATATATTAACATCCATAAAAATCTTCTAACATACCTCTTAATTATCTTTAAAAGGAGTTTATCCCTTAATTAACAATTATAATAATTATAAAAATATACCATAAAATTTCAAATGCTAAACTGCATCCAGTGATGGATTATTTTTTATAAATATATTAGTAAGTCCTAAGATAAAATACTTCATATTATGCAATAAATTGCGAGCATTTATCGTAACGCATCTCTTTCTTTTCTATGCAGTCCGAGACTGACCGCGCTTTAGGTCATGTCTCAGCCTTAAGTGCTGTCGCACTTAAGGCTGAGACATGATCTAAACCATTAGTTAATTATTTTGACCACCTACTTACGAGCTAAACTTCACCAAAATCCATCTGCTTAGCCTTTTCCCAGCTATCTTGGAGACGGTTTCCAGTCTAACCGGATACAGCTGAATACCAGTATTTTACATGGAGCGACTGCCTATCTGACCTCCACAACCCAGTTATTGAGTAATACGATATATACCCCTTGGTAAGACTGGTTATCAGACTTTCGGGGTTCTGACGACTCGTAACGACTGTCAAAGATCCAAGATTGAAATCCGGGACCAACGGCTTAACATGCTTTCCGAGGCACGGAGGAATCTCGGTATGTAAAGATGGTCACCCATCCACGGATCAACCCCGGCAAGCGTAGCTTAACTTGATGGATCCACCCGTGTGGCTGTTATTACTTTAAACACGAGCTCCTCCCACACCTCCACCCTCACCACTAATTACTATATAGGTTATAGTACCTAATAGCTAATCTGTACTAATGCCTATTTCATTACAAATAATTATTTACCTGTCAACGGCAATGACCAATGACACGTTTAAATTAAACCAATTTAGTTAACTTGGTTTAGATGTTGGTACTGATACGTCTGGTTAGTGTTATAAGCTCTGCATAAGCATATCGATTTTAATTAAAAAGTACTATATGTATGTTGATGATATTTAACGATTTACGAGCTTTTATCATTTCATATAACCTCAAGTTTGTTTCTGTTCAGAGTGATATTTACTTCATTAGCAACTCTACTCTGAAGCAAGAAAAGAAATCAAATTAGATCGGTGACCCGATCTAAACCACCAATCTTGAAATCGCGATCGATTTCAAGGTTGGTCCCACAGTAAAAGTCGTTCACTTATGTCCGGAAAATGACGATAGACTCGCATCGATCTTTATTGCATGTGTTTTAAACATAAATATGTAAACGTAACTACTATAGGCACGACACTCTGCCAGCCTCTTCACGGTAAACAGTCATGTTGTTATGTTAAAAACAAAAAGTCCAAACAACCCAACTCACTCATTTCATCAACATGAAATGGCAAATTACTAAAAACTCAATTACACTTCGCCGGTTACATTGCCGAGTATATAATATGGTCAGAGAGATAATTTAATATATTACGCTATACTTCAGTCATCATTTTGACGTAGGTACCGTGTCTTTAATTATTACTTGTTTGTTATTCTCGGTAAGGACAAGAGATTTAATACTACAAGCTTGGGGACTGCTGCTATTCTCTTGAGGATCGTACGAATTTTATAATCTTGATTAATTATTCTTTAATTTAAAAACTCATGTAACTACACACATATAATAAACAGACAAAAAAATACGAAGCAGAACAAGATAACTCAACAAAAAATTTCAAAAAACCTGACTGATAAAAATTAACTAAAAAGTTTTTTTATCGTTTATAGGCACGCGTTTGACCTCTATCTCACCTGATTGTAAGCGAGTAGAGCACGCTTGTCCAGAAGTAACCTATTCACTCTTGACTTAAAAACTCTCAGGTTATATATGATAGCTACTATCAGGAAACACTGACTCCGGCAGTGAATGCCGCTCCTTAGCTGTACTCACAGTGAATGTGTTCGCAAAACGTTTTGTCTACCATGAACAGGTGGTCCAATGATGGAACGGGCTTGGTGGAATTAAACTATGCAATTCCGTCGCACACTTTCCAAAATGTAACCGATTGAAAACCGACAGGCTAGCAACTCAGCGTCGATGCTCAAGACTCTGGAGCCTCGACTCGAAGAGCCTATCATTGCCGATGATCCTCTTGGCTCGATTCTCAATTTACTCAAGAGCATCAAGCTGGTATTTGGCAAATCCATCCCAAAGATGAGAGCAGTACCTACTCCATACACGATAGAACTTCGGCTTGATAAAGTTTGAGCAGCTGTTCTGGTGTGAAGTACCGTCTCACCTTTGCTAAGATTCCCAACTTTTTGGCAGCCAATTGAGCCTTTGCCTCGATTTATGGCCCAAAATTGAAAGTGGATGTTAACGTGACATCAAGAAGATCAAGATGATCGGTTATCGGCACGATTACACTTCGAAAAGATGGAGCCGGATGGAATTGGCTCCTTTTAGCGGAGAAAAGACACGCCTGGGATTTAGCAGCATTGAACTTGACCAGATTGGCATCGCCCTATTCAGAGACAGTCTGTAAGGACAAATTCAAGCACCCAACCATAGCCTCTCGGCGAGACCAAATCTGTGACCCACCAGCTCATGCCCTACAGTGCTGTCGTCTGTATACCCAAAGGTACCGGGTTTAAGCAGATCATTAATATGCAGCAAGGACAATGTTGCCGAGAGCACTAACGCCTGAGGAACCCCGGCATTAATATCCGGCAGTCCAGACGAGCAGTCATCAATTACCACTCGAATAAGCCGATCCCTCTGGAAATTTGCAAAACAATCACACAATCTGGCGGGTAGACCGAAGGAAGGAAACTTACCAATAAGGCTTTCGTGCCAGATCCTGTCGAAGGCCTTCAAGATGTCAAGAGAAATCGCAAGTGTTTCCCCGCGTTTCTCGATGACCTCACAACTGATGTGAATGGCATGAAGATTGACCCCAGTTGACCGATTTCGGCGGAAGCCGTTTTGTCGGTCGCTAAGGATATCGTTGGCTTCTAGGTATGCCACGAGCTTACCATTCAGGACACGTTTCATACTCTTATACAGTATGGAAGTTGCTGAGATGTGTCTATAATTAGCTGGATCAGCTCGACTACCCTTCTTGGGCACGGGTTGCACGTTAGCTTGCTTCCATGCCACCCTCACTTTTCCAGTCTCAAACGAAAGGCGAAATAGGCGTGTCAAAGACCGGAGACAACTCAGGCGCACAAGTCCTCAGGAAAAATGCCGCTATCCCGTCAGGGCCTCGAGCCTTGTTCAGGTCTAGGTTACGCAGTACCATACGGGCGTCTTTCTGATGAATGCGAATGTCCGACATAATCGACCCGCATCCATCAGGAGTACCAGGGGGCCTCGCGCCACCAGGATGTAGACGCGAAGATTCCGCAAACAGAGAGGCAAACAAGTTTGCTTATTCCTCAGCGGAGTGGGCCAGCGACCCGTCGGGTTTCAGCAGTGGAGGTAGTGAGGGGCGGCAGAAGTTCGATTCAACCGACTTAACCAGGGACCAAAACGCCTTACTACCAGCTGGGTACGAAGCAAGTTTGTTCCCAATTCGGCTAATGTGGTCACACCTAGCCCTCCGCAACACCTTCTTGCAGGACTTGAAGACTTGACATATTATATATATGCATACATAAATAAAAACAACGAAAAACACTTTAGTTGTGTAACAAGGCAGTGTTAAAGCCTTGTTTATTTTTTGACCTCTATTCCAAAATTACGTTCTTTGCTACCTTTTTAATTTCAAATTCAAAAATTACTTAGTTTTCTCTGTCATGTCTCTGTTTTAATATTAAAAATTAGTTCTAATTCTGCAGCCGAGCTAGTAGAAGCTCCTCATTATTATTTTTTGACTCTTCAAGTGTCAGATACCAGTTTCCTAGAATTTTGCATTAATACAATTTAATTACTAGTCACAGTGTTTGTGTTCTTAATATTATATTAAAGCCCACTGTTGTAAATGTGTTAACTCGTCGTGTTATTATTTATTGAACTCCTCATCTACGGTCCTCCTACCCTACGACCTCCTCTGCGTGTCACTCCTACGTCCTCCTCTGCGTGTCACTCCACAACCTCCGCAACGAGACACGCCCTCCGTACCGTGACACTGGCGCCCTCAACGTGATCGAACCCAGCCCATCCCATCCCAGAGCCCAGCAGCCGCCCTCAACGTGATCGAACCCAGCCCATCCCATCTCAAGAGCCCAGCAGCCGCCTCAACGTGATCGAACCCAGCCCCTCCCATACCAGAGTCCAGCAGCCACCTCATCGTGAACCCAGCTCATCATCGCGGAGCCATCAGCATCAGCAGGATAAGCTCTGGTCGTGAAGCTGTTCTGGATAAGTCTCGACCCCGTCTGTCGAGTGAAGCCCATCCCCTAAAATAATTTTAAATTTTTTATAATTTTGTGTTGTTTTGTTATTTATTGTTATACTGTTATTTTATTTCTCAAAATTCCAAAAGGAACTAGTATTCCCAAAAAATTTGCGGCCCCTTTTGACTACATCAATTCCATCGTTCCAATAAAAATAAAGCATTTTAATTTATTAACATTTCTTACAGGTTCCAATTTCCATACTACTTTTCAAGATTTTACCCGACATACTGTTTTATTATTATTTTACAACATACATATCCAATCAGTACATGGTGCAATACTTACTTACAAAACTCAAAACAAAACATAACCACCCCATCCTACAGACAGTAACATTACCCAAGGTTCACATCTGAACCCTCATAAGCTGGTAGCATTCACTTGTGCTAAACTCCTCGGAGACACTTGTGTTTGTGACCAGTACTGACTAACGGGAGTGCTGTTGGAGAATATCCTCAGCGTATCCTACATACCAACTATTGATTAGAAGGTGACTCTTCTAGGGCATCCTGCCGACATGCTAGGGGTCACTGTATAGTCAAAGTTGGCTACTACACACGCACAACACAAATTACTTTTTAAATAAATAACGGTACACTTCACTTTCAAATTTATTTAATCATATTACATAGTTATTATAAACGTACCAACCCGTTAACAATTAAAAACCATGATGAATCCGTTATATTTATTATAAATCAAAGCTTCTATGAGTTATAGCTTTGACGTATTAATTTCCCTCTTTCCTCCTCAACCTCTGAAGAACTCCGTAGGCATGCATTACTATGGTGTTTTCACATATTCTCACTATGCACCGTAAATAGTATGCATAAAGATAAATTACATAACTATTTAAACCTGCTACTGAATATTTAACTAAATAATTATTTTAATCAAATCTGTCTGCAAAAAAATATTTCAAACGTCAGACACATTTTGACAAAATAACAAATCTTTCTTTTTAATTTTCTCTACGCAACCTCCGTACAATACAGAATTGGAACTCTTTTATATTATTATTTCTTTTGATAATTTTATTTTTTCTAAACCTATTAGGTTTATACCTATTGTTTACGTCATTAACCCATTAATACCCCTTTCAATTACATTCACCACGATTGCTACATCGGTGGTTATTTAGTTCAAGAATTCTATGGAGCGGGTGATTACTCCCTAAATAAGCCTAAATCATTACCGATCATGGTCTTCCCCTTGATCATTACTTTATTCTATGGCTTTAAACCATAAGAATCTTTCGGAGCGGGTGATTACTCCTTAAATAAGCCATAATCACACTACTTATGGTAATATTTTTGCCACTTCATTATTTAGAGCGGCTAGCTACTCTTTAAATAAGCCTTAGGTCCGTTAAATATATACCATAGGTATATTATAATTAAGGTTATTCCCTTAATAATTACTTAACGTGCATAGCACGAAGGCTTCTTCGCCTTATTTACTACTTGTTACAGCAGGTAATTAAACTTGTATCATAGCTCTTTATCATCATACAATTTAACATCAGCGGTTGGTGACTGATTAAATAAGCCTACACTATTGAAGGGCAATCTAACGAGTTATGCCTAATAATAGGATAAACTCTTTTTGACTTTGCGTTATGTTCTGCACTTACCTATATGCGAACATAACTATGAATGAACGAAGTATGGAAGGTATTATGGAAGGTAATATGGAAGTGGTAGATTGTTCCTTTTGTAAATACTCATTGTATATAACACCCTCGCCTTCTAAATTTTCACCTCACTCATAAGATATTTTTAGATATATATATATTTTATTATATTATTTTATTGTTAACGAAAAATCGCTCACCTGCTGCTCGATTTTTCTTTCCGGGGCAGCCGGGTATTGTAACAAGGCAGTGTTAAAGCCTTGTTTATTTTTTGACCTCTATTCCAAAATTACGTTCTTTGCTACCTTTTTAATTTCAAATTCAAAAATTACTTAGTTTTCTCTGTCATGTCTCTGTTTTAATATTAAAAATTAGTTCTAATTCTTCAGCCGAGCTAGTAGAAGCTCCTCATTATTATTTTTTGACTCTTCAAGTGTCAGATACCAGTTTCCTAGAATTTTGCATTAATACAATTTAATTACTAGTCACAGTGTTTGTGTTCTTAATATTATATTAAAGCCCACTGTTGTAAATGTGTTAACTCGTCGTGTTATTATTTATTGAACTCCTCATCTACGGTCCTCCTACCCTACGACCTCCTCTGCGTGTCACTCCTACGTCCTCCTCTGCGTGTCACTCCACAACCTCCGCAACGAGACACGCCCTCCGTACCGTGACAGTTGACACAAAAAAATACATCAGACTTGGAAAACGCGGTAGTTATCAACTATTAGCACATCAGGCCACCTAAAAGTTTTCAAATGGGAACATATCCCGTTAAAAACCACTATAAAACTTTAATTTTTGATGTTTGTGATTGAAACTCCCGAATTACGCTCAAAAATAAAAAATAAAAATCCACGAACTCAATTTCCCAAAACTGTAACTCAACAACATCAACGCGAGTCCTCCTCATAATGTACATACGAGCTTACAGCGTAGTGCGGCCGCACAATTTAACTTGTGCCTGTGTCAGCCGCTGTGACGGGATGCCCCTTAGTGCCAGCCCATGTTACAAATTGACCGTAAACATAGTTCCGTAGGTTCCGCTTCAAGCTGTAATGCTATACCTTGTTTTGCCTTAATTTTGGAGTATGTTGTGTTACACTCGATTTCACTTCGGAAATTTCATTCTAGCTTAGAAGACTAATGAAATATGTATGATGTGCCTTTGTTGGTGGGTTAATCATAAAAGTTTTCTTCAGAGTGAAGACAGAATATAAATTGGTGAAGGTCTATGTTCAGTAGTGCGATAGACTGGGATAAAGACTACGTTAAAGCTCTAAAATGTCAAAGCTTTTGAGAGGTTTAAAATAAAACATTTAAAATTATATTTAGATCCCCTTTGTGACAAAATTCAATCAAATAACGAGCACATTGGTGCCCATTCTCTTGTTCAATAACTAAATTAAAATAAGAGAATCGCTATCTTTTACTAAAAGGTAGTGCGGGAAAAGGACGGCTATAGCTATGAACTAATTTAGAGATGTCAAACTAGTTTACGCCTTGCGCTTTACCGTGTTTTTTATGTTTTTACGAGTACCCTTAAGAGCCTACCTCCCCATAAGTGGCGCCCTCATTGAATAAAAATTCGTATTTAAGCATAGAAAATAAAGATTAAAGAATCCCATGTTGCGTTTGTTACACATAAGATAAGGTATTTTTACGTTGTTAAAACAGGACTCAAAGTGTTTCGTATCCAAAGTAGTAACCAAAAGTGTCAAAATCGGCCGTTTTTGGTACTTTTGTTTACTACTTCGGATACGAAACACTTTGAGTCATGCTTCCATAACGTAAAAATACCTTATCCTCTTTGCAACAAACGCAACATAGGATT
This sequence comes from Polia nebulosa, assembly GCA_951329385.1. Classification (NCBI taxonomy): domain Eukaryota; kingdom Metazoa; phylum Arthropoda; class Insecta; order Lepidoptera; family Noctuidae; genus Polia; species Polia nebulosa. The sequence continues at coordinate 5,756,812 of OX589596.1, forward strand.
CTTTAATCTTTATTTTCTACGCTTTGCTACGATTTTTTATTCAATGAGGGTGCCACTTGGCGGCTATATACGCCTTAATTTGTATGGAAATATTAGTTCAACTAAATTTGACAGCTCTTATTTACGTCCGTATGTTTGTTGTTTTATTAGAGAGAAAAAGATAGCAATAGCCTAAATTAAGTTTAGTTTGTACAAACCAGAATCGGCACCATTGTCTGTCTTCAAAATTAAACATAAATCGAAATCTTGTTACATTAAATGCACGCCAAACTAAGCGAATCTCGCCACCGCCAGAGGGCGCCACGAACGTCAACTATTTTCTTTGTACAGTGTCCCAACAACTGCTTTGTAATGGACAGAGTTATCTCAGTATGTTGTGGCTTGACAACGCAGAATTCAGAGTCCTTTGATAAAACCCAGTTTGTAGCAGTGAGCGAGTTTCTAGTGAAACTATTCGTTTTGGAGTATTTTTGGTGGTTACTCGTATTAATTTAATAGTATTTTCAGTTAGTTATATGATTGTACTAGCTTCTGCCGGCAGCTTCGCCCGCGTGAGATTAATGCTTCCCTCATTATAAATTATGGCCTATGCTAATCCAGACTATAATCTATCTCTGTGCCAAATTTCATCCAGATCCGTTCGGTCCTTCTGGCGTGATTGAGTAACATACACCCATCCATCCATCAAACTTTCGCATTCATATTATCAGTATGATTAAACACTTAAAAAACCCGACTGTATAAAAACAACTGAAAAGTTCCAAACAAGGCACTTTTCAAACAGTCTGATGCAGTTGGTGGCAGTTGTTTTTTACAGTCGCGTTTTTTGAAAATATTCAATATTGTTATTTTCTACGTTTTAGTGAGTTTTATTTTTGGAATCGCCTCCTCGAACCCATTGGTTTGATAGAAAATAATGAAAGTCGACTAACTATATTAAGTGAGGTTAATATAGTTCGTTGACTTTCATTTTTTTCTTTTACACAATATGGCGTCTGGTGGTCGCCATATTGTATTTTGATTATTGTCATTTCTTTAAAAGTATTCGCAAGAGTCAGCCGAACCAATTGACGTAAGAATTATGAAAATCGGCCCACGCGTTTGGCCTCTAAAGCGCAACAAAAGAACAAAAATACATACATACATAGACTGATAAACACCTCCCTTGCGTCGTGCAGTTGGGTAAAAGAACTTCGTAAAATTAAAATATAAAGATAAAGCAATTTTTTGCAACACAGTCTTATCTTTTGTGGAAGTTGATAAACGTGCTTTTAACATCTTATTAAGTACAACGATGTGTTCCTTATTATATGTATATAAAATACAGCTTCAAAATACCTCATCACATACCAACATCTCGCCCAAAATAATTATCAACCCAACCCAACCCAACTCGTAAGTGCACCTCCCATTAACGAAAAATCAGCATTTTTAATCAAAATATTTACCTAAAAAGGTTGACGTGAAAAATAATGCTTTATGACCATTAATCTCCTAAAAAGGTCCAGGGACGGCAGGGACCAAGGTGGGCCAAGTAATGGAGTTCCGTTGTATAGTCGTGAACCAAGAGTTTAGATGTCCCAACCCCTTGACGGTGTTACATAAAACATTTGGGACGGGAGTTGGAACGAAAATAAATGTACCAATATTTTTGGAACACTTTTTTTTTGCACGGACATGTAAAATGATGAATATGTTTGAATGATGTAACTGTCCCTTTGGGTGATATGATTAACTCTGAACTTTGGAGATAAAAGTACCAGATGAACGTACATAAACTGTACCTACATAATTAAGCCCACATTCAAGTCCTTTTGAAGAAAACTTTTGTGGACGGTGTTGTTTGTGACTCAACTCAGTTGCCATGACAACGGAAATCAATGTCAAAAAAATATATAACTCACAATATAGTAGTTTACTAAAAAATTTAATTAGTCCGTCCGTTAAATCCATCCAATCGCATGTCATAACTTGAAAAACTCTATTTATTTAATTTTCCGATCTACACCCCAAAAGTGACCCCATATTTCAAATTCATTCACATTTACGTCTTACGTCCATGTTTGGGTCACAGATATTCATGTGTTTACCAAATATCAACTTAATCATTCCAGTAGATACGGAGCATACTGGCTGTGACACACAGACAAACAGACACATGAGTGATCCTCGTTTTTCCATTCGGACGTACAAAACCATTTTAACAGACGTAACTATTTCTGGAAAATCGTACCTCTTACATCCAGCTTCTAAAAAGGTCAATCTCAACCTTTTCCCGCTTCGTGCGTCACATAACGATAGTCACCGACAGTCAACAGATGGCAGTTAGAGAACCATTTTGTTCAGTGACTGAAAGTAATAGTAGGGTAGCAAATACACACCAGTGCCATTGTTTAGCGTTATTTAGCTGTCATTATTTAGAAGCTCGTGGCCAAGTAAAAAAACTCTGACTGACTGAAAAGTCTGACAACTCACATTTAGGATTCTGTACCATATTATACCAATATTTTGATATTGGTTAGTAAAATATACGTAATAATCAACATTATCACCAAATATCAAGTTCATAGATCATTGGGAAGTTAAAAAAATCTTCGGAACTAAATTTTGTGACAGACGACGGACAGATAGAAGGATACGTGAGTGACAGCAATAGTGTTCCGTTTCGTTACATTTAAAAAAATATATTGATTTCTTATTGGTTTCCTACAATTTATAAGTAAAGAACTATTTTCTGTACTTTTGAAAATTTTAGAGTCACTACTGTCGGAGATAAGTGGGGTTAGAAATTGTTACCAATTTTCTTAAATAACATTAAACTATGTATTTTTAAGTTGTGAAAAAATATATTTAAAACCCAAGAAAATATGTATGTGTTCTTTCATTTGCAGTGTAGCACTTTATAGTTTCAAAAACTTTATTTTTTAATTTTCCGATTTCCACACCAAAAGTGAATCCTAAAAAGCGCGTCAGTCTGTGGAGAGATGGTTACACTCACCCAGAGTGTAATCATCTTAACATACTAAGATTTCTCCGTGACTCCAGCTGTCATTTGTAGATCTTTGACAGTCGTTACGGATAATCTGACTAGAGTCTTGCCAAGGGGTTTCGTGTCACCCAGTTACTGGGTTGTGGAGGTCAGATAGACAGTCGCTCCATGTAAAATAATGGTATCCAGCTATATTCCATTTGACTAGTAGCCGTCGTCGTTATTAGTCCATCAGTTAAATAACCAGAAAATATTGAACATGTATTTTTTGCTTTACCAAATCAATAAAAAATGACAAAGATAATACGCATCAAAGTTCAGGAGTGGTAGCTTGTTACGTCACTGTGGTGGTAAAAAGTGTCGCGCAGTGTGAAGTCACTCGAAATTTCAACGCACTGTTTTGCCCTCATTTTTTGTTTACGTGTGACAAAAAAAATATACGTGTTCAATATTTTTTGGTTATTTAACCCCTCAGACCCTGCGCGCGTCTAATGTCAACATCTGTCAAGCCACGTTGCCAGTCGGCCATCGTGTAACTACAGACTCTGTCATGTTCCGGGTGTGTAACCCTTGCCACAGGTCTAAAGACCTTGGGTAATAGTAATAATAGCGGTTTAAAATGCGTGAATCGGGTTTTTCGCAATTTTTTTGGCAAGTCAAACGGAATTTCCTCGGTGGCGCACATGTGCACCGCTAGACTCGGAAATAAAAAAAGAAAACAAAAAGAAAAACGTCACGTCCAACAAAAAATAACTTACACTGGTTGGTGACATCAAATACGTGATTAAAGTAAAATAAATTCTCCCAAATTATTCTTCTTTAGACTGCTTGCAAAGTAAATTGTTAATAGAATAGAATAGCACGTCATCGCTCTACGCCTCACCAGTGAGGCCGTGCAAAAAAAATATTATTATTAAAAATTAAAATAATTATTATTAAATCATATTGTCGCGTTAGCGATCGGTAACGCCACAATAGGCTTGGGGTATTGGATTTCATGTTTTCTAGGTCCTCATGTCAGGCAGGCCAAATCACATTTTTTTTTCGCAAAATCAGCCCCATCTCCCGGACCACTATTCTAAAAAGTTTCCAACTACACTTTAGTCTTTAAGTAAAAAGCAGTGAAAAAGTTTCCTTGCGGAGACATTACCTCTTCAGCGTGTTACATGCTACATTACATTATATCGAACTATGTAGAATACTATATTTAGTTTTATAGTTTAATAGCTGCGCCCCGCGGTTTCACCCGTGTAGACCGGGATAAAAAATAGCCCTGCTAATCCAGGGTATAAACTATCTAGCATATGCCAAATTTCATCCAAAATTGATTCAGCTGTTGAGCTTGAAGAAGTAACAAACATAGAAACACACACACACTCACAAACTTTCGCCTTTACAATATTAGTGTGAAGTGTGATTAGTGTGAAGTGTGACCAGATACTGTCAGCGGATTAACCGCGTGAAAATCCAAAGTTATCTCAATTGAACATAGGTGTTCTCTATGTCCTTCTTATTCCACGACATGGTCTGCCCGTGTGGCCAGTTTCTTTTTATTTCTAACTAATCATTTAAAGGAGGTTTTGCCCCACCTACAGCTGAATTTAGAATTCGCTAATCAGTATTCAACCAAAGCATATGGTTATGCGAGTTTTAGAAATACAGTGTTTAATATTCAGCTAAATCGACTGCCCAAAAAATAATATCACCGCGTGACCTTACATGTTCACATATTCTGGCACTAACGATGTCAAATCCACACACATTACTTTTGTTCTATATTTAGAACTAGCCTGCCTTCACATGTCACAGTGTGGGAGTAAAATATATTTCATGTAAGCTGCGTAAACCAATTGTTATACGTATGACATTATTATTTGCTGACGAATTTAGTTGTCACAGTAGCAGGGAATTTTTTTGTTGGTTAAGTACTCATTTCTTGCTTGAACAATTTATTGATGCCTGTTAAAACCGCGACTTGTAAGTTCTAGATTGTGAATTCGAATCCAAAAAAAAAAAAAGCCTGGCACTTTGTATAAATTATTTTATCACCACTGCTCTCAAAACGGTGAAGGAAATTATCAGGAACCCGGCATGTCCTTAAATTAAAACTTCGAAGATGTGTACCATTCCTGCCAGGGTTTGCGGCCTTGCTATAAGCAGGCAATTGAAGGAAAACGGGTGGATTTTAGTCAGTAAGAGTCTGACACGCGAACCATGTCAGACTCTTGAGAGCGGGAGAAGTTATTTGAAGATTCCCCACCCAAAAAAAAACCAGCCAAGTGCGTGTCGGTTGACGCGCAAGGTAGGGTTCCGTAGATCGTACTTCACCTAAAATCAGTAGATAGATCAGTCATCAGAGAACTCACGAAAGGAAGGAGAAGTAGTCTGGATCGCTGGTCGCCAGATACGGTGAAGAAGACTATATATATACCTCACCTAAATTTTTTTTTTGTATTTTGTACGAAAGTAGAAACATTTTAGAAGTTGGGCGAATATTACTCTAAAAGTAACAGAGCTAAATTAACCGTCATGGTTTTCCTTTTAATTTCGTTATATATACTGCTGCCGTGATTTTTTTCACATGTCCAAAAGCAACCATTTAGCTGACACTTGACTTTAACAAAAAATATTTAATACCGAGAGAATATCCACGTACTGGTGCCAAAAATTATATCACATTAAAAAAGAGATCTGTCTTCATTATAACATTTATTAATAACTTAATCAAAACAATCTATTGAACGGCGGTTGTTTTGGCTTTTTAAATTGATTCACAATGTAGGTTATGTGATAAAAAATTGCCGTTTAATATGAGGGGAGCTGTGTAACATTTTTGTTCCCCATAACATTTGCCGGGCGAGACGGCATAAATTATTTATGGTGCCACGTTGCATGTCATCTATTCCGCGAACGCTGAACGCAGTCAACGCTCTCCTAGAGTCCAGTCTAGTGTCCAGTCAATGGAAGGAGATACTGTCTGAATGTCTGACGATTTGCGAGAAGACTTAATGAAAGGCTTAAGTATAAAATTGTATAACTGTTATATTTTATTCCTAATGTGCTTTGTATAATTTTTGATGTGTATAATCAGTATAACTGGCATTGTGTCGTTCTGGCTAATCTACTCGTATATATATAAAAATCAATGCCACTTTTCGTTGTAATTTTATAACTCAAGAACGGGCTTACCTATCCAAACCAAATGTTTAGGCTTTGTTGAAAACATGTATATGACACAATCATGCAAGCCGTTTCCAATAATGCAGGTGGATTATATTTCTTTTATGCACCTGCTGGTACTGGTAAAACGTTCGTTATATCACTGATTTTAGCGACTATACGATCGGAACAGAAAATTTCATTGGCACTTGCATCTTCGGAAATTTCTGCTACATTATTAGAAGGTGGTCAGAACGCACACTCTGCATTAAAATTGCCATTGAATGTACAGGTGATTGAAACTCCAACTTGCAATATTTCGAGAAATTCTACTATGGCAAAAGTTCTGCGATTAACGTCAATTATTTCATAGAATGAGTGTACTAGAAGCATTTAATCGAAAAATGTAAGATTTACGTGGTAATCAACAGCTTTTTGGTGGTGCTTTGATATTACTGTCAGGGGATTTTCGTCAAACATTGCCTGTCATTCCTCGATCAACTCCTGATGATGAAATAAATGCCTGTTTGAAGTCATCAGTTCTTTGGAGACATGCACAAAAATTGACACTGAACATTAATATATGCGTATTCACCTACAAAATGATCCAGCTGCCCATGAGTTTTCAAAACAATTGTTAGAAATTGGTGATGGCAAAATACAAATCGACAGTACCAACGGATTGATCGCTGTACCGAACAATTTTTGTACAATTGTGCAATCGATAGCTGAATTGATTGAATGTGTTCTTCCGAATATTCTTCAGAATTACAGAAATCATGATTGGTTGAGAGAACGCGCCATTTTAGCACCGAAGAACATTCATATCAATGCCATTAATTTTCAAATTAATGATTAAATTTGACGGCACGGTTGGCGCAGTGGTTGAGCGTTCGGCTGCTGCGCTGCGTGTTGCGGGTTCGATCCCCGCACGGAACAAATATTTATATGACCTGCAGATAGTTGTTCCGGGTCTGGGTGTCTTGTGTATGTGAATTTATATGTTTGTGAACGCACCCACGATACAGGAATAATTCCTAGTGTGGGGCAACGTTTTTAAAAAAAAAAAAAAAAATTCAAGCGAAACTGCCAGGTGTAGTGACGACATATAAATCAATTGACAGTGTTATGAATCAAGATGAGGCAATGAATTATCCAATTGAATTTTTAAATTCATTGGAACCGGCTGGTATGCCACCGCATTGCTTGAATGTGAAGATTGGTTCTTTGATTATATTATTGCGAAATATTAATCCACCAAAACTGTGTAATGGCACCAGATTGGCAGTGAAAAAGTAATTGCCAAATTTGATTGAAGCTACGATCTTGACTGCCAAATCAAAAGGAGAAGTTTATTTGATACCGCGTATCCCTATGATTCCAACTGATATGCCATTTGAGTTCAAACGATTACAATATCCTGTGCGTTTATCATTTGCGATGTCCATCAACAAGGCGCAAGGGCAAACACTTCACGTTTGTGGTGTGAATTTGGAGGAATCATGTTTTTCACATGGCCAACTTTATGTTGCCTGTTCCAGAGTCGGTACCCCCAGCCGTTTGTTTATTCATGCTCAAAATGGTAAAACAAAAAATATTGTTTATCCAAATTTTTTGGATTAAGTTTTAAAATAGCTAGCAATTAATAAAATCTTTTTTTATTTCAATAAATGAATTTGATGTTCCAATATTTTTTTTTAAAAGACACAAAAATGGTGCTGATTTCAGAAAATCTTAGTTTAATTAAAAATACTTTATTTTCGCAACTATTCGCTATCGATTAAGGAATTCAAAAATTCTTCATACATTGACACTCCACCCTTATCTACACCCTTCTACAACCAAACAAAGTATAAATTATAAAACACCCTCGAACCACTGCTTACAGCTCACATCTCAAAAGAAAAGGTGTAAGACACGAAACTTCCAAACTCCGCTATAAAACTCTACCCTGGCGCAATCTCTTACTTTTATTTCAACAAAATTTCGTCAAAGAACAATAAAACGGTAAAATTACTTCAATATATCCCACAGGGAGGCTAACTCTATTAAAAAATATCGTCTCGCCTGCTCTATCAAATTGTAGAGATGCCTTCAAGACGTTCGTGGCGAATCTTGCTCTATTCACAAGATTATTTTCGAGGCAGGATCGCAGAATGTTTTACGCACTGAGCTCTTTTAACGTTGTAGTTTTCAAGTCTTTAGAAAAAAAAGTATGATTTTGAAGAACATGAGAATGTGATTGTGAATGACATGGATTAATAATGTTTAGTGGTTATTCTTCGTCTTCTTTCGAAAGGACGGTTTCCTAATTTTTAAATTCTCTGGGCCCAGAAGTTGGCTACATTAATTCCGGCATCAGCAGCGTAGATCAAGTCCTTCATAATACAGAGGAATGGACACTTGGGGTATTCCATATATGACTCATGTTCTGGACCGCACACCCATTGGGTATCTGACGGGTCGAAAAAGGAGGAGGTACTATGTTCGTCTGTATGTGTGCTTTTTTATTTTTTTATGTAAGTATGTCCACCGATTTCTCTGTCAGTTGTGGACTGATTTACAAAATTCTTTTTCCTCTGAAAGAATATACTACCGAGGTGGTCCCACATAAATTTTATCGAAATTGCTTTAGCGCTTTTTGAAAAACTGAACAAAAACGAAAAATACGTGTACATAGATGTTGTTTTGGTGTTTTCCAATTACGACTATATTTAAATTCCACGTTCCATGTTATTGGGGTTTTTAGTTCTGGGGTAAAACAACTAAATAGTTAAAAATAAAAAAACATTTTTACAAAAAAACAGCCGTCTTCCATAAAAAAAAACTCTAAAAATTAAAAAATAACTTTAATTTCGGAAGTTGGTGTGAAATAACGAAGAAATAAAATATAAACACCGACTTCCGAAATGAAAGTAATTTTTTTTTAATTTTTAGTGTATCTTTTTTTTTGGAATTTGGTTGTTTTTTTCAAGTTGTATTTGCAGCAGCCCACCTATGTGTGCAACCGATTGAGTTGGCTGTTGGTTGAACTGTGACGTATTCTGTGGTTTGATTATCCGGTTCAGCAAAGTATTTCTGAGTTTTACTTGTCAGAAAATTCTCAACACCCCGCAGTTTGTAAGTTTGCCCTGTTAATGGTGTCAGACTTGTCTAATCTTTATATATAAAACAAAGTCATGTCAGTTACACCATTATACAGGGTGTAACGGAAAGATGTGGTCATATTTTAAGAACCGGTTCTGCCCATGGAACTGAACTACTTTCTCTAAGAAAAATTTTAAAATTACCAATAAAAAAATTGGACTTTCCATACAAAGTTATCATCAGCTGATCAAAATTTGTATGGGAAATAATTTTTTTTTGAGAATTTCCTCATGCTTTCTTGAATAAAGTTGTTGTGTTGTTGTTGTTGTTGTGTGTTGTGTTGTAAAGTTGTTGTTGTTGTTGTAAAGTTGTTGCAATGGGCGGATGCAGTTCTTAAAATATGACCACACCTTTACGTTACACCCTGTATAAGTAAAAAACGGCGGGATCGATTTTAATGATCTTTGATTTTTTGGATTTTTCTCTGCTCGGAACAGCAGAATAACTATTAAAACATCTGAAAAATACATGAAAAAAAATATGAAGGCATTTTCACAAACATTTTGTAAGGAACGGGTTTTTTTTATTGATTCTGAGGCGATACGAAGTTCGCTGGGTCAGCTAGTAAGACATAAAGGATAAATCTTTGGAACTGTTGGTTTCTTCAAAAATAGCCATGAACTTCTTTAAATTACTTTAATTTAGTTTTATTACAAGGACAGAAAAATATTTCGACTACTCGTGTGGTGGGCAAGTTACGAAGTAAAGTTATATAAAGTCTTTTAAAGCGCCTTACCGAAAACTGTCGGCACATGTATTTATCTAGCACACGCTGCCAATAGATAATCAGCAGGCGTGCCTAAACAATACTCACTTCTTAATATATCTAAATTGTGGTTGGCAAACATGGAAAAACCAGCAATAAAGGCATGATCAAATTAATGTTTAAGTTCTTCTGTATCACCTTTTCTAATAAACAATTTTTATAATGGATTATCGAAAGCACACGAATAAAAGTGGTCAGTCGCTGACCCGACCTTCAACTATCTCTATTTATAAACGATTTATAAATAATTCCTACCTGAACTTACAATGTTAAAAGATTGTTGAGCACCGGTCCTTATCAATGAGGAAAATTTAACGCCAATACAGTAAGGTAAAAATAAAATTCTATATTGGAGAGAATTATTAATATGACTTTCGATACTGGTATTTGAACATAATGATAATGTGTTTTATTTATTTCGGAAGCTTTTGATATAATAAGATTGTTTTTTCGGCCAAGTATCATCGTCATCGTCCTCTTTCATCTCTTCTTGCCATCATCTCAATAGTCACCTACTTTCAAGACATAATTCAACTTTCACAAAATCCGTACATCGTTTCTTTACTCTCCCTTATTACGCAAATATTGTCATTCTAGAATACACCTTACATAAATCAAGCTATCTTGTTATTGGTTCCCCAAAATACTTAAAATTTATACTAAAAACGCCACGTTTATCCAACCCAGTGAGTCCGACCCAAATCACAAACTGACAAGCGTCAACATTTATCAGTGTCTTACGACAAACGACAGCAATTAACATTCTGCAAGCATTGTTAGCGGTTGCGACTGGTTGCTGCAACTATTGTGTGGACTGAGGTGTGGCTCAGTCGCATGATGAATAGCCGGGTTTATCTTCGTATTGTATTATTTGGTTCTGATTGTTTAGGTGGGCTGTGTTTTAGGTAATGTGGAAGTCTTGAATAGTTAGCTTCTTTCTTTGGTAACACAATAGTTTTTATCTAGCGCATAGCAAAAAAAAAAGCTTTTGCATTCAGCTGAGATCAGTGTTGCCCAAATGCAAGACCAAGACGAGACTTAGGCCAGTCTTGGTCTTGGTCTTGCGTCAATACACCTGGTCTTGGTCTTGGTCTTGGTATTGCGCTCTCAGTCTTGGTCTTGGTCTTGGTCTTATTTATTTATTTATTTATTTATAAGAGGTACAGTTACAGAATACAGACTAAGTTGTGATCAGGATTACTTTTAAGTGATAACATTTTTAAATCTGCACTCCAATTACTACTATACACAGCATTCAGGATTTATACAGCTTCAAAGATGCAAGTGAAGGCTACAAAAAATAAAAATAAAATAAAAAGAAGTTACAAATAATATAGTCAAGACAGCATATTACAATACAATAGCTTAAGGTGTATTCAATTTTCGCAAGGATTCTATAAATCTGCCGTGACTACCCACAAATATATCAACATGAGTGCAAATATCATTATATTGTCTACACATTCGAAACAGTGGACTATTTTGGGACACATTGTTATTGCTCGATGGTATCTGAAACAGCTGCGGAGTACGCACAGATCGAGTAGGCACCTTGAAGTGTAACTGACTTAGGAGAGCACCATCAAATGAACCGTTACACACCTTATAAAAAGTGGACATGTCGCTCATCCATCTCCTTTTATCCAATCCAACCATGTTAAAGTACCGCAGCCTAGCCTCATATTCAGGTATTTTACGCCTTAAGCCACATTTCATACATAGAGTTCTGACAAACCGTCTCTGTATAGACTCTATACGGTCTATATGAGTTTTATATATTGGAGCCCACACAGATGCGCAATACTCAATAATACTTCTAACTAAAGCATAGTACAGAGTTATCAGTGAAATGGTTTGTCTAAAAGGTTTTGCATTCCGGAGTACGAAAGATAACATGCGATTAGCCTTATTACAAACCTGATCGTAATGTGGTCTGAAAGACATAGCCGAGTCGAAGATTACCCCCAAGTCGCGAATTTGCTTTACCCTGTCTATTACAATGCCCTTGATGTGATAATTGTAACTGAGTAGTGTTTTGTTTTTTGTAAATGATATAACCTGACACTTTTTTATGTTTAACGACATTAGATTCTCGTCACACCATTTGACAACAGTATTTATATCCGTTTGGAGAGCCTCACAGTCTCGGTGATCGGAGATACGTCTAAAAATTTTGATATCGTCAGCGTAGGCTAAACATTCACTATCAATTTTACTAAGTAAATCATTGACGAATAACAGGAACAATAGGGGCCCCAAATTTGAGCCTTGGGGGACCCCAGAAGTCACCAAAAATGGGATAGATTCATACCCACTAAGTGCAACAAGTAGAGTTCGGTTTGAAAGATAGGATGTGAGCCACCTATACAGATCTCCATGTATTCCGGCATGTTGGGCCTTCGAGAGCAATGCAAAATGGTCGACACGATCAAACGCTTTGGAAAAATCTGTATATATAGAGTCCACTTGCTGTTTGCCATTGAAAGATTCGCATATATAAGTAGAGTAACATAATAGGTTAGAGTTAGTTGATCTACCCGTGATAAAGCCATGTTGACGCGGATTCAATAAATGAGAGAAATGGTCATATATATGTTTATAAACAAAGCCTTCGAAAATTTTGGCAAACCAGTTTAGTATACAAATTGGTCTATAATTAGAGACGTCACTTTTATCACCAGATTTGTGGATTGGAGTGATCTTAGCAATTTTCCACAGATCGGGAAATACTCCTTCTTTAAGAGATTTATTAAATATTATTGATAGCGGAGTTACAAGATTAGTCGCACACAACCGTATAAAGATAGGCGGTATACCATCAAAGCCACCGTTCTTTGTCAGATCCACGTTTTTCAACTTTTGTAATATATCCCTACCCGATATATGCAAGCGACTAATGGTATAATTAGAAGTTTGAAAGTTAGGACAGTAATTTGTAGTTGCCCTGGGAGAATACACTGATGAAAAATAACTTGCAAATAAGTTGACAATATCACTACCCGTACTACAAACGCTATCCTGATAATATACGCGACTAGGAATGCTATTAGTGACACGTTTGCTTTTTGTGTAGCGCCAGAAAGCTTTTATATTAACCCTAAGATCACATTCAATTCGCTCAATATACGTTCTAAAGCATTGATTTACGACGATCTTAACTCGAGCTCTAAGCATCGAAAACATATCGTAATCTCTGGGATTTCCATAACGCTTGAATTTGGTATGTGCTTTATCTTTGGATGCGAGTAACTTAATTAAATCCTTCGAAAACCAGGTGGGATACTTATTATTAGAAATTCTAGTTGTGGGAGTATATTTCTCAATTATTGAGTATATTTTATTATAAAAAAGTTGAACAAAATCGTTACATCCCAGTTCCAATGCGTGTTTCTCCCAATCAATATTTTCTAGGTCTTTATTGCAGCTCTCATAATCTGTTTTACGGTAACATAATTTTTTAAGTAATGTGTTATGTGTCAGTGTAGTGATACCAGTTTTAAATACAAGTTCAAAAGGCGGATGATGCAAGTCAATACGACTAATGGGCAATGTAGGCGTTACACTCAGTAACTCAGGGCGATCAGAAAAAACTAAATCAAGTATCCGGTTATTGTGGTTTCCCGTAAAATTGAGTTGACGTATCGTTGTCGAGTGAAAGAGGTCATGTAATGATTTAGACTTTTCACAGTTACAATTCAAGGGACGTCCGGTTTCAACCGACCAACTAACTTCCCCAAGATTATAATCACCCAGTATACAGGTCATGTGATTCGGTAAATCACTGAATATGGCGTAGCATTTGGCAAAATGGTTACAAACCACATCCGTAGGCAAATACTCAGGAAGGTAAGCAACACATAAATTAATTATACGAGAGCCATTTACCATAAGTTGTATCCATAGATCTTCCAAGTATTCAGAAAACCATTCATTTTTAATTGAAATTTTAAGTTTTTTCGAATAAGCGATAAGTACACCACCACCATGGTTCTTACCATACCGAGCGCGAAACCTAGCGTCTCGATCTCTGCGCACTACACAGTACCTGTCATCAAACAATTCAGAAGACAATATCGTTTCATCAAGCCAAGTCTCACACAAGCAAATTAAGTCAAAGTTATTACTTAAGACAGTATTATATATGTCTATTGTTTTGCTTTTCATACCTCTGATGTTTTGATAATACAGTGACAAGTACATCATTGTGTAAGTATAAAATTTTGTAACAACTAGAATCACTTAAAAAAAATATATAAATATATATCAACATATGAGACTAAGACTCTCTTTACTTTTTACTAATATGTACTTGCTTTCAATTGCTTTTCTTACAAAAATACGTCCATTTTTCACCCACACGAACTTGTATCCTTGTTCCTTTGCCTTCCCACGTGCTGCGGCATGCAAGGATTTATTAGATGGAGAAAGATGCTCTGACACGTACACCGGTACCCTTTCACCTGCAAGTCCCAGCAGCGCAGTATTAAGTCTATTAATGGGATTGGATTTATTATATCTGTGCACTGCAGAATAAAACTCATCACGCTTTCTCACACAACTGAACTTGACAATTATAGTGCGGGGATATTTGTTGTCCTTATTCAATTTAGCAACTCTGGTGCACTTCACTATATCACCCTCCTTCAACTCGTGACCTATGACTTTAGAGCATTGATTGAGGAGACTGGGTAAATTTTCATTATGGTGTTCGGGTACGCCATGTATCTCTAAATTGTTTTCCCGTAAATGTTGTTCCAAACTATTTAGTCGATCGGATAACTCAGCTACTGTGATTTTTAGGGTGGTATTTTCTTTAGATAACAACGCATAATCCTTGACTAAACTTTCTACCATGTTCTTCATTTCGTCATGCATAGTGCTCAAAAAGTCCACTGACTGACGAAACTCTAAAATATCATTTTTAATTGAAGATAGTTCAGTCTTCAGAACACACGAAATCATTGCAGGCAGTTCGGACTTAAGCGCTTTAAGAACTTTATCGCTTATAGCAGAAATAAATGCTTCATCTCTATTAGGCGTGGTGCAGCTGGCTGAACCCGGGCTGCATTGAGGTGTTTCCCGGCAGTCATCACCTTGCTTCTTTCTATAAGTAACGTTGTCCAGACCGGTTTCATCAGATAAGTTAAATGAGCTTGGCTCACCCTCCTTGACATTTCGCACTGGGGTATTGGTGTTTCCAAGCTTCGGTTGTTTACTCCTACATTCATGGCAAGTCCACTTGATTTTCTCTTGCAGCAAGAGTCTCGCAAGTCTTGCAAGTCTTGCAAATACCTATTAGCCTATTGCTATACTGGGTGTAACGGATTGGTGTGGTCATATTTTAGGAGCCGGTTCTGCCCATGGAAATGAACAACTTTCTCTAAGAAAAAATCATAAAATCCCAAAAAAAAATTGGACTTTCCATACAAAGTTATCATCAGCTGATCAATATTTGTATGGGGAATAAAATTTTTTTTTTAGAATTTCCTCGAATTTTCTTGAAAAAAGTTGTTCATATCGATTGGCAGATGCAGTTCTTAAAATATGACCACACCTTTCCGTTACACCCTGTATATTGAACACGTTAGTTTAGATTTTAGATTATGATTCGCGCTGTAAGACGTATGTAGTTACAGAATTATAATCATCAAAATCATCAATACAACCCTCCAAGTTCATAAAGGTCGAGGAATTATTTAAAAAAAAATGACTTTTTCAAGGTCAAACTGATTCCTCGACCTTTGAATATCTATTTTCAATCTTGCTGCTCAGATTTTAGTACCTAGGTATATCACTCACTATCTATCATTTACCGATATTAACAATGATTATTTCGAAATCAAAATATTCGCAATTCAATAGATGCAATACCTACTTAGTTATTAATTATCATCTCGCCCGACAGCTTTAAACGCTGTAGTGTTCGAATTCGAGCCAGTGTGTGAATGTATTTATACAAGAAACCCCCAGCCTAGAGGACCTGGAGAAGTTGTTTGGCTCCCGCATGCAAGAGTACGAAGCCAAATTGCAAAAGGCTACTGGCACCGTTTCTGCTTCAGCTGATATTTCATCAATCGCATGTGAGTTCTCCGAGTTTAAGAATTTTGTCTGTCAAGCACTCTCCAAATTAAAGAGTCAGATTGAGTTGCTCGCTGCTGGGTTCGACAGGCATGAAACTATCATGCGAAGAAAGGTCCTGTTGTTCCATGGTGTTCCGGAGAAGGATAATGAGAAGTTAAGCGATGTGGTTCACAACATATTATCCAACCAAATGAAACTGACAGAGCTGAGCAGGGACAAGAATGTCATCCATGTCTGTCATAGACTCGGATTTTCACAACAGAAGGCCCGTCCTATACTGGTACGCTTCTTCAAAATGGAGAACCGACAACTTGTTTGGGAAAGCAAGAAAACTCTCAAGGGTACCGGGACTACAATCTCCGAGTTTCTGACACAAGTAAGACACCGTGTGTTTGCAGCAGCTCGTAAGCATTTCGGCATGTCTAACTGCTGGTCTACGGAAGGCAGGATTGTTGTCATTTGCCCAGACAAATCCCGAAAGAAAATAGAAACGGCAGGCGAGCTTCTCGATCTGATTGCCAAATTCCCGTGCTGCTCAGTCGACGCCGGCGATTCTGCACAATCTGAAGAACCTGGAGCTCCTGTGGTCGCATCTTCGGGTACGCCTGCTAAGAACTTAAGGAAGACGCGTCTGCGCAAGTAGTGTAATCATTGTTGTTGTTATTGTCGGTCCATTTACTTTAGTTCTTCTAAATTTGGCCGCTTCGCACGATCGCTTTCACCATATCAATTGTTGGGCCGGTAGTTCTTAATATTATTTTTACCTGTCTCCCCGTAAAACTTTTAATTTCAATTTATTAAACTTATGCCGGTGTCCCACTATCTGTATGAATGTGACAGTTGTCATCTGTCAGATGGTGGCGTTGTCAAACTTTTTTTTTTTTTTTTTTTTTTTAATAAATTCGTTCCTGGCGGAACAGGCTAAGGTCTGTGACCATGCTGCCTAGTCATTAGTTAGTATTTTTCTTGAGTAGGGTAGATCTAGTTCAATTCATCAGTATGTTGGCGTTGTCAAACTTGTCATCTGCCAGATGACGGTGTCACCGCTCCATGTGTATGGTGGCCGTGATCGTGTTGCGTTTTATTTTATGTGTGAATCGTTGTTCTCGTTTTGTTTTCGTTTTACGTATTTTTTTATGTCTCTTTTGCGTTTCTTGTAAGCTACAACTATTATTGTGCGATTTCTGTCAATATACCAGCGAGGTGGGGTGGTTTTCTTTTCTTTTTGAAAGAAAATCTATTTTAGCGTTTTACATTTTAGTTAAGTTATTATTGTATATTATTACATTATTTATATATTAATCTATAATATTATTATTTGTTTAATATGAACAATGTAGCTGACTTTAACGACAGCTTTTTCTCTTGCTCTTCTTCTGATAGTTTTGCTAGTGCGGACAGTGACTCTTCCTTTCCGCTCACTTTACATAGTAAACTCTCATCTCTTTTCTCTATTGATCCTAAAAATCTGCATATAGCGCACATAAATGCCCAGAGTGTTCCTGGTCACTATTCTGATCTTCTGGCATCCTTTAGCAGTGCCCACCTTGATGCCCTATTGATCTCGGAATCTTATCTGAAGCCTTCTCTTCTCTCTACGCAATTTACACTTCCTGGCTTCGTCTTGATCCGCAACGATAGGACTGGTAAAGGTGGAGGAGGTGTAGCTATGTACTTACGCGCTGACCTACCCTACAAGGTAGTCAGCTCATCTCCTTCTCTGTACTCTGAGTCGGCTGAATACTTGTTTCTTGAAATTTCTGTACATCACACAAAAGTCTTGCTTGCAGTGCTGTACAGCCCTAACCTTCACATTGACTACTTTGATTCTCTTGACTGCACTCTCAGTAATCTTTGCCCTTTGTATGAACACGTTATTTTGATGGGCGATTTTAACACTTGCCTGATTAAAAATGACACTCGCTCTCATAAACTCCTTTCGCTCCTATCTTCTTTTAATCTTCAAGTCTTGCCACTTTCTGCAACTCACTATTCCCCTAACTGTACACCCTCTTTACTAGATCTTATGATTGTTTCTTCTCCTAGTAATGTCTCTTATCATGGTCAACTCACTGCCAACTTTTCTTACCACGACCTTATTTACCTGTCGTACCGTATCCGTGTTCCCAAGCGCAAGTCTCAGTTCCTGTATCTCCGTAATTATAAGGGCATAGACCTGGAGGCGTTACAGCGTGATGCCGAGGATGTCGACTGGTCTCGGCTGGTTGAGATCAATGACATCGATGGAAAGGTGAATTCCTTTAACTCGACTGTTCTTGACTTGTATGACCTACACGCCCCTATTCGACGTGTCAAGGTAAAATATAACCCTGCTCCATGGATAACACAGGAAATTAAAGAACTTATGGCCTACAGGGATAAAGCTAAGAGGAGATATAAGCGCAGACCCTCAGAGCTGAATCTCAATTATTACAAATCGCTACGTAATCGCTGCAGGCGTCTGTGTCAAGATGCTAAGAGACGCTATTTCCACGAACAAGTCGATAACCGCAGTTCCTCCGACATTTGGAAATTTCTTAAGTCTGTTGGCATAGGCAAATCATCTACCAGCCAGTGTAAGGATGTGAACCTTAACGATCTAAATAAGCATTTCTCTCACCTTCCCTTTTCTCTTGATCCTTGTGTCAAAGCTGCGACATTAGAGAGTCTTGCTAGTTTGCCTTTGCTTCATTGTTCTCATTTTAACCTTAAAGATGTTACTGAGGTTGACGTTAAGAAATCTGTTCTCGCTATTACTTCTTCTGCAGTTGGTAATGATAAGTTGTGTTCCAGAATGATAACTCTCATCCTTCCCTCATTACTTCCTATTCTCACTCATATATTTAATCACTCATTTACCTCTTGCTCCTTTCCGTCAGTCTGGAAGCAGGCGCACATTATACCGCTGCCTAAAACAAACAATCCTTCATTATTAACTCACTTTAGACCTATTTCTATTCTTCCATTTCTCTCTAAAGTTTTTGAGCACATAGTTCATAGACAACTATCTTCTTTCTTGGCGTCGAACTCGATAATATCTCCCTTCCAATCCGGTTTTCGCGCAGGTCACAGTACGGTTACTGCGCTTTTAAAAGTGACTGACGATATCCGCTGGGCTATGGAGAATAAGTCCCTTACTGTCCTTGTGTTACTTGACTTTAGCAGTGCCTTCAACTCAGTAGATTTCGACATCTTACTAGGAATCCTTAAAGCTATTAATTTCTCTTCTTCTGCGTTAGACTGGTTCAATTCGTATCTTCGGGGACGCTCTCAGTGTGTCCGCCTTGAAGAATCCTTCTCTGATTGGTGTAGCCTCACTGAGGGTGTTCCTCAGGGTAGCGTTCTCTCTCCTCTTCTATTTTCCATTTTTATTAACTTTGTTACAAGAGCCATCTCTTCCAGTTTCCATCTTTACGCAGATGACTTGCAGCTTTATCGACATTTTACTGTAGCTGATGCGGATGCTGCTATCGCCGCTGTGAATCATGACCTGGCTTGTATCAGCGCCTGGGCCAAGTCATTTGGCTTACAGATCAACCCAACTAAATCTCAGGCCATGATCATAGGCAGCAGGTTTGTGCGTACTGCGGCTGTTGTCTCGTCCCTGTCACCTTTATATCTCGATGGTGTTCTTATTGAATATTCCGATACTGCCAAAGATCTGGGTGTTATTATTGACTCCAATCTGTCGTGGCGTGCGCAGGTCAATGAGGTCAGTCGAAAGGTAAACTATTCTTTCCATTCGCTTAAATGCCTTCAGGGTCTATTGCCTTTAAAAACAAAAATCTCTTTAGCCCAAACTCTTATTCAGCCGATTATAGACTATGCCGATGCCTGCTACCTGGATGCTACTGAGGAGCTACTAAGCAAGCTTGAGCGTCTGCAAAACTTAGGTATCCGGTTTATTTTTGGTCTGCGTAAGTATGACCATGTCTCTCACCTTCGCAAGGAGCTCAAGTGGCTCCCAATCCGACTTCGCAGGAACACTCGGATTCTTTGTCTCCTTTTCAACATTCTACACAATCCGTCTTATCCCTCCTACCTGCGTGAGCGAATTTCTTACGCTCGCCCTGGTGACGCGCCGTGCAGATCTCACCTTAGATCCCTCCTCAAAACCCATCCTCATAAATCCAGTTACTATTCCTACTCTTTCTCTGTCCATGCAGTAAGACTGTGGAACACTCTTCCGCCTAGCATTCGTGACTTGAAGTCTATTTCTCTCTTCAAAAATCGTGTTAAAGAGCACTACCTTTCCTCTCTATTATAATATTTTTTATGTATTTGTATGTCATGTATCTATATATATTTACAGTATTAGGTATATATTTATGTAAGTATATATATATATATATATTTACAATATATGTGTAGGTTTATTTGATACCTTAGTATAGGACATCTCGTATTCTTTTTTTCTGTTTCTTACACACTTTTGTCTACATTTCTTTTTCACTTCTCCTATCGCAGGTCTGCTGGTAGAAATTTCTTAAGAAATAAGCAGTTCCTTTGTACTGTATTTATAATTATGTTTATTGTTACTGTGTCTCTGTGTGTACATAAATGATTAAATAAATAAATAAATAAATAAATAAGAAACTCAGAGCATTCAATTTATACCTACTTACTGCTGAGACATCTTCAAGGTCATTTAATTTTATCCTCCTGTACCAACCCTACCAAAATAGGTAACAATTTTGTGTGCCTCTGTCCGTACTCTTTGTCGGTGAATGCGGCGCTCAAACAGTGTCAAATGCTGTGATACACTTGTTGCAAACCGCGGCGTCTTTGTCGGTAAATTATCAAATAAGTAGGTATATAATACACCGACCGACCAACAGTTTATTCGCAGAACGTCACATTTTCCCAATCAACCTTGAATCTTAATTCTTTAGCGATAAAGTTGAAAATCTATTAAAGAAATTTGACAGATTGTAGTAGCTTGATGTGCTGGCGTCTGTACCATAACATTGGCTGCCGTAGAAACTGTTACTAGACCTACTCGACTCGCTGTTAGTTTTAAATTTTGCTGAATAGAAGAATAATATAAACTTTGAAACATAAGTAGGTACCTACATAATGTTTATATAATTTTGTTGGCTATAATTTTAAGCACATACCAACCTACGAGTACTAACGTTAGATCTGCACATTAGACATAAACAAGCATAAAATATTATTATAGGTAGATACCTACAAGGTATGAACTTTGCTAGAAAGTTATTCTAGGTACATTTTATCACATGGGATGATAGGAACAGATTTGTGAGTATTAACACGCTACCTACTTAATAAATAGTTGAAACATAATAAGTACTTACCTACCTAATCAATACAACCTTTTAGGGTTCTTTCAGACGAGCGGCACGTTGCCAACTGCAGCCCTTAGTTTAGTGTTATGACGATACCTACGGTTTTGATACTGGGGATCGTCTCTCAAAATCGGGATTGAAACCAAATACCTACTTAGTAACGCCCAAATCTCAGTTTGTCTTAACTGCAAGACGCAAGAGTCTTGCAGGCTTAAGTCTTGTCTTGCTCAAGTCTTGCAGGGTTCAGTCTTGGTCTTGGTCTTGCTACAATAAGGCGGTCTTGGTCTTGGTCTTGGTCTTGCGAAAATGCAAGAACAAGACCAAGACTGCAAGACCAAGACCGATTTTGGGCAACACTAGCTGAGATGAGAATGCTAAGAGCGATGTGTGGTGTTACGCGCTTGGATAGAATTAGGAATGAGTATTAAGAGGAAGTTTGAAAGTGGCACCGCTGACTGAAAAGTTGTGTGGAAAGTCTTGTGTATGGATGTGGATGGCTATAAGAGTGAGGAAGGCCAAAGAAACGATGGTTAGACTGTGTGAAAGAGGATATAGGTAAAAAGGGACTAATACTAATAGAGGAGTATGGAAGAAAAAGACATGTTGCGCCTACCCCAAATAAATTGGGATAAGGGCAGGAGAATGATGATGATATAGGTATTATATATGTTGGAGCTGTTTGAGGTTGAAACACTAAGGCCACGGGGTTCGAGTGCTCATCGAGTTTTTCGAGATATCATCAAACAGCTAGTCGACTCTACGTAACCAGAGGGCTGGGCTTTTCTTTGGTCAACAAATCAGCATTGCTATCCAACGTGACATATTGTGTGTGTTTGTAAGCGTTTGTACCTCCAGAGGACACGGTGGAGCATACGGTGGAGGTTTGCCCCGCTTGGGCAGAACACCGCCGTGTCCTCGTGGATGCGATAGACGACAGCGACGTCTCGCGCCGTGCCCTGGGTCAGGCCATGGTACGGAGCGAGAGGGAATGGGAGGCCGTCTCCTCCTTCTGCGAAGCAGTAATGCTCGCGAAGAGGGAGGCGGCATACGTTAGGGAGACTCAACAACAGCCGAGTCGCCCTAGCGCCCCCAGCCGCGACCGCCGCAGGAGACGCCACGGGCCGCGAGACGATCTCCGGCCACCGTAGACCCGGGCCTGCGGACGACGAGTAGTGGGTAACTCGCCGCCCGATCAGCACCAGGCCCGAGAGTCGACGGCGCGTAGTGTTCCACGCGCGCCTCAAAGAGTTGTCAGCAATAGGGACGGGGCCTGCCACGGCCGATGCCTGCCCGGGGGTGGAGGATAAATTCGAAAGAGTTACCTCGCCCCTGGGCACTCAAGGCAGGGAGGAACAGGGGTGGGTTTTAGTCAGTAAGAGTCTGACACGCCTTTCCTGATTGATGATCTCTCATTGATCTGAAAAAAAAAAAAAAAAAAAAAAAAGAAAGCGTTTGTACCTACATATTATTAATATCAGTTTGTATGTATATACAGGCTGAGGAGCTCGTAGCTAAAGTAATAACAGCCACATGGGTCGATCCATCAGGTTAAGCTACGCTTGCCAGGGTTGGTTCATGGATGGGTGACCATCTTTACATACCGAGACTCCTCCGTGCCTCGGAAAGCACGTTAAGCCGTTGGTCCCGGCTGTCAATCGTGGATCTTCGGTAGTCGTTACGGGTCGTCAGAAGCCCAAAAGTCTGACAACCAGTCTTACCAAGGGGTATCGTATTACCCAGTAACTGGGTTGTGGAGGTCAGACAGGCGGTCGCTCCATGTAAAATACTGGTATTCAGCTGTATCCGGTTAGACTGGAAGCCGACGCCAAGATAGTTGGGAAAAGGCACGGGCAGATGAAAAAAAATTGAAAAAAAATTTGTATGACAGGTAAAATTTTTTTTTTGAGTATTTCCTTAGGTTTTCTTGAACAATGTTGTTCATATAGATGGGCAGATGCAGTTCTTAAAATATGGCCACACCTTTCCATTACACCCTGTATATGTATTAAGTTATTTATTAGTTTAGTAAAAAAAAAAAAAGTGTAGTCTGTTGTGTAGGTGTGATTGATGTATGCATGAGTTTGTTGACCTCTGTCAACGTTCTGCACTTCCCAAAATCGTAACCCTTTCCATACAGTCGGGTAAGTTTACTAGCTTCATGTTTTGAAGCGCTTGGCTTCTGTGGCCGATTTCTGCGGAATCGGCATTTTAAGGGTTCTGAAAATCCGAATGTAAAAACAAAACCCTTATAGGATCACCTTATAGGATTGAGAGCAGTGGTGGCCCAGTGGTATCGGCCGCGACTTACAAGTTGTAGGTCGTGAGTTCAAACCCAGGCAGGCGCTTTACTTTGTGTAAGTTATTTCATCACCACTGCTCTCAAAACGGTGAAGGAAAACATCGTGAGGAAACCGGCATGTCCTAGAACCAAAAATTCGAAGACATGTGACATCCACCAATCCGTATTGGGCCCTCGTGGTGGATTATGGCCCACACCCTCTCACAGAGAGGAGGCCTGTGGCCCAGCAGTGGGGACAATAAAAGGCTGATGATGTTACAGGATCACTCGTGTGTGTCTATCTAGGTATCTGTCCGTCTGTTATAGGGTCATAGCCCATTTGCTCCGAGTCTACTGTACGATTCAGTTTAAAATTCGTATACACTCATAATAATAGTAATAATTTTAAAATAAATATTCTATTAGTAATATAGAAAATAGATGATAAATTATCATCCTCCGCGTAGTTTTTCCCGGCTGTCATTTGTAAATCTTTGACAGTCCTTACGGGTTGTCAGAAGCCAGGAAATCAGACATCAGTCTTGCCAAGGGGTATCGTGTTACCCAGTTATTGGGTTGTGGAGGTCACATGTAAAATACTGATATTCAGCTGCATCTGGCTAGACTGGATGCCGACCCAAACATTGTTGAGAAAAGGCTAGTATAGGCTGATGGATTGTTTAGATAGATTGTCGTATAGTTTTACATCATCATCATCTTCATCACCATCATCATCAGCCTTTTAATGTCCACTGATGGGGCACAGGCCTCCTCTCTGTGAGAGGATGTGGGCCGTAATCCACCATGGGAGCTCAATGCGGGTTGGTGGATCTCACATGTCTTCGAATTTGTGGTTCACCACAAATTCGAAGGTGTGTGTGTGTGGTTTTGAGAGCACAGTGAGTTCTACAGTTTACAGAGCTTAGTACAGTTAGTTAACAGAGTACGATACTAGAAGGATGTGACGCAACGTTCTGCAAGCAATTAATAAAGATACTCTTTAAGAGGAAATCCTGTTCAAATGATATTAATATAATAACAAAACTGTTCTTCAACTTAATATAAATGACGGACAACGCGAAATTTGTCCCCCATTGTGAATTTGTCAAAGAGATCGAGTCAGAAACACTTTTCATTCGGAAATTGAATCTGAGATTGAAGACGGGACAGATTTCAGATTTATTTTGTTAATGATTTTAATAGGTTTGGGTACGCTCAAATACGTTTTTGTGTTTTGAATGCTACTTTTATTAAAATTGCTTAGAGAAATCGCTGTATGTAAAAAGCACAGGAGTAGTTGAGTTGATGTGGTGATACTTAGGAGAGATCTATACGTCCAGAAGTGGATGATTATGATGATAAAATCATTCTCGGCCTTTAATTACTAATAGCTTATTTTTAGGGTTCCAAACATCCGAATATAAAAACGGAACCCTTATAGGATCACTCGTGCGTCTGTCTGTCTGTCCGTCTGTCCGTCTGTCACAGCCAATTTACTCCGAATCTACTGGTCCGATTAAGTTGAAATTTGGTACATAGGTGTATTTCAATGACCCAAACACGAGCAAATAACGTAAATAAATTAATTTGGAATAAAATAAATAAATAAATCAGCAAACTTTTAGTCGACTCTTCACGTGACCAGAGGGCTGGCCTTTTTTTCGGCCAACGAATCAGCATTGCCATTCAACGTGGCAATGCTGCCAGCGTTCTGGGCACTTTTCCCATTGACAGCGAGGTGGACGAATTTTTTGATGCCCAATGAGCTTTACCACTACCGGATTTTTTATGCCTCTTGTACATATTTTATTTATTAAGTTATTTATTAGTTTAATTAGCTATTTTAATTAGATATTATAATAAATGTGTTACGTTACATTTGGAATATGGAGGTCACTTTTGGGGGCAAAATCGGAAAATTTAAAAATTAAGTTTTTTAAACATGAGATACATCCCACATATGTACATCTGATACAAAAAATATACCACAATAGCACAGCAGCCATACGCACATATACCACCGGACCACCCTTTCCTATTCAGAGAGGAGTCAAACAGGGCGACCCGCTATCTCCCAAACTCTTCACTGCCACCCTCGAAGAAATCTTTCAAGAACTACATCCACACTGGGAGGATAAAGGAATTGTCGTCGGCGGAAGGAGATTAACTAATCTACGTTTCGCCGACGATATTGTCCTCTTTTCCTCCTCAGCAGCTGAGTTAGGCCTCATGCTCGACCAACTGAGCAATGCCAGTCTCCGGGTTGGACTTTCGATGAATATGACCAAAACAAAACTGATGACGAACAATATCGAGCGCCGCATAGAAATTGGGGGGGTGAGGATTGAATATGTCCATGAATACATTTATCTCGGCCAAATAGTCTCCTTCCAGGCAAGACAAGACAAAGAGATCGCGCGACGCACTGAAAATGCCTGGAAGAACTATTGGTCGATGAAGCACTTAATGAAGGGACCTCTCCCTCTTTCTCTAAAACGAAAGCTTATGGACGTGTGCATTCTTCCCACCCTCACCTATGGGGCGCAAACGTGGTCTCTTACCAATCGTCGAAAGTCTGCACTTGGAGTCTGCCAACGCGCTATGGAACGAAGTATACTGGGTGTCAAACTCACAGACCGAATTAGAAACTCTATACTTCGTTCTAAAACACAAATTGCGGACGTTAGCCACACAGCTGCGAGATTAAAGTGGAACTGGGCTGGTCACATCTGCCGCATGTCGGAAGAGCAGTGGGCAAAGATTAGCACACAGTGGATCCCGAACGAAAAGAAACGACAACGCGGCAGGCCCAGAAAGAGATGGCGGGATGAGTTGGATTCCTTCTCAAAGGACTGGCCCAAAATTGCAGAAGACCGGGAAAAGTGGAAGGAGGGAAGGGAGGCCTTTGCCCTGCAGTGGGACAGCACAGGCTCATAATAATAATAATAATAATCTGTGACTCGACTGTCAACTGCACTGACAGAAAAAATTTTCTCTGCAAATTTTATTAATTTCATCAACAAATTATCATATTTTAAACATCCAAAAATGCATGCAAGACCGTACAAAAACTACTATAGTACCTACAACATATAAATAATAAAAAACAATAGTGAAAATGAGAAGTAAAAGTTAATAATGACGACGAATAGACCAGTGAGAAAAGAAAAATGTTGACGAGAGCCGCAGCACAAAAAGCACGCCCACCACCTCCGGCCTTGTCGCTCAGCTCCGCCTCGCTGCCGCCGGAATCCAGCCTCTCCGTGAGCGCTGTGACACCGGCCGCGGCAGTTGCGTCGAGCTCCAGCGACGAGTTCTTCTCGCCGCCGACGACACCACCACCAGCGCGTCGACGGGGAGGACGCCGGCCGCCGAGCAGCTTCGGACCTCGAGGCCCACCGGCCTCTGATAGGGTCCCAGCTCCCGGCGGAAGTGTGAAGCGCATGCGATGGACACAAGCCATCAACGAGAATGTCATGCGCTCATACTATGGGGCTACAGAGGGAGGTAACAACCTGACCGCGTACCGTGTTCGGATGCTCTCTTTGTTTCAGGTGCTTGAGCCAGCCGTCAACGTTTCGGCCCAACGACTGTCGGATCAGGTGCGGGTCATCCAGCGTAATCATATGTTGGATGATACTGTACTTGATCGCCTCCGAACTGAAATGGGTAGCCATGTCATTGCCCCTCCGTCGCAGACTGTGGTACCAGTGTTGGTACCACCGTCTAACCATGCTCCTAGCCATGCTGACGAGGAGTGTTGTGACATGGTTACAAACGTAAGTACCCATTGCAATGACGAATTGAGGAGTGCTTTGGAGTGTGCTATTCGGGAATATCGCAACATGCCACCCGAACTTAGGCCACGCTTGCCTCGTTTGCCCATGCATAATAGGAATAAGGCGCTGGTGGCTGCTCTGGATTCGCAGTTATTAAATTATTTTGATAACTGCGAAGACCTCACCGACACACACTCGATAATGTACTGCGCGGCTGTAGCGGCATGTCGTGTAGCTCACGTCAAATTCCCTAATGACAGAGCTACACGACCAAAACCAGCCGTGCCGGCTTGGCAGCGCAGGATCGAGTGTCGTATTGGTGGGGCCAGAGCACTCATCGGCAAACTAATCTGCTTCAGGGAGGGCAACACTCGCCCAAGAGTGATGCGCTTTGTGAGACGGGCTTTTTCGGGGACTGAAGTCAGCTCCCGAGACTATATGTCCCGTGTCACAGAGCGCATCGACTTCCTGAAGCAGAAGGTGTATGCATGGGCAAACCGCATCCGTAGGTATAAGCGGCGGGTGGAGCGATACACCCAGAATCGCACATTCCGGAGTAATGAAAGGTGGGTATATAGGACTTGGGAGCGACCGGAACAAGGTGTGACTGACACGTGTCTGCCGGATGATGACGCCATGAGTTCATTCTGGCGCAACATCTGGTCGGTGCCTGTCAGTCACACCGAAGGCGACTGGACTCGGGAGATCGAGCGAGCGTGCGATCCAATAACAGAAATGGGGGCAATCACTATCAGCCCCCAAGATGTAGCCCGTGCAGTCCGTCCGTTGCCTAATTGGAAATCTCCAGGGCCGGACGGGCTGCACAATTTTTGGATAAAGTGGCTACAAAGGTCGCACGCTCGCTTGGCATCTCAATACCAAGCAGCCTTGGAGTCTGGTTCGCTACCCGAGTTCCTTACAACTGGAATAACCCACCTGCTCCATAAAACAGGTAGTACTGCGGAACCTAAAAATTATAGACCGATCACGTGCTTACCGACGGTCTATAAGGTTCTTACATCCATTTTGAGAGCTAAGATTAACACACATATTGATAGTAACTGTATCATGTCTGCCTCTCAAAATGGATGTAGGAATGGGTCCCGTGGTACTAAGGAGCTTCTCCTCATAGATATGACCATTAGCCAGCAGGTTCGGCGTTCCCGAAAGGATCTGTCGACATGTTGGATAGACTATAAGAAGGCCTATGACTCAGTTCCTCATACATGGCTCATGAGGGTGCTAGAATTGTATAAAGTTGATGCAATGCTACGCACCTTCTTGATGTCGTGTATGAGGCAATGGAGGACGGTCCTTCGCTATCCAGGATGTCGAAATATCCAGAGGAATAGCGAACCGGTAAGGATCGAGCGGGGTATATTCCAGGGTGACAGTTTGAGTCCGCTTTGGTTTTGCCTAGCCTTGAACCCTCTAAGCACACTGCTGGAGGCTTCAGGGCTAGGCTATCGGTTGAAGAGAGGTGGTCAGGTAATATCTCACCTCCTTTACATGGATGACCTGAAACTTTTTGCCCCCAACAATCTGCAACTGATGGAGCTACTGAAGGTAACTGAAACCTTCAGTAGTGCCATCAGGATGGAGTTTGGTGTGGACAAATGTGCAGTCATGCATGTAAAGCGAGGGGAGATTGTGGAATCCGTGGGAACACAACTCTCGGATTCCATAAACCTGAGATCCCTCTCTCCAACCGAAACCTATAAGTATTTGGGTATGTCGGAAGCGTTAGGTATCAATGTTGCTGACATGAAGCAATCGTTGAGGGAGCGCTTCTTTGGCCGCCTGAAGAAGGTATTTAATAGCCTTCTATCGGGCGGAAACAAGGTGCGCGCCTTCAACGGTTGGGTCATGCCAGTATTGATGTACTCTTTCGGCGTACTCAAATGGACTCAAACAGAACTTGACACCCTGGATAGGCGGGTCCGTACACTACTAACTGCATACCGAATGCATCACCCACGTTCGTCAGTGATGAGACTGTATATTCCGCGGAAGTGTGGAGGCCGAGGCTTTTTAAATGCTAAGACCCTACACAACCGCGAGGTATGCAGTCTGAGGGAATATTTCCTAGCTGCTGACGTGGGTATGCATCGAGATGTAGTGGCGGTGGACAAGGGCCTTACCCCACTCTCCTTGGCTAACGAGAACTGGCGCAAACCTCTAGTGCTTGACACTAACGGTCGCAGGGAAGTATGGCAGAGTAAGGAACTTCACGGACGCTTTTTCCGGGCCCTACATGGGTCCGATGTAGACCAACTAGCGTCCGTAACCTGGTTGCGTGTCGGTGACCTCTTTGGGGAAACCGAAGGTTTTGTCTGTGCAATTATGGACGAAGTTATCATGACGAATAACTACCGGAGATTTATTGTGAAGGACGGCACGGTTGACATATGTCGGGCATGTCATCGTCCGGGAGAATCAATCCGCCACATAATCTCTGGTTGTTCTCGTCTAGCTAACGGTGAGTACTTGCACAGGCACAACCTTGTAGCCAGGATTATCCATCAGCAACTTGCTCTGAAGTACTCTCTTGTGGAATCGGAAGTGCCGTACTACAGATATGCGCCCGACCCAGTTCTCGATAATGGTCATATCTCATTGTACTGGGATCGGTCCATCATCACTGACAGGACTATTGTAGCCAATAAGCCTGATATAGTGGTGGTGGACCGAATCGAGAGGCGTGCAATGATTGTTGATATTACCGTCCCACATGACGAGAACCTCGTGAAAGCCGAGAAAGATAAACAAATCAAGTATATTGACTTGGCTCGCGAGGTTGTCGACATGTGGGATGTGGACTCAGCGATCATTGTACCGATAGTCGTGTCAGCCAATGGCTTAATAGCCACGAGCCTCGACCAACACCTCAGGAGGCTCTCGTTAGGCGGTTGGATCAAGGGCTTGATTCAGAAAGCAGTACTTCTGGACACGGCTCGCATTGTCAGGCGGTTCCTCTCTCTGGAGCCCTGACCGCCGGTAGCTTGGACCCTATTCCCGATACCGGTGGGATACTATTTTTTATATTTTTAAATGTTTTTTTTTTATCCTTTATATTTAAATATTTAAAAATGTAATTAATATGTTTAAAAAATGAATAAACGGAATAATAATAAATAATAATTAAATAATAATTTTTTATATTTTTAAATGTTTTTTATATGTTTTCTTTTAAAATATTTAAAAATGTAAATAATATGTGTAAAAATAAATACCGAAAATAATAATAAAAAAAAAGTTTTTTAAACTGTACCGTGCGATATTTCAAATGAAAGAGCGTATTGTGAGGGTCTCAATTTTTTTTTCATAATTTTAATTTTTTTTTTTTCATGAATTGTTTTAAAGTTATTTAAGAAAATAAACGACTATTTACCATTCCCCCTCCTTATCTCCGAAACTACTGAGTCTAAAATTTTGAAAAAAATACTGAAAATAGTTCTTTTCTTTACAGAAAAACCTATAAAAAGTACCTATATGTAGTTTAAACCTGAAAAAATATTATTTGTTCTGAACTCTTTGCGCGTGAGTCCGACTCGCTCTTGGCCAGTTTTTTTGCTATCGGGGGGAAACCTTCAAAAAGTGCCTGGACTTTTGGATAAATATACTAGCGAGTGTGGGTTTTTAACTTCACTAAAACCACCCCCATTATCACCACCACTTAAAAGACCACCTCGGTACCCCCTCTGTGCAACGCCTGTAAGGCGCTCTAGGGTGGAGCGGGAGGGCGTGTCAGACTCTTACAGACTAAAACCCACCCCTGTTCCTTCCCTGCCCTGAATGCCCAGGGGCGAGGTAACTCTTTCGAATTTATCCTCAACCCCTGGGCAGGCATCGGCCATGATGGGCCCCGTCTTGTTTTGCTGACAACTCTCAGGCCTGGTGCTGATCGGACGGCGAGTTACCCACTACTCGCCGTCCGCAGGCCCGGGTAAGGGCATATCCCTGAGGAGACTGTAAAGAGGACTCCGGTCCACTGAGCCTCGCTATACGGCAACACGTGATCACTATGCTACCGTTTTTAATATGTTCACTAGGTGCCCGCGGACAGTGTCCGCACTCTGAGTGCCCGCGACCCTGGAGTAGGTAATTACTTATAGCTGGCGACATGTAGGTGAACTATAAAGAAGCGCGTTAGTTTGTTTTTTTGGTTTGAGTTGCAATTACTCCTGCTAACTCATTGTTGGTTAAAATTCTAATAATCAAAGCAAATGAATCCAATATTCAGGTGAAGTATTCCTGGTAGCTAAAACTGGGGTTCTTTCAGACAAGACTGAATAGGTTACGTCTAGGCAAGCATGCTCCATCGTCGACCACATGGCTCTACTACCGGACAAGTGGCGCCCTCATTGAATAAAAAATCGTAGCATAGTAGTAGCGTATTAGTAGGCAAAAGTACCAAAAACCGTTTCTGATACTTTTACCTACTACTTTGGATACGACAAATTCTGAGACCTGTTTTAACAACGTAAAAATACTTTATCCTCTTTGTAACAAACGTGACGTTGGATTCTTTAATATTTATTTTATATGCTATGCTACGATTTTTTATTCAACGAGGGCGCTACTTGGCCGTTAGTAGACCCTTAACACCTGGCGAGATAGTAGTCAAGCGCGAGCATAACAGAGTTAAAAAAAAACGAGCGAGCCTTCAGTAGTCGCATATGATGTGTAACATTTGACATCTCACCTTGATAAAAAGCAACATTAACATTCTATACTGAAAAATAAAATTAAAACATTTGGTTCCGATTTCAATTGCGCGCGCTCTACCATCAGACGACCAACTCTACCACCGCGCGCACTCATTGGTCATATCAAATAGCACGCGCTCATTGATCAAATCAAATAGCGCACGCTTTCCGACCGATTTCACGAAATCACTCCCACAGATTGCAGGAAATCGAGAGGAGAGATGTTACACATCAAAATTGTACAAAACCAGACTTCTGCGTGGTTATTACTAGAAACTGTTTCTACGACTGTAGGCTGTTCCATTTAGCGTCTAATTAGATACCTATACTAAGTGTAGGCGAGGAATTATTGATTCCATAAGTTCGCAAAGAATCAAAATTAACGAAGCTACTTAAGAATAGAATAGAATAAGATACACAAAAGATATACAAAACACACAAACTTAAAGACAAAAGAAAGATAAAAGATAAACAAAATATAAGATAACAAAAAAAAGGATAAAGATAAAAAAACAAATAAAAAAGAAAAAAATAATAGTAAAGAACAATTAAAAAAAGTGTGTTTGTACTTATGTACGCACGTAAGAAGTTATACTTCTTTGGCGTAACAAAATAAAAAACCAAACTGTCATGAAGTTCACAAAAGGAAAACAATCATTCTTCATGAAACACAGACCATAGCTAACTTCAGGGTGGTCGGTTCTAGCTTCAACCTGTGAAGTTTGTGTGACAGTGATGCGCGCGCATCTTAAAATTGCACTCTTATCACGTTTTCATAACGCGCCTAAAGAAGTACAACTTCAAAATTATAATAGAAAACAAAATCTAAAAAAAATTAAAATAAGACAAACAATGAGAAACAGATAGGGTAACTTAAGATGTACAAAATTGAAAGCCGCAAAGGTAATCTGGTCAGACGGTCATAGTAATTAGAGCTAATGTTACTAGATGCTTTAAACAAGGACTGTGTCTGACGTCACTTTAATTAGAACATAAAACTCCCTGTAATTGCGTTAGTTACTAAGTTATATCAGTACAAAATAAACTTTAATTTTAAGTCTGAAAAACGAAGCATTTTTTATGATTAAGAAGCCGTTTTGCTACTTTTGCCTACTACTTTGGATATGAAAAATTTTGAGACCTGTTTTACTTTATCCTCTTTGTAACAAACGTGACGTTTTTTTTTTTGGGGGGTGGGAAATCATCCTATGACTTCTTCCGCTCTAGGGTGGAGCGGAAGGGCGTGTCAGACTCTTACTGACTAAAACCCACCCCTGTTTCGAATTTATCCTCCACCCCCGGGCAGGCATCGGCCGTGGCGGGCCCCGTCCTTTGCTGACAACTCTTTGAGGCACGCGTGGAACACTACGCGCCGTCGACTCTCGGGCCTGGTGCTGATCGGTTACCCACTACTCGCCGTCCGCAGGCCCGGGTCTACGGTGGCCGGAGATCGTCTCGCGGCGCCCGAACCCCCTGGCGTCTGATGCGGTGGCTGCGGCTGGGGGCGCTAGGGCGACTCGGCTGTTGTCGAGTCTCCCTAACGTATGCCGCCTCCCTCTTCGCGAGCATTACTGCTTCGCAGAAGGAGGAGACGGCTTCCCATTCCCTCTCGCTCCGTACCATGGCCTGAACCAGGGCACGGCGCGAGAGGTCGCTGCCGCCTATCGCATCCACGAGGACACGGCGGTGCTCTGCCCATGCGGGGCAAACCTCCACCGTATGCTCCACCGTGTCCTCTGAGCGATCCTCGCAGTGGAAACACCCGGGGGTCACCTCCGCCTTGATCCGACACAGGTACCTACCGAAACAGCCATGTCCGGTGAGCACCTGACAAACGTGACGTTGGATTCTTTAATATTTATTTTCTATGCTATGCTACGATTTTTTATTCAATAAGGGCGCCACTTGGCCCGTAGTAGACCTTTAATATTTTATCATATGACGTATGCAAAAAAAATGAGTCATTTTGCGTCACATGAAATATGAATTTTATGCCAGAGACTTTGATTTTCAATACTTTGATTGAATACATTTCCAGCTAAACAAACACATTACGATGTGTACAAAATATCCGAAAAAACTTTTTTCGGTGCATCATACCTAATATCTGATGCATTGTTTTATGACGGAACGATTTTTGCTAAATATTTTGAAAAAGAATACGTTTTATACAATTACTGGCTACTGCCAGCTGCTTCGCCTTCACCTGGAATTAGTACCAAAATTTGCTTAACAAGTACAAGCTTGCAACTTACACTGGAAAGTAGACGACTATACTTAGACGCCGTAAATTTATATAAAACTAGCTGAGCCCGCGGTTTCACCCGCGGTTATGGTTACTGTGTCGTAGCGTGATTATATATAAAGTCTATAACCTTCCTCAATAAATAGGCTATACAGTGCAAAATGGTACCTCGCTCTCGACATCCCTCATAATCGGGGCGCCTTGCACATCATGAATGTGCGCGTGGTACTTGATTAACACTACGATATCTCCTAAGATATTCGTTGAAATTAAATGATGTCAAGGGCAATTTTGTTCAAAATTAAATACTTATGATGAATAACGTATTTATTTGGATAAGGATTAATGTCATGTTTATAAAAACACCTTCACAAATAATGCATTATTTTAGAACGAATTTGATAACCAGAAAAAAGATTATAATTAGTTAACCTTAAAAGATGGACATATGCTGTAGCGGACTTTTTTTTTAGAACTTTTAAAGGGGACCAATTACGTCATACATAATTTTTGCGTAACTTTAACTGTTTACGTAGCGCACGCAACGGAAGCTCTCAAAAGGAATATTTTTTCCCCCGTTTTTACCACATTTTTCATTGATGCTCCGCTCCTATTGGTCACAGCGTGCAGCATTTTATATAGCCTTCCTCGACAAATGGACTATTATATATAAAAAAAAGAATTTATTAATTCGATCTAGTAGTTCTCAGGAACTACTGGATCGAAGCGAGATCAAATAATCAAACAAACTCTTGAGCTTTATAATATTACGAGTAGTATAGATTGTAAGAAATAATTTTGACTGCATTGACTTGTCTTTCATGGTATGCTATGTGGTTCCTAGAACCGTCCATAGCCAAAAGGTGCGCGCTGGTATGTTATTTTCAGTGGCCTCCTGCAAGTCCAATTCTGGGATGCGTTCGCCTGTTCGTCGAATGGTCGATACGATATGACGATAAGACATCCGAACATATAGACATTTATGCATGTCCTGCCTATAAATTCAAACGCCTTATGCTTAAGGAAATTTCATGAGTAATTTTATTTTTCTTTTCCTTCTATCTATTTGTGCCCTACTTGGCTGTATTTTTTTTTTGTTTGTTATCTGTGGCGCGATAGTTAAGTAGTTTTAGTTTTATATTTGTTTATTGCATATGTCCACCTAGTGATTATTTTCGCATAATCCCACAGTTAGTCTGTGAACAGCGTTGTGGGCTACAATATTGTTGTTTTCTACTTACCAATATCTGATTTTTGTTTTATATTGTAGCTGTTTGTTGTTCCAATGAAATAAAAAATAAAAATAAAATAAAAGTACTTCCCCCATTATAAATCTGCCCTATCTCTGTGCAAAATTTCATCCAGAACCGTTCAGCCGTTCTGGCGTGACAAACATTCCTTACATACAAAATTTCGCATTTGTAATATTAGTAGGATTACCTGGAAAAACTTACCTAAGTAGCAAGGCAAGACATTTGTAAAAATCTCGCTTCTTTCGTGATTATTATTCATATTGTCAAACTATTTCATTTAGTGCTTCGCTATGGCTGTGGCCACAGGACCGTATATAACCTAGCTTTCTATCAGTGAAAGAATATTTGGATTAGTGCTTCTGGAGTTATTGTAATACTTCCTAGCATAGCATATCAGCCTTTTAACGATACCACTGCTGGGACACAGGCCTCCTCTCTGTGAGAGGGAATTGGCCTTAAACCACCACGAGGGCCTAGTGCGGGTTGGTGGGCGTCACATAAATTCGATTCTTAGGTTCTAGGACATGTCGGTTTCCTCACGATGTTTTTAAAGTGCCTGCCTGGGTTCCAACCCACGACCTACGACACTTAAGTCGGAGTCGTTATCACTGAGGTACCAATGTTCTCAGTCGGTACCGTTACCAGTGGGCCACTACTGCTCTCAGTCGGAACCGTTACCACTGTACTACTACTGCTCTCAGTCGGAGCTGTTAACACTTGGCCACCACTGCTCTCAGTTGGAACCGTTACCACTGGACCACTACTGCTCTCAGTCGGAGCTGTTAACACTGGGCCACCACTGCTCTCAGTCGGAACCGTTACCACTGGACCACTACTGCTCTCAGTCAGAGCTGTTAACACTGGGCCACCACTGCTCTCAGTCGGAACCGTTACCACTGGACCACTACTGCTCTCAGTCGGAGCTGTTAACACTGGGCCACCACTGCTCTCAGTCGGAACCGTTACCACTGGACCACTACTGCTCTCAGTCGGAGGCGTTACCACTGGGTCACCACTGCTCTCAGTCGGAGCCTTTATTACTGAGCTACCAATGCTCTCAGTCGGAACTGTTACCGGATCCGTTAACACTGGGCCACCACTGCTCTCAGTCGGAGCCGTTAACACTGGGCCACCACTGCTCTCAGTCGGAGCTGTTAATACTGGGCCACCACTGCTCTCAATCGGAGCCGTTAACACTGGGCCACCACTGCTCTCAGTCGGAACTGTTACCGGATCCGTTAACACTGGGCCACCACTGCTCTCAGTCGGAGCCGTTAACACTGGGTCACCACTGCTCTCAGTCGGAGGCGTTAACAGTGGGCCACCACTGCTCTCAGTTGGAACTGTTACCGGATCCGTTAACACTGGGCCACCACTGCTCTCAGTCGAAGCCGTTAACACTGGGTCACCACTGCTCTCAGTCGAAGCCGTTAACACTGGGCCACCACTGCTCTCAGTCGGAGGCGTTACCACTGGGTCACCACTGCTGTCAGTCGGAGCCGTTATTACTGAGCTACCAATGCTCTCAGTCAGCACTGTTACCACTTGGCCACTTGGCTCTCAGTCGGACCCGTTAACACTGGGCCACCACTGCTCTCAGTCGAAGCCGTTAACACTGGGCCACCACTGCTCTCAGTCGAAGCCGTTAACACTGGGCCACCACTGCTCTCAGTCGAAGCCGTTAACACTGGGTCACCACTGCTCTCAGTTGGAGGCGTTACCACTAGGTCACCACTGCTCTCAGTCGGAGCCGTTATTACTGAGCTACCAATGCTCTCAGTTGGAACTGTTACCGGATCCGTTAACACTGGGCCCCCACTGCTCTCAGTCGGAGCCGTTAACACTGGGCCACCATTGCTCT
This sequence comes from Polia nebulosa, assembly GCA_951329385.1. Taxonomy (NCBI): domain Eukaryota; kingdom Metazoa; phylum Arthropoda; class Insecta; order Lepidoptera; family Noctuidae; genus Polia; species Polia nebulosa. The sequence continues at coordinate 5,794,388 of OX589596.1, forward strand.
CAGTCGGAGCCGTTAATACTGGGCCACCACTGCTCTCAGTCGGAGGCGTTACCACTGGGTCACCACTGCTCTCAGTCGGAACTGTTACCGGATCCGTTAACACTGGGCCACCACTGCTCTCAGTCGGAGCCGTTAACACTGGGCCACCACTGCTCTCTGTCGGAACTGTTACCGGATCCGTTAACACTGGGCCACCACTGCTCTCAGTCAGAGCCGTTAACACTGGGCCTCCACTGCTCTCAGTCGGAGTCGTTAACACTGGGCCACCACTACTCTCAATAAAAGCCGTTACCACTGGCCCACCACTGCTCTCAGTCGGAGCCGTTAACACTGGGCCACCACTGCTCTCAATAGAAGCCGTTACCACTGGCCCACCACTGCTCTCAGTCGGAGCCGTTAACACTGGGCCACCACTGCTCTCAGTCGAAGCCGTTAACACTGGGTCACCACTGCTCTCAGTCGGAGCCGTTAACTCTGGGCCACCACTGCTCTCAATAGGAGCCGTTACCACTGGCCTACCACTGCTAACAATTTTACCTCTTCATAATTTAGTTATGATTGCTGTAGTGCTGTTAGACGAGAGCCAACTACTACTTTACCAGCGTTTAAGTCTTCAAACTACATAGAAAATAATGAAACTTTTAATAAAACTTCATCGGTAGTTACTTCAGTGGTTAGGTTTACTGCAGTCATAATTGAAAGGCCCGGTTTAATAGGAGCCACGATTAAGTATATTGCGGCGATAAACAGAGGCAATACTGACCGCTAGTTTATAACACTAGGGAGAGCGCTGGGCTTCGGTCACTTTGAGGAATTGTTGTGATTCATCAATTGTTTTAAGGGCTGATGTTTCAACAGTCGGGTAAGCCTTTATAAGGTTTTAGTAGCTTCACATGGAAATAACTCACAAATTATGTAAAAAAAATCTTAGAAGTTAAATTTGACCTACTTCCCGGTGTCTGCTTAAACTGACATTTTGCATACGAGTTTAGTTTGGATGATAATTAATGGTAAGTTAAATGGCGTCACTCTAAATTCAATATGGTGGACGCCCAAATATAGCGGACTAGTTATTTTGTATAAATTCCCATGATATGATATGGCATCAAATGACCCTTTCATTTGATGCCATATCATATCATGGGAATTTATACAAAATAACTAGTCCGCTATATATTGCTGAGAAGAATAATACGGAAAATTAAATGACGTCACTCTGAATTTAATACGGCGGACTACCAAAGATAGCGGTCTACAAGCGTGTTAGTAGTTTTTTTTAAACTAGAATTTTTTTTTTCACCTGCCATATTATCTCTCTACCACCCTTGGTTGACTGGTAGAGAATGCCTAAGGCATTAAGTCCGCCTTTTCCGCCATTGTACTTTTGTTGCATGAAGTGTAAATTATATTTATTACATTTAGAATTAAGTCATCATCTGCCTAGCCTTTTCCCAACTATCTTGAGGTCGGCTTCCAGTCTAACCGGATGCAGCTGAATACCAGTATTTTGCATGGAGCGACTGCCTATCTGACCTCCACAACCCAGTTACTGGGTAATACGATACCCCTTGGTAAGACTGGTTGTCAGACTTTCGGGCTTCTGACGACCCGTAACGACTGTCAAAGATCCACGATTGAAATCCGGGACCAACGGCTTAACGTGCTTTCCGAGGCACGGACGAGTCTCGGTATGTAAAGATGGTCACCCATCCATGGACCAACCCCCGCAAGCGTAGCTTAACCTGATGGATCGACCCGTGCGGCTGTTATTACTTTAGCCACGAGCTCCTCCACATTTAGAATTAAGAATTTGTATTTATTTTACTCATTGTTTGCTGCACCGATCGACGTCACGTCAGCGCCGGCTGTCGCTGAAAACCAGCGCTGGGGCTCTGTCTCGCATAGGGTTGCAGCATTATGCTGAGCGATGGCCGTTTTGCGTGTATGTGACGTATGTTTTCCCCTGGTTTTTCGTTTTTTATGCGTTTGGTCTTTCTTTGCGTCATGTTTACCGCAAATGAACGTATTTTCTTTCTTTCTTATTATTACTCAGAACAAAATTTTCTGAGTATTGAAAAATCGTCCCTTAAACCAATTATTTATCAATCTCTTTCGACAATAATGTTGTTACAACAACTGTTTTAACTCAACGCTGTTCTGTTCTGATTATTTTCGTTGCGAGATCCGAAATAGTTGAAACTTTCCTCCGGGACTTGTTGAGCTTCATTGCTTTGGCGCTGTTAATTCTGACTTTTAGAAATTGCAAACGTGTAAGAGGTATTGTCTCAGAAAATTCATAAGACTGTCACTGTCTTTTTTTTGTGGGGATGGTAAATCATCCAATAACTTCTCCCGCTGTGGGTGGAGCGGGCCGGGCGTGTAATTAGTTTGTAGATCCACCTGAGGGACATCATCCACGCTACGCTATAGGGCTTTGTTCTGTCTCCTGCTTGATAACGAGGGAAGAAATAGAAATTATGTTTTTCCCACTCCTTCGCTGCCTTTTTCTGATTCATTTCATTGCGGGACCTAAGACAGTGTAATAGTTTCTCCGGGACTCGTCGAGCTTTATTGCCTAGCCGTTTTTCTGGTGGTCGCCACTGTTGATTCTGGCTGTCAGGAGTTGCAGTGGTTGGGAATAGTGTGGCTGTATCCTACAATAACAAATAAAAGAACAGAGCATACTGAGTGCACACCAGACTACCTACAGTACTGTATTTCCTTTTCTCTTTAAAATCCATCCAAAAGTTGTCTTGAAAAGATCGATTTTAGCGATAAGGCCGCCAATTGTGTCACCCTATGTAATGTTTTCTTTATATTTTTGTTGTAATCTATATGGTGTACATAATAAAGAGTATTCTATTCTATTCTATAACAGAACATATCCCAACTAAAAATGGAACATTACATTTTATCAAAAAAAAAACCGTTTACAACGATAAATGATAAATGATGTTTATTCAGTAAATAGGTTACAAGGAACACTTTTACACGTCAATGTCTTTTTGTCAGTTTAAGCTAGATGAGGCCGGTGTTTCCTAGCTGACTACCCTGAGAAGAAACACCGAAACAAACTCAGAGGTCAAAGTCTCTTTTAGTGTTCAAATCCATACAATGTGGACTGGTTAGATCCTATGAGAACCATGTACGTTTATGTCTGGGATGAGCTTTATGAAGAAAGCAACACACGAATTCGAGTGGACCTGTCCAGACAGTGCAAGCATTTGTCAGTCATCGCGAAGCTCAACTCAGAACTCTGAGGTGCTCAACGAACCGACGAACAATACCAAAGTAAGGACATTTGAGTAGGCCGCAAAAAATACTCAAACTGCCAGACAATCATAAAATCTACATGAATATAACGACATATATAGTTCTCGCATTCACATTATTCTATATGAGGACCATGCAGCTTAATGTCTGTAGTGGTCTTTTGAAGAAAGAACCAAACATATTTGAGTGGACCTGTCCAGTCAGTGCAAGCATTTGTCAATAGTCGAATAGCTCAACTTAAAAACCACTAAGGAGCTCAATGACATGACGAACAATACCAAAGAAAAGACATTTGGGTAGGCCGCAAAAGTACTCAAACTGTCAGACAACGTTGAAAATTACTGTAAAAAGGAGGAGAAAATAATAATAATAACCCACATAGTCCTCACATTTACAATAATTAAGTAATCAAAAAAAAAAAAAAAAAATATAATACTTTACAAAGTAAATATTTGTGTCAAACAAAATAGTAATCATAATATGTCAATCAAAAAATAAAAATAAATATAATACTTAACAAAGTATTCAAGTCAAAAAAAAAAAAAAATAATTATAAAATGTCAATAAAAAAATAAAATAAAAAATATAATACAATACTATACAAGTATTCATGTCAAAAACGAATATTAAAAAAAAAATATATATATAATTATTTTTTTTTTATCAGTAAGTAGTACATATGAAAACAATGGCTCATGTATATCATTGAAGCAGCTCAATCCCACGCCTTTTTGTCCTCAAGAAAGTCATTAATTGTGTAAAAAGCTTTCTGGCATAGCTTACGTTTAATAAATGATTTAAATTTATTTATGCTTAGTTCTTGAATTTGGCTAGGAAGTTTATTATAGAAACGTATACATTGACATCTAAACGAACCACCTATTTTTTTCTTGAGCCTGGTTTTTGGTACAATAAATTTGTGTTTGTTCCTAGTATTTATGCTATGGATATCACTGTATCTTTTAAACAGATTAATATTTTTATGTGCATACATGAGATTCTCATAAATATATTGAGAGGGAACAGTCATAATATTAATCTCTTTAAATTTGTCTCTGAGGGAGTGTCTGGGACTTAATTTATAAATTGCACGAATAGCCCTTTTCTGTAAAACAAAAATTGTCTGAATATCGGCGGCATTTCCCCACAACAGAATGCCGTACGACATCACACTATGAAAATAACTAAAGTATACTAAACGAGCTGTCTCTAAATCAGTTAAACCACGAATTTTCCTTACGGCGTATGCTGCAGAGCTAAGTTTTTTGGACAGTTTATCTATATGGGGGCTCCACTGAAGCTGCGCATCCAAAGTTAAACCTAAGAACACTGTGGAATCCTCGGGTTTCAACTCTTCACCCTTTATTGACACACTAGTGTTCACTTGTATTACATTGGGTAATGTGAACTTTATGCATTTTGTTTTTTTCTCGTTAAGGAGAAGATTATTGACATTAAACCAGTTAACTACAGTTGAAAGAGCATTATTTACATTATCAACAACCACCTGCTGACGTTTGAGTTTAAATAAAAGTGAAGTGTCATCTGCAAACAGCACTATATCATGTTTATCCTTTATGAGGTAAGGCAAGTCGTTGATATAGATTAGAAACAAAAAAGGACCCAGAATTGAGCCTTGAGGAACCCCCATTCTGACTACAGACCCGGAAGACCTTTTGCCGTTCACATCAACTCTCTGAATCCTATTACTCAAGTATGAAGTAAGAAGATCCAGAGAGGCGCCCCGGACTCCGTAGTAGTGCAGCTTCCTGATCAATGTATCATGGAGAACGCAATCGAAAGCCTTAGACAAATCGCAAAAAATGCCCAACGCATCGCATTTATCTTCCCATGCATTATAAATGTGTCCCAAAAGTTCAACACCAGCATCAGTTGTTGAACGACCCTTTGTGAAACCAAACTGTTTGTTGTGTAATAATTTGTGTTTATTAAAATATCTTTGAATTTGATCTAAAATAATTTTCTCAAAAATTTTACTAAAAGTAGGTAGCACTGATATAGGTCTATAATTAGTAGGGTCTGATGTACTACCCGATTTAAACAATGGTATAATTTTACTATATTTCATTAGATCAGGAAACTCACCACAATCTATACAATTATTAAAGATTACTGCTAAAGTAGGTGCTACAATGTCTATAATAGACCTAGCAACGTCAACAGAATTACCCCATAGGTCTGCAGTCTTTTTAACATTTAAAGTATTAAAAGTTTTGATTACATCATTACAAGTGACATATTGGAAATAAAATTGGGATTCACAAACTGGAACGTTTTCTTTAAGTAAAATTTCTGCAGCAGTTGGTGATGAATTTAGAGATTTTGTAGTCGATACGGGAATCTCTGCAAAGAAATTTTCAAATGCCGCGGCGACTTGCGAATCTGATTTAATGATACTGTCATCAATAGCAAGGCTGTAATCACTACTTCGGTTGCAAGACCTTCCCGTTTCGCTATTAATAATATCCCAAGTCATTTTAATTACATTACTACTATTTTTAATTTTTGAACAACATAATATTACATAATATTATTCCCCGACGGATTCGGCAGAATATGTTTTCTCAACTAGCTTCTGACAGCAGGTTCATCCGCGTGGAAATAGTACTTGCCGCACTATAAATTATAACGGATGTGCTAATCCAAACTATAATCTATCTCTGTGCCAAATTTCATCCAGATCTGTTCAACCGTTCTGGCCTGATTGAGTGACAAACATCCATCCATTCATCCACGCTTCAACATTTATAATATTACTAGCATCAGCCAGCGGCTTCACCCACCTGGAATTAGTACTTCTCCCACTATAAATTATCGCCTATGTGCTATTCCAGACCATAAATTTATCTCTTTGCCAAATTTCGTCCAAGTCCACTCTCCGTTCTGGCATGATTGAGTCACAAACGTCCACTCATCCATACATATTAATTTCGCATTTTATAATGAGTACATTATTCATTAACACCAACACACAATGAGCATAGATATTGAGACTCTTAGTACAACATGATACTTAAAACTTTTTTATAAAAAAAAAAACTTTTTACAAAAAAAATCAACCGACGAAAAAGAACTAAAAAGCAAAAAATAAGTAAACCTTTTAAGTCTTGAGTATTGAGCTTATTTACCTACATAAAATATCAAATTTTGTGTAAACTAATTTTGAGTCGGCGCCGCGTAAAAAACCCCAATAACATGGAACGTGGCATTTAAACATTTGGAGAACACCAAAACGTCATCGAGGTATACGTATTTTTCGTTTTTGTTCAGTTTCTCAAAAAGCGCTGAAGCAAATTCGATAAAATTTATATGGGACCACCTCGGGAGTATATTCTTTCGGATAAAAAAAGAATTTTGAAAATCGGTCCATCGGTTTTGTAAAAAGTTTTTTATTTTTAACTTTTTAGTTGTTGTACCCCATTGTATAACTAAATTAATAGTAAAGTTATGCCCGAATTGATAGCCCCAAAAATAGGGAATTTGAACATACTCGTAGTTGGTGAAATTAGGATGTATCAGGGTGAACTGTACAAATCTGTATACAAGGGGTATACAGATTTGTACAGTTCACCCTGATCAGAGCGTATCAGCGTGATGTAATGTTGTGAAGTGGTGAAAACAATATACAGACATGCGATTGCAGCAATTCTGGAAGGTTTGCTATCATTTATTGAAAAGTTCCATTGTGTATCTCCGAAGTTCTTTATCAGATCTTCACCAAATTAAAATGGGACCACATGTGAAGCAACAGCTTTTAAATAAAAAAAAATCTTCAAAATCGGTTCACGTAGTAAAAAGATACGAGGTAACACACATAAAAAAAAAAAAAATACAGTCGAATTGAGAACCTCCTCCTTTTTTTGAAGTCGGTTAAAAAAAGAAACATAAATACAGTCAAACACAGAACCTCCGCCTTTTACGAGAGTCGGTTAAAATGAAACTACTTACTACTCGTTTATCATAAAACAAGTGCTCATCACACTTGACAAGGTAATGTCAACTTACCTGATTGACATTTTCTCTTTACCGACGCACAAAGGAGTTTTCCTTTAAACACTAGAGAGACTTCACTAACGAGGTATGTTTGGAGTACCTCGTGTTATGACTTAACGACGCCGTAAAGGAAGGGAGTAATGAAATTGTGTTGCACGCTAGCTCGACCACTCGTAAACTATACTATATGAGGACAACATCAAATATTATGTACTTGGAGAGTTTTAAGTTCATGATACTAAATTTTCTTTAAGTTTTGGATGGAGCTAAGAAGTGGTACTACAATTCCAGCAACTGTTCAATTAACTTACCTGGTTTATTTTGTGGTTTAGAATGCTCCATTATTTTGTTAAATTGTAAAACGAGAATTTTTTTTTTTTACAAAAATAGTCTTTACAACTCCGCAATGATTTTAAAATACCTATCTAAAGATATCCTACACTATAGGATAGGCAAAAGAAATATATATATACCCACTTTACATTATTGTTGTGTTGTGCTTTTTAGTACTAAGTAGCTTAGAGACTGCTCTACCACCGTAGACCCGGGCCTGCGGACGGCGAGTAATGGGTAGCTCGTCGTCCGATCAGCACCAGGCCCGAGAGTCGACGGCGCGTAGTGTTCCACGCACGCCTCAAAGAGTTGTCAGCAAGAGACGGGGCCCGTCATGGCCGATGCCTGCCCGGGGGTTGAGGATAAATTCGAAACAGAGTTACCTCGCCCCTGAGCACTCAAAGGCAGGAAGGAACAGGGGTGGGTTTTAGTCAGTAAGAGTCTGACACGCCCTCCCGCTCCACCCAGAGCGGGAGAAGTCATAGGATGATTTCCCACCCCACAAAAAAAAAAAAAAAAAAAGAGACTGCTCTAAGCTATGCCTCGGATGGACAGACGGACAGACCGAAACCATAAGAGTTCGTTGTTCTTGTTAGGACTAGGAACCCTAAAAACTAGGTGAAACAAACAGTCTTCATAATCATCTCGAAGTTTTTACCAAACTAACTATGTACCTACATAATTATATGAATTATTAGCTTCTGTAAGCGACTTCGCCGGGAATTAATACTTTCCCATTATAAATTATAACCTATGTGCCAGACTATAATCTATCTCTATGCCAAATTTCATCCAGATCCATTCAGTCATTCTGACGTAATTGGGTAACAAAAATCCTTCCAAACTTTTGAATGTATAATACCTAATACATTATACAGGATGTTGGGGTCGGCTGCCAGCTTAACTGAATGCCGCTGAATATCAATATTTTGAACGGAACGACTGCCTACCTGACCTCCAGGACCCAGTTACTGGGTAACACGATTCCTTTTGGTTAGTATGGTCTTCATAGTAAAAATAAACTTGGTAAGTAATATCATAAGGTACCTTCGAGATATTGTGGAAAATGAAGAGACATATAGGTACTCGTAGCAGTTAACAAACTTAGAATCCTTATTTCAATTCCTGGATGAAAATAATTTTCACCAGAAAATCTCATTTTCGTCTTCAGAAGATTCTTGTTTTAGTTTTTCTTAGAACTTGGAGATTGGATCACTTCCTTCATAACGATGCTATTCTTTATTCCTGGAAATCTTCCCAAATTGTTTTTGTCACAGTCCTATAATCTATATTTCGAAATCTCGACTGGACGGTGTGTTAATATGGGAATAAAAATCAATGTAATGTCAAGGTACCTCTCACACCTCAGGTTTTGCGGTGGGTTCAAACTGTACCACATGATAGAATCTATTAGCAAGGCTTCAAATTAACTGGCACAAAAAGAAAATTATGAAATTGAAATATAATAAACTATAAAATTAATAAATAAGTACACAATGCATACTGCGTGAGCGATTCACTTACGATCGCCCAAGTGACGCGCCGTGCAGATCTCACCTTAAATCCCTCCTTAAAACCCATCCTCATAAATCCAGTTACCATTCCTACTCTTTCTCTATCTATGCGGTAAGGTTGTGGAACTCACTTCCGCTTAGCATCCGTGATTTAAAATCTATTTCTGTCTTTAAAAAGCGTCTAAAAGGGCACTACCATTCCTCACTACTGTAGTAAATATTTATATATGTATGTGTATGTTGTGTATATATATATATTATTAGGTATATATTTATGTGAATATATATTAATATTAACATTATATGGATTTAATTCCTTAGTTTAAGACTTCTCGTACTCTTTTTCTGTTTTTTACACACTATTGTCTACATTTCTTTTTCACTTCTCTTTTCGCGGGTCTGCTGGCAGAAATTTCTTTAGAAATAAGCAGTAGGTACCTTTGTGCTAATTTTTATTATGTTGTTTATTTATAGCTTATCTTGTCTGTACATAAATTGTTAAATAAATAAATAAACAATACAAAATATTTGGTTAGAACTACAAGGGATAAAATAAAAGTAATAAATAAACTCGAAGATTGTCCAGAGGCCAAAGACACGATGGTTGGACTGTGTGAAAGAGGATATAGGTAAAATGGGGGTGACATCTCTGTAAGATGACGACTAATAGAGGAGTATGGTCGAAAAAGACATGTTGCACCGACCCCAAATAAATTGGGATAAGGGCAGGAGAATGATGATGAAATAAATTGCGTTGCGGGTTCCAAGACCGTTAAATCGTGGCTCCAGAACTCAACATTTTTCATTGCCTCGACGCTTTTCGACTTTCAGAAATTGCTCGTTGGGATATGCAAGGTTTTTTTAGGGTTCCGAAAGTCCGACTCTCATGTGTCTGTCAGTCCGTCGCTCACAGTCAATTTTTAACCGACTTTCGAAAAAGGAGGAGGTTCTATGTTCGACTGTATGTATGTTTTTTTTTTTTTTTTTATGTATGTCCGCGCATTTCTCCGTCAGTTGTGGACCGATTTTCAAAATTATTTTTTTATCCGAAAGAATATACTCCCGAGGTGGTCCCATATAAATTTTATCGAAATTGCTTCAGCGCTTTTTGAGAAACTGAACAAAAACGAAAAATAGGCATACTTTAATTTCGGAAGTCGGTGTCAAATATCGAAGAAATAAAATACAAACACCGACTTCCGAAATTAAAGTTATTTTTTAAATTTTTAGTGTATTTTTTTTTGGAAGTCGGTTGTTTTTTTTTTTTGTAAAAAAGTTTTTTTCTCCAAATATACACGACCGATTAAGTGGAAATTTGGATACACATGAACATCTGTGACACAAATACGGAGGTGGAACGAAAATAAATGGATTTGGAATATCGGGTCTATTTCGGGGTGCAAATCGGAAAGTTAAAAAAAAAAATTTCAAACTATTCTGTCAAATGAAAGAGGACAGCAATATTTTTTTTTCATTATGTTTATATATGTATTTTTTGAGTTATTTAAGAAAATATATGAAAAATGACCATTCCCTTATCTCTGAAACCACCGGACCAAAAAATTAAAAAAAATACAGGAGGTAGTTCTTTACTTATTAATTACAGGAAAACCTATGATAAGTTAATAGTTTAAAAAAATACCTGAAAATAAATTATTTGTTCGGAACGCTATGCGTGCGAATCCGACTCACTCTTGGCCTGTTTTTTTAACAAAAGTCCAAGGTTTATTATTAGAAAACTAGAAATTTTTAAACAGAAAATAAAACCTGCTTTAAAACTACTAAAAATCTATTATTACAAAAGTAAATAATGCCCTATGAAAACTTTGAACTGTGTTCTTTACGACTTATTTTTAATTACAATTTTTAACGATTGTTTCGTGACGTCATACCCATTTGAGAGTTTTATGGTCCTCTTAATTAGCACGCGACGCTTAGCGTGCGACCGATTGTCGAGCAATCGCAGTCGTATCGCGATCGCGTGCTTTAGTCGCATTTTTAATCACGTAAGCTGTTGAAGCTTAGATTTAGGGCAATTATTGGCTGAATTTTAACATTTTAATATGACTAATTATTAATAATTAATTATGTTTTATATAGTAGTGTAAGCTTCCGGGTTCAGGGAAACCTTTTTATCTTTTTGTGGGGTTTGAAAATCATTCAATGACTTCTCCCACTCTTCGTGACAGACTTTTACTGACTAAAACCCACCCATGTTCCTTCCCTGCCTGTGGCCATGCCCAGGGGCGCGGTAACTTTGTTTTTAATTTATCCACGACCCAGGGCAGGCATCGGCCATGACGGACACCGTCACATATTGCTGACATCTCTCTGAGGCGCGTGTGTAACACTACGGGCCGTCGATTCTCAGGACCAGTTCTGATTTGATGGCGGGCTATGTAATGTTTTCCTCATATTTTTATTGTAATTTATATGGTGTACATAATAAAGAGTATTCTATTCTATTCTATTCTATTCTACTCGCTGTCCGCAGGCCCGCGCCTACGGTGGTCGGAGATCGACTCGCGACCCTCGACGCCCCGGGTGTCTCCTGCGGCGACTACTGCTGGGGGCATAAGAGCGACTCTGTTTAGTCTCCCTCACCCGTTCCGCCTCCTCCATCGCGAGCATTACTGCTTCGCAGATAGAGGCAACTGCTTCCCATTCCCTATCGCTACATACCATGGTACGCAGCGAGAGGGAATGAGAAGCAGTCGCAGTGTAGGCCATGGCCTGGACCAGGGACGGGCGCGAGAGGTCAGGGAGAAAGTGAAGGCAGTTGAAAGTCCCTAAACTTTCTCCTCAGGACATCCTCATCTAAAAACCGTGCTGTTCCACACACAGAATCTCCTTTTTTGAAGTCGGTTAATGATAACCGACCTCAAAAAAGGAGATTCTGTATTCGACCCGTATGGAACTATGTGTGCTTATTTGTCCGCAATTTTCTCGAAAACCACCGATCCAATTTGGATGGAGTTTTCGTTATTCGAATGCATATTTTTCAAGAAAGATTTTAATATATAATACATTATGACCTGATGAAGATCTTCGGAGTCAGGCAGTGGAACTCTTCAATAACTATAACAGCAAATGACTCGCGATTACTGCGATGGTGTGTATATGTGTTGTTAACAAAATTTAATAGACAACCACAACTAAAAAGAGAAAAATTAAAAACTTTATTTTACAAAAACAGAACCGACTTACAAGAAAAAACAAAAAAGTGCTAAATAATTTTAATTTCTGAAATCGGTGTCCAAAAAACGAAGAAACAAAACCGGAAACAGTGACTTTCGGAATTAAAGTTATTTTACACTTTTTTTTTGGAATGTAAGACCTAGTCATAGTGAAAGTCTCCAGTTTCAATCAACAATAATATAGCGTGTGTAAAATTTATGATCTACTATAACTATGCTCATAAAAATTTAAACGAATAAAGACCAAAATGTTTTTAAGTAATTACGAAATAGAAAACTCTTGGAACTGCGCCTTCGGCACATAAATCTTACTTTTAATAGCAATTTTATTGCCAAGGAAAACTATTATTGCACAATTTTGAAGTTCCCAGCCTAATTAGAGAAATTGCTTTTGATTCACTGTAATTAACTGTTAAAATTGGAGCGATTTCACTCAAAATTACACCTTAAGACGTTGATATAAAATGCTTAATGATATAGGTAGCGTTGACTTTATATTATTCCCTACGTAGTGATTGCGATAATTTCGAACTAAACTATCTTAAATTGCATAGAACGGTTTTGTTACAGACATAAGGCGGCAAAAGATTAACTAGACTGATTGAATAATGACATCAGTTATTATCTGTGGTACACTTACATAGACAAGTGAAAATGTTTTTTGTTCTTTATAACATAGGCTCACGTTTGACCACTATCTCACCTGATGGTAAGCGACTATGTGGTTGACAATGGAGCACGCTTACCTAGAAGTAATCTATTCACTCTTAAGGCGCTATTAGCTGCCAATGACCTTGAGTGGTTAGCTTGCGTGTTCTGTGCTGAGCTCACATAACGCGTAGTACGTCCACCCAGTAATAAGACTCGCCCATCAAGGAGCGCTGTCCGAAATTAGACGCATTATTAATTAATCACACATAAAATAATGAGTATTAAAATAAAAAACGTATACTAAAATATAAATAATCAAATGGTCTTTAAAATGGTGAAGATTTAATAAAAATACACTGTATAGTTTTTGCGTGATTCTCAATTTTTTATCCGCGTTAGATGTAACTTTACAATTTAATTACACCATGTTATAAAAATATAACTTCAAATATTCTTAGATCAAATTACGAAAAAAATTATTTAGAGTAATACATATTTTTTTTAGAGAAATAAGACTAGTCGTTTAGACGTGATGTTCAATTAAAAACCATTAAAAGTCGTATAACTGCGCCTTAACTTAAAGACTCCAAGGACTCTGGGCTTCCACTCCTTAGCTGTAGTACGCGCAATGAAAGTGTTCCCAAAACGTTTTGTGAGATAGGTGATAATTACGTGGTGGAACAAGTTTTTTTTTTCAATTCAAACGTTTATCTAAGTCTTTCGAGGAAACTGCATCTATACCAATCAACTCACCCGGGTTAGCGGACGGCGAGTAATGGGTAGCTCGCCGTCCAATCAGCACCAGGCCCGACAAAGAGTTGTCAGCATTTATGACGGGGCCCGTCATGGCCGATGCCTGCCCAGGAGTTGAGGATAAATTCGAAACAGAGTTACCTCGCCCCTGGACATTCAGGGCAGGGAAGGAACAGGGGTGGGTTTTAGTCAGTAAGAGACTGACACGCCCTCCCGCTCCACCCTAGAGCGGCAGATGTCATTGGATGAGTTCCCACCACAAAAAAAAAAAAAAAACAACTCAGTCGCTATAAAAACGGAAAAATATCCCTCGAGATGACCAGACTAAAACTGAATAATTGTTATGATGTTAGTATGATAGTTTCGAGTGAAGGCTTAGAATATAGAGAGAGGTCTTATATATATGATTCGTCTATGGCGTGTAGTGGTGCACCGCACCTGAAACGAGATCACTAGGCATTAGTTAATTAGTTTAGTTTTTTTTTATTTTTGCTTGGATACTTGGCTTTTGTAAATTAATGTGCGTTTGTAATCTGTGCAAAATAAATAGTTTTTCTTTCTTTCCTTTCTTTCATGAAATACTTAAATACGAATCGTCCTTTTATATTAATCTTCTTCGTTGCTGAAGGTCGTACCCATCCTGGAAAGTTTTCACGGATCCACTGACGAGCTGCTTCCAGGCCACAAAAAAGGCCTCTGTCTTCTGTCTTCTCAGGGCAGTGGTTACATTGAGTTCTTTTATCTCCTTGATCTGGTCTAACCAGCGGGTAGATGAAAGCCCGCGCGGTCTTTTTCCCACTACAACCACTTTTTTAAGGTTTTCTGGTTGTCTCCAGGCGATGTGACCAAAGTCTTGTTGGGCTCGTTGGTAGCAAATCGTGGATGGTCTGGTTTTAAAGTTTAACTGGTGGAGCCAACCATTCTCCATTGACATAATAGTGTATTTTTCTGTTTATCAACACCTAAAGTAAATCTGTTGAATAATTTATTTCAGTTAAGAAAAAATTTACATATTTTTAAAATACTTAACTAACTATATCTACACTAAAACAAAAAATCTTAACCCAACTACGTACATACCAGAAACAAAAACTTTTTTCAAAAAATAGAACCGACTTCTAAAAATTGCAAAATAACTTTAATTTCGGAATCGTTTTTTCGTGTATTTATTTTTTTGTTTCTTCGTTATTTGACACCGACTTCCAAAATTAAAGTTATTTTGCAGTTTTTAGAAGTCGGTTCTAATTTAGAAAAAAAAAATATTTTTCACTTTTTAGTTTTTTTTATTGTTGTACACCAGAAGTAGAAGTAAATATTTAAGTTATGCCCGAATGGATAACATGGAATTTGAACATTTGTAGACAACCAAAACGTCATCTGTGTACATATTTTTTATTTAGGTATGTTGTTTTTTTTTAAAGTGCTGAATCGATTTCAATAAAATTTATATGGGACTCCCTCTAAAATATGACCTACCAAACAAAAAAGGAATCATTAAAATCGATTTACAAATGGTGGAGATATGGCGTAACAAACACCCAAAAAAAAAAAGTACAGATTGAGAACCTCCTCTTTTTTGAAGTCGGTTAAAATCAAAATACGTTCAGGCGTCGAAGTAATCCTCCACATCGCTGTCGTAGTAAAGTAAATCCTTATTAGGCTATGCCATATCGTATTTATGTTAATTATGAAATATATCTTTTCGAAATATAGGAATTGGTATGATTCGAATCACAACCCATGAGGATCGCTAAACATCATTAAAGAACTAGTTTGACAGTAGCCATACCAGAGAGCCAATCCCCGTATTTTTAAGGAATGTTAGCACTTTAATTCTAATCTCTTGCTTCATTCTATCTTCCTAGCTCATCCTGCTGTGCTGGCACTGCCACTGCGGTTGCGAAGAACTACAAGCAGTGGAAATATAACAACCTCGTCGGTTGTTATATTTTCAAACCGTGTGGGGTTGAAACTCTTGGTTCGTGAGGTCCTAGTGCTCACACATTATTTTAAGAACTTTCCAAACATCTAGTTGAAACTACGCGTGTCCCAAAGGCTGGTTTTAATCTTGGTTAGAGGATAAGCATTGTCGTACAAAGTGGCAATGCCATCAGGCTTTTGGGCACATTACCAGTCGACAGTGATGAGGAGTTTTTCGACGCTGTAATATTTTAATTGGTTTATAGGCTATATTTTTTAGTATGATATGTATATTTAGTTATAGTTAATAAAAATCCAGTCTAAATTTGCCAAAAATTATATTACCTAAATTTCAGCAACTTTCTGACATTGATTATCGCCGAAATGAGATTGCAACTGGAATTTTATAGTATTTTTATTACGAGAATGGGGCTTCAGTACGTATACAGTAATCTCGCAAGAAAACTCTATTACTTGCATATCATACAAAGACTCTGCTGCGCTAAACTTCACGTTCTCAAATAATATATTTCATTCCACTTCGCGCGACGACAGTACTTTCACATCGACTCAAATCACAATTCTTAACTGCACCGTGCGCTCTAAACGTTTTTGCGAAAATGAAAATATTCTCCATTCAAGACTATTTCAAAACCGGAGGAGAATGGAACGATTTCGACAAAGTCATGACATTACCTTTGTTTGTCCAAGAAATCCTCGGCCAAAATGTTTTAGATCCAACCTGGAGTCTAAGATCCAGAATAGTGAAGCAAATTTTCTTCATCGTCTTAATAACTTACGTAATGATTGGCACCAAAGAGTTCCTCAAACACGCTACTGACGTTACAGAGATTGGCGAGGCTTATTACACTTTTCTAATAACCTTCTTTTTTTCTGTAAAATACTTGCTTTTCATTAACAGTCGTGAAACTTTTAGAAAATCATACTTGATAGCGAAGACATCGGTATTGGACATCATAAAGGCAGATTCCATTGAGAAATCAAAAGAATTGTTGGCAAAAGTGAAGATTGTCGTCAAGATATTGTTTGCAGGGGTCCTTTGCCCAGTAATGATGTACCTTGTAGTTGCGTTTTGGAATTATATTTTGGGAACGAGAGTGACTTTGTCCAAAACGACATCAATATTGATGCCGATGACGACCCCGTACTACGAAATCGGGTTGATCCTGCATACGATTTATTTGGTCGAGATGGCGTTCACTTACTGTGTGATAGATCTATGGTTTGCTGTACTCATGTTTTCTTTCTGTATGGCCAGCGATAGTGTGGTCAATGCATTAAAGGTTGAGAGTCAGGGATCTGATGAAACTGACTTGGAATATATGAATCGTCTGAACAATGCACTCAGGTCGTTTTACAAAAATCATTCTATTTTGATGGAGTAAGTTTGATCGTTTTAACGTAATTTAAATATTCACAGATAATTAACTACTAAAATAAAAAGTGTTTAAATGTTAATAAATAAATAATATATTAACATAACGACTCCCATTACTCGTAGAACTCATTGGGCATCGAAAAATTCATCCACATCGCTGTCAATGGGAAAAGTGCCCAGAACACTGTCAGTATTGCCAGTTTGAGTGACAATGCTGCTAGTTTTCTTGGTAACACGAAATGCTATGCTATCCTTATTCCATGTTACTTGGGGTTTTTTTCTTCCATTCTGTCCTGTCAGCCGTCACGCTATCACTAACTCCCTTTTCTTTCAAATCACTCCTCACACAATCCATCCATCCTTTCTTTGGCCTTCCTCTCTCTCTCCATCCATCCACATTCATATTCATAACTCTTTTAGTTACATATGTTTCATTTCTCCACTTCACATGACCATACCAAGATAAGCGGTTCCATTTAAACTTTTCTGTGACTGGTGCCACTTTTAAACTACCTCTAATGTACTCATTTCTCACTTTATCCATTCTCGTTATTCCACACATCCATCTCAACATTCAAATACCATAGTCACTGCTAAACCAAAACTATTTACAGATGTCCTCCAAAAACCAAAAGGCTTAGCGGGAATTATATTCCAGATTTAAAAATCATTTGTAAAATTCAAACCATGATCGTAATATTAGTGGTGACAAACCTTCTTTATAAAATTAGTAATATTTTTTTTTTCAGATATTTTAATATAACGAGCCATATGTTCAAGTGGCCAGCTATGATCCCTTTAGTGAGCGCTTTACTGGCTATATGTTTGATACTACTGTGTATGAGTGAGGTATGTAGTTATTATTTTATGCAATTATTCCTTTTTTATTATTATTATGATATTCTAACAAATATTCGTATTTTTCTAGCAAATACAATGGATGTTTCTGACTAATTTAGTACCAACAATGGTAGAAATATTTGCTTACAACGTTCTTGGTGAACAAATAAAAAGTAAGGTAAGGTTCTTGTATCTAATCGTTTTGATTAAAATAAAAATGCAGGGTGACATTTACATGAGCACGCCGCAATTGCAGCGGTAAGGCCCTCTTTGAGGAGTGGCTGGAGAGGCGCCACGGCGTCCTCGCCTTCCGCCTGACGCAGGACCTCACCGGACAAGGAAGATTCGGGAGGTTCCTGTGTAGGTTCTTCGGAGGCAAACGCCCGGGTGTCACCACTGTGAGAATCGCCCAGAGGATACTGTGGAGCATACGGTGGAGATCTGCCCCGCTTGGGCGGAGCCCCGCCGTGTCCTCGTGCAGGCGATCGGCGGCAGTGACCTCTCGCGCCCGGCCCTGATCCAGGCCATGGTACGGAGCGAGAGGGAATGGGAAGCAGTCGCCTTCTTCTCAGGCTCAACAAAGTCGCCCTCACGCCCCCAGCAGCAGCCGCCACAAGAGACGCCCTGGGCGTCCGATTTAGCGAGACGATCTCCGGCCACCGTAGACGCGGGCTTGCGGACGGCGAGTAGTGGGTAACTCGCCGTCCGATCAGGATCAGGCCCGAGAGTCGTCGGCGCGTAGCGTACCACGCGCGCCTCAAAGAGTTGTCAGCAATGCATGACGGGACCCGTCATGGCCGATACCTGCCCAGGGGTCGTGGATAAATTCTAAACAAAGTTACCGCGCTCCAGGGCACTCAGGGCAGGGAAGGAACAGGGGTGGATTTTAGTCAGTAAGAGTCTGACACGCCCAGCTCCACCCAGAGCAGGAGAAGTCTGATGATTTATCACCCCCAAAAAAAAAAAGTTGACTTTTACTTGGTTTATAATTTTTCAGAGAGTGAAATTAATCGTGAGAATGAACAACTTTCATTATGGGAGCAACTCAAATTATGCAAATATAAAAACATACTAAGCAATAAGTATTTTTAAATATTTTCAAATTCTTCCCACAGTAGAATTGTTATACATATTCATGGGACCTTTAGCGCTTTAAAGAATACCAATAAAAAATCACTGTGTAAAACTTAAACTATTTAAACACCTAAATATAAGTTACATCTTACTTACTTCCTTTGGTGCTACAACCCTTTGTGGCTCTTGGCCTCCTCAACGATCTTCTTCCATTTCGCTCTGTCTCTGGCCTCCCTTCGCCAAGATGTTTTCCTATATATGTGTTTATAATTACGAGATATATTTACTGTTCAAAAGGGAACACAGTTCTACACGGCTCTCCTCGAATTCGACTGGGCAAGCATGCGACTTAAAGACAAGAAGAATTACTTAATTATCATCAGCTACATGAACAAAGACTTTAAAATGAAAACAGCTTTGGGAACCGATCTGTCTCTTGTTACCATGACTTCGGTAAGATCTACTTTTATCTATATCTACTAATAGTTTTCATTAAGCTGCGCTGGTAGGTCCAATCTGCCTAGCCTTTTTCCCAACTATCGTGGGGTCGGCTTCCAGTCTAACCAGATGCAGCTGAATACCAGTATTTTACATGGAGCGACTGCCTATCTGACCTCCACAACCCAGTTATAGGGTAATATGATACCCTCTATTAAGACTGGTTGTCAGACTTTCGGGCTTCTGACGACCCGTAACGCCTGTCAAAGATCCACGATCGACAGCCGGGACTAACTGATTAACGTGCTTTCCGAGGCACGAAGGAGTCTCGGTATGTACAGATCACCCATCCATGGACCAACACCGGCAAGCGTAGCTTATCCTGATGGATCTACCCGTGCGGCTGTTATTACTTTAGCCACGAGCTCCTCTTCATTACGCTGGTATTTCTCAAAAATTTACAGAAAAGTGATAATAAAATATGTGAACAAGGTATTAATTAGTAAGTGCCCAAAGTTAGTGTCCCATAAAATGGTAATAGGTAACCCGGACCAAAACCCAGACTCCGAGTGCCTGAAAATTTCCTGCAATTTTTTTTGCAGGTCCTCAAATCAGGGTATCAAGCTTTTACTATGATTCAAACAATGGAAACTTAAAACACAATTGAAGCACGGATGTATATAACAATTCGACGCACACTGACAAAGCACCAATTTAAAAAAAGGAAGACGTAAAAATAGTCTTTTATTTTTTTTACTGAAACCGATTTACCACCAATCAGATGGCATTTGCACGCTCGAATTGAAGGAAAAACGAAGTGTATTATAGAAATCGGACATTGAAAAAGGTGGACTATATCAGATGGTACAAATCTGCGGTTCGGACGTTTTTCACGCGGCGTCCTAATTTTTTCGACTGTGTCCGATTCACTTGAGGAAAAGGACGGTAGCAGTTTCCGTTATAGGTTAATAATTTAGCTAATAGAATTTTCATTTATTCTATAGAAATACTTTTTATTTGTAAAGGCACCGCTTCATAATAAATTAATAAAGAAATCAACAGCAGCAATAAAACATTGAGCCTATTCATGTTGTTTTAATTTTCTTAAGTTTTTCCTAAAATTGCTTGAGTTTTCGTGGAACGGTAACATAAACAAACCATAATTCTTAAGAAGTTACTGAAACTAATTAAAATTCATACACCTAGTATTCAAACATTTCTAATAATGTCTACATCAACGTCAAACTCATTGAATAAGACATTGAGTTCGAAACGTAGCAAAATATGCCAAAACCAAACTGATTCTGAACGTGACTTCTCGCTCAAAGTCCATTTAAATACTCGGCAGTTACCGGGAACCGCTTTGAACTGCTTTCAACTGGTTTGAACCGCTTCAGACCAGTTTGATCTGGATCAGTGTTCGGTGCGCAATACCGTGAAAATGCTTTACGATTATTGCCATGGAGCATTTATAGCCGAGTTAAAATTCTCACGGACTGAATTCTACGTTGGCGTACTACGAGTATTCGCATTCAACCTTTGTGAATTTCTGGTATTGTTTGAGTACTGACCGCTGGAAAAATATGGAGAACCCTTTGGTGATTGGCTTTTTATTTCTTTCTCATGCCGTCAAAATATCGCTGTGCATATGATTAAAGTGGTTTTGCATTCCTCATCATTTGGCGAAAAAGTAGAGAATAAGCCGAACAAACATTCTACTTTACCCTACAGGGCTACAGTTGATTCATGGTGTGTTTATGTTCATGTTTATGTAGTGGCCAACAGAATCATGCATTAGGGTTACCTACATAACGACAAAATGATTAAAAAAAAATAACTTACCTACCTTCTTTCCAAAAAAAAAAACCGTTCGGTACGATGGTACGGAACCGTACCATCGTACCGAACGGTTTTTTTTTTACAAGATTATAAGACAAGAAAAGCCAAAAAAAAAACACGTTTCTAGTACCGACCACCCTTTAATTTTTAATTTATTTTTATTATGCGTTGTTATATCGGCTACAGAAATATACATTCTGTGAAAAGTTCAACTGTGTAGCTATTACGGATTGTGAGATACAGCCCGCTGACTGACAGACGGACAGCGGAGGCATAGTAATAGGATCCCGTTGGTTTCCTTTCGGGTACGGAAGCCTAAAAAGGGGTGTTTGGCAAGGTCCAAAAAGATCTACTACAAAACAACTTTCTTACCGTAAAGAAGAAAAGGTTTTTTTTTAAAGTTAACAGACAAGAAGTAGTGGTCCTCAGTAATCCCATGAGGTAAGTGTGGTAATTCAAACTCTTTCATCCCCAACATCCCCCCTCCACCCCTCCCCTCGGAGACCATACATGTGATGATTGAACTCCGCGACGTGGCGTAGCTGGAAATAAAATAGTTCGCCATTGTACGACGTTATTTTAAAAACCTTGAGAACTTTTCTCAGGAAGTTTTCTTTGGGGAAGGGAAACCGTTTTCAGTGAAAAACTACGAGATGTTATAAGCATGTGAAGTTGGGAAAATTCTATGGAAATATTTTTCGGAAATTAAGGTCACTGGGTTTTTGAAATGCAACAACCTGCGAAGCAGTAATGCTCGCGAAGGGGGAGGCGGAACGGGTGAGGGAGGCTCAACAGAGTCGACCTCACGCCCTCAGCAGCAGCCGCCGCAGGAGACAGCCTGCGCGTTGGACGTTGCGAGACGATCTCCGGCCACCGCAGATGTGGGCCTGCGGACGGCGAAAAATGGGTAGCTCGCCGTCCGATCAGGATCAGACCCGAGAGTCGACGGCGCGTAGTGTTCCACGCGCGCCTCAAAAATTAGTCAGCAATGCTTGACGGGGCCCGTCATGGCCGATGCCTGCCGAGGGGTCGTAGATAAATTCGAAACAGTGTTACCGCGCCCCTGGGCACTCAGGGCAGGGAAGGAACAGGGGTGGGTTTTAGTCAGTAAGAGGCTGACACGGGAGAAGTCTTAAGATGATTTCTCAGCTAGATAAAGGCGGTAATAGTTTAAAACCTTTCTTTCCATTGATTTGACTGTCGTTATATTGTCGACTAAATAAGGAATGACATTTTCCGAATATTTAAATTAATTTTCTTGTAAATCTGCAATACATTTTCGAAATAATGTAAAACAATTTATCTTTCAAGGAAGAAGAATTTAACACACTTATAATTTAAAAACTTAACACATAGCGAGAAAATTACGAAATAATTATAAAACTTGAGTGTGCACAATATTTATTAAAAAGTAAGAGAAAGAGGGACATTTTTTATTTCTCTGCGATTACCTGCAGTTCGTTAGGAGCTGAAGATGTTGCAAATAAAAGTAACGAGGGTTCCGTACTGTTTTATTTTACTGCGTGATGAAATCTTTATTGACTGTAAAAGTATCTTTGGTGATAATCAGATTTTTACGGTCATGTAGAGTGTCAAATTCTCTTTCTTGTTCTTTATTAGCCCCGGACCACTAGGCTGTATAATTGGCTAATAGTGATTTTTGAAACATAGAAAACGGTTCCAAAAACGTACACAGATTTTAAAATTTTATTTTATTTTAAGCCTGCATTTTTCTACTTAACAAAGAAGTAAAAATGTTTTAAGTTTTTATTTTTCCCACTATTATAACTAACAATATCTCAATATGTTCGAGTAGTATGATATACCCTTATAAATTTTATTATAAGTCGAAGAACTATATAACTATTTAAAATTTAAAATTAATTAAAACCCAAATCGCAATGTTGTTGTCCATAATCCGTAAAAAAACGTGCAGACGTCACAAAGTTTTCTTTTTTATTTAATTTTTTTTAAATAACTAATGGTTTTATCAAGTTTCTCACTCGCTGTGGCTAGGCTTAGAAAGAATATTGTTTAAGACCTAACGTGTCAAAGAATTTGTTCATTTTCAAACACAAAGTTTTGTAATTTTTATTATCTGTGGTTAATCTCTTCAAAAAAATACAGGTGTGCATTTTCCGGTTTGATTTTTTAACTTCTTTCATTGTGCAAAATGCGTAACCACGGGTAGGATACGGTCTGAAATAATTATTGTCATTTTCACCCCTATTTCGTGGATTACTTACATTATTGTATATTTTTTTCCAAAGAACCCCAAAAGTATGAAGCAAGCCAGGAATTATATCCAACAAAAAGTGTTCGCTGCGTTAGTCAGCTAATGAAATTAACAGTCCCCGCTGAGTTTAGTTAATTCCAGTTTCACGGCAACTCTGGCCAACTGTTATATTTCATTGTTGGGATAACACCTGCGCTTTCAGGGGAGCGGGAAAAATTGTGCAGAAGATTTGTGAAGTGTACATTCTGGTACGTGTTTATTCTGTGTCATTTGTTATTGGGCTTTCTTGGGTGACAGTTTTAAAAAGAATGTAGGTTTTCTTTTAAACTTTCTGTGATTTTTCTATAAATGAGGTGACTCTTGATATGATGGCTAATAAAGATAACTCTACATGTAAATAAATACAGGATGTAACGGAAAGGTGTGGTCATATTTTAAGAACCGGTTCTGCCCATGGAAATGAACAACTTTCTCTAAGAAAACATAGAAAATTCCCAAAAAGAAATTTTTGGCCTTTCCATACAACGTTATCGTCAGCTGATCAATATTTGTATGGGAGGTAAAAAAAATTTTTGAGAATTTCCTCAATTTTTCTTCAAGAAAATTGTTCATATGGATGGGCAGATGCAGTTCTTAAAATATGACCACACCTTTCGTTACACCATGTATAAGAAGAAGATGCACCGCAACCACATGAATAGGGTTAAGAATCAGAGAAAGGCAGGCCATTTGAGTTTTTTATCTGTGTGCTAGATAGCCAAATCTTTGAAACTCTCCATCTGCCTAGCTGTTCAATACTTTAATACCCAATTTTTTCTTCCATATTTGGTAAAGGCCTTTTCAGGCCGACTTGAACGACACGAAATTTGTATTATTTTGACACAACAACCTTTTGGTGTAGCGGGAGGACGTGTCAGACTTTTACTGACTAAAACCCACCCTGTTCCTTCAGTAGCCTGTGCCAAGGGCCACGGTAATTCTCTTTCGAATTTATCCGCGAGCCCAGGCTGGCATCGACCCTAGCGGGCCCCGTCAGTTGTTGCTGACATCTCTTTGAGGCACGCGTGGACATCCACGTGCCAACGACTCGGGCCTGGTCGTTAACGGACGGCGAGCTACCCATTTCTCACAAGCCCACGCCTACGGTGGCCCGGAGTTGCGGCTTGCGTCTCCTGATCACACAACCTACCATTGACAAAATAGGTAGGTTACAACTATTGAACTTGAAATTATTGTAGCTGTAATCCAAAGAACTCTATCATTCCAATTCTGCTAGGAGATCATCATGTTACTGTTCAACGAAATTTTGCAATGGCACAAATTCCAAATATTCAATTATTGCTTTAGTTGGTAGATAAATAATCAAAAAGCCAAATATACGACCCTCCTATCTTCTGAGAAACTTAGATTACCTACTGTTATAAATGATCATTATTGTGAAGTTGTATCTCGTTATGAATTTAGACACAAATTACTCGTCGAGTTTGAAGCCTATATATTATTCAGAATAGCTGGGGTCTAGATTAAGTCCTGAGAACTTAGCACAGTAATTTCTTATAAGCGTCTATGTGCGGAACTTTCAAGTGTTCACAACTTTGAACTTGTTGACTCCAACGTTTTGGGTAAATGAGTAAATTATGTATAGGTTGTAGATTTGTTACATGGAGTTGTTTAGTGAAATAAGCGTAAGCTAGTCTTTGCCAATCCAGCCCCAGACAGGCTTAGGCTATTTGTCACCCTATTTTTAAATTGATTGATTGTTTGATTGTTGCTGTGTGTTGTTGTTGTTGTTGTTGATTGATTGTGTTGTGTTGTTGTAAGTTGTTGATTGGTTGTGTGTTGAGCAATAGGGTGACAAATAGCCTAAGCCTGTCTGGGGTTGGATTGACAAAGACTAGCTTACGCTTATTTCAAATAAGCGTAAACATAATAAGAAAATAAGAATAGAAATAAGCGTAAGCTAGTCTTTGTCAATCCAACCCCAGACAGGCTTAGGCTATTTGTCACCCTATTGCTCAACACACAACCAATCAACAACATACAACAACACAACACAATCAATCAACAACAACAACAACAACACACAGCAACAATCAAACAATCAATCAATTCAAAAATCAAGGTTTCTTAATATGATGCCTAGGGGTAGTGGATAAATTCTCAACATGAGTTACCACACCCCTGGGCACTCAGGCAGAGAAGGTGGGTTTTAGTCAGTAAGAGTCTGACCCGCCCTCACGCTCTACCCAGAGCGGGAGAAGTCATTGGATGATTTCCAACCTCCCCAAAAAAAAAACCTCAGACAGGCTTCGGCTATTTGTCACCCTACTGCTCAACACACAACCAATCAACAACACAACACAATCAATCAATCAACAACAACACACAACAACAATCAATCAATTAATTCATTAAGTCAATAAAAAAATCAAGGTTTCTTAATATAACTATAAGAAACCTAACCTTACGCACAAAGCGTTTTGAGAAAACATTCATTGTGCGTACAGCTAGGGAGTGGAATTCCCTACCGGAGTCTGTGTTTCCTGATAGCTACAACCTGGGAGTCTTTAAGTCAAGACTGAATAGGTTACTTCTAGACAAGCGTACTCCATCTTCGACCACATCATCGCTAACCATCAGGTGAGATAGTGGTCAAGCGTCCCGATATGTGTCAATGGTTCTGCTGACCACAATGATATTGCCGAGGCGTTTAGAGAGCACTTTACTGTGCGGTCACCCTTAGGTCCCTCGTCTGGTGAGATGAGCGGTGGTGGGCCCGTTGTGACGGGGCAGAATGTAAAGATACCTGCGAAGAGTGTGGCTAAAATTATTAGAAAAATGCAGCGTGGAAAATCTCCTGGTCACGATGGGCTCAGTATCGAGCATTATAAGTATGCTGGGGTTCATTTGCCACGAGTACTGTCTATGCTTTTCAGTCTGTGCATGGGTGACTCGTATCTACCGGAGCCGTTAATGCGGACCATAGTCGTTCCTATAGTTAAAAATAAGACGGGTGACACGTCTGATCTTGGTAACTATCGGCCCATCTCACTCGCTACAACAGCAGCCAAGATACTTGACAGTCTGCTGAATAGTCGCCTCACAGCACAGGTTGAGTTGCACGATGCCCAGTTCGGGTTCAAAGCAGGAGTCTCAACAGAGAGCGCTATTCTGAGTCTGAAGCGAACTGTCATGTACTACGAGTACACGGCAAGGAGGTGCATGCGTGTTTCCTCGACTTGTCAAAAGCGTTCGATCTGGTTGTGTATGACCTACTGTGGGACAAGTTGGGGGACGCGGGTGTGTCGGCGGAATACACCTTCCTTCTCAAATATTGGTACTCTAACCAAAAGAACCGGGTGAGGTGGGTTGGTACTCTATCGGACGAGTACAGGCTGGAATGCGGAGTTAGACAACCGGCTTATCGAGGGGCTGAGCGGTGCACATGTCGGCTGCCACATTGACGGAACGTGTGTCAACAATATTAGCTATGCAGACGATATGGTACTTCTCAGTCTGTCGATGGGTGGGTTGAAGAGGTTGCTATCGACCTGCGATGTCTATGCGGGGGAGCATGGCTTAATATACAACACGAAGAAGAGTGAGCTTCTTACATTTAAAGCGCCTAGGCAGCAGCCGCGCAGTGTTCCCCCTATATGTCTCAACGGTGTAGCACTAAAGGTTGTCGATAGTTTTAGGTACCTTGGCCACATTGTCACGAGCGACCTAAGGGATGACGCAGATATAGAGAGGGAACGCAGGGCGTTGTCTGTGAGGAGCAATATGCTTGCCCGCAGGTTCGCTCGCTGTACGGCGGATGTCAAGATAACCCTTTTTAGGGCATTCTGTCAGTCGTTTTACACGAGTGGCCTGTGGGTGTCATACACGCGCCGAGCATACAGCGACCTGCGTGTTCAATTTAATAATGCTTTTAGGATGTTGTTGGGACTGCCATGGCGCTGTAGCGCTTCAGGAATGTTCGCGGAGGCTCGCACAGATGGTTTCCACGCCATCATGCGAAAAAAAGCAGCTTCCTTACTGCAGCGCCTGCATGGTAGTGACAACAGCATTCTAAAAATGATCGCTGGCAGAGCGGATTGTCCCTTTCAGGCACACTGGGTGGGGACAGTCTTAGCTCTGCATCAATAAATAATAAAATAAATTGTGAAAACTAATAGTACTAACATATTTGATAAGCACTATTGTTACTAACACCAAAATACTAACCAAATTATGGACATTCGTCTGAAATAAAGTTTTATTTAATTTTAATTTAATTTAAACGCGTGCCTATCAACAATAAAAAAAAAAACCTAATTGATTGTCTTCTTGCTGTGTTAAAATAATCCTCCTGATTGATTTTCGATCATGGTGGTCGATCTCAACTAAGATTATCCAAGTACGCAGGATATTACAGTACACAAGCGTCATAGACACTGGTGCAATCTCTGTTCCTTTAATCCCATAGTCCGATGGGACGGCAATCCGATGCCATGAGGAAAGATCAGACCAGGGCCAACTACTTTGCGTAGATACTTTCCGAGGCGAGGATGTGTCACACCACCAACTTTCAAAGTCCGGGCTGCTCCTGAGTCATTCGTTATGGAAAAACCCATTATCACTTTTTGCTCGACCTGGGAATTGATCCCATTCCTCTTGGGATCGCTCAGAATCGCACATGCAACCACGAGACAACGAGGAAGTTAAAAAGTTGTGTTAAAAGTATTTCAAGTATGACATTGGTAAAAACATCAACATCTGAACAATCTAACCGGATGCAGATGAAAAAAATAACGGCAGTATTATACAGAGTGTAACGGAAAGGTGTGGAAATATTTTAAGAACTGCCATCTGCCCATCGATATGAACAACTTTCTTCAAGAAAACCTGAGGAACTTCTCAAAAAAAAATTACCTCCTATACAAATATTGTTCGATCAGCTGATGATAACTTTGTATGGAAAGTCCAATTATTATTTTTTGTAATTTTCTATTTTTTCTTAGAGAAAGTTGTTCATTTCCATGGGCAGAACTGGTTCTTTATATATGACCACACCTTTCCGTTACACTCTGTATATAACTAAATTAAAAGGAAAACTATCACGGCTAAGCTAGCTCTGTTAGTTTTAGAGTAATAGTCGCCCAACTTATAAAATGTTTCTACTTGTTAAATTTCGTGCAAAATACAAAAAAAAAATACTTATGTGAAGTACCAGTTTACGGAACCCTACCATGCGCGTGGCCCAACACGCACCTGGCCGGTTTTTTCTTTTTAAGGTCCGGAACCCTAAAAACAGTGACAAGACTGAATACACAAAAAAAACCTTAAGTCTTCAAATATTAGTTTACAAAACACAAAGCTTCCCATATACCCACTAACACTATCATTTATATATACCCACTATTACTATCATTTATATATTACCCACTATTACTATCATTTATATATACCCACTAACACTAACACTATCAAAACACAAAGCTTCCCATATACCCACTAACACTATTATCATTTCTAATATTTCACCACAAGTCAACCTACACCAAACATTTCTTCTCACTCACAAAATCTAGCTCCAGATCCAAAGTGTTAACTAGACTAGACAATTTGACATAGTTAATGGCAGTTCTTAGCTAGACATTGACAAAGGCGGCACCGGCGACAGATTAGTAAGGAGCCGGTGTTACCTCAGCTACGGGCTTAACTACTAACTGACGATGGTTGGGTTTAAAAACAGAAGAATTATCGTGGGCTTAGGTTAGGGATATCTACCTTTGCTCCTCTGTTTTAACCGACTTCAAAAAAGGAGGTTCTGTATTCGACCCATAAGTATGTATGTCCGCGATTTTCTCAAATACTACTGGGACGTAACACAAAATACTTTTCTGTTAGCGTTAACGCTAACACTTAGTACAAAATGTGTGGCAATGACATAACCCGAACGTGAGTCACGTGACAATTCTCTCCGCAGGTAAAAAAAGGTAATGTCATTTCCATACATTTTGTACTAATCGTTAGCGTGAACGCTAACATAAAAGTAATTTTTTCTCAGGCAGCATACAGGGTGTAACGGAAAGGTGTGGTCAAATTTTAAGAACCGGTTCTGCCCAAGGAAATGAACAACTTTCTCTGTGAAAAAATAGAAAATTCCAAAAAAAAAATGGACTTTCCATATAAAGTTATCATCAGCTGATTGAGTACGGGAAGTAAAAAAAAATTTTTAGAATTTCCTCAAGTTTTCTTGAAGAAAGTTGTTCATATCGATGGGCAAATCCAGTTCTTAAAATATGACCATACCTTTCCGTTACGCCCTACAGATAATACATTAGGATCTGATAAAGATCTTCAGAGATAGACAGTGGAATTCTTCAATAACTAACTGCTGTCGGTGTCAAAAAACGAAGAAACAAAACCAAAAACACCGACTTCCGAAATTAAATTTATTTTGCAATATTTTTGTTTATTTTTAGTTCCATACCCGAAGGGTCCAAACGGAGCCCTATTACTGTCACTCACGTGTCCGTATATCCGTCTGTCTGTCCCTCACCTGTCACAAAATTTTGTTCCGAAGTTTTAACTTCCCATTGCCTTATGAACTTGAAATTTGGTTACAACGTTTATTATTACGTATATTTTACTAACAAATACTCGTACCAATGTATTGATAATCAGATTATTTTCTTTTATAATTCCCTCTTTTGGTTTGGAACCCTAAATTTGCGAAGTCCGACACGCACTTGGCCGGTTTTTTTGGAAGTTGGTTCTATTTTTGTAAAAAAGTTTTTAAATCTCACTCACTCCCCACTCACCACTCTCACTTCACCACCACTCACTCACTCACCACACCCCCTCACTCACACTCACACTCACCACTCACTCACTCCCACTCACTCACTCACACACCACTCACACACTCACTCACTCACTCCACCGTCACTCCCGACCCGTCCGTCCGTGACTCTCGTCGTCGTCACTTCTTTGGCCCACTTTTTTTGCTGTCTTACTTCTTATTAGATGTCTCGTCCATTTCCATTTCAGTTTCGTAGATGGGGAGGACGAAGTTAAAAAGGTGGCAGAAACAACTTGAACAAATAAATGATAGATCGTTGTGGAGAACACTTGGAGAGGCCTATGTTGGCAAGCAAGACAGTCAAGAAACCAATGTCTTATAATGATTTACATTCAAAAACCAACTTTCTTCGTAGTACTAATCTTCTATACTAATATTATATAGAGGTAAAGTTTGTGAGGTTGTAGGGGGTAATCTATAGATCTACTGAACCGATTTTGAAAATTCTGTTACCAATAGAAAGCCACGTTATTTGTGAGTGTCACAGGCTATAAATTTTGGAAATTCATGCGGATGAAGTCACGGGCGAAGTGCTAGTTAGTAATAAGAAGAAATGTAACATGTCATCATCATTCATCATTCTGCGGCCTTTATCTCATTTTCTTCCATACTTCTCTATTAGTCGTCATCTCTGTAGTCACTCCCTTTTAACCCATATCCTCTTTCACACAGTCCATCCATCGTTTCTTTGTCATTCCTCTACTCTTGTAGCCATCCACATCCATACACAAGACTTTCCTCCTGACATTTTCTTCATTCCTCCACATCACATGCCCATACGACAACCGATTTCCACACAACTTTTCAGTCCGCGGTACCACTTTCAGACTTCTTCTTATATACTCATTCCTAATTCTAACACCACACATCGCTCTTAGCATTCTTATCTCAGCTTCATGCAATATGATTGTTATTATAGGCTATTATTTTTATATTGCTTAGGGAAAAAATAATGAGTCACTCGTTAATGACGTAGTCTCTGTAAAACCCGCTTACACCACAAATAGTTGATATTAATACACACTTTGAAACATCGCTCTGTTTCGGTCAATCGTATGAAGATGATTGAGACAGAAAGTTGTTTTGAATATATTAAATGATTTGTGACGTAATGTGGCCTAAATGGGCTGATTAACTACATTGTCACAATTATTACTGTAGCAGAATATACCCATTAAATCATTATTTTGACATTTCTAGCGCCATTTCAGTTTACAATTACATAATTCCAATAATTCTTGTGTGGTTGTCGGGCATTACGCAAGTCGCAAACCAGAGTACAATATTATCTAATGCAAACTCTCCTGTCTTTGTTGTCTTTGGCTCGGGACACGTCGAAATGTTGCCACATAATTCATTATTTTTGTGTTTATATTTTATTTTGTTGATCGTGATTTTGTAATATATCTCTTTATAATTTATAATATATCTATTTGTATGATATTTTAAATTATTTTGGTTAAAATGTTACTGGATTATAAAATATACTCTTTTTTGAAAATATAATATTTTATTTAACTTGTTATTTCTATGCAACATAATATTCTTTGTGAGCGCCGCCGAAATAGCGTCTTTTTTGTCTACTTAATAATTTATTTTTCTGTGCCTCGGAACAATGACTAATCCGTTTGTTTTATTTATTGTTCTAAGACAGCAACACACGCTGAAAACCAGCGTTGATTCGTGCCTGCGTGCATGGGCCGCTGCAAAAAGCTGAGTATTAGCCGTTTCGCGTTGATTTCCCACCACGCCAAAAAAAAAAAGAAAAAAAAGGTGTTTCGCGTGGTGCTGGCGCATATTCTTTAAACGATATATTTTTTACTAATTATATTTTTGTGTATCAAAATGTATGTGCGTCGCTTTCACATCAATAAACAGTTTTTCTTTCTTCTTTTTCTTTCTTTCTTTCTTTACTACCAGATATATACTGTGGTTTGGAATTTCATCGAATATAACGCACCTACATTGGACAATATCAAACACGACTTAAGCATCATTATTAAAATAAAATGAAGAAATAATTAAAGCATTGCAATTAAAGTAAAATTACAGAAATTTTAGATACCGAAGTAAAGAAACTAATGAATGTGCTGGCTTTCAAGCGACTTGTTCTATTTTTAAAGAGAAGCATAACATTTGGTACACGTCTTGTGTTTGTTTTTTGTAAGGTATTCCACATGGGGCACCCGTTTAAATGGCACCTGAGGTATTCCACATACGGCACCTATCAATATTTTTCGCAGGTTCCATTAATGGAATAATTTATTATTTAATATTTTATTCCACATTTTGCACCTACGGATCAGTAGATCAGTTTTGGGACGTTTATTTTTTTAGGACGTTAAAATTTAAAAAAATATTAAATCAGTAGAGTATAGTCATCATCATCAGCCTTTTAATGATTCACTCAGGTGTCATTTAAACGAGTTCCCAATAAGGAATAACTCGGTTTTGTTTTTCTAAAACACGGTTATGTAGTTATCTACGTCAAAACATAAACAAGAGAGTTTCGTTTTCACAAAACAATAAACTATGTATGTAGGTAAAAAGTTGAGGATCATGATAAATTCCAATTCCGGACGACTATATTTATTTATTTCAGTAAGGGTAATGACCACTATCACCACACTAAAACGCACCAACTATACTTTCTTCATTAGTCTCATTGGCCATCATCATCATCATCATTTCAGCTGAAAGACGTCCACTGCTGGATATAGGCCTCCCCCAAGTGTCGCCACAACGACCAGTCCTGTTCGTCTTGCATCTATCTGATTTCCGCAACCCTCACCGTCCAGGTCTACGACCCACCTGGTGGGGGGCCTTCCGACGATGCGTTTTTTTTTTTTTCATTTCGATACGCGGTCGCCACTCCAGAACTTTTCGGCCCCGTCGACCATCTGTTCTGCGAGCAATGTCCCCTGCCTATTGTGACTTATTCAATCTACCTAGCCTTTTCCCAACTATCTTGGGGTCGGCTTCCAGTCTAACCGGATGCAGCTGAATACCATATTACATGGAGCGACTGCCTATCTGACCTCCACAACCCAGTTACTGGGTAATACAATACCCCTTGGTAAGACTGGTTGTCAGACTTTCGGGCTTCTGACGACCCGTAACGACTGTCAGAGATCCACGATGGACAACCGAGACCAACGGCTTAACGTGCTTTCCGAGGTACGGAGGAGTCTCGGTATGTAAAGATGGTCACCCATCCATGTACCAACCCCGGCAAACGTAGCTTAATCTGATGGATCGACATGTGGGGCTGTTATTACTTTAGCCACGAGCTCCACCACGAGCTCCACGAGCAGCCTATTGTTACTTATTATAGCTTGGCAATTCTACGGGCTATGTTAACAACTTTGCCTCTCTTGGACCATTTCTGAGATATTCAGACCTATCCCTGGTTCAGACGGCACGTTAATGTCGGTCTCGATTGTCATAAGAATTCCTAAGCTTTGGGAATATGCAGGTACACCGTAGGCCCGCAATGAGAGAAAACGTTAAAGTATACGAGGTCAAGATAATGGATGCCGTATTTGTGAATAAATGATGCAAAAGAGGCTGAATTAGTTATCTTTTCGTAGATCAATGTTATTTCACGCATAAAAATACATAATTATTTAATTTCTTAGCGTAGGATTCAAAAAGTGGTTGAAGTTTTTAGGATCGTAAGCGAAGTAAAAGCAGTATCGAGCAGAAGGAGCGTAGCAGGCGGTACGAGTATGTAGTTTCTGCCACCCCTATAAGAATAGTCTGTAAATTTTATTTTTAAACGATAAATGTTTGTGAAAGTCTGATATTATCGAAAAAAATATGAGAATATAAGTATCATCAGCCTTTTAATGTCCCCACTGCTGGGGCACAGGCCTCCTCTCTGTGAGAAGGTGTGGGCCGTAAGCCACCACGCAGGCCCAACATCGATTGGTTTTTTTTTTTGTTTTTGGGGGGGTGGGAAATCGTCTTATGACTTCTTCCGCTCTAGGGTGGAGCGGAAGGGCGTGTCAGACTCTTACTGACTAAAACCCACCCCTGTTCCTCCCTGCCCTTCGCGCCCAGGGGCGAGGTAACTCTTTCGAATTTATCCTCAACCCCCGGGTTGGCCGTGGCAGGCCCCGTCCTTTGCTGACAACTCTTTGAGGCGCGCGTGGAACACTACGCGCCATCGACTCTCGGGCCTGGTGCTGATCGGACGGTGAGTTACCCATTACTCGCCGTCCGCAGGCCCGGGTAACATCGATTGGTAGATGTCACATGTCTTCGAATTTTTGGTTCTAGGACATGCCGGTTTCCTCGCGATATTTTCCTTCACCATTTTGAGAGCAGTGGTGATGAAATAATTTACACGAAGTAAAGCGCCTGCCTGGGTTTGAACTCACGACCTACAACTTGTAAGTCGCGGCCAATACCACTGGGCCACCACTGCTCTATATAAGTATGTATGATAATTATTCTTGTTAATGGCTCGTTAGAACGAATGATTTATGTGTAGGCTTTTTTTGTTGAAATAAACTACACTATTATATCACTTAACTTTATCCACTCTAAGACATCAACTAAAACTTTTTTATTTATTCATCTTTGCTTCTCACCAGCAGTATCTCAGGCACAGCTTATAACGACGCCATCCTGAAAATTCATTATTTTCTCATTAGACCCCAACTTTTCACATAGCACTATAAGGTGTCAATCAAAATCGTCTGTTCTTAAATATACAGCACGGCTAGACAAAAAGAAAGAAGGGTTTTTTCGAAGAATTCGTCATTTTTCTTCACAGCTATATGGAAATGTTTTATAGTGGTTTATATGGGAATAGAAATGGCCTTTATATGGAACTAAGGTCTTAATAATTATACTAGTTTAAAAAATTTAACTTTTTTCCCAACTGCCCACGAAAGAGAGTAATGTTTTTATTATACAAGGTGTAAGGGGAACGCTTCTGAAGCCAGAACGTAGATTATATACAACCTAAATGCAAAACAGATACTAGTGATATTTCGCTTTATTTCGGCGTGCGTTCGTTGGCCGCACGACTGTCGGGGAGAGAGTGCGCACTTTGAACTCGAGGAATGCTCTGGCGTCAGCTGATATTTTACGAATATTACATTGCATTCTAAAGTTGTAAAGAAAAAATGTTTCTTTAACTGCAAATAACGGTTTCATTTGACTGTTCTCACAGCATAGGTTACGCAAAATGCTAAAATAATTAGATAACATTATTTTGTTTTTTTTTTTTAATTTTTGATGGTATCATAATGGAGAATCACTAGCCTTATGACCGGTTTTCGTTTTCGGGAGCGTTTACCTAACACCCTTTATAGGTACATACATATATAAATACGGAGCAGCTCGTGGCTAAAGTAATAACAGCTGCACGGGTTGATGCTTCAAGTTAAGCTACGCTTGCTGGGATTAGTCTATGGATGGGTGACCATATTTACATACCGAGACTCCTCCGTTACGCACGTTAAGCCGTTGGTCCCGGCTGTCAATTGTGGATCTTTGACAGTCGTTACGGGTCGTCAGAAGCCAGTTTGATAATCAGTCTTACCAAGGGGTAACGTATTACCCAGTAACTGGGTTGTGGAGGTCAGATTAGGCAGTCGTTCCATTTAAAATACTGGTATTCAGCTGCATCCGTTTAGACTGGAAGCCAACCCCAAGATATTTATTTTTATTTATTTTATTTAACAATTAATGTACATATGTATACATATATATATATATGTATATATATAGATAGGTACTCATACATATAAATTAAATAATAATACATACGAGTACTTATATGCAACTATCATGAAATGAAAAGATAGTGTTCCTTTACTCTCCTTTTAAACACTGCAAGAGTTTGGCAGTCCCTAATGTCAGGCGGCAGAGATTTCCACAACCGTACTGCGTGCACAGTGAAGGAGTAGGAGTAGAAGTCGGTTGTGTGGGGAGGGGATTTTAGGAGATTCCTAAGATGCGACCTGCAAGGCGCATCAAAAGGGCGGGAGTACGAAAAGCGTTCCCGCAGGTAGGCGGGCGTTTTAGGGAGAGATAGTTGGGAACAGGCTACCGGAAATGATAATTTGAAAGAAGAGAAAAAGAAAATTTATAAAGAATGGAAGAGGAAGGCAAAAAAGGCGGTTGCAGTTTCCAGGGCTAAGGCGCAGGAAAAGTTATATGATTTACTGGACAGCCCTAGAGGCCAGAAGGAGCTCTACCGGATTACAAAATTAAGAGAAAGGAGAACGAGGGATATAATGCACATAAAATGTATGAAAGATGAACTCGGTAAAGTCTTGTCGAAAGATGACGAAATAAAAGAGCGATGGAAGGTTTATTTTGAAAAGTTGATGAACGAAGGGAATGAATGGAATGGTGTGCTCAAAGAGGTACAAGTAAATATGGGTTTGGTGAGAGAAATTAGCATGGATGAAGTAAGAAAGGCAGTTCAATGTATGAAAAATGGAAAGGCCATGGGCCCCGATGACATACCAATAGAAGTATGGAAGTGTTTAAAAGAGGATGGATATATGTGGCTGACTTTATTCTTCAATAAGTTGTTGTATGAAGAAGTGATCTCACAAGAATGGTGCAATAGTTCGCTAGTGCCCATCATCAAGAATAAAGGGGATGTACAGGACTGCAACAACTATCGAGGGATAAAGCTACACACACTACACACACACACACTATGCAACACACACACTATGCTTCACATACTATGAAAGTTTGGGAGAAAGTGATAGAGAAAAGATTGCAAGAGGAGAGTGAGATTACCCCGAACCAGTTTGGGTTTATGCCAGGTCGAGGGACAATGGACGCCACCTTCGCTCTTCGTCAATTGCGCGAGAAGTACAGACGTGTGCACAAGAACTTGCACATGGTGTTCATTGATCTTGAGAAAGCGTATGATAGGGTACCTCGGGATGTGTTGTGGTGGGCCTTGAAAGAGAAAGGTTTGCCTGGGAAGTATGTTGAGTTGATTCGTGCTATGTACTAATGAGGACAGAAGTGCATGGAGAGTTCCAAACCAAAATCGTTAGTACAGGGTCTCATCGCCTTAATAATACGTCTTGAACGACATAGATGGCGCTAGTATAGTAGTTGGATTGGAAAATATACATCTCTCGTTAAAGAACATTATCTTGTTTTTTGCTAGTTACAATATTACTTAATTTTAACACAAATTCTCCTACGACATTACAAACTTTATAAAGCAAAGCTCGTAATAACTAGGATTCGAACTCGGTGGCATAAAATTTACCGATACCATAGCCACTGGACTATTGCGTCATTACGCAATGAGTTGAAATTATCCTACTCTTTATTATATCGAAGTTGTTTAGCGACTTTAACCTGTATCATAAATCTCAAAAGAATTGAGGGTAGTTTAATATTGACTGTATAAAAATTAAATCTTTTTGTTCAATCATAACGTTCTTTACTATCTTTGAGTGAGTTCAGTTACGATTGCATTTAACAATTTTTTAATATTTATCTTTACCATGAGTTCGCGTTCTAATATTGATATGGCTACGAGGGCCCAAATAATAGCATTGCATAATCAAGGCCTAAATTATTCTGAAATTTCGAGAGAAACTGGCTTAAACGTAAGTAATGTTTTAAAATCACTGTTCGTTATTTATTTTATTATCCATGGTTATCGATACACGAAAATAATAAATGATATATTTCCCTTATAGGTAAAGACTGTCACTTTATGGATAAAGCGCTTTCAAGAAGAGGGTTCGTTGGAACACCGCAGTAGATCTGGCAGAAGACGCCATATTGACTCAGACCAGCGTCAACTTATGGTGCAAGGTTATGAGGAAAATGGCTTTACACCAACAAGATATTACGCAGAGTTGTTTGATACATCTTTGCGGACGGTGTATCGTGCTCTTCATAGTGAAGGTCTGCATTATCGTCGACATGCTATTAAGCCATTGCTAACCGGAGCTAATAAAAGAGCACGATTGGAGTTCGCTTTGAAATACAGACATTTCGACTGGAGCAACGTTATCTTCAGTGATGAAAAGACTTTCAAGTCTAGCCAGCACGGGCGAGTTAGGTTGTGGCGTAGGAATAATACGCCTTATGATAGTGATCACGTTGTGCCTAACTCTGAATCCGGTCGTATAACAGTGAACATTTGGGGATGGATGACAGCTGCAGGACCAGGAGAACTTACTGTAATACCCAGTCGTGCAAACATTGTTAACTACTTAGATGTGCTGAATGACGTCATGTTGCCCACTGTGCGGAATGTTTTTCCTGTAGAAGACATGCCAGTAATAACGTTCGTGCAGGACAATTGTCCTATACACCGTTCCATAATTGTGCAAGAGTGGTTTAGCCAGCAATCGGACATACGAATTATTCCTTGGCCTGCGAGATCGCCAGATTTAAACCCCATTGAAAATTTATGGGGCGTTATGGTTCAAAAGTGGGACAATAGGAACGAAAGGACTAAGGAAGCACTGAGTACTCACTGCATGGAGGTATGGGATTCTATACGGGGTCACAATTTATGTGAAAAATTAATAGACTCCATGGGTTCGCGGTTGCAAGCTGTAATCGATCAAAATGGCGTATACACGAAATATTAAAGAATATAAAGTGTTGACTGTTGAATTGAGTAAAAATGAAAAGACCGGGGTAGCTATAATTTATATGATAAATTACAGTAATCAAACTTGGTGTAAGTTGGATAAATTTATACATTACTTTATAACATGATTTGATTCCGCCAAGCCCGTTTCATCTAAGGACCACAAGACGTACGGCGAAGTGCCACCGGTTCATGGTGGACATCCCATCCATACGCACAAAGCGCTTTGAGAAAACATTCATTGCACGTACGGCTAGAGAGTGGAATTCTCTACCGGAGTCTGTGTTTCCTGTAAGATACAACCTGGGAGTCTTTAAGTCAAGAGTGAATAGGTTACTTCTAGGCAAGCGTGCTCCATCTTCGACCACATCATCGCTTACCATCAGGTGAGATAGTGGTCAAACGCGAGCCTATCAAATATAAAAAAAAAAAAAAAAAAAATAACAACAAAATGTTATTACACTAATGATTTTGATTTCTTATATAATATAAGAAATTAAAATAAAAACAATATAAATATAGATTCCTTTCCAACATAATAAATTATTTATTTACAACTCGGTCCCAAAATGACAGCTATCTTACAATTGTTATTGATTTTAGGTTTAGCTTCAATTTCTTCCTCCTTCTGGAACGAATACTTAAGCTATGAACCTTAGTCATAACATAATGCACAAATCAATCATTATAGTCAATACCACTAAACATAATTATGCAAAACGTAAATTTTTTATAATTTATGAGTAGGTAAAATATTTACAGAACTAAGGTTGCATATATAGTGAAAGTTATTAGAACATAATGTAAATAAAACTAAATAATAGAAGAATAGCACAACACAGTTTTGATTTAGAATACATAAAACATCTATTATACAGTTTTACTTTGTTAAGGTCTTCTATTTTGTAATAGAGTTATTCAGTTATAAATTTTACTTGTATTTCTCCTTAACAAGTGAATTAAATCATTGTTAATTGGATGTAGAACTGCTAGGTTAGGTTATACATTCTATAAGAAAGAAAGACATAAATTGTATTCTTCTTTGAGAATTAAATGTCTTAAACTATAATCAATAAAATAGTTTCATTTCTTATCCTTTACGAGAATTAAACTTAGTAAATCTTAAGCTGTAAGAAAAATATATCTAAATCTTCTTACATAAATGTTTATCCCTATATTCATTTATACATCTTATACCTCATATTTTTTATATTATTTATAACAAAAAATAAAATAAAAACGTTTAAAAATACAAAAAATAGAATATAAATTATATATTATAATAATTAAATTTAAAAAAAGTCGACAGAGAGCTGGGTTGCGAACCGGTGCCCTGTTGAACCATCTATGTTATTTTGCCATGCTTATCCACCTGAGCTACTGATTATTTATTCTGGAACGTGAAAATAAGAGCTACTTTGTGAATGTAGGGATTTTTATTATTTATGATCGACGCCATCTGTAGTCGAATTAACCGATATACCAATTGGCTTATTTAGTTTGGTTTAGATGGCGCTGTATTAAGTACTCGGAAATAAGAAAATATAGTAATTTTTGTTTATTTGAATATAAATATATTATTATTACTTAGTAATTATTTTAGGTATTAAAAACCTTATTATCTGCCTCTGCATAATAAGGTTTATAAGCTTTGCAGTGTTATTTTCATGATTGAACAGCGCCATCTAGTCGTCTCATGAAAGTCATGATACGTAATGCAAAACCTCACAGTCAAAAGTCGACCTTAGGCTCTCCATGCACTTTTGTCTTCAATAGTACAGACAATCTAGTACCTACGTCCGGTCGGCTGCTGGCTACACCGATGAGTTCAGTGTGGCCGTAGGCT
This sequence comes from Polia nebulosa, assembly GCA_951329385.1. NCBI lineage: Eukaryota > Metazoa > Arthropoda > Insecta > Lepidoptera > Noctuidae > Polia > Polia nebulosa. The sequence goes on from OX589596.1 coordinate 5,835,170, forward strand.
TGCATCAAGGGTCGGCTTTAAGTCCTTACCTCTTCCTGTTGATTATGGACGCTCTTACGTCGGAAATACAGGAAGAGGCACCCTGGTGCATGCTGTTTGCCGACGACATTGTTCTGGTCGGTGAAGATGGACTTGAAATCCAGAGCAGATTGGAAAAGTGGCAACAGAAGCTGGAGAAAGTTGGCTTGAAAATCAGCAGAACCAAAACTGAATACATGTTCTGCGATTTCGGCGGTCTCTCCAGTTCTGAAGCTGTAGTGCTAGATGGCGCGCTTCTCCCAGTCTGCTCCGATTTTCGGTATCTCGGTTCACTCGTGCAAAGCGATGGCGAAATAGATCGGACTGTTAAGCATAGAATTAACACTGGATGGATGAAATGGCGGCAGGTCACCGGGACTATCTGTGACTCCCGCATTCCCCTAAAACTTAAGGGGAAGTTTTATAAAACAATGGTCAGACCTGCTGTCTTGTATGGTTCAGAATGTTGGGCCACAAAAGGGATGAATGAAAAGCAATTGCATGTAGCTGAGATGAGAATGCTAAGAGCGATGTGTGGTGTTACGCGCATGGATAGAATTAGGAATGAGTATATAAGAGGAAGTCTGAAAGTGGCACCGCTGACTGAAAAATTGTGTGGAAATCGGTTGTCGTGATATGGGCATGTGATGCGGAGGAATGAAGAAAATGTCGTGAGGAAAGTCTTGTGTATGGATGTGGATGGTTATAAGAGTAGGGGAAGGCCAAAGAAACGATGGTTGGACTGTGTGAAAGAGGATATGGGTAAAAAGGGGGTGACTACAGAGATGACGACTAATAGAGGAGTATGGAAGAAAAAGACATGTAGCGCCGACCCCAAATAAATTGGGATAAGGGCAGGAGAATGAATGAGTTGGGAACAGGCTAGGCAGAATGACATACATACATTGAAAGAAATTTTTGAATGAATATTTTAAACTACCTTTCCTACACCTAAAAGTGTTAGTACGAATATTCTATCACGACATTTTTTTTTTCAGAAACGAGTATTAATCTTTTACAAGAATATTCAGCCCATTCAGCCCATGGAAGTAATAATTTTATGTAAAAAAGCAACGATTAAGTTCGAAAAAAAATTTGGACCAGCTGATGATAACTTAGTACATACTGTTTTTAAATGCACCCGGTAGCACAAGCAAAACATTATTCACCAAAATTATTGTAAAGGCTCGGATATGGAACCGAAATGAAATTGCTCTTGCCGTCACCTCTTCGGAAATATCAGCTATATTGCTGAATGGAGGAGGATTGTGTGAGGAGTGATATGAAAGAAAATGGAGTTAATGATAGCGTGACGGCTGACGGGACTGCATGGAAAAAAAACGTGTTGCGCCGACCCCAAGTAACATGGGATAAGGGCAGGAAGATGATGATGGCTGAATGGAAGAAAAACCGCCCATACAATATTTAAAATACCCATCAACTAGGACCGCACAGAAAACCCGGTTTGCAAAATATCTCGAAACAGTGATAAAGCAAGGGTTTCAAAAGATTGTTTTTTTAATCTTTCCAATTCAAACGCGTGTAAATTCCCTGTGAGTGTAAGCTTATTAATGACTTTAAACAAGTGGCCCTGGGCACTCAGGCAAGGAAGGAACAGGAGTGAGTTTTAGTCAGTAAAAGTCTGGCACGGGGCTCCCACACCACCCAAAACGGGAGAAGTCATAGGATGATTTACCACACCCAAAAAAAAAAGTGCATGCACTCGGGCGGCGAGCAATGTGTAGCTCGCCGTCCGATAGGGACCAAGGTCTGAGATGACGGCGCGTTGTGTTGAGATTGATCTCTCTGAAACTAAGAACGTCAGCTGCTGCAACTCTTACGTACTCCTTCTGTTTCGTTGACGTTTACATATCATTACATTATATGAGGTACACATTTACCGAATGTTATTGGCGCCTTTAACCGTTTCATGTGAAAGTAAAACAAATAAATGGGAAACTTTCGGAATTAATAGCATAAACAAAATTTAACAAAAATTTAAAAAAATAATACCTGTCTCTCTCTCTCTCTCTCTCTCTCTCGAAAACGCCGTTTTCTATGGCAGCTATAAGGGAGTCATGTTCTTTTATTTTTATTTTTTTTTTTGGGGTTTTGTTAAATCATCCAATGACTTCTCCCGCTCTGGAAGGAGCGGGAGTGCGTGTCAGACTCTTATTGACTAAAACCCACCCCTGTTCCTTCCCTGCCTGAGTGCCTAGGGGTGCGGTAACTCATTTTCAGAATTTATCCGCTACCCCTAGGAAAGTCATGACCATTGACGTCAGATTTTACGTCGGACTTCTCTCTCTATTTAACACCTTTAAAGCTTCATAACTTCGTTTCTGATGTTCCGATTATTATCTAGTACCTATATTAATTTTTTCACATATTATTTACATTTTTAAAAGAAAACATTTAAAAATCTTATAAATAGTAGTCCGCCGGTATCGGGAGCAGGGTCCAAGCTACCGGTGGTTAGGGCTCCAGAGACAGGAACCTCCTCAGAATTGGAGCCGTATCGAGGAGTACTGCTTTCTGTATCTGATTATTATTATTAAACAAATATTTCAGAGTTGTTTACTATAGTTAAAAAGTATTATATTCAGTAATTAAAAAAATTTCGAGCATATTACTATAAAGAAAAGCCAGGAAGGAACGCTGACTTATCTCCTAGTTTGGGTGTCAGAAGTTTCTTGTTTTTATGCCCATCCTTTTTTTTGGGGGGGTGGGAAATCATCCAATGACTTCTCCCGCTCTAGGGTGGAGCGGATGGGCGTGTCAGACTCTTACTGACTAAAACTCACCCCTGTTCCTCCCTGCCCTGAATGCCCAGGGGCGAGGTAACTCTTTCGAATTTATCCTCAACCCCTGGGCAGGCATCGGCCATGACGGGCCCCGTCCTGTTTGCTGACAACTCTTTGAGGCGCGCGTGGAACACTACGCGCCGTTAACTCTCGGGCCTGGTGCTGATCGGACGGCGAGTTACCCTCCACTACTCGCAGTCCGCAGGCCCGGGTCTACGGAGGCCGGATATCATCTCGTGACGTCCTCCGCCCAGGGCGTCTCCTGCGGCGGCTGCTGCTGAGGGCGTGAGGGCGAGTCTGTTGTTGCAGCCTCTTCCTCACACGTTCAGCCTCCTCCTTCGCGAGCATTACTGCTTCGCAGAAGGAGGAGACTGCGTCCCATTCCCTCTCGCTCCGTACCATGGCCTGGACCAGGGCCGGGCGCGAGAGGTTGCTACAGCCGATCGCCTCCACGAGGATTATGCACATACTTTACATGTAGCCTAATCACAATAACGTGTTCCCAAAACAGTTTGTGCGTGTGGGTGGGATGTCCACCATGTACTCATGGCGCATTGCCACCGTACGTCTAGAAGTCCGATGGTGGAATAACTAGTACATAAAATGCTTTTTTTTTTGTGGGTTGGGAAATCATCCAATGACATCTCCCGCTCTGGGTGGAGCAGGAGGGCGTGTCAGACTCTTACTGACTAAAACCCACCCCTGTTCCTTCCCTGCCTGAGTGCCCAGGAGAGCGGTAACTCTGTTAAGAATTTATCCGCTACCCCTAGGCATGCAGGCACCGGCCATGATGGGCCCCGTCAGTGGTGGCTGACAAATTCTCTTTGAGCCGCGCGTGGAACACTACGCACCGTCGACTCACGGGCCTGGGGCTGATTGGAAGGCGAGCTACCAATTACTCGCCGTCCGCAGGCCCGGGTCTACGGTGGCCGGAGATCGTTTCGCGGCGATGGAAGCCCCTGGCGTCTCCTGCGGCGGCTGCTGCTGAGGGCGTGAGGGCGACTCTGTTGTTGAGCCTCCCTCACCCGTTCCGCTTCCTCCTTCGCGAGCATTACTGCTTTGCAGAAGGAGCAGACTGCTTCCCATTCCCTCTCGCTCCATACCATGGCCTGGACCAGGGCCGGGCGCGAGAGGTCGCTTTCACCGATCGCCTTCACAAGGATACGGTAAGGCTCCGCCCAAGTGGGGCAGATCTCCACCGAGTACATAAAATACTGAAAAGAAATTATTATAATCAATAAAAATAATATTGAAAATTGATATCACAACATTAATAAATCAATGTAATTTTATGGAATTTCATCTGATGTCATTAGTAGTCTCCTAAACCATAATTGATAAATTATAACAACATCAAAATGTTACATCATATCACCAAGAAAAACCAGGGTTAACATAACGTTTCCATGGAATTTTGAGTAAACAAGGAAAGTATTACAATATTCATGAAAGGATAAAAACACTATGAATCAAATACCTAATCTGTCAATAGAATTATTAAATTTATTTATTCAATAATTCTATCAACAGTACATGAATGGCATTTGAATTTTTGTGTAAATATTGTGTGCATCATCATCTGCCTAGCTTTTTCCCAACTATCTTGGGGTCGGCTTCCAGTCTAACCGAATGCAGCTGAATACCAGTATTTTACATGGAGCGACTGCCTATCTGACCTCCACAACCCAGTTACTGGGTAATACGATACCCCTTGGTAAGCCTGGATGTCAGACTTTCGGGCTTCTGACGACCCGTAACGACTGTCAAAGATCCGCGATTGACAGCCGGGACCAACGGCTTAACGTGCTTTTCCGAGGCACGGAGGAGTCTCAGTATGTAAAGATGGTCACCCATCTACGGACCAACCCCGGCAAGCGTAGCTTAACCTGATGGATCGACCCATGCGGCTGTTATTACTGTAGCCACGAGTTTCTCTTTAGCCACGAGTTCCTCTTTAGGCACGAGTTCCTCTCTTTCTTTCTTTTATATAACATAATATATTATGAAAATTGATTCTCCAACCATAATACACGTCCTTATTTCAAAACAAATACGTCCACTGTTAGACATAGGCCTCCCGTAGTATGTCTACGTCTCACATCCGCCGGATTCATCGGTCCACCTTGTGGGAAGCATTCCAACGCTGCGTATTCCAGTACCCGGTCGCCATTCTAGAATCTTCCGGCTTTGGTGGTTGTGGTGGTGGTGGTGGTGGTGGTAGTAGTAAATCTAATCCTCCAAAGTGCAGGACTATGGCCACTTGGGTCACATTGGGAAACATTTGGTCACATTTGGTATCCGACGAGTCTATAAAATCCCATTTTACCATGTCTTTGCAGCGGTCTACCTGGGTTCGCAGCCGATTTAGTGCTTTCCATGTAGGTCACTACAATTAACCTGGTGGTAGATGTTTCTGGGGTTAGTGGTAAGTAGGTGACTTTTACGTAGGTATAACAAGCACTGTTATTATAGCCTCTACATACCAATTTCTTATTGGTCTGCTTGTCAAATAGGCCTTAGAGACACTTATAAACAGGTTTCAACTCAAATGTTGGGCCACAAAAGGGATGAATGAAAAGCTATTGCATGCGGCAGAGATGAGACTGCTAAGAGCGATGTGTGGTGTTACGCGCATAGATAGAATTAGGAATGAGTATATAAGAGGAAGTCTGAAAGTGGCACCGCTGACTGGAAAGTTGTGTGGAAATCGATTGTCTGGGTATGGGCAAATGATGCGGAGGAATGAAGAAAATGTCGTGAGGAAAGTCTTGTGTATGGATGTGGATGGCTATAAGAGTAGAGAAAGGCCAAAGAAACGATGGTTGGACTGTGTGAAAGAGGATAAGGGTAAAAAGGGGGTGACTACAGAGATGACGACTAATAGAGGAGTATGGAAGAAAAAGACATGTTGCGCCGACCCCAAATAAATTGGGACAAGGGCAGGAGAATGATGATGATTGTAACTGTTTTAATTTTGTTGTTTAGTGTAAAATGTCGATAAAATGTTAAAATTATTAATGAAATAATTGAAAACTATAATAAAAATAAAAACTTTTTTCGTAACACATCTTCCCAAACAAAACAATGCTATAAAATGACTTTTTTACCATTGCCACTCAAAAAAGGGCATTTTATTCATCGTTAACAGTGAATAAAACTCTCTTTTAGTCACTGAGTGAATAAAACATTTTGAATTTGGAACAAGCACGAATATACGAATTATGTACAAAAATAAATAAAACGTTCTGACAGTTCGTACTGGCTGACTAAATGGAGCTATTCCATAGAGCTATAAAATTAAATTTAAAAAAAAACATCTCGCCAATTTAGGTTCTCTACTATCTGAAAGCGTGGTTGTTGTAAGTCATTGGAAAATCTAATAACACATATTATACTATAATGAGTTCTTCCAGTGACGAAAATGAGACCCTGACTCCGGAATCATTTCGAAATAAAGCAGCAATTATACTAGACAATTTGTTGCCGCCAAAATCTCGGGAATTGTACCTGAAAACAGACAATTTGTTCTGCGACTGGAAAACCACGACTGGCGCCAATTCCTTCTCAGACTCCGTATTTCTTAACTATTCCAACGAATTAACCAAGACTAAGAAGCCGTCGACACTTTGGAGCATATATTTTATGCCAAAAGCCACAGTGAGAATCAAACACAACATTGATATATCAAACTACTCAAAGTTAGTAACATACTTAAAGCGATTATCCGAGGGTAATAAGGCAAAGAAATCTAGAGTGCTAACATCCCAAAACATTGAACGTTTTCTAAATGATGCGCCTGACCACAGTTTTCTGACCGTAAAAGTAAGTACTTATAGTACCTACCTATTTATCTACAAACCTACTGTATTTTAAAAGTTTTCCTGTGAATACATTTTTTTTAAATTATGGTTCACAGGTTGTGCTAATTTTTGACACTCGGAAAATTTATTAGTGATCGTTTTAACTGATACGAAAATCAAAATTGATAGAACGTTCGTGATACGGCAAGAGTAAGTAAAAATCGTCGAAAAATACATATGCATATGCTTTACAGCCCAGTAATACAAAAACCAACAGGCTTTTCATACAATACCATGGCGGAAAATGTACTCGGCAACCTATTAGAATCAATAGAATATGTGGAATGCCAAAAGATATTGCCACATTCTTGAATCTATCAAATCCCGAACAGTACACAAGACATTGCTTCCCTAAAAGCTCTGCCACCATTTTAGCAAATTCTGGTGCTGATCTTACAGAACTGAAACGCCATGGAGGGTCGAGGTCCAGCGCAGTAGCAGAAAACTATATCGAGGATTCAATCGAAAACAAAGCCAAAAGATGCAGCCGAATAGTATAAATCTAAAACCCTCTACTGTTGACCCTTGGGCGCCACTATCTCCGGCGCTCCCTTCAACATCGAAAGGACAACCTTGTGGAACGACTACATTACAGCTTTCTCAACAACAGCAACCACAAAATATGGCGACTTTGCCAAACACCCAAGTCTTATCGATACAATACGACCGTTTCAAAACCAAACAAGAACATTACACTGAATTTCGAAAACTGTTCTAATTTCACTATTAATTTTTAATGTTTACAAATTAATCCTTTGTTCTCTTAATACCGATGATAAAATCAAATGTGATAAATAATATACTATTATTTATTTTCTCGCAGTCAATGGTAAAAAGTAGAGTACATACACAACTCGTGAAAAAAATAATTCATCTCGGTCCTTGTATCCCTCGCTCCGCTCAGGATTCTAATCTAGAATACCTCGCTACGCTCGGGATTCTACTGAAGAATCCTTCGCTGGTCTCGGGATCCAATTTAGTCCCTCGAATTAAATTCACTTTTTTTCACTTGTTGCATAATATACTATTTTCTGTTAAAGTACAGCGACTATTGAGATTTTTAAATCATGGGTTTTACTTGACGTTGACGAAAAAATAATTAAATTATCAACTTTTTTAACTAGTTTCAATGGAATAAGAAGTAACAACAATTTTTTTTTTTTATTGTTGATAGGCACGCGTTTGTCCACTATCTCACCTGATGGTAAGCGATGATGTGGTCGAAGATGGAGCACGCTTGCCTAGAAGTAACTTATTCACTCTTGACTATAAGACTCACAGGTTGTAGCTATCAGGAAACACAGACTCCGGTAGGGAATTCCACTTAATTTATCCTACTAATATTATAAATGCGAAAGTTTGTATGTTTGTTTGTTTGTATGTTTGTATGTTTGTATGTTGGCTGAAGGTATCGCAAAAACGGCTGAAGGGATGACAATCAAATTTTGCACACACGTAGGTCATAACCTGGATTAACACATAGGCTACTTTTTATCCCGGTAAATGACAAGACCTAGCGAAGGCTGAGGTGGAAGTAGAAATCCAAAGTCAGGCTGAACGAGCGCACACGCTCAAAAAGTACTAGGACACCAGAAACCTGAGAATTATTTCCAGGGCTGAAATCATGAGAGATAAAGACTCACAAAGTACCTACCAGGAGACCAGAATCATGAATAGGTGTTTTCGGGGCTACAATCCCAAGCTTTATAGCTTCACAAACCACCAGGATACCAGAATCAAGAAGAAGTGTTTCCGGGGCTATAATCCTGAGCGGTGTAGATTCACAAACTACCAGGAGATCAGAATCACAAAACATATTCCGAGGCTGGTATTAGGAGAGGTAGAGATTTACAAATTACCAGGAGACCAGAAAAATGAGAAGTATTTCCAGTGCTGAAATCATGACCGGTAAAGACTCACAAAGTACCAGGAAACCAGAATCATGAATACGTATTTTCGGGGCTACAATCCTAAGCTGTACAGCTTTTTTTTTTTTTTCACCAGGAGCCCAGAATCAAGAAGAAGAAGTGTTTCCGGGGCTTGAATCCTGAGCGGTATAGATTCACAACCTACCAGGAGATCAGAATCACAAAATATTCTACTAGGGTGCCAGAATCGTGAAAAAGTTAATCCTACTAATATTATAAATGCGAAAGTTTGTATGTTTGTATGTTTGTTTGTTTGTATGTTTGTATCATTGGCTGAAGGTATCGCAAAAACGGCTGAAGGTATTTCAATGAAATTTTGCACACAGGTAGGTCATAGCCTGGATTAACACATAGGCTACTTTTTATCCCGGTAAATGACAAGACATAGCGATGGCTGAGGTGGAAGTAGAAATCCAAAGTCATGCTGAACGAGCGGTATACGCTCACAAAGTACCAGGAGACCAGAAACATGAGAAGTATTTCCAGGGCAGGAATCATGAGCGGTAAAGACTCACAAAGTACCAGGAGACCAGAATCATGAAGAAGTGTTTCCGGGGCTGGAATCACGAGAGGTATAGATCCTCAAACTACCAGGAGACCAGAGTCGTGAACCAGTATTTTTGGGGCTAAAATCCAAAGCGGTATAGATTCACAACACAAAATTACCAGGCGACCAGAATGATGAAGACGTAATTTCGGGGCTGGAATCATGAGAGGTATAGATTCTAAAACTACCAGGAGACCAGAGTCGTGAATCAGAGTTTTAGGGCTAAAATCCTAAGCGGTATAGATTCACAAAATACCTGGAGACCAGAAACACAAAAAGTATTCCGGGGCTGAAATCATGAACGGTATAGATTCTCAAACTACCAAGGGGGTGGAATCCTGAGCGGTATAGATTAACAAACTTCCAGAAGATCAGAATCACAAAAACTATTCAGGGGCTGGTATTAGGAGAGGTAGAGATTTACAAATTACCAGGAGACCAGAAACATGAGGAGAAAAATTTCGAGGACTGAAATCATGAGCGATAAAGACTACTCACAAACTACCAGGAGACCAGAAACACAAAAAGTATTCCGGGGCAGGAATCGTAAGAGGTACAGAAAGATTCGCAAATTACCAGGAGAACAGAATCGAAGTAAAATTTCGGAGCGGTATAGATTCACGCTCTACCAGGAGATCAGAATCACAAAAAGTATTTCGAGGCTGAGATCATGAGAGGTAACATCTTGAATTAGTATTTTCGGGGCTGGAATCCTGAGCGGTATAGATTCTTAAATTACCAGGAAAACAGAATTATAAAGAAAAGAAATTTCAGACCTGCATGTGGATGAAGCCACAGGTAAACAACTACCAGGGTGCCAAAATCATGAAAAAGTTAATCCTACTAATATTATAAATGCGAAAGTTTGTATGTTTGTTTGTTTGTATGTTTGTTTGTTTGTATGTTTGTATGTTTGTATGTTTGTATGTTTGTATGTTTGTATGTTTGTATGTTTGGCTGAAGGTATCGCAAAAACGGCTGAAGGGATTTGAATGAAATTTCGCACACAGGTAGGTCATAGCCTGGATTAACACATAGGCTACTTTTTATCCCGGTAAATGACAAGACTTAGCGAAGGCTGAGGTGGAAGTAGAAATCCAAAGTCAGGCTGAACGAGCGGTTTACGCTCACAAAGTACCAGGAGACCAGAAACATGAAAAGTATTTCCGGGGTTGGAATCATGAGCGGTAAAGTCTCGCAAAGTACCAGGGGACCAGAATCATGAAGAGGTATTTTCGGGGCTACAACTCTAGCGGTATAGCTTCGCAAACCACCAGGAGACCAGAATCAAGAAGAAGTATTGCCGGGGCTTGAATCCTGAGCGGTATAGATTCACAAGCTACCAGGAAATCAGAATCACAAAGTATATTCCGAGGCAGGTATTATGAGATGTAGAGATTCACAAATTACCAGGATACCAGAAACATGAAAAGTATTTCAAGGACTGAAATTATGAGCGATAAAGACTCACAAAACTACGAAAAGATCAGGATTCACGAAAAAGTAGTTCCGGAACTGGAATAATGATAGGTGTAGATTCCAAAACTACCAGGAGACCATAGTCATGAACCAGTATTTTTGGGGCTTAAATCCTAAGCGGTATAGATTCCTACGACCTACTAGGAGATCAGAATAACAAAATATATTCTGTGGCTGATATTATGAGAGGTACAGATTCACAAATTACCAGGAGAACAGAATCATGAATAAGTTTTCCGAGCAGTACAGTTTCACGAACAACCAAGACATAGAAGAATTACAAATGTTACCAAAAGGCTGGGATTATGAGCGGTAGAGATTCATAAATTACCAGGAGACCAGAATTATGTAGAAGTGATTTTGGGGTTGGAATCATGAGAGGTATAGATTCTAAAATTACCAGGAGACCAGAGTCGTGAATCAGTATTTTTGGGGCTAGAATCTTAAGCGGTATAGATTCACAAAATACTAGGATAAAAGAGTGTTCCGGGGCTGAAATCCTTAGTGGAATAGATTCTCAAACTACCAGGGAGGGGGCTGGAATCCTGAGCGGTATAGATTCATAACCTACCAGGAGATCAGAAGTACAAAACATATTCCGAAGCTGGTATTGAGAGAGATAGAGATTTACAAATTACCAGGAGACCAGAAATGTGAAGAAGTAAAATTTCCAAGCGGTATAGATTCACTCACTACCAGGAGATCAGAATCACAAAAAAAAACCCAAAAAAAAAGGGTGGGATCAAAAGAGGTAAAAAAAAAAAGCATCTTGAATAAGTATTTTCGGGACTGGAATCCTGAGTGGTGAGAAGAGAAATTTCAGACCTGCACACGGATGAAGCCAAAGGTAAATTGGAAGTAAAAGGTGGTAAAAAAGTTAATTTCATATAAATGTCTACGCGGACGGAGCCACGGACAAGAAGCTAAGCACCAATTTAGGATATGTTCGGGACTTAATAAATGAAACAGTTTGGATATGGTAAACTATTATATTTAACACGGTAAATGTCTACGCGGACGGAGCCACGGGCACGAAGCTAAGCACCAATTTAGGATATGTTCGGGACCCAATAAATGAAACAGTTTCGATATGGTAAACTATTATATTTAATATGGTAAGAGTAACAAGATAGGTACCCCGACACACTGAGTGAGTGTGTGTGCCCCTACTGTCTTTATGTAGAACTTTGACGTTTAAATAAATCTGGCTTTCAGCCTAATTTAAATTACTTTTGATTTTGATTTCTACAGGATTTATTTAAAGTGCTACTCTCTGGAAATACCACTAGCTTCCGCCCGCGGCTTCGCCTGCGTAAAAAGTGTAATTATAATAAGTCTAAGTGGTATTTCCAGAGAGTAGCACTTTAAATAAATCCTGTAGAAATCAAAATCAAAAGTAATTTAAATTAGGCTGAAAGCCAGATTTATTTAAACGTCAAAGTTCTACATAAAGACAGTAGGGGCACACACACTCACTCAGTGTGTCGGGGTACCTATCTTGTTACTCTTACCGTATTAAATATAATAGTTTACCATATCGAAACTGTTTCATTTATTGGGTCCCGAACATATCCTAAATTGGTGCTTAGCTTCTTGTCCGTGGCTCCGTCCGCGTAGACATTTATATGAAATTAACTTTTTTACCACCTTTTACTTCCAATTTACCTTTGGCTTCATCCGTGTGCAGGTCTGAAATTTCTCTTCTCACCACTCAGGATTCCAGTCCCGAAAATACTTATTCAAGATGCTTTTTTTTTTTACCTCTTTTGATCCCACCCTTTTTTTTTGGGTTTTTTTTTGTGATTCTGATCTCCTGGTAATGAGTGAATCTATACCGCTTGGAAATTTTACTTCTTCACATTTCTGGTATCCTGGTAATTTGTAAATCTCTATCTCTCTCAATACCAGCTTCGGAATATGTTTTGTACTTCTGATCTCCTGGTAGGTTATGAATCTATACCGCTCAGGATTCCAGCCCCCTCCCTGGTAGTTTGAGAATCTATTCCACTAAGGATTTCAGCCCCGGAACACTCTTTTATCCTAGTATTTTGTGAATCTATACCGCTTAAGATTCTAGCCCCAAAAATACTGATTCACGACTCTGGTCTCCTGGTAATTTTAGAATCTATACCTCTCATGATTCCAACCCCAAAATCACTTCTACATAATTCTGGTCTCCTGGTAATTTATGAATCTCTACCGCTCATAATCCCAGCCTTTTGGTAACATTTGTAATTCTTCTATGTCTTGGTTGTTCGTGAAACTGTACTGCTCGGAAAACTTATTCATGATTCTGTTCTCCTGGTAATTTGTGAATCTGTACCTCTCATAATATCAGCCACAGAATATATTTTGTTATTCTGATCTCCTAGTAGGTCGTAGGAATCTATACCGCTTAGGATTTAAGCCCCAAAAATACTGGTTCATGACTATGGTCTCCTGGTAGTTTTGGAATCTACACCTATCATTATTCCAGTTCCGGAACTACTTTTTCGTGAATCCTGATCTTTTCGTAGTTTTGTGAGTCTTTATCGCTCATAATTTCAGTCCTTGAAATACTTTTCATGTTTCTGGTATCCTGGTAATTTGTGAATCTCTACATCTCATAATACCTGCCTCGGAATATACTTTGTGATTCTGATTTCCTGGTAGCTTGTGAATCTATACCGCTCAGGATTCAAGCCCCGGCAATACTTCTTCTTGATTCTGGTCTCCTGGTGGTTTGCGAAGCTATACCGCTAGAGTTGTAGCCCCGAAAATACCTCTTCATGATTCTGGTCCCCTGGTACTTTGCGAGACTTTACCGCTCATGATTCCAACCCCGGAAATACTTTTCATGTTTCTGGTCTCCTGGTACTTTGTGAGCGTAAACCGCTCGTTCAGCCTGACTTTGGATTTCTACTTCCACCTCAGCCTTCGCTAAGTCTTGTCATTTACCGGGATAAAAAGTAGCCTATGTGTTAATCCAGGCTATGACCTACCTGTGTGCGAAATTTCATTCAAATCCCTTCAGCCGTTTTTGCGATACCTTCAGCCAAACATACAAACATACAAACATACAAACATACAAACAAACAAACATACAAACAAACAAACATACAAACTTTCGCATTTATAATATTAGTAGGATTTAACACGGTAAATGTCTACGCGGACGGAGCCACGGGCACGAAGCTAAGCACCAATTTAGGATATGTTCGGGACCCAATAAATGAAACAGTTTCGATATGGTAAACTATTATATTTAATACGGTAAGAGTAACAAGATAGGTACCCCGACACACTGAGTGAGTGTGTGTGCCCCTACTGTCTTTATGTAGAACTTTGACGTTCAAATAAATCTGGCTTTTAGCCTAATTTAAATTACTTTTGATTTTGATTTCTACAGGATTTATTTAAAGTGCTACTCTCTGGAAATACCACTTAGACTTATTATAATTACACTTTTTACGCAGGCGAAGCCGCGGGCGGAAGCTAGTTTAATATAAATGTCTACGCGAACGGAGCCACGGCCAAGAAGCCAAGCACTAATTTAGGATATGTTCGGGACCCAATAAATGAAACACTCTCGGTAAACTATTATTATTTAACTACTATTAATATTTAACACGGTAAGAATAACAAGATAGGTACCCCGACACACTGAGCGAGTATGTAGCGCCCCTACAGTCTTATGTAGAACTTTGTCGTTCATAAAAATCTGGATTTCAGCCTAATTTAAATTACTTTTAATTTTGATTTCTACAGGGTTTATTTATGGTGCTACTCTCTGGAAATACCACTCAAATTTATTATTACACTTTTTACGCGGGCGAAGCCGCGAACGGAAGCTAGTTTAATATAAATGTCTACGTGAACGGAGCCACGGCCAATAAGCTAAGCACTAATTTAGGATATGTTCGGGACCCAATAAATGAAACAGTCTCGGTAAACTAATATATTTAACACGGTAAAAATAACAGGATAGGTACCCTGACACATTGAGCGAGTGTGTGTGCGCCCAACAGTCTTTATGTAGAACTTTGTCGTTCAAAAAAATCTGTATTTCAGCCTAATTTAAATTACTTTTAATTTTGATTTCTACAGTATTTATTTATCGTGCTACTCTCTGGAATTACCACAAACTTATTATTACACTTTTTACGCGGGCGAAGCCGCGGGCGGAAGCTAGTATTAAATAAATAGAAAAAACACACACATCAACACACAAGGGTTGTGGACTAGCCCTGTTTCTACATTACACAGATAATGCGCCCTATATTGTTCGAAAAGATGGGAGCAGAAAGGCGCAACAATGTAACAAAATATTCTGCTATACATAACCGTAGAACAACATAGAATATTAAATGAAATGTTATAAAGTAGTGTTTAATACTGAGCAGTGGTGGCCCAGTGGTATTGGCCGCGACTTACAAGTTGTAGGTCGTGAGTTCAAACCAAAAATTCGAAGTCATGTGACATCCACCAATCCGCATTGGACCCGCGTGGTGGATTACGGCCCACACCGTCTCACAGAAAGGAGTCCTGTGCCTCAGCAGTGGGGACTTTAAAAGATGATGATGATGTATATAGGTAGGTAGGTTAGACAATCGTAGGATACTATTATAAACTTCGCCTGCTGCTCAATTTATAAAATCACACTCATACTGTAACCTTTGTTAGACGACAGTGTCATAAACTACTATTATTGTCCAGTCTAAATATTGTGCAATAATTAGGTAATTGTTACATTGTTTGTTAGATGACAGTGTCATAAACTACTATTATTGTCCAGTCTAAATACTGTGTAATAATAATTGTGCAACAATTTGATAATTCTTACACTGTTTAACCTTTTTTTTTTTTGGGTACAGTGATGGTCTTATCGCTAACAGCAATATCTACCAGACAACCTTTGGATGATCTGAGCCTGAAATAAAAAAGGGATAAACAGAAACTTTATGAATGTTAAAAGAGTATCTTTTAAAACATGATTTGAACAGAATAGAAAAGAACACAAGTGATATGTGTTAATGACGTTTAGTTTTTAGGGTTCCGTACCCGAGGAGTTCAAATGGAGACCTATTGCTGTCACTCACATGTCCATCTGTCGGCCTGTCCGTCTGTCCGTCTGTCCGTCTGTCAGTCTGTCAGTCTATCCGTCTGTCCGTCTGTCCGTCTGTCCGTCTGTCCGTCTGTCCGTCTGTCCGTCTGTCCGTCTGTCCGTCTGTCCGTCTGTCCGTCTGTCCGTCTGTCCGTCTGTCCGTCTGTCCGTCTGTCCGTCTGTCCGTCTGTCCGTCTGTCCGTCTGTCCGTATGTCCGTCTGAACGTCTGTCCGTCTGTCCGTCAGTCCATCTATCTGTCTGTCTGTTCGTCGTCTGTCACACAAGTTTTACAACCAAACGGTTGCAGTTTTTCAAATTTTCAAAGTATAAGCATCTTGTTGATCCAAAGCCATACAAATAGTCAAAAATAGATTTGATACGGAACCCTATTGTGCGAAGTCCGACACGCACTTGGCCGGTTTTTTACTATTTCATGGCATGACAATGACACCATGGCAGACATGGGCGTCGGGAGGGGGTTGCAAGAGGGTGCCCCTGGTTCTTAATATAATAAAGAAACGATAAAAGTTAACAAAATAAATCAGAAAAGGCTCCAATTTTATTATAATATTTTTACCCATCTGAGGCGAAGTCCTAAAATTTTCGAGCTCGCTTTCCATCGCTGGACTTGAGAATTTAAGAAGGACCCAACCTTCTTAAGTTCTCAGTTCTAAGTCTGTGTTAGGCGAAGATTCACCTCCCTGAAAGTAGTTCTGCCGTCGCCCATGATGTCAGAGATAAAAAAAGACACTGTCATTACTCTGGGAGTGCCGACAGAAGTAAAAACTTGAGCAAAAATACCCAACGCGCCTAATACGAGTATTTTAAAACTTTTTACAAAAATTAATAATAATAAATAATAATTAATAATAATTCTTTATTTAACATACACACAATCTAACACATAATTACACATTTACAAGTACGAAGAAATGACTTAAAAACTAACAAAACCCTTGACCAGTTAGCTGCGGGTCCCAAACTAGGCGCAGCCTGTATTTTGGTGACCCAATCACTACACAGAGTTCCTAATTTGACGTAGCCTGCTAGCGCTACTTGGCAATGTGTAACAAGGACAAAAACAAAAACACAAAATTTATACATCGGTAGGAGCTAGTCTAGTGACAAATACGTGATGCAAAAACAGGAAAAGAAAAAAAAAAAACAAAAAGAAACACATAATACAAAAAAATGCAAAATAACTTTAATTTCGGAAGTCGGTGTTTCTAGTTTGGTTTCTTCGTTATTTGACACCGACTGCCGAAATTAAAGTTATTTTGCATTTTTTAGTATTATTTATGGAAGTCGGTTGTATTTTTTTTTTGTAAAAAGTTTTTATTTTTCACTTTTTAGTTGTTGTACCCCATTCTAAAACTAAATTAATAGTAAAGTTATACCCGAATTGATAGCCCAAGGGAATTTGAACATAGTTGGTGAAATTAGGGTGTATCAGGGTGAACTGTACAAATCTGTATGATGTAATGTTAAGAAGTGGTGAAAACAATATACAGACATGCGATTGCAGCAATTCTGGAAGGTTTGCTATCATTTATTGAAGAGTTCCATTGTGTATATCCGAAGTTCTTCATCAGATCTTCACCAAATTAAAATGGGACCACATGTGAAGCAACAGCTTTCAAATAAAAAAATCTGTTCACGTAGTAAAAAGTTATGAGGTAACACATAAAAAAAAAAAAAAAAATACAGTCGAATTAATTGAGAACCTCCTCCTTTTTTTGAAGTCGGTTAAAAATGGTCTACAGCCATCTTCTATTTTTATGAACTGAAATCAATAGATCATAAATTAAGTAAAAACTAAACGATTATTGTATATTTTATTACATACTACATTACGTATAGCTACATTTTTTGTTTTTCAATAAAATTTCAATTACGTCAACTTGCCGATAAAATTTCAATTACGTCAACTTGCCGATAAAACTGATATTACGTCAATTGTAAATACGTAACTCGTGTTACATAATGAAGCGTCATTTTAAGGGATGTAAATATAATTAATGTTTTCCCTCATTAACAGGATAATTGTGGTTGATATGTGCATACCTACAGAGACCGTAGCAGTATAAATAAGCCGAGTAAGCCAACGACATTTCATTCATAATAAAGAACTGCCATCAAAGCAGTCATAACAATAAATAATTAAATTATTGAAATAATATTTTTAATAATAATTTTCGGTTTTTTTTGGTGATTTTAAAGCTTGTGGTAAAAAAGTTAAAAAATAAATTTACAAAAAAAACGTGTGATCACAATGGCGATTTTCACACCAACTTTCTTGGCGGTAATTATATTTTTTTCAACAGTTTTATTGTCATTTTAGTTAAATATAATCTTCACCATCAAATGGTCCTAAGTTGATTATTAAACTAAGTTTTTCTTTTTGTTATAGTTAACGCTCTTAGTGACAGCTAGCAATGCCGCACCTAATCAGGGTAAGTTTCATTATTATTTCAACTCCTTATTTTTCCTATAACCTAGCATACCAAAAAAATACTCAAAACGTCATAATATGTATGTATACAGCATATAACAAAAACTCTGTCCGATCCTGAGGGGTATTATTTGGTATCGTACTGCGTACACGTTTACGTAGTCATTTAATGGATACAAGATTATTATTTGTCCCCAATGAAAAAAAATAAATTTAAAAAAAAAACTTATCAGAGGCAACACTGAGCGCTCGACAAAGTTCACCTACAGTTTTATGTCTAAGATGTGGTGTAAGTGCCTACAGCGCGGCTAGTGCAGGGCGGTATCGTTTGAAATAAAAATAGGTAAAAATTAAAAGATTTCGCCAGCCGGTGGAGTGGTGTCAACTTATGAAAATTTGCCATATTTAGTGTTCAATTTCGCATATTTCATAAAGATAAAAAATCTATAACTTTTGGTTTTTATTTTTATTTATTTAATCATTTATGTACACACAGAGACACAGTAACAACAAACAGTTTTTATGAGTTACATTTTTTAATTTGTTTTCTACTACGTATGTTAAATCTGGAATACGCCTTTATTGGATCGGACAGGGTTTTGTTACATGCTGTATATATATATACCTATAATAAACATAATTTATAAGATCCTACGTTTTAAATTATCATATGATGTTCTGAGTTTTTTTTTTAGGTTTATTAAGAATAGGATGAAAAAACTTTTTACAAAAAAAAAAATATTAAAAAATGCAAAATAACTTTAATTTCGGCAGTCGGTGTTTCTAGTTTGGTTTCTTCGTTATTTGACACCGACTTCCGAAATTAAAGTTATTTTGCATTTTTCTATGGAAGTCGGTTATATTTTTTTTTTGTAAAAAGTTTTTTATTTTTCACTTTTTAGTTGTTGTACCCCATTAGAATACTAAATTAATAGTAAAGTTATGCCCGAATAGATAGCCCCAAAAATAGGGAACTTGAACATAATTGGTGAAATTAGGGTGTATCAGGGTGAACTGTACAAATCTGTATACCCCTTTAGAGCGTATTAGCGTGATGTAATGTTGTGAAGTGGTGAAAACAATATACAGACATGCGATTGCAGCAACTCTGGAAGGTTTGCTATTATTTATTGAAGAGTTCCATTGTGTATCTTCGAAGTTCTTTATCAGATCTTCACCAAATTAAAATGGGACCATATGTGAAGCACCAGTCTACCTTTCAAATAATAAAAAAATCATCAAAATCGGTTCACCTAGTAAAAAGTTGAAAAGATGGAAAGGAGAAGGCAGATTGATTAGAGGAGTCTCAGTATATAATGCATGGTCACCCATCCACGGACCGACATCGGCAAGCGTTGCTTTACCTTGAAAGTCGAATGTTTTTTAATCAAAATTTGATTATTATTAGAGATTTACATGGTGAGCTTGTGGCTAAATAATAACAGCCGTACCTGATATTTTTTTTTTAAATAAATCTATGTTTTTGCAGAGTTTAGCCTGAAAATTCCTGAACAATGTAAAGGGGAGGGCTTCTGTTCCATCAAGCCGGAAGGGTATGACAAAATGCTAGATTTCGTTGAAAGCCTTCTGACACCCACGTTTATTACGGTAAGATATTTATGATATTTTATATTTTTACAAGAGCACCAAGGTAAACACTTCAGATTTACTCAAATTACATATTTATTATTTTGGATACATGTTGTATCCTCCGTTAGTTTTCAATAACCAGTTATTTTTTTCAGGTGCGTAAATATTAATTTCCCAAAATACACTCCCAAAAAAAAAAATATCAACTGTTCCCAACATGTTGCCAAGGTCTGCCTGCAAAAATGTTCTGAACAGCTGACTTCTTTTTTGAGAGCTGATTTTTGCATAAAATTGTTATTTCATTGATACTCGTACCTAATGTTTGAAAAAAAATGGCTGGCCATTTAGAAACTCTGAATATCTAAGAAGGTTTTATTTTAATCAATATTTAAATTTCTAAAACATATTCCTTTGTCACAGTACTTGTGAATCATAATTTAATTTCTTAGATATTTTTTCTGACAGATCAATTTTAAATTTTTCAGCAAGACTTGGACTTGGAAAATCGGGTGGCAGAACCCGAACTACTATCTCCTAGGGACGATTGGCATAACTGCCCTTACAGAGAGATGGTATGATTTTAATTTAATTACCTACTCTAGATACTGTATCAAGTACTTTAATAATATAAAATACTAGCTTCTGCCAGCGGCTTCGCCCGCGTGGAATTAGTACTACCCCCGTTATAAACTTACAACCCCTTTTTCACCCCTTAAAGGTTGACTCTTTACAAAGAACGCATCCTCCAAATTTCATATCTTTAAAACCAGCGGTGTAAGCTGTGCGCTGATAGTCAGTCAGTCAGTCACGACTATGTATTATAAAATTATACAACATGTAACAAAAACCCTGTCCGATCCTGAAGGTTATTATTTGGTATCATACTGCGTACACGTATACGTAATCATTTAATGGACACGAGATTATTATTTTTTTCCTATGAAAATAATAAATTAAAAAAAAAAGAAAAACTTATGACAGGCAACACTGAGCGCTCGACAAAGTTCACCTACAGAAAAACTTATCAAAGAAGCCGCCTGAGCGAAAGTGCCTACAACGCGGCTTGTGCAGGGCGGTCTCGTTTGAAATAAAAATAGGTAAAAATTAAAAGATTTCGCCGGCCGGTGAAGTGTTGTCAACTTATGGAAATTTGCCATATTTAGTGTTAAATTACCCATATTTTATATAAATAAAAAAATCTATAACTTTTGATTTTTATGAGTTACATTTTTTTTTACTATTTTTTCTAGTAAGTGTGATAAACCGGGAATACGCCTTTATTTGTGCCTTTTTTTGTTACATGCTGTATACTAATATAAAAAATGACTCATGACAACGGTTAATTTAATTTCTTAAGATCTGAAGATGAAGACTTCCATGAAAGTGTTGTGCTATTACTTTATTGTACAATAGCAAATAGTCTTTAAAACACTCTTATTTCTACATAAATATCACGCAATGTTATCCAACTATGAATTCACTATTAATCTAGATTTTTCTCACTCATGTAATTATTAAACAGAAGCGTCACTTTTTCGTTACATTTCAGACTGAGGAATCGCCGTATGTATACAGACAGTCTAACGATTCGGAGCCGGAATTTATCGTCCAATCGAAGTTTTTACGCCAGCGTATCAAGACGGTCAAATGCGCGTGAGTACCTTCAGTTGATTTTCTCACTTATTTCCTTCCTTTTATTTTTTTGCTAAAACTATGCGGTGGTTCCTGGCGTAATCCTTCAAATATTCAAGGATTGTTTATATTATACTCATTATACAGTGTGTCCCTGCATAAAGGGCACAAACGAAAATGTGTGAAACTAGAGTACCAGAAAAAAACAAAAAACTTGCAAACTATACTCTCTTCCAAAATAAAGGTGTAAGAGTTTTGTAAATAATTATCTACAAGCTCTAACTTATGTCGAAACTGAAAATCTGTTCTCTAGGTAGGTAATATTCATAGATAGGTAAAAAGGGCTAACACACATACACATTCATGTATTTCCATGCATGCCTTTTTTTTTGTAAATTAAACTGTTATTAATTTAAATTATGTTAAATTATTTTGTAATGTAACTAATTATTATTAAATTCAATTATTTTTAATGTATTTATATATCGTTATTAAATAAAAATATATTATTTAAAGTTCAATTAACTTTAATATAAAATATCTATTATTATTGTAATTTTAGTATTCAATAATTTTAAGTGTAGATTGACTTGTAACTTTTAGCTGTAGGAGGATGGCGCCGTTGTCTGTAACACAGCGTTTACTGTAACTTAAAAAAAAAACTTTTGTATTTATTATTTTTTGATCAGGATAGGTAGATTAATTAAAAAAAAAAAAAAAATAATATTTTTAAACGCGTTTTTTTTATTAAGTGACTATTTTTTATCAGTTTCTATTATAGACTATGCAGTATCGATTAATAGCCATCATTATTCTTTTTGTTTTAACAGAATAGACGCAAACAGTAAAACGTTATAATTTTTTTAATACACTAGGTCGTTATAGAATTTAAAAAAACTTTAAAAAATCGATATTTATTTACCAAATATATTAAATTATAATAAATTGTGCTCTAATTTCATCCATTTTCGTTTGTGCACTTTAAACAGGGACACGATGTATGTTATACACGATGGTAGTTAAAAAGTTGCGTTTGAATAATTTATCATTTATAATTTTTTTATCAGTCTTTATGAATATTATTTTTAAATTATATTTCTCACTGCAGACATGATATTCAAGTGACAAAGTATTTCTTTTACGTCAATTGCTTGTCACGTAATATTTAACAAAAACTCTTTTTGTAACAGGAACGACCATGTTAATACCAGTACGACCGACGACTCTTCTAAAGAGTGCTTCTACCACGTAGACACCATTAAGAGGGCCAGTTGCGAGACCTTAAGAGTTAAGCGCAGTCTTTTCGTATTAGACAAGACGGGCAAAGCTATGTGGAAGCCCTTCTATTTAGATTGCTGCTGTGTTTGCCGCATTAATAGAACTTTATAGATTAATAGAAACGACTCTTCGTAAAGTATAACAATTTTGAGGCAAAAATTTAAGAACATGGATTGGAAGTTGAAGGATTTTATTATTTATGTATTTTGTGTTATTTGACATTTGTATTTTTCATTAAATTATTATTGTGACAGTTATTTACGCAAATCTTTTATTTACTCGCACATCGTAAAGTTCCAATTATGAAATCAAAAGTAATACCATATTGACAGACTATATCCAGAAACAATTCTAAAAAAATTAAAAAGTTATATGTGGGCCCCATTGAAGTTTGAAATCAACAGTTATACCCAAAAAAACTGATGAGTCCACAGTTTCAAGCACTTCTTTACCTATGATGGGGATGACAAACCGACCCAAATAATTATCGTCCTATCGCACTATTACCAACTGCGTATAAAATCTTTGAGAAGGCTGTGTGACCGCGTTTACTCATTTTGTGAAAACTTTACGATACTTGACGACTGCCAAAACGGTTTCCGAAAAACAACCCCTTAGCCAAATAATTTTTATAATAGCGCAAAGGCTAACGCTTCGTGCAAAATGTATGGCAAGGACATTACCTGCTACTGTAACTTCTGTAAGCCAGAATCAACAGTGGCGACCACCAGAAAAAACACCGAGGCAATGAAGCTCGACGAGTCCCAGAGAAACGATTAAATTGTCTTGGGTCCCGCAACGAAATTAATCATAAAAGACAGCGAAGGAGTAAGAAAAACATAACACATAAGGACCATCGGCTTAACGTGCTTTCCGAGGCACGGAGGAGTCTCGCTAAGTAGAAATGGTCACCCATCCATGGACCAACCCCGGCAAGCGTAGCTTAACCTGATGGATCGACCCTTGCGGCTGTTATTACTTTAGCCACGAGCTCCTCCTACATCATACATACCCTTTAAAAAGTGTGATAAATCTTTTATGTACACCAAAAACAAGAATAGTCCCAATGTCGAACCTTGAGGCAAACCTAAATAAACTGGTAGCTCGGAAGACTTTACACCATTGACATCAACACATTGCAACCTATTACATAAATATGAATCAATTACGTTGAGAGCTTCGTTTTCGAGACCATAATGACATAGCTACGCAAAAGCGTGGTGCGAGCGATCACAGAAAACTTCGATTGCATTTTAATAATAATAATAATCAATTTAAAGAAAAAAAAAAAACAAAACAAAAACAAACAAAAAACAATAAAAATAATAATAATAAAAACAAAAATAATTAAAATAAATAAAAAAAAAAAAAAAAATAAAAAAAAAAAAAAATAATTTTTTTTTTTTTTTTTTTTTTTTTTTTTTTTTATCTTTTTTTTTTTTTTTTTTTTTTTTTTTGCGAGTTCTTCCTTGCGTTAAATATTGGTTTTAGGAGAGCAACACCCGCATCTGTAGTCGATTCGTTTTACTTGACATTGATTAAAGAATCCTATGTTGCGTTTGTTACAAATAAGATAAGGTATTTTTACATTGATAAAACAGAACTCAAAGTGTTTCGTATCCAAAGTAGTAAGCAAAAGTGTCAAAAACGGCCGTTTTTATATATTTCATTGCATTTATATACAATGTGAGTGGGCATTGATGCTGAAAATGTTTTAGAATTGAGGTTAATCCAACTCCGGCCCCTGAGATACAGGGTCCGCCTAGTTCGGGGACAACTGTGTGTATTTGACACAACTTGTTACAATAATTATTCATAAACATTAAGTATTATTTAAGAACTTTTTGTAACAATGATTCAGTAAAATTATTATTATTTATCCCCTGCGTCGTATCTCTACGTTGACGTCGCGCGTCTAGGTGGGGCTTGCGTGCCATGAAACCGAGATCTATCGGTAGATTTAATTTTTCTGCAACATGCCTAGAATGAGGGGCTAGACTAAGAGCGATGCAATCCAGATCAAGGCAGTTTTGGCGAATGTTGGTCAGTAGCGACCCGATCTCCCGGGAAAATTTTTGCTCCTCATCTCCGGCTTTTCTTGCCTTTCTTGGTTGCCCGTTGTAAACAAGATGCTGGTGTATCTTGACCATACTTCCAAGATTGTCCTGATAGCCTTGATATACCTCTCCACTCCTAAAGCACCTGAGAATATGTTGCCTCCATGTTGCTACGTCACACTATTTGCTAGCGACCGTTTTTGGGAGCCCGAGAACTTTTTTGCATTAAGGATACAATTGTATTATTACTCGTATTATTCGTTTATAATTTTTTACACTTATTTTTTATATTTTTAAATGTTTCTTAAAAAGTATAAAAAAAAAACATTTCAAAATATAAAAGCCGGTCAAGAGCGAGTCGGACTTGCACGTATAGGGTTCCGAATAAAATAAAAAATATTTTTCAGGTATTTTTTTAAACTATAATTATAAATACATATAACCTCTTATAGGTTTTTTCCTCGTGGCTAAATTAATAACAGCCGCACGGGTCAATCCATCAAGTTAAGCTACGCTTGTAGGGGTTGGTCCATGGATGGATGACCATCTTTAAATACCGAGACTCCTCCGTGCCTCGGAAAACACGTTAAGCCCAGCTGTCAATTGTGGATCTTTGACAGTCGATTCGGGTCGTCAGAAGCCTGAAAGTTTGACATCCAGTCTTACCAAGGGGTATCGTATTATCCAGTAACTGGGTTGTGGAGGTCAGATAGGCAGTCGCTCCATGGAAAATATAGGTATTCAGCTGCATCCGGTTAGATTGGAAGCCGATCCCAAGATAGTTGGGAAAAGATAAGGCAGATAGGTTTTCCTGTAATCTGTAAGGAAAGGACTATCGCCTGTATTTTTTTGAATAAAGAGCACACACCAGCGCCCTATTTTTTTGCATGGGTGATGAGGTAAACGAGTTCTAAGACCAGGTGGTGTGGTGCAATACTCCCGGAATGCATCCTCCAAAGCGCTCCTCAATCGTTAATTGGATATGGTACTCGAAGGTAATATAGGCGCGTCATCATCATCCTCACCAACGTGGTCGGGCTGCGATGAAGCACTGGGTTGAAGTCGCACCACGGCCGGCAGCGAAGCAGGTGAGAACGGCTATGCCGTGATTCAAGGCGTAGTCTATCAAGTACGACGTCATCCAATATACGATTACGCTGGATATCCCGCACCTGATCCGATAGTCGCTGGGCTGAAACGTTGACAGCTGGCTCAAGCACCTGAAACAGAGAAAACATCCGACCACGGTTGATTACTTGGGACCCTCTGTAACCCCAAAAAATTAGCGCATTCAATGATATTATATTAAAAAACTTTTTTACAAAAAAAAAACAACCGACTTCCAAAAAAAAAATACACTAAAAATTCAAAAACAACTTTAAATTCGAAAGTCGGTGTTTGTATTTTACTTCTTCATTATTTGACACCG
Organism: Polia nebulosa; assembly: GCA_951329385.1. Classification (NCBI taxonomy): domain Eukaryota; kingdom Metazoa; phylum Arthropoda; class Insecta; order Lepidoptera; family Noctuidae; genus Polia; species Polia nebulosa. Next base: position 5,861,328 of record OX589596.1, read on the forward strand.
TTCCGAAATTAAAGTTATTTTTTTAATTTTTAGTGTATTTTTTTTTTGGAAGTCGGTTGTTTTTTTTTTTGTAAAATAGTTTTTTATTTTTCGTTTTAGTTGTTTTACCCCTGAACTAAAAACCCCAATAACATGGAACGTGGAATTTAAACATTTGGAGAACACCAAAACGTCATCGAGGTATACGTATTTTACGTTTTTGTTCAGTTTCTCGAAAAGCGCTGAAGCAATTTCGATAAAATTTATATAGGACCATCTTGGGAGTATATTCTTTTGGAAAAAAAATAATTTTGAAAATCGGTCCACAACTGACGGAAAAATCGGCGTACAAACATAAAAAAAAACAGTTGAACACAGAACCTCCTTCTTTTCCGAAAGTCGGTTAAAAAGAGGTTGATATCGCACTAGTGCTCGCAAATTGTTGCAGACAATTTCAGACGATTGTTGCAATTTAATTTAGTCGGCTAACAGCAGCGAGCGAAGAAAAGCGTGTCCATGGCGTGACAATAATAACTGTGATGCCAAGTTGTGTGTTAAGAGTGTAAAAACTATGGTTCCAAGATAAATAAGGAAATTCATACCATAATTACTATATACACCTTTATGTAAGGACATTTGTAATAACAACTCAACGATAAAGAGTGACCTCGCCCCCGGGCACTCGAGGCAGGGAGGAACAGGGGTGGGTTTTAGTCAGTAAGAGTCTGACACGCCCTTCCGCTCCACCCTAGAGCGGAAGAAGTCATAGGATGATTTCCCACCCCCCAAAAAAAAAAAAACGATATCTAACGCCGCTTTGTATGAACGTAGCGTATTTTTCCTTTATACTTGTAATATCATTGAGCGCATGATGTTTTCATTTATTGAGTGTGTCCTACGCATGTGCTGCATACAAAATTTTTTGAAAAGTTCTTTTTTCTATTTTGTCGAGTTGGTTATGAATAATGAGAAAATATTTGAGTGAAATAATTTAATGCTTTCAATTTGACAGTCGGACCACAGATTATTATTATTATTAATTAATAATATGCATAATGGTTCCATACATGCTCCGTTTCTAAATTACCTGTGGCATGGCAGCCCATCTACAGGGTGTAACGGAAAGATGTGGTCATATTTTAAGAACCGGTTCTGCCCATGGAATTGAACTACTTTCTATAAGAAAAAATTAAAAATTTCCAAAAAAAAATTGGACTTTTCATACAAAGATATCATCAGCTGATCAATATTTGTATGGGAGGTTAATTTTTTTTTGAGAATTTCCTCTTATTTTCTTGAATAAAGTTGTTCGTATTTACTTATTTCTTCTTCTGACGGCTGATGGCTGATTGCAAAGCCGGTATCTGACGCGATTATGCGTCAATTGCATCGAACGTCGCGTTGACTGATGAGCAATGTTTTCGCGTTATTTTATTTTATTATTGTGGATAGAGTAGAAAATTATAATTTGTAACCAGCGTGGCACATATATATTATTTAATATTTTCTTATTACTTTACACTATTTATTTACGTATTTTAATTACAATATTACCTAATACATAAACATTGATATTTAATTCAGTTATTATTTTATTTACCCTCTTCCGTGCGTCACTGCGGGGTGCCAACTGAAAACCAGCGCTGGGTGTCCAACGCCCAGCAAATGCTGAGATGGTAACCCTTTCGGTAGGTATGGGCACGCTCAGCACAATTTTCTTTACCTTTTGTTTGTTGCTGTTGTGTTGGGTCTGTGTCGAATAAATGTTTATTCTATTCTATATCAATGGACAGATGCAGTTCTTAAAATATGACCACACCTTTCCGTTACATCCTGTATACTAATATAATAAAACTGAAGTGTTTGTTTTTTTGTTTAAACACGCGCATCTCTGGAACTACCAATTAGATTTGAAAAATTTATGTATATGATAGCCACATTCATGAGGAAGGCTATAGGCTATCTAGCATTACGCTGCGACCCAGCCACGGAAGCAGAACAGTAACCAAACACGCGGGTAAAACCATGAGGGCCAGTCCTATTTAGAATATGCAATTGGCGGCACATCGCTGAGGAATGTTAGATTTTGGCATCATTTTTATGATATTTTAAACTGTGTTTTTTGATGAGATTATGTAGAGAAAGAGAAAGTACTATATAATATTGCACATAATGATGTATTCAAACATTCGTGTGATACTAGTATAGGTAATAAACTCACACATAAATTTTAATAACCTTTGTTATGTGACAGTGTTATAAACTACTATTATTGTGCAGTCTAAATATTGTGCAAATATTGTGAAACAATTTTGGTAATTGTTACATTGTTTAACATTTCTTAGGGTTCCATACCCGAAGGGTCCCAACGAAGCCCTATTGCTGTCACACACGTGTCCGTCTATCACACAGGTTTTTCAGCCAAACGGTTGGAGCTACAGTCTTCAAATTTTCACAGTATAAGCATCTTGTTGACCCAAAGTCAAACAAATAGTCAAAAATGTATTTGATACGGAACCCTAAATGTGCGAAGTGCGACACGCACTTGGCCAGTTTATTCAAATTGTTTGGGTAAATTGGCGGTCTTATCGCTAACACCAATATCTACCAGACAATGTTTGGATAAACTGAGCATGAAATATAAAAGGTGATAAGTAGTAACTAGAGTATCAAAAACTACTTTCATCATATTAAAAGTTAATTATATTAGTCAGATTTTTATGGTTTTATTATACATTAATATGTAGCGACATCTATGACGCCGCACACGAACTAAAAATAACAAAATCCTACTTCGCGCAAGCAGAGTTCTCCGCGCGATTTAAACATATAGGGTGACTGGTAATTAGTGACCGATACTTAAACACGTGATTGTACTCATAATTACAAACAACTTTCCCAAAGAAACTTTTTTTTATATACGTATTCACTTTTTTCACTATAACAACAGTTTGAAATTCGTGCGCGCGTGAGGGCAGTAGCCGCCGCGATCAGCTGTTAGTACTGAGGCAAAGGGAGCGGTGCCGGCGGCGGGGGAGCGTGAGAGGCTACTACTAGTACATTTGCCCTTTTCCGAGGTCAGACTATCAGCTGATAGATCGTGCCTACTTTTAATGGTACGGCGCGCGTGTTCTTAGATATTTTGTAGTTATGCGGACATACGTTGCATCTTAAAAGTATTAGTCGAACACGCTGTCTTTGAAAATATTTTCTTAATTTAGCAACAACCGAAACATGTAGACCTACACTGCTTAGGTACACCGAAAACGGCACGTGGTGCCCGGCTGAGCGGGCTTGCGAGCCATGCTCTGTACGATACGAGACCGCGTCTAACAGCTTATTGCGGCGGTCACTGCCCTCGCGCGCGCGCGTATTTCAAACTGTTGTTATTGTGATAAAAGTGAATAAGTATAAAAAAAGTTTCTTTGGGAAAGTTGTTAATAATCATGAGTACAATCACGTGCTTAAGTATCGGTCAGTAATTACCAGTCACCCTATATACATCAGTCCATAATCAACCATTGGGCAGTTGCCCGGACCAGACACAACACCGATCTGATCGGAGCATCCTCCCTTTTCAATGGAGGTTTGTGGTTTGGAAGCATATTTTAAGAGGACATGGTTTGTTCTGCCAGCGGCTTCGCTCGTGTTAATTAAAGTAGTAAAATAATCCCAAGGGAAGGTACTGCAGGTATATAAATCATATTTATGTCGTATTTTCCTGAGTTTATTTAGTTTTAGTACAATATTTTGTACGAAACATCAAAAAATACTAAATATAAATCTTTTTCAAAAAACAGCCTCATAATTGGTTATTATTAAATGAAGCATTAATTAGTATTACAAACATTGATATGAGGAAGAGTGGAGGCGTGCGAAGACTCTTTTGTACCTACACGCAAAACCTAATGGTGGTGATGTCATAAGTCAGTATGCATCCTTTTTCTGTTACTTGACAGTTTTTCCTTCCACCAGATTGAAAAGATTTCTTTACATAATTAATATTGAACCGTTTAAAAAAAATATCTTTCTATTTTCAACTTTGGACATAGTACTTAACTTTTTGAAGAAAAAAAAATTTAAAAAATTGTCAACTACCCTAATTCAGGACTTGTCTACCCGTATGTCAAGCTTCATCTGAGTTATTGAGGCATCTAAACTTTCACACTCATAACATTAATAGAATGTAACAATGACTATACGCAGTTAAAGAACATTTGCTACAAAATTCATTATAAAAAACCTACTTAGCTAGGCCAAAATGAACCAACCCGCGATATCTCCATTTATCCAGTAAAAAAAAACACCTAAAAATAAGTCTCTAGTTCTCACAGGAGGAGTTGCAAGCACGGCTAGTCACACATACTCGTAATTTTGTTTTACGACTCCCAAGAGAAGACGAAACAATATTCTCGGTGATTAACTAATTTAAAAGGTTGTCGTGTAACACCAACAAAATATTACTTAATCCGTCTCCTGTCAAGTGGATAAGCTTTTAAGCCAGTTAATGACAGAGTTGAGATGATCTTGTTTACATTATTTTTTTATTTTATTTTTTTATGTAAACTGTATTTTATTAATTAATTGATTTTGAATTTTTATGTTTTGGTAGTGAAAGAGGTAGCGAAACGACCTCGACACATACAATAAGGGCTGGTTTGAGGAGGCACGGGAGAAGAGTTCCTGGAAGGACTTGGGGGAGGAAAGGAGATTTGCCCACCAGTGAGATAGCGAAAGCTAGATAAAAAAAAATTGAAAATTGAGATTGAATTTTAACGTTATAATGAATTGATATCGTTTTTTGGGGTTGCGTACCCAAAGGGTCCAAACGGAGCCCTATTGCTGTTATTCACGTGTTCGTCTGTCCGTCGTCTGTCATACAGGTTTTTCAGCCAAATGGTTGAAGCTACAGTCCTCAAATTTTCACAGTATAAGCATCATGTTCACCCAAAGCCATACAAATTGTCAAAAATACATTTGGTACGGAACCCTAAATGTGCTAAGTTCGACACACACTTGGCCGGTTTTTAATATTTTATATTATTTTAATGAGTTTCGCTGTACTAATTTTTTTTTAATTGGGTCTTTTTTTAATATTATTACATGTTTAAAAAATATTTCGGTCTCTTTTGATTCTTGGAAATTTACGCATTTGTTTTTTTTTTCTAGGCTCCATTAATTGCTTTTGATACATACTTATCTGGATCCTTTCATTTAGTATTTTTGGTTTAATTCATGTCATAAATTAGAATGTGAATGAATGAAGACAAATTCTTCGGAATAAAATTTGTGACATACAGACGGACAGACGGACACGTGAGTGACAACAATAGGGCTCCGTTTGAACCTTTCGGATACAGATCCCTAAAAACATCATTTCAAATACAAGAAAACGCATCCAATTTCGATAATGTACAATGTATTGGAGTCTTTTTTAAATCAAATCAACTGCCATTGCTGCGATCGTATGTCTAAGAATTGTTAACACAGTTAAATGGAGAACCACAACCAAAAAGTGAAAAATAAAAACCTTTTTTACAAAAAAATAGAACCGACTTCCAAAAAAAGTGCGAAATAACAAATAATAAAAAAAGTGTCAAAAAACGAAGATACAAAACCAGACACCGACTTCCGAAATTATAGTTATTTCGCACTTTTTTTGGAAGTCGGTTCTACTTTTTTGCAAAAAAGTTTTTTTAACTAAGAAGTATTTTTTGTGATTTTTAATAAACTAACGGTGTTTGGCTGAAATCCCACTGTGACAAGAGAATTAGCGAAATCGGTCCAACCGTTCACGCGTGATGCCGTGACCAAGCAAAGAGGGATTTATTTTTATATCTAAATTAAGATAAGACCGCCATTGTACCCATATATTTAAGTGTAATTGTTTTGGTGTACAAAAAAGTGTAATTTATCTATCTATCTATGATGTTCTTCGTCTCTAGTCTCATTCCTTCTCAAAAACCATCATCCAAATCCCACACAAGCGCATCGGTGTCCTTTATTTTAAATACACAGTAGGTACGGCAGACTCGCGGTAAATACTAATTAATTGGGAGAGGCAAACTTCGCTCCCGGTTGCATCGTTACAAACTCCGTGTTTTATCACGGGCGCGACCCGGTCCCGGGAAATACTTGCTATTTGTCCTTAGCCGAGACATTCTCAGCTGGTGACGTAATTAGTTGAAGGTCTTTTGTGCAATGGAGCAGTGCAATGCAGTGGAGATTCCCGAAGATGCAGTGAATAATTTACTATGAGGCCTCGTTAAGGTTTCCTTAAGTAAATAAAAAAGTGTTTTTATTGGAAATCGGTTCTCCTTTTATTTTTCACTTTGCAGTTTTAACAATGAATATTAATTTATGCGATAGCAGCAATCGCGGTTGATTTGCTGTCATTTTTTGAAGAGTTCCGTTGTCTGTCTCCTCATCTAAGAAAACTCATCATCAGATCTATACGAAATTTAAGTGGGACTATTTCGGAACAAACCCCTTTTCGAACAAACTCTATATATTATTATGACGAAGTTATGCCCAAACATACATAAATATTTATATATATATATATATATATATATACATTAACTCCGAAAACAAAAAAAAATACAGATTAATATCAACTCGACCACATACACTGACTTACGGCAAAAAAAAACAACAGCCTGCCTAATGACATAAAAATGTGTGACAATCTAAATATTTACAAAAATAAAACATTTTACAAAAAAATAGAACCGACTTCCAAAAAAAGTGCAAAATAACTTTAATTTCGGAAGTCGGTGTTCCTGTTTTGTGTCTTCGTTTTTTGACACCGACTTCCGAAATCAAAGTTATTTTGCACTTTTTTTGGAAGTCGGTTCTATTTTTAACCGACTTCAAAAAGGAGGATATCAATTCGGATGTTTTTTTTTTTTTTTTTTATGTATGTTCGGGCATAACTCCGTCATTTATAGCCGGATTTCCAAAATTCTTTTTTTGTTCGAAAGGGGTTTGTTCCGAAATGGTCCCATTTAATTTTCATGTAGATCTGACTATGATTTTCGGAGACAGACAACGGAACTCTACAAATAATTACAGCAAAACAACCGCGATTGCTGCTATCGCATAAGTATGCATTGTTAACACAATTTCACGAGGAAGCACAACTAAAAAGTGAAAAATAATTTTTTTTTACAAAAAAAAATAAAACCGACTTCCAAAAAAAACAAAAAGTGCAAAATAACTTTAATTTCGGAAGTCGGTGTCAAAAAACGAAGAAAAAACCAGAAACACCAACTTCCAAAATTAAAGTTATTTTGCACTTTTTGTTTTTTTTTGGAAGTCGGTTTTATTTAGTAAAAAGTTTTTTATTTTTCCCTTTTTAGTTGTGGTTCCCCGTTAAACTGTGTTAACAATTCATAGACATAAGATAGCAGCAATCGCGGTTGATTTGCTGTCAATTTTTGAGGAGTTCCGTTGTCTGTCTCCGAAACCCATCATCAGATCTTTTTGAAATTTAAATGGAACCATTTCGGAATAAACTCCTTTCGAACAAAAAAAGAATTTTGCAAATCCGTCAATATGTGACGGAGTTATGCCCATACATAAAAAAAAAGAAAAAAAAATACAAACATCCGAATTGATAACCTCCTCCTTTTTCGAAGTCGGTTAAAAAACTAAAATCGCTTATTTACAGTCACTATTTATAATAAGATGCTGCTCAACAGATTGTGAAATAGAATTATTTAGTTGTAATAGTATGAAACTTGTTGCCCTAAGCTAAAGCTGTATTAGAATTTAATAAGATATTTTTGTGAATCTCATTTTAAGTGAACTATGTTGTTATGAGAAAATAAAGTTCTTTAAACCTAAAACCTAACCTATATAAACATCCAAATTGATAACCTCCTCCTTTTTGAAGTCAGTTAAAAATTATACCAGAAGAATGCCAAGCCTTACAGGCTTCGGAACCGACTTTCGAAAAAGGAGGAGGTTCTATGTTCGACTGACTGTATGTATGTTTTTTTTTTTTTTTTTTATGTATGTCCGCGCATTTCTCCGTCAGTTGTGGACCGATTTCCAACATTCTTTTTTTATCCGAAAGAATATACTCCCGAAGTGGTCCCATATAAATTATATCGAAATTGCTTTAGCGCTTTTTGAGAAACTGAACAAAAACGAAAAATACGCATATATTGATGACGTTTTTGTGTTCTCCAAATGTTTAAATTCCACGTTACATGTTATTGGGGTTTTTAGTTCTGGGGTATAACAACTAAAAAGCGAAAAATAAAAAACTTTAATTTCGGAAGTCGGTGTCAAATATCGAAGAAATAAACTACAAACACCGACTGCCGAAATTAAAGTTATTTTTAAATTTTTAGTGTATTTTTTTTTGGAAGTCGGTTGTTTTTTTTTTGAGGGTGGGAAGTCATCAGATGACTTCTGCCGCTCTGGGTGGAACGGGAGCAACTAAACCCCACCAGTTTTCCTTTATTTGCCTTTTGTGTTAGAGGATCGCAGTCACTGTTTCGAGCAATCCCGAGACTAGCTTGCGAATATAATAAAAAAATATAGTTTTTTGTCTCCAGTATTACGGCTAGAAGTAGATACATACAGATACCTATATTACTGGAAGCAAAAGGTTTAAACGTCATCATAATGGTTAGATATTCATCGAACTAACAGCTGTAAGTTCGCATACGGTAGCCTTTCAGAGATCTTGTGTACGGGTACGTTTGAAAAAAGTCAGTGAGAACTCGTATGTGCTTTATACGTACGCATATTATCTAGCTTGGGACGACAACGGTCAATCTTTTTTGCACATCATATTTGATAAACCAAGCAAGGCGTTTTATTTAGCACCCGCCCAAATCGTAGTTGACTTTCATTTTTAATTATTTACTCCTAATAAATAAACTATGCCCAAATTTCAGCCCTGGGAAAATAAATAATGTCTCGCGGCTCTTGTATCTCACTCTGTTCCGTGTAATGCCACCGAACACTTCGCCTATAAAGCGAATTACTGACCTAACAGCAACTAGTGCATTACATGCACACATTGCGACCGGTACATTCATAACCTAACAAACATTTTAATAGATTTTAACAGAACACTTGATTTAATATAAATCTTTACTTTAAGAACATCTTGGTAACAGTTAAATAGACCTTTAGTTTATCTCGCAACATAGACTTTCATTTAACAAAGTTTCCAACTCTCGAAGCCCTCGCACCGCACACACTCTTTTATTTATTTTTTCCCAAACACATTTCCTTTCTATTTTCCAACCCCCATTCCTCATTCTCAGACCTTTTGACACTTAAAATAGCTCTCAGCACTAGAGCATAAGCAACACAAACAGCAAGAGTGGCCACAGCCATTATTTATCGGGAGCCCATATCAATAAATAGGGATACACAATCGATCACAGCGAATCAAATGTCTACGTGCAACGGAAAAGTTTATTCCAATGGATTTATTTCGGATACAGATCATTTCGTTATGCGGGACGTGTGCTGAGTTTGGATAGAGGAGGCTTTTTAATATTTACTTATTATGTAAAAAAGGTTGGTTTTAAGGGTTTTAGGGTTCCGTACCAAAATGGTAAAAAGGAACACTTATGGTGCGACTAAGTATGTCTGTCTGTCCGTCTGTCACAGTTGGATATCTCAAGAAATACTAATGCTATCAACTTGAAATTTGGAATAGTTTAAGATGACGTTTGGCCGACCATATTGCAAATAAGAAAGATTTTTTTTTTTAATTCGAAGTGGGGCTACCAGCCAGGGCCATGCGGGTATCATAATTATGAAAGAGCGCTGTTTGCATTATTCTATAACATTTTTTTAGACTTTTGATGTAAAATGTAAAAAAAAATACCGTTTCCCCTCCCGCCATCCCTTATCTCCGAAGTTTGCATACACAAAAATCTGAAATTATTCAATTTGATAGAAGTTTATGTAAATATTACAGGGAAAAAAACTATGTCTCTAAATAGCACACTTTTTCAGTAATCATCAACAAAAACTACATTAGTTCCACTATCGGCCAGGAGATGGCGCTGGCTTAAAACTACAATATTCTACACCGCAGTGTTATATATGATGGTGAACCCTCAGTGCGCGAATCCGACTCGAACTTGACCTTTTTTTTTTAATGTTTATCTTGTTAGTAACGATTGTTTATCGTAACTTGGTTTATCATCAGTTCAATGTTTCTAAGAAGTGACGTTAGTGCGGATTTAAATTGGTATTAAAGCCACGGAAAAAGGGCATGCCTTTAACCAAAACAGGTAGGTACCTGCCTATGCTAACAGCAAAATCAAATCAAATACCTTTTCAGTTTCACCACATAAGATAACCTAGCTAGAAAGTATAGAAAACCGAAACCATTGAACTGATGTTAATGAAATTTTGCATATGGGTAAGTTGTCAGAGGAACAGAAAAGGACAAAAAGAACCTTTCATCTGGAATAAAAAAATAATTTTCAAAAAAACCAGACTGAACAAAATAAAACAACTAAAAAGTTCCAAACAAGTCTATTTTGAAGCAGTCTGATGCGGTCGCAGTTTTTTTAGTTCAATTATTTAATGTATTATTGATTTCATGCCACCAACTGCATCAGACTGCTTGAAAAGAGACTTGTTTGGAACTTTTTAGTTGTTTTTCACAGTCGGGTTTTTTAAAATATTCAATTTTTTATTTTCAACATTTTAGGGAGTTATATTTTTGAAATCGCTGCCTCGAATCCTTTATTTTGATACCTCATAGTTCGTCAACTTTCATTTTTTTCTTTTTCACAATTTTGCGTCTGGTTGTCGCCATATTATATTTTGATTACTGTCATGTCTTTAGTAGCACTCGCAAGGTTAAGACGAATCAAATGACGTAAGAATTATCAAAATCGGCCCACGCGTTTGGTCTCTATAGTGCCACAAAGGAACAAACATAAATACATACTTACATACATACATAGGTTAATAAACACATTATCCTCCCCTGCGTCGCGCAATCGGATAAAAAGTAAGTAACATTACCTACTGTTCCCAATACAAGAACAATAACTTTTGACGTGCACAATTGCTTCAGGACGCTCGATGGCGCTACATGTATTCCGAATCATTTCACTCCCGAAACCTGGGTGGGTCGCTAGTATTGATAACTTGATAAGATTTAAAAAAAAAGAAGATGTTTGTTCATCAATCACGCCTCAAGGCACGCGGATATCTCATAACCTTTTCTTTTTTTTTTGGGTTGGGTTATGGGTGGAGCGAGAGGGCATGTCAGACTCTTACTGACTAAAACCCACCCCTGTTCCTTCCCTGCCCTGAGTGCCCAGGGTCGCGGTAACTCTGTTTCGAATTTATCTACGACCCCTGGGCAGGCATCGGCCATGATGGGCCCCGTCATGTATTGCTGACAACTCTTTGAGGCGCGCGTGGAACACTACGCGCCGTTTACTCTCGGGCCTGATCCTGATAGGCGAGCTCGACCGCGTTGCCGTCGAGGTCGACCGCGTTGCCGTCGAGGTCGACCGCGGTGAAGGTGATGTGATGATCTGATCATGTTGCGGGGCAAATTTGGCTAGAAATCGCCCAAGGCGGTTTGGAGGGAGAAAGGGGAGGCCTTTGTCCAGCAGTGGGACACCATGTGAGCTAGCAAAAAAAGCGTCTGCAATCTACTTTGCCGCCACTTAGTCGCACGCTTGCCTTGCGTTGCCCATGCGCAGGTCTCGAGCCAATTCATGGTTTGTAAAGTTAGACAAAGATACACACGTGCAGACCTGACAAACTACAAATTTATTCGCGGACAACGCAATGTCCACTCTTTGACCACGCGACGTTCACTGGTTGACACGCGGCATCCAACCTTGGACTACCTGTCGACAAAGAGAAGACACCGAGCGTCGAGGTGGTGCTGGTCGGGTGGGTCTAACGAGTTATGACCTTTAATTTTGTCAAAAATAGATAAATTAAGTTCCGTTTTCTTTTGGGTTAGCTATAGTTTCTTTAACTCTACCCTCTCCAACCACATTCGTAGCTCAGCTACTTGTCCACAGGTAATGCATCGTGTGGCGGCGATCTATCATTTATTTCAACGTCAGAAATCCATTACGGGGCGTCGTCGCGCTGACTGAGTCGAGCGTCGAGCCACTATCTAAGCAAATACGGTAATGTACACGGAACCCCGCGAAATTGTCGACAGCGAACTGACGGTACCGTTTTAGAGGTGGAAGAAAAATCGTGCGGTGTTGACATTGATATAAATAAGTTTGTTTTTAAAGGTTTAAAATATTTATGTATTTTTTGTTTCATTTTATACTGAGCTAATATTCTTTCTGGCCGGTCATCATCATTTGCCTAGCCTTTTCCCAACTATCTTGGGGTCGGCTTCCAATCTAACCGGATGCAGCTGAATACCAGTATTTTACATGGAGCGACTGCCTATCTGACCTCCACAACCCAGTTACTGGGTAATATGATACCCTTTATTAAGACTGGTTGTCAGACTTTCGGGCTTCTTGACGACCCGTAACGCCTGTCAAAGATCCAAGGGGTATCGACCCCTTGGTAAGACTGCTGTTTGGATTCAAGCATCGAACATTACTTATTGTTTATTCTTTTAAATAACTAGTTTGAACGAATTAAAAGGCCCTCATTAGCAGACACAATTAAAAACCAATGTCGCGTCTCCTTAAGGAGACGCGACATTGGTTTAGGATTAGGATGTAGCAGGAGCCTGACGGATTAAACGAATTTAAAGTTGGCGCAGTGGTTGAGCGATTGGCTTCTGCGCTGCGTGTTGCAGGTTCCATTCAAGCACGGAACAAATATTTGTAGCGCCTACAGGTAGTTGTTCCGGGTCTGAGATATAAAAGATACAGAAGTAATTCCTAGTGCTGGCAAAGTTTCGTTTAAAAAAAATAGTAATAGGGACTTGAGTTTTGAATGAGGTTCAGTACTAAGGACTCTTTTGTATTTGCCAATTTAATTTTTTGTTATCATTTACCTACGCTAACCAATTAAGCTTTTCATTGTTATTATTACACCTTTTTTTTGGGGGGTTGGGAAATCATCCAGTGACTTCTCCCGCTCTGGGTGGAGCGGGAGGGCGTGTCAGACTCTTACTGACTAAAACCCACCCCTGTTCCTTTCCTGCCTAAGTGTCCAGGGGTGCGGTAACTCATTTTCAGAATTTATCCGCTACCCTTACACCTTGGCACAACAAAGTATCACCATAGGCAAATCATTATTGTATCAGGAAGAGGTAAGAGGTGACGTCTCTTATCTCCTCTCTTATCTATCGGGTGTAAAAAGACAGTTTCTTATTCTACCCATTATTTTGATAATTTTTTCCACTAGACCAAACTTGGAAATCCACTGGTTCTGGATATATTGAAGGTCAAAGTCGCAATTTTTTTTTTACTTTTACACGGTAATGAATTCTAAGTCTTATTACTAAACTTTTTTCCAAACAAACACTACTTGAATTTTCGTTCGAAATTACGCATTTGCAGTAACAAAAACGCAATGGATATCAAACGTATCCGACACGTACCTACGCAGCTTAGAGTGAAGGGGCGGGGCTTAATTCCACTTGATTGAGTTCACACACATTGCGCGCAATAATAAATAGTTTTTTTTTCAATACCTAAAAATTAAAGTCGTTTCCCAGCTATAATTTCTGCGCAAAGCTTGTTAGATGTACAGGCTATATGATGTGTCTTTTTACACCCTCTATTTAGGAGTTGCAGTAGCAACATGATTATGCATAACCTCGACCACCTAAAAATGCCTTTACATACTAAACCAAAAGGAAAAACGTTGTTCCCTCCGCAGATTTCCTCGCCCGCCTTAATTAAATCTTCAACACCGCACAGCGCAGGATTAAACAAGGATTCACAGGATATCGAATGTTTTTTTTTATGCCGAGCAGAAATGTTCTAGCTCCATCTCCGTTTTTAATCTACATTCGTTTGGTGGAACACCTTGGCTGTGGCTTGTGGGTTAGCAACTACACAGTGGAGCACTTTAACAAAACAGAGTTTATTTTTGCTGACGGAACGACAAAAAGGATTATACACACTAATCTTAGAGGTGATGTTTTGCAGAAAAGGTGCGAAATAGCTTTTTTATAGGGTTGGAAATCATCTAATGATTTTGCCCGCTCTGGGTGTAGCGGGAAGTAAAATCCACCCGTGTTTCTTCAATCTCTCCCGCGCTGGCCACACACCCTGACAAGGTGACCTGTAGGCTAGTTACTAAAAATAGCACTGAGCTGCAATTTAGGGAAGTTTTTCAAAAAGATACCAATAGTTTAAAGCCAAATTTGCAGCTTCGAAAGACCTGTGTTAACAGAGTAGTGCTCGGAAAACCTTGAAATTTTGGGTATTTTTTCAGCGTTTTTTTATTGTTGATAGGCACGCGTTCAACCACTATCTAACCTGATGGTAAGCGATGATTTGGTCGCAGATGGAGCACACCTAGTTGTCTAGAATAACCTATTCACTCATGACTTAAAGACTCCCAGATTGTAGCTATCAGGAAACACAGACTCCGGCAGGGAATTCCACTCCCTAGCAGTACGCACAATGATCGTGTTAAAATGCTGCCAGTTGTTGGCTTATAACTTCTAAACGGTGCATACAGCAGAAAAAGTCAAACGGTTTACTTTTTGGAAGTAGACAAAATTGAATGAAACCTAACCACAGGTCTATCGAGATGCAAACTTGGTTAAATTTTACACTATTGGTATAGATATATACTAACAACATTCCAAAATCAGTACGGTGAGTAGCCTACTGATTATGAACATAATCGAAGCAAAAGGTATATGTAAGTATCAGAACTCCTCCTAGTTCTTGCTTCTGCCTATCTTCATGGAAAAGGCTCACTTATGTACGGAACATGTCATCATTGTTTTTAGGTATATCTAGCAAATCTAGAAAATCTAAAATACAGTCTAAATTCAATGTGCACCCAGCCTACCATTTAGCTAACGTAAACTACCTTAAGGGCCTACCTCCCCGTAAGTGTCGCACTCATTGAATAAAAATTCATATCTTAGCATATAAAATAAAGAAAAAAAAATCCTATGTTGCGCCGCCAGCAGTTTTTGGTACTTATGCCTACTACTTTGGATACGAAACACTTTGAGTCCTGTTTCAACAACGTAAAAATACCTTAAGCTCTTTGTAACAAACACAACATAGGATTTTTTAATCTTTATTTTCTACGCTTTGCTACGATTTTTTATTCAATGAGGGCGCCACTTGGCGGCTATATACGCCTTAACGATATCTCTTCCTCATCTACCCGTATTTCCCAACCATAAAACTCTAACCAAAACCGCCTAATTTCAACTGTTTACATCCATAATTCACATCAACACTTTGAAAATAGAAATTAATCAATTACGGCTAAACTAGTCTTAACCGCAACTTCGCAGGCCTCGAAACCGAAGGCGTTTCATCCCGCCGCTAATCCGCGAATCGTGTTTAAACTCTCGCTTGTCATAGTTCAAGGGAAATAAACTTCGAGATCAATAGGTAGAGTTGTTGAAAACTTTACGTTTGTATTGTTTTTGGCTTTGCTCCGTTTTCTATAAATAAGTTGGTATTTTGAAGTTTGTTGCCATCTCGCTGTGGGATTTGAGGTAATTGCTTTTGTTTTATTTTTGTAACAGGATTTTTGGATGTTTTTGCAATTAAAAACGCGCTTATTTCAGTAATCCTTACCAATATTTCACTTTGACCGAACTAGGCATTTAAAATGTTCGTATGCTCTCTAAGCACATTTCACGGACAGCAAAGAAGTTTCACTATCACACTCACGATTATGTTCTTTCAATAGTTAGACTGCCGACTGAATATCCAAATAAATAATATTTATATATAAAATCATGACCTAGTGACGTACGCGGCTAGCTGATGGATGCGAGACGGACAGGACAGGTTGTTGTGGCGACACTTTGGGGAGGCCTATGTCCAGCAGTGGACGTCTTTCGGCTGAAACGATGATGATTTCAAATAATCACTGGCTTATTATCCTTATCATTTCAGCCGAAAGACACCACTACTAGACATAGGTCTAGCTCACATTGCTCCCTAAGCTCACATTGACAGGACCTATGCCTTTTACATCCCCCGGACTCCAGCACCTCTTACAAGGATTTTATATAAAGGTGCTATTAACTGCTAACGACCTTGAGTTAGCTTGCGTGTTCTTTGCTGAGCTCACGTAACGCGTCGTACGTCCGGCGTCCACCCAGTAATAGGACTCGCCCATCAAGGAGCGCTGTCCGAAATTAGACGCACGTTGTTTAATGTTTAATAAATTAATATACTAAAATAGGTATACTAAAATATAAATAAATAAATGATCTTTAAAATGGTGAAAATTTCATAAAAATACGCTTGATAGTTTTTGCGTGATTCTTATTTTTTTATCCGCTTTACACATTACTTTACAAATTAATTACACTATGTTATAAAAACATAATTTTAAATATTCACATATCAAATTACGAAAAATATTGTCTAAAGTAACATATATTTTTTTCAAAGAAAAAAAAAATCGTTTAGACGTGATCTTCAATTAAAAATCATTAAAAGTCGTATAACTGCGCCTTAATGGTACCAACCCAACTCAATAAATAATATTTATTCTTCTAACGATGATATGAAATCATTCCTGAATTATTGTCATCATCATCTCACATTGCTCCCCAAGCTCACATCGACAGGACCTATGCCTTTAACATTCAACGGACTCAAACACCTTTCATAAGGATTTTATATTAATGGTACAAACCCACTCAATAAATAATATTTATTCTTCTAACAATGATATAAAATCATTACTGACTTATTATTCTCATAATTTCAGCCGAAACACACCACTACTAGACATAGGTCTAGCTCACATTGCTCCCCAAGCTCACATTGACAGGAACTTTTTTTTTTTTTTGGGATGTTGGAAATCATCCAATGACTTCTCCCGCTCTGGGTGGAGCGGGAGGGCGTGTCAGACTCTTACTGACTAAAACCCACCCCTGTTCCTTCCCTGCCTGAGTGCCCAGGGGTGCGGTAACTCATTTTCAGAATTTATCCGCTACCCCTAGGCATGCAGGCACCGGCCACGATGGGCCCCGTCAGTGGTGGCTGACACTCATATCTTTGAGGCACGCGTGGAACACTACTACCTGGTGCTGACCGGACGACGAGCTACCCACTGCTCGCCTTCCGCAGGCCCGGGACATTGACAGGACCTATGCCTTCTACATTCAACGGACTCCAACACCTCTCACAAGGATTTTATATTAATGGTACCAACCCCACTCAATAAATAATATTTATTCTGCTATGGATTGATATAAATAATCATTAAACTCTCTAATGAACATTAAGAACTTAGAGAAATATAAAGCTTCCTTTTATTATTCTATGGAGTTATTAACAAACGTCAATCTTCGATATAATTCATTAGACATTATTTTATCTAACTTCGACCGAATTAAAGACCTCATATTTCATGATTTCATTAGCTTTGCTTTTTGAATGGCAGGTTTAATGATAACGTGGCCGGGGTTTAGCGTCGAGGCGTCTATGTCCAACTGGGCATTAGAGATAATGTATTGGCTTTGAATAATATATTGGTTAATACCGGACTTGAATATGTATGCAAAGCTATGTGCAGGATCATGTATTGTGATTAGTGTCCGACCGAAGCTTCGGCTTCGGCTTCAGCTTCGGCCACCTTCGGCCAAAAAAGCACCTTCGGCCAAATCTTCGGCTTCGGCCAAAAATTTGTCGAAGGTTTGGCCGAAGGCGAAGGTTTGCTAGTTGTCAAAATTTGAAATTTACTGAACGATGCTAGAGCGAGACGGAGAGTGTGCAGAGCAGCAGAGTTTCGCCGCGCCGCCGCACCGGCCCAAACGAATCGCAGTTAGTAAACTAAACGAGTCAAAACAAGTTTGAGAGCGCGTCTTAAAATTCTAATAAGTGTTTTGTTTTTAAATATTTCATATTTGTTATTACAAATTATTTTATTTATTACTGTGAGTAGTACCTGTGGTGATACGTTCATTATTGTGAGGCACTCTAAGAACCAAAAAACCGTAAGTATTGTCTGGTTTAAAATATTTTATGTTATCTAACGTTAGGTAGGAAACTAAATGGAAACAATGTTGGTTTCTCAAGGTCAATGACACCTTCGGCTTCGGCTTCGGCTTCGGCCGAAGGTTTTGGTGAATATCGATTAATCGGCTTCGGCTTCGGCTTCGGCCAGAATTGCACCTTCGGTCGGACACTAATTGTGATATTAAATGCTGTGGATACTCAGATTTGTTTAAAACTGTAACGCATTCAGTGTGTACCAATAGAAATCAACTAAGTAAACTCAAATTCGAATCATTCATTTCAAATAAACCATTTACAGGCCAATTTTGAATTGTCAAGTCGGTCAGTCACAGAGGACACGGTCGAGCACACGGTGGAGATCTGCCCCGCTTGGGTGAAGCCCCTCCGTGTCGTCGTGCAGGCGATCGGCGGCAGCGACCTCTCGCGCCCGGCCCTGGTCCAGGCCGTGGTACGGAGCGAGATGGAATGGGAAGCAGTCTCCTCCTTCTGCGAAGCAGTAATGCTCGTGAAGGACGAGGCGGAACGGGTGAGGGAGAGGCTGCAACAACAGCCTCGCCCTCACGCCCTCAGCAGCAGCCGCCGCAGGAGACGCTTCCAGCGCCGCGAGACGATCTCCGGCCACCGTAGACGCGGGCCTGTGGACGGTGAGTAATGGGTAGCTCACCGTCCGATCAGCACCAGGTCCGAGAGTCGACGGCGCGTAGTGTTCCACGCGCGCCTCAAAGAGTTGTCAGCATTCATGACGGGGCCCGTCATGGCCGATGCCTGCCTAGGGGTTGAGGATAAATTCGAAAGAGTTACCTCGCCCCTGGGCACTCAGGCAGGGAAGGAACAGGGGTGGGTTTTAGTCAGTAAGAGTCTGACACGCCCTCCCGCACCTCTCAGAGCGGGAGAAGTCATTGGATGATTTCCCATCCCCCCAAAAAAAAAAAAGTCAGATATGTGAAGTTATTTGCACATTCCAAAGCGTAAAATCTGTATAGAGAAAAACGTGCAAGAAACTCCATGGACGCTCTTTTAAGGCGGCGATTCCCAAAAACGGTCAAAAAAGGTGTTTTTTTAAAGCAGTGTATCTCTACCGTAAATAATTTTGACAAATAAAAAAATGATAATATTTTCAAGTCATATTTGCATACAGTGATGGAACTCAAAACATAATTTAACATACTTTAATGCATCAAAAAAATCTTCTAACACACCTGTCTCTTTATTATCAATTATAATCATTAATAAAAAATATACCATTTTCAAATGCTAAACTTTATCCAGTGATAGATTAATTTTATAAATGTGTTAGTTAATCCTAAGTAAATCGATAAAACACTTCATATTTTGCAATAAATTGCGAGCATTTGTCGTCGTGCATCTCTTTCTTTTCTATACATTGTAAATCATAGGTAGTCGATAACGACAGATAATTAATTTAAGTTCACTCGCGCGAGAGCTCCCGCGCGTGGCACATCGGGGACGCAACAATAGGTTTTTAATTGTGTCTGTTATTCCGTTACCTGGCGAATTAAGATGCACTTAAGGCCCTACTACCGGCCAAGTGGCGCCCACGTTGAAAAAAGTACCAAAATCGGCCGTTTCTGACACTTTTGCCTACTACTTTGGATACGAAACATTCTGAGACCCGTTTTAACAACGTAAAAATACTTTATCCTATTTGTAACAAACGTGACGTTGGATTCTTTAATATTAATTTCTATGCTATGCTACGATTTTTTATTAAATGAGGGCGCCACTTGGCCAGTAGTAGATCCCTAAATCATTCTAGAAGTTCCTGAGGGGAGATAACTACAAAAACCCATTTGATCCGTCCGTTACAGATTAAAAAATAAGTACAAGTATTTTTTATTTTGTTACGCAAACCAAAACTGAGGTCGATGCAGTGCGCTGAAATTTTGCCTAACGTCACACCTCGTCATAAATGTACCTACCAATTTTCATAGAAGTTACATAAAAAGTGCCCACTCATAAACGATGCGTTTTAACCAATAACAAATCAATTTTAAAAGCGTTTTAACAAACACATTGTAACAAAAAATACGAGTCTAATATTTTTTGACTATCTAACTTTCTTTTTTTGGGGAGGGTGGGCAATCATCCAATGACTTCTCCCGCTCTGGGTGGAGCGGAAGGGCGTGTCAGACTCTTACTGACTAAAACCCACCCCTGTTCCTTCCTTGCCTGAGTGCCCAGGGGTGCGGTAACTCATTTTAAGAATTTATCCGCTACCCCTAGGCATGCAGGCACCGGCCACGATGGGCCCCGTCAGTGGTGGCTGACAACATCTCTTTGAGGCGCGTGTGGAACACTATGCGCCGTTGACTCACGGGCCTGGTGCTGATAGGACGGCGAGCTACCCACTGCTCGCCGTCCGCAGGCCCGGGTCTACGGTGGCCGGAATTCGTCTCGCGACGTCCTACGCCCAGCACCTCTCCTGCGGTGGTAGCGGCCGGGCCGTGAGGGCCACTCCGTTGAGCTTCCTTCACGCGTCCCGCCTCCGCCTTCACGAGCATTACTGCTTTGCAGAAGGCGGAGACTGCCTCCCATGATTATCTAAGGACTAAATAGAATGATTATTTTTGTACCCAGTAATCATCCCTGTTCAGGTTCACACAAAACTTTACTCCAACACATCCCACTCGTCTAAATGATTAAAATTATAATTGAGAAGATTACTATTATTAAAATAAAGTTATTCAATTATTAGTTGAACAATTATTATGTTTGCTGATGAGGAAAATGTATCGAGTAACTTTCTTTTCTAAAATAATCGACCAAGCGCGTGTTGGATTTCACACATTTAGGGTTCCGTACCATATGAGAGAGATCAATATTTTGGTATTCGTTATTAAAATATATGTAATAATACACATTATCACAAAATTTCAAGCTCCTAGGTCAATGGGAAGTTAAAAATTCTTCGGAACAAAATTTTGTGACAGACGACGGACGACGGACACATGAGTGACACCAATAGGGCTCCGTTTAGACCCTTCGGGTACGGAACCCTAAAAACCAACCTCGTCAATTACGTCTGAACCCAAACATCCCCAAATCACGTCTTAAAAACACTACCAACAAAACAAAACAAAAAACAAGACAGTCCCTCTAAAAGTGAGCCATTACGAGGCAACCTCTGAAACTAAACACGTTTGAATTATATACGAGTATGTATCGCGGTAAATCGGCGTCGAATACAACGGGGCAAATCCTTTTTACGAGATTTACAACGGGATTCGGGGGGTCGCGCCGTACGCCTGCTTGGGTTTGGGGTCTGTCCTCAAGTGTGGAGCGGGAATTATGGTGCGGCGTATTGTCACCTTCACTTATTTCTTTTTTGTACCTACAATAATAGACAGTAGGCTAGAGTATAAGTGTATATAGAAATAAGTCATGTAGTCTGAATCGCGTGCAAACAGGTTCCAAACGAATCATCTTTTCTTAATAAATGTTCTTTTTTTAAACCATCCGCGCGCGCGACAACCGTCAAAATCTGTCACGGTTGACAGTTGGCCATTGTGCAACTACAGAGTATATCATGTTCCGAGTGTGTGTACCTTGCCACAGGATAAAACACCTTGGGTATTAGTAATAATAGAGGTTTAAAACGCGTGAATCGGGTTTTTTGGCTAAGCAAACGGCATTTTCGCACTGGCGACCCGGGTCGCCCGCGGGACCTGAGAGGGTAATGGTTTTTCTGTTATCTAAAGTAAATAACAATACAGTAACTGTATTCTAAATTTTATTTCAAAATTTTAGACTCAGTTGTTTTGGAATAAGGTTAATTTTCATATATTTTCTTAAATAACTTTAAAACTATTTATTTTAAAATTATGAAAAAATACATTATAAACCCTCACAATATTATAACTTAATTTAGGTAATATTATTATGTCACACGGTATAGTTTGCACTAAAAGTGACCTCCATATTCCAAATTCATTTATTTACGTCACCCGTCCGTGTTTGGGTCACAGATACTCATGTATGTATCAAATTTAAACTCAGTTGGTCCAATAAATTCTGAACAAATTGGCTGTGACAGACGGACAGACAGACACACGAGTAATTATATAGGTAGGGTTCCGTTTTTTTTTCATTCAGACGTTCGGAATCCTAAAACTAGAGGGAGGTACATGCTCAGCTGTGGGATGGTTCAGGATAGTTATTGTTAGCGTTGTGTTAGTGAACAGACGATGGGTTTCTAGGTAGTCAGCCAGGGAAACGTGTTTCAGAGACGCAAAAAAAATAGATATTTTCATTTTCATGCTCTTTTATGTTTCTCAGATATGCTAAATTTTATTTTTTCTAAGCTGAATTTTCAGGAACACATTGTACCAAGATATCAAATAAATCTAGAATCACATACTTTTTATTTAATTTTCTTTATTCCAAAAAAATAACCGTACTTTTATGGAAAGCAAAAGAAAAACATTAATAAGTTTATAACTTGCACCAAAGTGTAAGCCGAAGGTCTCAGGGAGTTGAGTCAAAAGCTGAGATGGAGCAAAAGTACACATTATCTTATTTTTACGCGCTATTCTTTTCCTTTTGACGGTTCCGTACTCGAAGGTTAACCAACGGAACGCAATTACTAAGCCTCCGCTGTCCGTCCGTACGTCCGTCTGTCTGTCAGCGGGCTGTATCTCATGAACCGTAATAGGTAGACAGTTGAAATTTTCACAGTGTGTATTTCTATTGCTGCTATAACAATAAACAATAAACCAACCCTTCATATGCGACCCGGGCCTGCGGACGGCGAGTAGTGGGTAGCGCTCCGTCCGATCAGCACCAGGCCCGAAAGTCGACGGCGCGTAGTGTTCCACGCGCGCCTCAAAGAGTTGTCTGCAAACCTTGACGGGGCCCGTCATGTCTAATGCCTGCCCAGGGGTTGTGGATAAATTTGAAACAGAGTTACCGCGCCCCTGGGCACTCAGGGCCGGGAGGGAAAAGGGGTGGGTTTTAGTCAGTAAGAGTCTGACACGCCCTCCAGCTCCACCCAAAGCGGGCGATGTCATTGGATGATTTCCCACCCCCCCAAAAAATAGAAACCCTTCATATGCGAGTCAAACAAGCACTTAAGGCGCTATTAGCTGCCAATGACCTTGAGTGGTTAGCTTGCGTGTTCTGCGCTGAGCTCACGTAACGCACACGTGAAAGGAGCGCTGTCCGAAATTAGACGCATTATTCAATTATTACACATAAAACAACAAGTTTTAAACTGAAATACTGAGACCAAATTATAAATAATTAAAGGACCTTTAAAATGGTGAAGGTTTCATAAAAATACGGTTTACAGTTTTTGCGTGATTCTCAATTTTTTATCCGAGTTAGACATAACTTTACAAATTAATTACACTATGTTATAAAAATATAATTTCAAATATTCTGAGATCAAATAAAGACGGAAATTGTCTAGACAAACATATTTTTTTTTTCAAAGAAATAAGACAAGTCGTTTAGACGTGATGTTCAATTAAAAACCATTAAAAGTCGTATAACTGTGCCTTAACCGATTTTTTTGTAAAAAAACAGCCATAGACCAAATTGTGTAATCTGTTTTTTTATCAGAAGACAACATTTTTCTTCCATACGTCAGAAGTGGTAGTGAAGTAGTGATTCTCAGAACCTGGTTTTAAAGATGGCTTTTAGGACAGCTTAGAGGTTCATAATGGTAATTGAATTTAAACATTTGAGGTAAATTTTAGAGTACGAAAGCCGACTAGACATTAATAATACCTAAGATAGAATTTACTAAAAAAGAAATGATTGCCTCTTTTTGTTCGCTGAAAGGTAGGTACTTCAGTTCTTATTATAATAATATGTACCTACTTACATTCTTTTTTATGATAAGAAGATCTTGATTGTATATCTAATATTAGTTTAAATAAGACCTTAATGAAAAATTCGAACCAAGAAAAGTGTGTACTTAATATTCAAGTAGCTAAAAAGGCCTCCACGAGTAACGATTATTATGTTCATGACACTGTAGACAGTTACCTACATTAATTAATTTTTCGTTTGGTACAAATCCTTCTTACTTCTCCCTATCCTGAAAGCCAAATTAACTGTGGTGACTATCAGAAAAACGCTTAGGCTCAACCAGTCCCAGATATGATTTAACTGTCTTGGATCCCGCAACGAAATTAATCAGAAAATAAAACAAAAAATTGTTAGAAACATTATAAAATTCCACTTCCAACGACACCAAGGAGACAGAACAGAGCTAATAGCCAATATGCCAAGCACCACAGATTAAAATATTCAATCAACATAACATAAGCCTCAATAATCTCTACTGACAGTCCATTTAAGACCTGCTTTATTTTGACTAATGTAAGTATCTTTTCTATGTAAGCATCTGAAAGCGCCTGTTATCCAAAACACCTTGTTTACGTTAACTCACAGCATCAACATCGTCATGTCCTTATCTCAATTTATTTAGGGTCGTATCAGCATATTTCCTTTTCCATAAATCTCTATTTGCTAACATCTCATCACCTCCTTTCCAGCTCTACGACCATCACCTTTCATACAATCCATTCAGCGTTTTTGTGGTCTTCCTCTGACCCAACCATCCGCACTCATATTCAAATATTTCTTCACGAAACTACCAGCTCCTCATTACTCAATACTCAAATCAAATACAAGTGCTAACATTCACTGATGTAACTTAAACCATCGCCCTACGTTTCAACACTAAACTACGATTTTGGGGGCCGAGTCACCCGCGTCCGTAGGAGTATACCCATTGAGTCCCTACACGTGGTCCCCGGGTGGTGCTAATCAGGTGACACTAACTGGTGGTAGGTTTCGACCGGTGGCTTGTGACCACCCACTGGGCAAAGACGTACCGCCAAGCGGCCTAGCCGTGTTCCGGTACGATGCTCAGTGTAGCCAATCCAGAGGAGTTGGGTCGAAATAGTTGTTCCATTGCAGGCAGACCAACCGGGCTCGCGCTGATATGGATGTATCGGGAGACTAGTCGCGGAGGGTAGCGGGATCCGAGGCACGGTGCGCCGCTGGCCGACCGCAGTTTGTTGGGGGCCCAAGTAGTGTACTAGCCACACATGAAAGGCTGCCCCGCCAACTGACGAAAAATCCCGGAATGCACCATCGTGCTGGTTGGCGACCAGACGAGAGGGCCCGATGGACATTCCCGGGGGGGCTCGGGCGTCCCCGCAGTCTCCAGACTAGTCCCCCAATGATACCGTCCTGTCAGTGCGTGCCTGAAGGTAGCCAGCATGGAACCTCATTTCACTTCCTTCTCCTCTCCTTCCTTCACTCTTCATAAATATGATAAAAGGAACTAAAAAGAAAAAAGCTGTACAGCGGCAGCACTCCCTCTCACTCAAAGTGCACCTTTCTAACATTCGAGGTCTGCACTCAAATCTCGCCGCAGTCCACCACCACCTAGAGACTGAGAAGCCAGCTCTCTTATTCCTTTCGGAGACGCAGATCGGATGTCCGTCTGACGTGGCGTACCTATCTTACCCAGGGTTTACCCTGGAGCACAATTTTAAGCCACGAGCTGGTATATGCATGTACGCCCGGGACGACATCTGCTATCGGCGTCTCCGTAACCTTGAGGACTCCAGGTTCTCAACTCTTTGGGTCCTAGTGGACACAGGCCTAGATAAAATTGTCTACGCCTGTGTCTACCGTTCGCACAGCGGTGATTTGGAGACAACTAGGCTCACACAACACCTGAGTAAAGCGGCGGATGTGGCTCAGCAACGGTACCCTTCTGCCCAATTGGTGTTACTGGGGGACTTCAACGCCCACCATCAGGAGTGGCTCTTCCCATACCAGTACACAGACCATGCTGGACAAGAGACGTATAAGCTAGCGCTGGCGTTAAATCTTACCCAGCTGGTCCAGGGGGCAACGAGGGTGCCGGATGTTGATTCGCACACAGCCAATTGCTTGGACCTTCTGCTGACAACAGATCCAGACCGTTACTCAGTGTCGATTTCTTCACCATTAGGTACTTCCGACCACTGTCTGGTGAAATCTGTATCCGTCTACTCCCCGCCCGATCCTAGCCCTAGAGGCACCAGGCGGGTTTGGCGATACAGGTCAGCAGATTGGGATGGCATGCGATCTTTCTTCGCATGTTATCCTTGGCGGCCCACTTGCTTTTCTTCGACTGATGTTTCGTCGTGCGCAGACGCCGTGACGGATGTGCTGCGGAGGGGAATGGAGTACTACATTCCATTCTCTGACGTAACAATGTCTGGCGAGGCTCGACCATGGTTTGGTGCCGAGTGCAATCGCGCTGATGCGCATAAACACGCGGCCTGCCTGGCATGGGTCGACGCTCGGTCGCGTAAAGCAAATGACGTGAGTCAGAAGAAGAGAGCCTTCAACAGGGCTGCCAAGTCCTGCAAGAAGGTGTTGCGGAGGGCTCGGTTTGACCACATAAGCCGAATTGGGAACAAACTAGCTTCTTACCCAGCTGGTAGTAAGGCGTTTTGGTCCCTGGCTAAGTCGGTTGAATCGAACTTCTGCCGCCCCTCACTACCTCCACTGCTGAAACCCGACGGGTCACTGGCCCACTCCGCTGAGGAGAAAGCAAGCTTGTTTGCCTCTCTGTTTGCGGAATCTTCGCGTCTAGATCCTGGTGGCGCGAGGCCCCCTGGTACTCTTGGTGGATGCGAATCGATTATGTCAGACATTCGCATTCATCAGAAGGATGTCCGAAGGGTACTGCGTAACCTGGACGTGAACAAGGCTAGTGGCCCCGACGGGATACCGGCAATTGTATTGAGGACTTGTGCGCCTGAGTTGTCTCCGATCTTGACGCGCCTATATCGCCTTTCGTTGGAGACTGGAAAAGTGCCGATGGCTTGGAAGCAAGCTAACGTGCAACCCGTACCCAAGAAGGGTAGTCGAGCTGACCCAGCAAATTATAGGCCCATCTCGGTAACTTCCGTACTCTGTAAGAGTATGGAACGTATACTGAATGGTAAGCTCCTGGCATACCTAGAAGCTAACGATATCCTAAGTGACCGACAATATGGCTTCCGTCGAAATCGGTCAACGGGAGATCTTCTAGCGTATGCCATTCACATCTGGAGTGAGGCCATCGACAAACAAGGGGAAGCCCTTGCGGTCTCCCTTGATATCTCGAAGGCCTTCGACCGGGTCTGGCACGACAGCCTAATTGGCAAGCTTCCTTCCTTCGGTCTGCCCGCTGGTTTGTGTGATTGGATTGCAGATTTCCTGAGGGATCGGTCTATCCGAGTAGTGATAGATGGCTGCTCGTCCGGACTGCTGGCTATTAATGCCGGTGTTCCTCAGGGGTCGGTGCTCTCGGCAACATTGTTTTTGCTGCATATTAACGATCTGCTAAAACCCGGTACCTTTGGGTATGCAGACGACAGCACTGTTGCCGAGAGATACGTGCCTGACGCACGAGTTAGTGGGTCTCAAGTCCGGTCTCTCCGCGAGGCTATGGTTGGGCGCTTGAACTTGTCCTTGCAGGCTGTCTCAGAATGGGGCGATGCCAATCTGGTTAAGTTCAATGCTTCTAAAACCCAGGCGTGTCTTTTTTCTGCTAAAAGGAGCCAATTTCACCCGGCTCCAACTTTCCGAGGTGTAACCGTGCCGATAACCGATCAACTTGATCTTCTTGGTGTTACTTTAACATCTACCCTCAATTTTGGTCCCTTCATAGAGGCAAAGGCTCAAGTGGCTGCCAAAAAGTTGGGGATCCTCGCAAAGGTGAGACGATACTTCGCGCCGGAACAGCTGCTCCAACTCTATCAAGCGCAAGTCCGATCGTGTATGGAGTACTGCTCTCATCTTTGGGACGGATCTGCCAAATACCAACTTGATGCCCTTGAGTCAATTGAGAAACGAGCCAAGAGGATCATCGGCAATGATAGACTCGTTGAGTCGAAACTCCAAAGTCTTGAACATAGACGCCGAGTTGCTAGCCTGTCGGTTTTCTATCGATTACATTTTGGGGAGTGTGCTACGGAATTGCATGATTTGATTCCGCCAAGCCCGTTTCATCAAAGGACCACAAGACGTACGGCGAAGTGCCACCGGTTCATGGTAGACATCCCATCCATACGCACAAAGCGTTTTGAGAAAACATTCATTGTGCGTACAGCTAGAGAGTGGAATTCCCTACCGGAGTCTGTGTTTCCTGATAGCTATAACCTGGGAGTCTTTAAGTCAAGAGTGAATAGGTTACTTCTAGGTAAGCGTGCTCCATCTTCGACCACATCATCGCTTGCCATCAGGTGAGATAGTGGTCAAACGCGAACCTATCAAACATAAAAAAAAAAAAAAAAAAAAACGATAGTACTACCCACCTTAATAAATCTAATAATACCCAATTTGTCTAAACCCCTTAGTCCATAATCTGGTGCGATTAGATTTATTCCCGCGTGAATCACAAACTTATCAATCTCTATTTCCTTATCGTTTTAAGGTAAAACGTTCTCATTGAACAATAACTTTCCTATTTACTTCTGTGTTCTTGTAATTTTCTTGTTTTTAACCGACTTCCAAAAAACTGTGAACCCATTTTCAAAATTCTTTTTCATCTGAAAGAATATACTTCCGAGGTGGTCCCATATAAATTTTATCGAAATTGCTTCAGCGCTTTTTGAGAAACTGAACAAAAACGGAAAATACGTGTACCTCGATGACGTTTTGGTGTTCTCCAAATGTTTAAATTCCACGTTCCATTATATTGGGGTTTTTAGTTCTGGGGTATAACAACTAAAAAGTGAAAAATAAAAAACTTTTTTACAAAAAAAACAACCGACTTCCAAAAAAAAAATACACTAAAAATTTATAAATAACTTTAATTTCGGAAGTCGGTGTCAAATAACAAAGAAGTAAAAATACAAACACCGACTTCCGAAATTAAAGTTATTTATAAATTTTTAGTGTATTTTTTTTTGTTCTCATATTTTTTCCGCAATTTTGCTTCCGTGGACAAGCCTCGCGTTTTTTCTGTGATAGAAATTAACGATACTTAGCTATAGTGAAATTCAACAGGCATGATTCCGGGGTAAATAAAAAATATTCCGTAAGTTAGGTTATCAAAAAATATTGGACAAGTATTATTTACCAAAGTTCAGGACTGGGGGCTTTTATTTTGTGTGTTGTGAAATCTCCAATGACATCTCCCGCGCTGGGGGAGCGGGAGGGCGTGTCAGACTCTTACTGACTAAAACCCACTCCTGTTCCTTCTCTACCTTGAGTGCACAGGGGCGAGGTAACTCTGTTACGAATTTATCCTCAACCCCTGATCAGGCATCGGCCATGACCGGCCCCGTCATGAATGCTGACAACTCTTTGAGGTGCGCGTGGAACACTACGCGCCGTTGACTTTCGGGCCTGGTGCTGATCGGACATCGAGCTACCTATTACTCGCCGTCCGCAGGCCCGAGTGAGGAGTGGAGGCTTACGTCACTTTTGAGTAACAACACAACAACACGTCATGTTAACTCTAGTGTGTCGTCATGCGAAATTTCAAGGTACTGTATCGTCTTCATTAGGGTTTTGGATTTACCAAAATAAAAAAAAACCCTTATTTTTTAGTTTTCGTGACAAAAGAAAAATACGTGTCCAATATTACTGACGGACTAATTAGATGTTTTAGTCATCAACCCAATTTTTTGGTCATCAACGCAATTTTTTGGTCATCAACCGAATTTTTTGGTCAACAACCCAATTTTTTGGTCATCAACCGAATTTTCGATATCAAATCAGTACTTTTTGAGAATTGCTTTTACAAACCAAGATTACGCGGATCGCCCAGAGGACACGGTGGAGCATAGGATGGGGTCTGCCCCGCTTGGTTGGACCACCGCCGTGTCCTCGTGGATGCGATAGGCGGCCGCGACCTCAAAGGCAAAGAAGGAACAGGGGTAGGTTTTAGTCAGTAAAAGTCTGATACGCCCTCCCGCTTCTCAGAGCGGGAAAAGTCTTTGGATATGACACCTCAAAAAAAAAAGAAGGAGCGAAGGGTGCGCAAGATCTATTATACAGTTTCCCTCCTTTGTGACACACGTAAGATTAAATTTAAATAGATGAATCAAGTTTCCAGCCTGATAAAAAGCAAACCGTAAAAAATGTATGTATGTAAAAAAACAAATAAAAAGTTCCAAACAAGTCACTTTTCAAGCAGTCTGATGCAGTGGTGGCAGTTATTTTAGTTCAATTATTGATTTCATGCCACCAACTGCATCAGACTGCTTGAAAAGTGACTTTTTTGGAACATTTTAGTTGTTTTTAACCGACTTCGAAAAAGGAGGAGGTTATCAATTCGGATGTTTGTATTTTTATTTTTTTTTTTTTTATTTTTTTTTTTATGTATGTTCGGGCATAACTCCGTCATATATTGACAGATTTGCAAAATTCTTTTTTTGTTCGAAAGGGGTTTATTCCGAAATGGTCCCGTTTAAATTTCAAAAAGATCTGATGATGGGTTTCGGAGACAGACAACGGAACTCTTCAAAAATTGACAGCAAATCAACCGCGATTGCTGCTATCGTATGTCTATGAATTGTTAACACAGTTTAATGGGGAGCCACAACTAAAAAGTAAAAAATAAAAAACTTTTTTACAAAAAAATAGAACCGACTTCCAAAAAAGTGCAAAATAACTTTAATTTCGGAAGTCGGTGTCAAAAAACAAAGACACAAAACAGGAACACCGACTTCCGAAATTAAAGTTATTTTGCACTTTTTTGGATGTCGGTTCTATTTTTTTGTAAAAAAGTTTTTTACAGTCGGGTTTCTTGAAAATATTTTTTTTTTATTTTCTACATTTTATTGAGTTATATTTTTGAAATCGCCTCCTTGAACCCTTTATTTTGATACCCCACTTTATACAGTTCGTCGACTTTATTTTTTTATTCTTTTTCTCAATATGGCATCTGCATGGTTGTCGCTATATTGTATTTTGATTAGTGTCATGTCTTTAGTAGCACTCGCAACATTAAGACGAATTATTCGATGTTAGAATTATCAAAATTCGGCCCACGCGTTTGTTCCCTAAAGTGCCACAAAGGAACAAACATACATACATACTTAGGCTAATAAACACAATACCCTCCCTTGCGTCGCGCAGTCGTGTAAAAAAATATAATCTTAATAAACAATTAATTTGACTATCACATCAAACTTAACCCAACTACGAAATTAAAAAATACGAAATTAATACACAAAATATGTATAATCCAACTACGAAATAAAAAAATACGAAATTAGTACACAAAATATGTATAATCCAACTACGAAATTTAAAAATACGAAATTAATACACAAAATACCAGCGTAGGTACCTAATTTAATTACACAATTTTCCGAGTCTAGAGCCGAAAAAAGAGTACTAAGAGCTGACGTAGGTGTTGATTAACGCTGCCTTTGAGTCGGTAGCTCATCATTATTTTTCTCATTAGTGCAGAGCTGTCGGCAGCGATTAAAGATGACGAGGAGTCTCGGCTGAGGACAGACTGGCGGAGAATATAATGTTATTAGGGAGTATTAATGATCGGTGGCCTTCTTTGGGGACAGTATTCAAGGGTTTTGTTGAAAGTTTACGTAATTATATATTTTTATTAAATGTATTTGTTCTAGGTGAAGTTTACTTGTGTTTTGTTGTTGATTTAGATATTCAAAACTCAGAGTTATCGTTATCGTTCATAAAATTTTGAATACTTCATTGCTTTTAAAATTCTATTTTTTTGCAACTGTAATCTTATAAGTATATCTGTCATACCATAGTTTCTCTGCCCGGGGTCGAAACAGAGTTACCTCGCCCCCGGTCACTCAGGGCAGGAAGGAACAGGGGTGGATTTTAGTCAGTAAGAGTCTGACACGCCCTCCCGCTCCACCCAGAGCGGGCGAAGTCATTGGATGATTTCCCACCCCACAAACAAAAAAAAAAAATACCATAGTTTCTATCCAGGTTATTTTAATACTACGAGTATATATAGACCTAGATTAATATATACTGCTGAGATTGTAGCGTTGTTTTGTAAATTTATTATTATTTCAATACATTTTTAATTAATTTTTATATTATTTATTATTGCATGGTGGTCATGGTTGGACGGACTCGAATACGCCATGAAATATGGAATCCTACTGGAACAGCATCCTATTAGCTTATTGTTTCTATTGTTCTTCAGTTTTCGGTATTTAAAAGTATAGCAATACTGTCTGTCTGTCACTCCGCTCAAGCCACGTTTTCAGTGACTGCAAAAAAATAAAATTAAAGTCTGAAAATTGAATGAAGTTTTACCTGGTATGACACGTAAACATTAACAGCTTTCATTTCACTTTAAGGAAGAGGAATCTATAAGGGAATACTGCGTAGAGGTGTTTATTATACAGTTGAATATGAGATTCACCAAGTATTAAGTAGGTATTAGTAATAGTAAGTATTAAAAGTTCTTAATTTTTTATAGAAAAATAAAGCAACAATATGTATGCAAGCCCGCAAGCAAGCAAAAATCAAGCAAAAAGCAATCGCAAAAAGCAACAAGCAAGCAACTAGCACAATACAGTGCAGCAAATGTTAATTTCATAACTACTTTTCAAACACATTTGCTGGGGCGAAAAACCAAGGGATTTTGCATAACTTGGAAGAGGTCAATCTTTATCAATTAACTCGATCTTTAGTTGTCCATTAACAGCTAAAGAGAGAGTTGGAGTTGATTGAAACGTTTCAACCTATCAACGCTTAGACAAGATCCTTACAACTACAAATTATCATCGATAGGATCATGACGAAAATCCTTACAACCCAGACGAAAATACTACCACCCCACAATAGTAGAAATAACTAACCTTATTCAGCTCCATTTTTCAAGTCTATCCTTCTCTTTAATACTTCCACCTCACTTCTAGGATGTACATCAACAGTGTATCCAAAGCCTAAAGCCCCGCCCTCGTTAGGAGCTATCAGGCAAGGGATAAAGTTCTTATTTGTGGACTAATCTGCCCCGTGTTAATAGTGATAAATGGGCTCAGCCCACATTTTTTCGCCTTTTTCTTGGGACCTGTGTGAAAAGTTTTGAGATAAGTGATAATGCTGTTGGTGTTGGTGAAACTTAGGTATTTAACTGCTATCATAATTTTTGAATGCAGTTCCTTGCAAATATTTCGCCACTAGCGCAGCAACTAGGCTGATTTTGGGAGAACTGCAAAAAATTGTGATGCAGCATTCCGTCATATGTTTGTAACGATGATCTACCGGCAGACGCAGTGTAGGAACGCCTCCCAGGGTCGTGGGAATCCGATGGATGCGAGACGCACAAGACCGGTCGTTGTGTCGACATTCGGGGAACGCGTATGTCCAGCAGTGGGCGTCTTTCGGCTAAAATGATGATGATGATCTTTCAACAATAGGCAGTTACCTAATCCATTTCAAATTTTGGCATTCTGTTGCGTTCAGTTAGACTAAAAGTGAAACCAACATTATCGGTAAAAGGCTACGCAAATAATAATAAAAACCGGCCAAGTGCGTGTCGGACTTCTCACATTTAAGGTTCCGTACCCATTGAGGGAATTATCAAATAAAAAATCTGATTAACGATATATTGATATTTGTTAGTAAAATATACGTAATAATAAACATTCTCTTTACTATTTGTTAAGACTAGAAACTATATAACTAAAAGAAACAATTATAACCAAATACCAATGCTTATATTTAATCAGAGAGAGCAGTGGTGGCCCAGTGGTATTGGCCGCGACTTACAAGTTGTAGGTCGTGAGTTCAAACCCAGGCAGGCGCTTTACTTTGTGTAAATTATTTCAACACCACTGCTCTCAAAACGGTGCAGGAAAACATCGTGAGGAAACCGGCATGTCATAGAATCAAAAATTTCGAAGACATGTGACATCCACCAACCCGCACTGGGCCCGCGTGGTGGATTACAGTCCACACCCTCTCACAGAGAGGTGGCCTGTGCCCCAACAGTGGGGACAATAAAAGGCTGATGATGAGGTCAATGGGAAGTTACAAAATACTTCTGTACAAAATTTTGTGGCAGACTACGGACAGACAGACGGACAGACGGACACTTGAGTGACAGCCATAGGCCTCCGTTTTAACCCTTCGGGTACGGAACCCTAAAAAGTGGTGATATTCTTTAGCTGTTATTATAATATTCGACAATGGACTTTGGTGTAACATAAACTAATTATTTTAAGTAAATTCACATATTAATAAATCATTTTACTCACAAAATAAATCACTAACAAACTCAGTGTAAAATTCATTCTCGCCCGCTAATAATTCAGCGTGTATTTTCTTAAAACCGATTTCAGTAAGTTGTTACATTAGTATGCCCGTACCGTTTACCAGCGCAGCCATAACTAGGTATTTCTACATCCAGCCGCTTCAGCGCTGTAATAAAAACTCGTGCGTACCGCTTAAGGGTTATTTTCCACTAGAGATGTGCGAGGTAGGTGCTTGTAGCGTGCCTTTAAGTTTGTGGCAAATAAATGTATTTTATTTCTTTCTTTTCTTTTAGCTACTAGTGGAATCACTCCCATTGCCTAGCCTGGCTTAGCGCAGCACTGGTGGAAAAGGGCTAACAGAGCTAGGAATTAGCACATGAAAGCGAGGGTTGTGTGCGAGTAACGCAAGCAAGGAATTTGTACGGGCTCAGCTATAAATAATACGCTACGCATACTCGCACACCCGGGCCTGCGGACGGCGAGTAATGTAGCTCGCCGTCCGATCAGCACCAGGCCCGAGAGTCGACGGCGCGTAGTGTTTCACGCGCTTCGAAGAGTTGTCAGCAATAAAGACGGGGCCTTTCATGGCCGATGCCTGCCCCCGGGGTTGAGGATAAATTCGAAACAGAGTTACCTTGCCCCTTGGGACTAAGGGCAGGAAGGAACAGGGGTGGGTTTTAATCAGTAAGAGTCTGACACGCCCTCCCGCTCCACCCAGAGCGGGAGAAGTCATTGGATGATTTCCCACCCACAAAAAAAAAAAAAACGCATACTACCACTCAGCTTCACAGCGTTTCACCGCGCAAGCTCCTCGCAATACTTTGATGATAACAATCACACTTTTACACAGCACCGCAACACATCCTCGCACTGCCCAGCTCACACATCTCGGGTGGATAAGCACCCCAAAAGTCGAAGAAAATTTGAGTGCCTTCGAATATTATATTTTTGTGGGGTATAAAGTAATAATGTGTACCTACATAAGTACATGTGTGTACTGTTATTGGTACTTTGTTTGTGGTGGGACTCGAAAAGGTCTATTTACAGATTTGAATGGGATAGGCTTATTATATAACAGAATATTCTAAGAAATTCGTATGTTATATTATAATTTAAAACTTAGAACCTCTCAAGGAGCATTTAAACATGAAACTTCTTCAAGTGCTAATCTTACTTTTCTAAGTTCAAGTCTGTGGTAGCTTTAATTACCCAAAGGCTATTTATTATACTATCGTAAAAGCTGATGAAATCAGCTATCATTTACTTTTTTTTAGTTGCTCTTAAATAGTTCAAGAATAATGTATCGAATAGCCCGATTTCGTAAAACCTTTGTGCCAACTATGCCGTGGTTTTTAATATGCATAAATAATCGAATCTCCCTGAAATTTCCCTAAAAACTTCAATACCACACACTTCACCTAGTTTTATGTCCATGCTGTGGTCTCCTATAACTAAAGGAGCACACGTGAAATCGCCTTGTATTATTGTGATTTGATTTCCTGATTTTTTTCTCCGGTCCTGTCTTTGGGCGGAACACGTTTTCTGTGCCCATTACATCGTGCCAACCTTCACGCTATCACAAACTCCCTTTTCTTACATAATATAATTCCTTACACAATCTATCCATACTTTCTTTGCCTATACAACACAATGATATTATATATAAAAAACTGGCCAAGTGCGTGTCGTATTTCGCACATTAGGGGTTCCGTACCAAATATTGGTATTAGTTATAGTAAAGTATACGTAACCAAAACATTATCACCAAAGAAGAAGGCACAAAAATATCCCACGTCTGACAGCAAAGAGACATATCTCAAAAAATCGCCAAAATTTTATAATAAAGAAATACCTACTTCCGGTTTTAATCCTTACTGGCTAACATACGAAAAAATTGCTCTGAATATTCGTTCAGGGGTAGTATATAATTCAGTAAAATCTGGAGATTTAAGTTTTGAAACGACTAGAAATGCAGTGACAACAATAGGGCTCCATTTAGACCCCTCGGGTACGGAACCCTAAAAAAGAGGTAGATATGCCACACTAGCGTGCGCAAATTGTTGCCGACAAAGTCGGCCAATTGTAGCAATTTGATTAAGTCGGCTAACAGCAGCGAGCGAAGAAAAGTGTCCGTGGCGTGTCAATAATATATCTATGATGCCAAGTTGTGTGTTAAGAGTGTAAAAACTATGGTTCCAAGATAAATCTAAGAGTAAAGGAATTTTATACCGTTGTAGCCACGCTCCACGCCACGTTTTCGACAGTTTCTTATAGAAGAATAATGAACCAGCACGTTTTCGACAGTTTCTTGCAAAGAAATAATGAACGCAGAGCGCGTGGGCTCTCGCGGCAGACGTCGACACGGCGAAAAGACCGCACCCTTTTTTTTTTTTTTTTTGTGTTTGAAACTCGCAGTTCAACCATAGCGGTTGTCGACTGCTTAAGCGGACGTGCCCGTGGTGGTTTTAATTATTATTAAAGCCTCCAGCCAGGACTTATACTTAAACTACAAGCGACTACGCTGAGGGGCACCCCCTTTGGGGTACGGACCTCGGCTCAGGGCGTCGCTGGGGGAGGGCCTCAAGGGACAGCTGAATCATGATGTGATTATTTAAGGACGAATTTTTAAAACTACAGCTCAGCGGTGCGTGCTGGCTTGAGCAAAGGGACTGGGGGGATTTCTGTGTCTTAAGTCCCCTGCTGTGTTCGGACATGCCGCGCACGACAGGGGGTGTGCGTACGTCAGGTTGCTTTGCGACGTGCCTATATTAACTTAGGACACGCCGCGTCGCGGTGTGAGTCGGTGTCGTGCGAATATGTCATGCGGGCGGGCTTGAAACTATCGGCACAGCGGCGCGGGCTGGCTCTATCAAGGGACTGGTTGCTTGACTCTGCGTGGGGTCTCGCGACGGTCCTCGGTGGCGAGGACGGAAGGACGGTGGTCTGCGTTTTTTCAACGTGCTAGTTTCCCTCCGGCTCTCTTTGAGCAGGGTCGTAGCGTCGTCGGGTGTTATTAAAGTGTGCCGGGGTCGGCGAATGTTACTAATTTGGGAGGGAACGTATCGGCCGGCCGATACGATTAGGGGGTTTCTATGTTTAGCAGCCTTCTCGAAGAAACGCTTGGTGAGGCGTTTCATGAACTGCTGGACGGTGGGGAGTCTGAGATCCACATGCAACTCCTCATTCCGAACAAAGCAGGGGGCTCCCACTGCTCTGCGGATGAAGCGGTTCTGCAGGGTCTGCATCTTATGGAGGAGATGTGACTTGGCGTGTGCGAAGACAGCACAGGCGTACGTCATGATGGGACGGATCACCGTGGTGAACAGCCGCAGTTTGCACTTGAGTGACAGTTTACTGCGGCCGGACACCAAACTATGGAGTCTGCCTTGCGCGAAGTAGGCCCGCGAGCGGACGCTACTTATGTGCTTGGCAAATGTTAGATGTTCATCTAATATGACTCCCAAGTATTTGGCTTGCTTCTCCCAGGAGATCGGCTTGCCATACATGGTGATCGGGCGGGGAGCAGAGATGATGTGATTCGGCCTCGAGTAGAGGACCGCCTGACTCTTGTCCGGGTTCACTTCAATCCTCCATTTCCTGAACCATTTCCCCAAATTGGTTACCGCGGACTGGAGGTT
The DNA here is from genome assembly GCA_951329385.1 of Polia nebulosa. NCBI lineage: Eukaryota > Metazoa > Arthropoda > Insecta > Lepidoptera > Noctuidae > Polia > Polia nebulosa. The sequence continues at coordinate 5,899,293 of OX589596.1, forward strand.
TCGGGCTATTGCGACTGGACTTCTCCCGGTGCAGTAAATAGCCGTGTCGTCAGCAAACAGTGCTAACCCGGTCTTTTTACTCTTTGGGATATCGCTCGTAAATAGGGTGAACAGCAGGGATGATAGCGGGGAGCCCTCAGGGACTCCTGCCCGAATGGGGCGGGGGGAGGAGAGTTCTCCTTCTATGCGATAGCGGAAGGTGCGATTTGACAAAAAGTCTCGTAGGATGAGCACGAGCCTATCTGGCACTCCGATTTGGTACAGCTTATAGATTAAGCCGTTGTGCCAGACTTTGTCAAACGCCTTCGCTATGTCAAAGAACAAGACGCCCGTTATATATTTGTTCATGAAGCCGGCGCTTACATGCTCAACAATACGGTGGACTTGGTGGACGCACGAGTGTTCAGTTCTAAATACAAACTGCTCGTTGGGTATCAGACTTTTGGCTTCGGCATAATCCTTGAGCCGCTTATAAATAAGCCTTTCGTAGATTTTACCGAGCGCATTAAGTAGGCTGATGGGACGGTAACTGGAGGGATTAGACTTGGGCTTGCCTACTTTGGGGATTCCAATTACCGTGGCCTGTTTCCATTTCTGGGGGAAGACGTTATTAGTTAGTGCGCCATTGAAGATGGCGGTCATTATCATAATAATTTGGGCGGGGAGGAGTTTGATTACTCTGTTGGTTATGCCATCAGAGCCTGGGGCTTTCCTGGGTTGAAGTCTTTTGATGACCTCCTCCACCTCATCCGGGGTGATGGGTGGGAGGGGGTCATCTGGGTCTTCAACAGGTGGGATAGAAGCTCTCCTTTCGACTTCGGCATCCACCTCTTCGAGGTGGGCCTGGTCTACTGGTTGAGAGCTGGGGGAACACTGGGCTTCCAGGCTGTCAGCGAGACATTCCGCTCTCTCCTGGTTGTCGAACGCCACACTATTGTCGGGACGAATGAGAGGAGGCATGACTTCCTCTGTGGACCTAAGTTTCCTCTGGAGATGCCAGAAGGCTTGGTGGGTGGGCTCCAGTTCGGTTAGCATCTTCTCCCAGCTTGCCGAGCGCTGCTTCCCAATACGTTTCCTCACAGCTCGCTGTAAGTAGCGCATGTGGGCTTTGTTCGCGTCACAGGGAAAGTTACTATACGCACGGATGGCCGCGTTCGTCTCGGTTATGAGATTCCGTACATCCTCCGGGAGTTTCCAGCGTTCAGGATGGATTGTACGTGATCTGTAAGCGAGTCGATCGCTGCCCTCGTGTCAGCGACTGAGGCTATGTGGTCGGGGATGGAGTCCAAGTGAGTCGACGTGGTGGATTTCAGTCTGTCGCTTACTTTCCTCCAGTCGGTAACCACTCGGCTAGGGGAGGGGCCGGCTGGGATCGTCCTGCCCCGAGCGGGAGCCTAGGTGCATGATCACCGGGCGGTGGTCTGAGTTAAGCTCATGAACTACTTCTATCAATTTGTAACCTAAGGTTTACATTTTTTAGAAGCGCTATATCCAGGACATTGGGCCTTTTTCGGGGGTCGTGTGGGAAGCAAGTTGGACTCATCGGGGCGATGATGTCAAAGTTGAGGGATGCGCCTAGGTTGAACAAAAACCTGCCTCTGGCCTTGGTTGTGTTGCTGTTCCATGCGAGATGTTTGGCGTTGAGATCTCCCGCTATAATAACGGAGTCGCTCATGCCGAAGAGGGCTGTGATATCGCTGGTCAGGGCGATTGGGTCGTCAGGCTCGCTTGAAGTCGGCGGCATATAGGCGGATATGATGGTTATCGGCTGATGGCCAGTCATGCCCAGCCTACAGGCCGAATACTCCAAGTGAGTGCGCGGGGCGGGAGGGTCCAGAGGGACACAATACAGATCATTCCTGTAATAGATTAGTGTCCCTCCCTTGTGACAGCGAGTCCTATCGTTGCGAACTATGCGGAAGTTGGCAATTTTAGGGCTTCTGTGGTGGGGTTTTAAGAATGTTTCCTGTATGAGGAAAACATCTAGCTGCTGCTCTCGCAGGAACTTGGCGATCTCATCCCTCTGGTCTGAGATTTTACCGTTAGAGTTGAAGAACCCTATTTTTAGGGTTCTTGACTTAAGGCTTTTTGCATTTTTTTGTATATTCATAATGAAACCTAATCCAGTTGGTCCAGTACCTTAGCGATACTGTCGAACCTTGCCCATATTTCATGGGCTGCCTCAGGGGTGTACTGCCCTGCCTTCTTGGTCTGCTTAATGATCGCAGCTAAGGCTCGGGCTTCGGGGGTTCTAAACATCTGGTAGGCCTCTAGAATGGTGAGGCCTACACTTTTGTCGCTGTCTCCAGCGGGGGAATGAGTTGCTGGCATTGCTGCCGGGGCCGCAATGCGGCGCGCTCCAGTCGGGGGAACTACTGGGGCTACTGGCGCGGAAGTGGGGGCCGGCACTGGTGTGGCTTTGGCCAAAGGCGCTGGGACGGTCACCAGTGCGGGGAACGCTCGCTGGTGGTTGAGCTTGCTCCATGGCGAAGCTCTTTGAGGTGCGAGGCGCTCGGGTATCTAGGCGGCGGGGGCGGGGGCCCTCACAGATGGGCTCTCCCTCAGCTGGCGGGCATTGGCCCGCTTGACGACTTTGGGAGCCATCTTTGGGGCTTTGGGGCATCCGCGGTAATTTGCCGGGTGTCCCGTTTGACCGCACAGAACGCAGCTAGGCGGTTCCGTGCATAGTTTGGGGTCTTTCGGGCGGGGGCAGTCCGCCGTCCCGTGTTCACCCAGGCACTTGACGCACCTGGGTGTCGCAAAGCAATTGCTCTGCGCGTGACCGTACATCTGACAGCGGTGACACTGTCCTAGTACGGAGGGCTTGTTCGGCTTCTCTATCGAGATGCCCGACAATGAGCAAACCGACTTGATCTTAAAGATCGGGTTGTGCTCCTCTGTTGGTTCGCAAACGACGAGTACCATGTCGTACTCGTCGCCACCTCTAGCTCTGCGAAGGCGGTGTACCGCCATAACGGGGACATTTTGGGATATGAGATCCTCCTTGATCTCGTCGGTCGGGATTTCCTTCGGGACACGTCTTATGACCACTCTGGTCGGCGTCTCCTCCGGAAGAGTATAGGTGTGGAAGCTAACCTTCCGGTCTTTCAGTGCCTTTGTCAAGGCACGGTAGTCGTCGGACGACCTTAGAGACACCTTTACTCCCTTAGCACAGGCTTTGGCGTTCGTGTATTGGATCCTCCGATCCATACACATTTTGGACACCTCTGTCCATTTCCCCTTGTCTTGGATGTAGACGGGGGGGGGGATGCGCTGCCTCTTAGGGAGGTCAGCGGCTTGGGGGCGAGCAGACGACGTGCTCGGGGCGGATTGCCTGGGGGTCGGTGGGGCTGGGGTGACCGAATCGTCGGCGGTCTTTTTGGCCTTGGTGGCCTGGGCCGCCTTGGCGGGTGCGGACTTCTTCCGCTTGCCACCGACGGTCTGGTACTCCTCTTCCTCCGAGGAAGAGCAGGAAGAGTCTTAGTCAGCTGATGACTCTGACTCAGAGCTGGGGTTTTCGGCCGGGACTGTTGTGTCCATGGCCTCTTCCTGCGCGGCAGGGGGGTTCGGCTTCTCCGATGCGGATGGCTTCGGATCAGCGGGTCTAGGCGAGGGCGCGGCTACTGGGGTAGCCTGGGGCTTTGGGCCGGCTTGGACTGCCGGCGAGGATGGGCGCGGCGGGGCGCGGATGCTGGCGCGAGGGGGGGGAGGTCCTCTATCATTCCCTACCGGGGAGCGGGGGCTGCCCTCCGATGGCTGGACAGCCACCGGAGAGGTCTTAAAATGATGGCCATATTTGGCCAGAAATTCGCTGTCCTTCAGTAGGACGTTTTTAAAGAACGCTACTATTGTAGCGTCCGTCATGGTGGGGGGGGCCCGTGGTGCTAGCCACAGCTAGCACCCTTAGGTTTAAAAATCTATCTTTCCTACCATACGATAAAGGATATTTGTTGCAACGCGTCGTCCTACGGCAACAAATGGAGTTTGGGAAGGAATTAGGTTTCAGGAAATGGGATTTTCCAACTGCCAGTCCCGCAGACTCACAGGACTGTCACTGGCTAAGGCTGTCTTGGCCGCAGTAGGAGGATTTGGTCCACTTAACTGCCTCACCCTGAAGGGGGTCGGCGGGTGTATCGGGTCGACACCCCTTGACTTGTTGTCACCGTTAGGTATTCCCGTCAAGGACCACAATTGTGGTTACTTACTGACTCTACTGGGGCCGCGGCGCGACACGAGATTTGGCCGTAGACGCAGACGCAGCTAACCGGGGCGGAGATACGAGAGCGCACGATCGGGTCTGGCGGGCGTTGGCGGCTTGTGACGGGCAAGGCGACGCGAAGCGTAGCGATGACGTCACGCTGCTGATGTTGCTTAAAGTCGATGTTCACTGCGAGCACCAATCCTGGAGCGCACGATCACTGAAGACAGGAGCGCACGAACAGTGGAGCGGTGGCACAGTGGAGAGCGGAGAGCGCAGAATATGACCGTCGCTGGCGGCGGTCGACTGCTGAATGTGAGTGTCTGAGACCAACGATCTCTGTTAAAAGTGATGACCTTCAGGCCGTACCGATTCCGCACAAAAAGTTTATATGAAAGTTGCGAAGTACTAACAGTGAGACAATTATATCTTCTCAATCTTACATTAACACAACACGAAATCACACCAGTAAATCATGCAATGAAATATAAGAGAACTATCGGTAATGTATGTAGCACCATCAAATTTAAGACCGCATCCGCCCGACGGCAACGATTATATTTATCTACTTATATATATAACAAATTAAATAGCATTCTTAACATTAACCCACTTACAATATATAAAACTAAGATTAAACTAAATTCATGGCTTCAAACGTTGGACTACCTGCAGACAGAAAACTTAATAAAAGAACAGTACTGATGATGATTGAACAATAAAATATAAAATGTAACTCTCTTATGTATATGTATGTATAACCCCAAACATAATACTCACACAAACATACAGACACACCCAAATCCACACACACATACGCACCTATACACACGTATGCACACACACACACACACACACACACACACACGCACACACACACACACCACACACACACACACACATACACACCACGCAATAGCAGGCTTGCATTAAATTTAGTTTTAAGTGATTTACTTGTTCGAATTATTGTATAAATTGTTAATTCTAAAGAACGGGAGAAGACACTGACTACTGTAACACAGGTCTCACCTAGCTCAGGAGTCAGGGTTTCAAACGAAAATGTATAACCTTTTTTATATCAATAAAACATTATTATTATTATTATTATTCCATTTATTTAATCTTATATACATACACTTTACATTTTCAAATATTTAGGTACTTACATATAAAAACATAAATAAATACAAAAACATTTAAAAATATAAAAAGTAGTAGCCCACCGGTATCGGGAATAGGGTCCAAGCTACCGGTGGTCAGGGCTCCTGAGAAAGGAATCTCCTAACAATACGAGCCGTGTCCAGGAGTACTGCTTTCTGGATCAAGCCCTTGATCCAACTGCCTAACGAGAGCCTCCTGAGATGTTGGTCGAGGCTCTTGGCAATTAAGCCGTTGAAGGCGCGCACCTTGTTCCCGCCTGATAAAAGACTATTCAGTACTTTATTCAGGCGGCCAAAGAAGCGCTCCCTCAACGACTGTTTCACTTCAGCAGTACTGATGCCTAACGCTTCCGACATACCCAAATACTTGTAGGTTTCGGTTGAGCAGAGGGATCTAAGGTGTACGGAATCCGAGAGTTGAGTTCCCACGGATTCCATAATCTCCCCTCGCTTTACATGCATGACTGCACATTTGTCCACACCAAATTCCATCCTGATGGCGCTACTGAAGGTTTCTGTTACCTTCAGTAGCTTCATCAGTTGCAAGTTGTTGGGGGCAAATGTGTAGCCTTGGCCCGAACCCTCCAGTAGAGTACTGAGAGGGTTTAGGGCCAGACAAAACCACAGTGGACTCAGACTGTCGCCCTGAAATATGCCACGCTCGATCCTTATCGGTTCGCTGTTCTCCCGGATTTGTCGACATCCTGGATAGTGAACAACCGTCCTCCACTGCCCCATACACGACATCAGGAAGGTGCGCAAAGTTGCATCCACTTTGTACAGCTCCAGCACCCTCATGAGCCATGTATGTGGCACCGAGTCATAGGCCTTCTTATAATCTATCCAACATGTCGACAGATCTTTTCGAGAATGACGAACCTGTTGGCTAATGGCAACATCAATGAGGAGCAGCTCCTTAGTACCACGGGACCCGTTCCTACATCCATTCTGAGAGGCAGACATGATAAAATTTGTGTCAATATGATTGTTAATTTTGGCTCTCAGGATGGATGTAAAAACTTTATAGACCGTCGGTAAACACGTGATCGGCCTATAATTTTTGGGTTCCGCAGTACTACCTGATTTATGGAGCAGGTGGGTTACTCCTGTCGTAAGGAACTGTGGCAGCGACCCTGACTCTAGGGCAGACTGGAACTGAGCTGCCAAGCGAGCGTGCGATCTTTGAAACCATTTTATCCAAAAATTGTACAGACCGTCCGGCCCTGGAGATTTCCAGTTAGGCAACGGACGGACTGCACGAGCTACATCTTGGGGGCTGATGGTAATAGCCCCCATTTCTGGTATAAGATCGCACGCGCGCTCGACCTCTCGAGTCCAATCACCCTCGGTGTGCCTGACCGGCACCGACCAGATGCCGCGCCAGAATGAGCTCATGGCGTCGTCATCAGGTAGGTGCGTATCGGACACACCTTGGTCCGGTCGCTCCCAAGCCCTATAAACCCACCTTTCGTTGCATTCGAATGTGCGATTCTGAGTGTACCGCTCCACTCGCCGCTTGTACCGACGAATACGGTTTGCCCATGCATAGATCTTCTGCTTCAGGAAGTCGACACGCTCTGTGACGCGGGTCAGATAATCTCGGGAACTTATATCAGTCCCCGAGAATGCCCGCCTCACAAAGCGCATCACCCTAGGGCGAGTGTTGCCCTCCCTGAAGCAGATAAGCTAAAAAAAATTTGATAGCTGCTAATCTAGAGCACACACCAGCGCCTTATTTTTCTTATGCATGGGCAAACGAGGTAGACGAGGTCTAAGCCCAGGCGGTGTGGAGCGGTGCTCTCGGAATGCATCCTCCAAAGCGCTCCTCAATCGTTCGTTACACTGGGTACTCACGGATATAGCCACGTCCTCATCATCTTCACCAACGTGGTCAGGTCGCGGTGGTGCATTAGGTTGCAGTTGCACCGCGGCTGGTGGCGAAGCAGGTGAGACACGGCTACTCCGTGATTCGAGGCGTAGTCTATCAAGTGTGGCATCATCCAGCATACGGTTACGCTGGATGACCCGCACCTGATCCGACAGTCGTTGGGCCGATACGTTGACAGCTGGCTCAAGCACCTGAAACAGAGAGAGCATCCGACCACGGTACGCAGTCAGGTTAATTCCCCCCTCTGTAGCCCCATAGTATGAGCGCATGACGTTTTCGTTAATGGATTGTGTCCATCGCATGCGCTGCACACTTCCACCGGTAGCGGGAACCCTATCAGAGGCCGGTGGGCCTCGAGGTTCCAAGCTGGCTGGTGGTCGGCCTCTTCCCCGTCGACGCGCAGGTGGTGGTGTCGTCGGCGGAGTGGTGTATTCGTCGCTCGAGCTCGACGCAACTGCAGCGGCCGGAATCACTCGACTCACTGCTGGTGCAGGTCCCGGCGGCTGCGAGGCAGAGCTGAGCGACGAACCCGAAGATGTTGGGTGTGTGGTCAGCAATTTGGCCCGGTTCCTAGTTAGCATTTTCACGTTGTCATAAGTTCCGTTTTATTTTTGTAGTTCTCATCTCACTGTTGTTCACTATGATTTGCACTTGGTAATATTTTTTTTTTTTCTCGTTTTCGGTCTTATTTTCACTATTGTAAACATGATAATAAATATAAATAGTTTAGGAAAAATATTTGGAAAAAATTATGACAGTCGGCTTGACAGGCGGGCCACAGATTATTATTATTATTATTTGGGAAAAACATGGACTGTTTCTTAGCACTTTGGCTAGTTTTAAGCTACATTAACGGGCCATGCCAAGTCAATGTAGCGTGTGGTGAGTACACTAAGCTGTAGAGTGTATGTTCTGAGGAGAAATTTCATTTTCCTCTATCTGCATGAACTTTCTGACTATTCTACAAGTATTCAAAATTGCAGCTTTTTGGAGTGTTATGTAAATTTATTATTATTTCGTATATTTATTTTTACACATATTATTTACATTTTTAAATATTTTTAAAAGAAAACATATAAAAAAACATTTAAAAATATAAAAATAGTAGTCCATCGGTATCGGGAGCAGGGTCCAAGCTACCGGTGGTTAGGGCTCCAGAGACAGGAACCTCCTCACTATGCGAGCCGTATCAAGGAGTACTGCCTTCTGAATCAGTCCAAATCCCTTGATCCAACCGCGCAACGACAGCTTCGACAGGTGGTCGTCGAAGCTTTTAGCCATCAGGCCATTGGCGGTAACGACTATCGGCACAATGACAGCCGAGTCCACATTCCACATATCGACAACCTCGTGTGCCAAGTCAAGATATTTAATTTGTTTCTCTTTCTCAGCTTTCACGAGGTTCTCGTCATGTGGGATGGTGACATCGATTATCATTGTGCGGCGCGCCAATCGGTCTATCACCACTATATCCGGCTTATTGGCAACAATAGTCCTGTCAGTGATGATAGACCGATCCCAGTACAACGTGACATGGTCATTTTCGAGAACTGGGTCGGGCACATACTTGTAATACGGCACCTCAGAATCCACAAGTTTGTATTTTAAAGCAAGCTGCTGATGAATAATCCTGGCCACTTGGTTATGCCTGTGCAAATACTCGCTGTTAGCAAGACGAGAACAACCAGAGATAATATGTCTGATGGACTCACCCGGACGGTGGCATGCCCGACACACGTCAACCGTCCCGTCCTTCATGATATGCCTCCGGTAGTTATTCGTCAAGATAACTTCGTCCATAATCGCACAGACAAAGCCTTCAGTTTCCCCGAAGAGGTCACTGAAACGTAGCCAGGCCACGGACGCCAAGAAATCTACATCAGGCCCATGAAGGGCCCGATAAAAGCGCCCATGAAGCTCCTTGCTTTTCCATACCTCCTTGCGGTCATCAGTAGTGAGTATTACAGGTTTGCGCCAGTTCTCTTTAGCCATGGACAACGGGGTGAGTCCCTTGTCCACTGCGACCACATCGCGGTGCATACCCACGTCGGTTTCAAGAAAATATTCTCTGAGGCTGCACACCTCGCGGTTGTGGAGAGTTTTCGCATTTAAAAAACCTCGACCTCCACATTTCCGCGGGATGTACAGTCTCATCACCGATGATCGTGGGTGATGCATCCGGTTTGCGGTCATCAGCGTACGGACCCTCCTATCCAGGGCGTCTAGCTCAGTCTGAGTCCATTTGAGTATGCCAAAAGAGTACATCAAAACCGGCATGACCCAACCGTTGAAGGCGCGCACCTTATTTCCGCCTGACAAAAGGCTATTAAATAGCTTTTTCAGGCGGCCAAAGAAGCGCTCCTTCAGCGATTGCTTCATGTCAGTAACGTTAATGCCTAACGCTTCCGACATACCCAAATATTTGTACGTTTCGGTCGAGGAGAGGGATTTAAGGTTTATGGAATCCGAGAGTTGAATCCCTTCGGATTCCATAATCTCTCCTCGCTTTACATGCATGACTGCACATTTGTCCACACCAAATTCCATCCTGATGGCGCTACTGAAAGTTTCAGTTACCTTCAGTAACTCCATCAGTCGCAAATTGTTGGGGGCAAAGAGTTTCAGATCATCCATGTAAAGAAGGTGAGATATGGCCTGACCACCTCTTCTCAACCGATAGCCCAGGCCTGAATCCTCCAGCAATGTGCTTAGAGGATTCAGGGCTAAGCAGAACCAAAGTGGACTCAAACTGTCGCCCTGAAATATTCCCCGTTTTATCCATATAGGCTCATCGTTCCCCTGATTTGGTCGACATCCTGGATAGCGAAGGACTGTCTTCCATTGCCCCATACATGACCCAAGGAAGGTGCGGAGAGTTGCATCTATTTTGTACAACTCCAACACCCTCATGAGCCATGTATGTGGAACAGAGTCGTAGGCCTTCTTATAATCTATCCAGCATGTCGACAAATCCTTGTGGGATCGACGAACCTGCTGGCTTATGGCCATGTCTATGAGGAGTAGCTCCTTAGTACCGCGAGACCCGTTCCTACATCCATTCTGAGAGGCAGACATAATTGAATTACTGTTAATGTGCAGATTAATTTTCGCTCTCAGAATGGATGTAAGAAGTTTATAAACCGTTGACAAACATGTAATCGGTCTATAATTCTTGGGTTCCGCGGGACTACCTGTCTTATGGAGCAGGTGGGTGACACCGGTTGTTAGAAACTGAGGCAGCGACCCAGACTCTAAGGATGACTGGAATTGAGATGCCAGGAGCGCGTGTGAGCTGCTGTACCATTTCAGCCAAAAGTTGTGCAGTCCGTCCGGTCCCGGAGATTTCCAGTTCGGTAACGGACGAACTGCTTTGGCTACATCTGATGGATTTATGGTGAATTTATCCATTTCTGGTATAGCGTCACACGCGCGCTCGACATCACGCATCCAACCACCCTCAGTGTGACAGACGGGCACCGACCAAATGCTGCGCCAGAATGTACTCGTGGTAACATCATCCGGACGGCACCCGTCAGTCACATTTTGTTCAGGTCGCTCCCAAGCTCTATATACCCACCTCTCATCGCTCTGGAACATGCGATTCTGCGAGTACCGGTCAACTCGCCGCTTATACCGCCGAATACGGTTTGCCCATGCACAAACTTTCTGCTTCAGGAAGTCGATGCGCTCTGTGACACGGGACATGTATTCTCGAGGACTAATTTCAGTCCCCGAAAATGCCCGCCTCACAAAGCGCATCACACGTGGTCGTGTATTGCCCTCCCTGAAGCAGAGTAGTTTGCCGATGAGTACCCTGGCCCCATCGATACGCCTCTCAATCCTGCATTGCCAGGCTGGTGCAGCAGGGTTTGGCCGAATAGCTCCTTCACTATTCGGAAACTTCACGTTGGCCAAACGACATGCTGCAACAGCCCCGCAATACAAGATTGAGTGCGTATCAACGAGGTCCTCGCTGCTTTCAAAGATGTTTTTAAGTAGCGAGTCCAAAGCACACACCAACGCCCTATTTTTTTTGTGCATGGGTAACCGTGGTAAACGGGGTCTAAGTTCGGTCGGAGTGGATCTATACTCGCGAAGCGCATCCTCCAGTGCGCTCCTCAGTCGATCGTTGCACTGGCTACTTACCGTGACAACCCTATCATCCCCCTCATCACTTACGTTAATGGCCCGCGCTGGGATTGCGCCCCTAGCGGGCGCTTGTACCGCGGTCTGTGTCGGGGTCGAGATGATAGGGTTGTTCAGTACCTCTGAGCGCAGCCTATCAAGTGCAGCATCGTCCAATTTGTGGTTACGTTGGATGACCCGCACCTGATCCGACAATCGTTGTGCCGAGACGTCGACGGTTGGTTCTAGGTCCTGGAACAGAGACAGCATCCTGACACGGTACGCAGTGAGGTTAGTTCCCCCCTCTGTAGACCCATAATATGCGCGCATGACGTTCTCGTTCATGGACTGAGTCCATTTCATGCGCTGCACACAACCACCGGCAGCGGGGACCCGGCTCGGGGCCGGTTGGCCCCTAAGTCCCAAGCTGTTCGGTGGCCGGCCTCTCCCCTGCCGACGTACAGGTGTTGGCGACGTCGGCGGGGAGAAATACTCGTCGCTTGAGCTCGACGCGGCTGCAGCCGCCGGTAACACTGGTGATCCAAGGTCCGGCGGCGGCGAGGCGGAGCTGAGCGGCGAGTCCGGGGGTGAAAGGCGTGCGCGACGGGCAGCTGCTCTGGTCAACATTTTATTTATTTCATACCATTTTCATTGTTTTCCTGTAAACATAGTCTGTCGTCGTTGACAGACGTCATTCTGTGATTTCTTGATTTTAGTTTTCTTCTTTTTTGTTTACTTTATTTGTTTGGATGATAATCAATGGTTTTGTTGTAATTTTTCAGTTTGCTTTCTGTACGGTAATATTAAGTCCGATTAAAGGTAAAAAAGTGGGTTTTTGCGATTATAAATGGATTAGAAAAAATATGACTTGTGTTGCCAGTGGGTTGATAACGGAAGGACCGTTCATGCCAACCTTCAAAGTACAAGGTCAAGTTTATCACCTTATTGGATCTTTGCTGCCAGAAAATGAACCCAAATTTCTCCAAATTTATTTTGTATCCGATTACACGCAACAGCTCAATGTTAGAAATCACAATTTTCCCCAGCTCAATGCTGAGCTTTTGGGTCAACTTCAAGAATTGCTGCATCACGTTAACCAGTACGTTCGTGAATTCAAAGCTGCATTGGAGTCAATTCCACAAGGCAGCAATGATTTCAAAATTGTTATAAGTGCCGATAGACGTCCTGTGGGTGAACACCGTGGAAGACACAATGCACCCGTCGCAGATGAAGTTGCAGTTGTTTTAGTCGACCAGGAGTGTGAGAGACGTGATATCGTGTTGCGTACACGCGACGATCGCCTTCAACGCATTTTGGAAACCCACCGAGCTTACGACGCCCTGCAATATCCACTAATTTATTGTCATGGTGAAGATGGGTACAATTTTGGGCTGTACCAAGTGAACCCTACTACGAGAGTCACTAATTATCAAAAAAAAATATCTGCTCAACAATACTATTCCTACCTTTTACAAATAAGGCAAAACAGTTTCGTATATTTGCAACGATTTCGTGGTTTGTTCAGCCAATTTATTGTGGACATGTACGCAAAAATAGAAACTGAACGTTTAGTGTATATTCGCACTAACCAGCGACGGTTACGCGCTGAAGAATACGTGCACTTGCGGGACGCCATGCAATCAGATAATAACGTCGAAAACTTGGGTCGATTGGTTATTTTGCCATCCAGTTTCACAGGCGGTCCGCGGTATATGCACGAACGAACGCAAGATGCTTTTTGTTACGTCCGTAAATACGGCCGGCCGGACCTTTTTATAACATTTACAACAAATCCAAAGTGGACGGAGATTTGCCAGGCACTTCTCACAGGACAGGCGTCATACGACAGACATGACATTATTGCTAGGATTTTTCATTTAAAACTCAAAGTCTTGATTAATCTACTTACAAAGGAGAAAGTTTTCGGTTCAACTCTTTGTTTTATGTATAGCGTCGAGTGGCAAAAGCGTGGTTTACCCCACGCGCACATTCTTCTGTGGCTGGAAGAAAAAATTCGTCCCGATGCTATAGACAGTGTCATAAGTGCAGAATTTCCGGACTATAATGCAGATCCGATTTTGCATGACATAGTAAAAACACATATGGTTCACGGGCCATGTGGCCTCTTAAACAGGGAATCACCGTGCATGAAAGATGGTCAATGCTCAAAAAAATACCCCAGAGCACTGAAAGAACTAACTATGGCTGGGGAAAATGGGTATCCGCAATACCGGCGAAGATCACCGTCACAAGCTGGTTTCACAGCTACTGTCAGATTCCGTGGACAAGAAATAATTCTAAATAATAGTTGGGTGGTACCGTATTCTCCAGTTTTGTCAAACGCTTTTCAAGCACACATTAATGTTGAAATTTGTAATAGCGTCGAATCTATAAAATATATATGTAAATATGTTAATAAAGGTAGTGATCAAGCCATGATAGCACTAAGAAATAACAACCAATTTGATGAAGTGACAAGGTATCAATCTGGCCGATACATAAGCTCTTCGGAGGCAGTTTGGCGCATTTTGAGTTTCCCTATTCATGAAAGGTATCCGCCAGTCATCCATCTTGACGTGCACCTGGAAGGCGGGCAGCGAGTTTACTTTCAGCCAGAAAATGTGGCAGAAAGAATGAACAACCCAAGACAAACCACCTTGCTCGCATTCTTTCGCCTTTGCGAAAGAGACAATTTCGCTAAGTCTCTGTTGTACAATGAAGTGCCACATTATTATACTTATAACAAGCAGCAAGGTGTTTTTAATCGCAGGAGACGTGGAACTGCTGTAGAAGGCGAGTCCGGCATTTTTAAAGAACACGTGATTGGAAGAGTATACACGGTGCACCCAAATAATGCAGAGTGTTATTATTTACGCCTTCTTCTTCACACAGTGCGAGGACCTACTTCTTTTGCTGAGCTCCGCAAAGTGGACGATATAGAATATCCCACATTTCAAGCTGCTTGCCGCGCACGGCATTTATTAGATGGCGATCAGCATTGGGATGATGCTTTAGCCGAAGCATGCGTCAGTGATAGTCCACATCGTTTGCGCCATTTATTTGCCATTTTGTTGACATTTTGTGGCCTATCGGACGCTGGGCAGTTGTGGCAAAAATATAAAGACGCGTTTGCCGAAGATTTTTTGAGACAGCAAAATATAAATAGTGAAACTTCTGACCAAGTACGTGAAAGCTGCCATAATAGGGCTTTGCTGGCTATACAAGATATAGTTACAAGTATAGGAGGGAACCCCCTCAGTCAATACGGCTTGCCGACACCGACAGTTGGTGGGGAACGAATTAATAGGGAGTATACATCTGAAATAAATTACAACCCCGAAGAGTTAGCAGAAATATTGCGAAATGGCTGTTCAAATTTGACGACAGAACAACGTCAAATCTTTGATAGAGTATGCTGTAGTGTAGAACATTCATTAGGAGAAATGCTGTTTTTAGATGCACCTGGTGGAACAGGTAAAACTTTCCTCACTAAAGTTATCTTGGCTCAAATAAGGAGCCAAAACAAAATTGCCCTTGCCGTCGCTTCCTCAGGAATAGCTGCCACTTTATTACCAGGAGGAAAAACTGCACATACAACATTTAAAATACCAATCGACTTGGACCGCACAGAAAACCCTGTTTGCAACGTGTCTCGCAATAGTGATAAAGCAAGGGTTTTACGCGATTGCGCCCTTATCGTTTGGGACGAGTGTACGATGGCAAATCGTAAAGCTGTGGAAGCTGTAGATAGAACGTTGCGAGATATAAGACAAAATGACCGACCGATGGGAGGCTTAACGGTGCTATTCTGTGGAGACTTCAGGCAGACACTCCCTATAATACCCAGAGGAACGAGGGCCGATGAAATAGGTGCCTGTTTAAAGAGCTCTATTTTATGGCGTAGTGTCATATTAACTAATTTGAGCTTTAATATGCGAGCATATTTGGGAGGTGACGCAAACGCGCAGGTTTTCTCAAATTTACTACTTCAAATTGGTAACGGCACATACCCGACTCAAGAAGGAGGTAAAGTAACTTTAGTCGAAAGCCTGTGTTCTTCTGTTGCCTCACAGCAGGAACTCATTTCCTCTGTATACGGAGATCCATCAGAGATCTCGAACCATGACGCTGCTTGGCTATGCCAACGAGCTATTTTGGCACCTCGCAACGACCAAGCAGCAGCAATAAATTCTCAAATATTGGTACATGTTTCTGGAGAAAGTAGGGAATATTTATCTATTAACACGGTTTTAGAAGAAGGAGATGCCACCCACTATCCAGTAGAGTTTTTAGACTCTCTAAATACACCAGGTCTTCCAGCACACAAAATTTATTTAAAAGTCGGAGTACCAATCATTCTACTCAGAAATTTAAGCCCACCAAAACTATGCAATGGAACTCGGTTGAGAGTAACAAATCTCCAACGAAATGTCATCGAAGCCGAAATCTTAACAGGTTGCGGCTCCGGTGATGTTGTTTTCATTCCCAGGATACCCATTATCCCCAATAATTTTCCGTTTACTTTCAAACGTGTGCAATTTCCTGTAAGCCTCTGTTACGCTATGACTATTAATAAAGCCCAAGGCCAGACGTTATCCGTTGCGGGTGTAGACCTTACTTTTGATTGTTTTTCACACGGCCAACTCTATGTTTCTCTATCACGTGTTAGCAACCCAAACAACCTTTTTGTATATGCTCCGGGTAATTCCACCGCTAACATAGTATATAGAGAAGCATTAACGTAATCAACTATACCAAAGTCAGGACTCTTATCTAAATCATCAAAAAGGTGATATACTCTTATCTAAACGACGTTGTTTTGTTCTCGACAACCACGCGAACGAAGTCGCGGGCACAGCTAGTATACAATAAAGCTTGCTCGCATATGGTCGAACTGAATTTGAGTGGTCCCTTCAAATATTCATACGCTTTGATGCGAACAAAGGTCCATGGGTTGTAGCTTGCGTTTTAGAGGTTGAAGTAGGGTGAAGAGCGGAGCGTGAATGCTATCGGTGAAGTGATATATAATAAAAGAAAAACCTCCTTTTTCTACCCTTAAAAATTCAGCCTGATTGACCTCTGCGGTGCCACCAACAATAATGCCGTGGATGTGGCAAAGATTTGGGCCAGAAAAATATCATAATCTGTCGTACCATCGACAAAAGAGAAAAAAAAATAAAAGAAATTTTCCTTGGTTTTTGGTAAAAAAATGTCATAGTAGTATCCAGGGGGGTGAAAGCTCCATATATTTGACATCTAACAAAATATTCATCGATAGTGCTGCCATCTAAAGCAATGGGTACATAAACTTTGTCGAAGTTTTACTTTTTCGCCGATAGGTAGAGCTAGTTGACAATAGTTCATCCGTAAATAACCGTAATTATGTATTACTTATTATTATTTTAATATGGTTTACATTAGAAATAAATTTAAAAAATATAGTAGCAAAATAAATAACACTTTTTTTTACTCTTCAAGGAGTTTATAATAAGTGAAACGAAACGTATATGATGAAAGGAAAAGTCAGGAAAACTACGTTGTCATTTGAAAAGTTGAAAATTTTCTTCTGTTTCGTTCGTTGTTTTCACAGCTTGTTTCGTGTTGTTTTGATGATCTGATTTGATTCTTTTGCGACTTAGGACCGTGCTTGTTTTCTTGATAACTGCTATAAACGTTTGACCCTTCTTCTTCCCTGGACTCTGTGATAAGATACGTAAACGATTGACCCAACGCTGTGTATTACTTACTGGACCTCGATTTTGCCATTTTGATTTGAATTCGACGAAACTTGCAAAATGCCGAGAAAGACGGCTTTTAAGTGCTATTTTGGATGTACTCCCTATAAAGGTATGTTTCTCATAATTATTAAATCATCTTGTTGAAGTTCTTTTACAACAATATATTTTTCACATAAAAGTAGACTCTTTTACAAGTTTATATTATATTTCAGGAAAAGTTCACCACTTTCCACCACAGGAATACCCATATACAATAAAATTTGATCAGTGGAAAATGGTGTTGAGCGACATTGACCAAAAAAGGGATAACAATTATATATACAACAACATACGTATATGCGATTACCATTTTGAAGAGTATTACCAAACAGCCAGTGGACGTCTTACCAAAAATGATGTTCCAACATTGAATATTGGTAAATACCTTCTTTAAAAATCAATAATTTCATGTGTAAAACCATCAACACCAACACATCACTAGCCCAGGCTAGTTTGAATTATATAATCCCACAACTCATAATTACATATTATGTTTTATTAATAATCACAATTACTTTTTAGGTTCAAGTTCCAAAGCAATTGTGCCAATATGTGAGGACCTACCTGAAAAAATTCCTCTCAGACATACTTATGTCAAGAAAGGTCAGTACCTATTTTCTTTTCACCTAAAAATAACAGAATTCATGCTTTAGATAACTTTAAGTGAAGATTTATCATCTAATAATTTATTAATAATAATGCCTAATTTGATCAAATAATTAATTTGAAATGTATGTCTACTTTTTTAACCGACTTTTTAAATAATATATCAAGGTTAACTGTTTTTTTTTTTAAATATCAGAAATATTTGCCATGCTTAATCATTAAAACAAACTCGTTTATTAAAACCCTGTTAAATATTTATATCAATGTTTGAAAAGTGTGAAAATTAAACTGATTATGTATAATTCAATCAGTATTTTGGATGATTAAGTAATTTGTTTTATTGTAATTGATTTCAGGCACTAAATCCATCAATATTGCCAGAAACAAATGTTTGAAGCAACATACACAATTAAAAATTAAATTGTTAAAACTGCGTGAAAAATGTACTAACCTAAACCAAAAAGTGCGAAAAGCGGCTCAGATATCCCAAAATAAAGCTTTTTTAAAAGCCGTTGAAAAACTGCCTGAGCCTGCTGCCATTTTCACTAGAATGCAGTTAAATAAGGCATCTAAAAGACCAAGAGGAAGAAGATTCACAACCAAAGAAAAAATTTTGTGCATAACAATATACAAACAGAGTCAAAAAGCGTACAAATTGTTGCAAAGACTCTTTGCATTACCTTCCATAAGAACAATCCAGAAAATATTAAGTAGAGTGACTATTAAGCCTGGAATCAATGAGGCTATCATCGAACACCTGAAAAAAGCAGTGAGGAAATTACCCAAGGAGAAAAAAATATGCACACTCATATTTGATGAAGTCGCATTAAGCCCTGGCTTATATTATCATAAAAATTGGGATCAAATTATTGGTTTTGAGGATTTTGGTACAAGTAACACAAAAAGGATTGCGGACCATGCACTAGTTTTTATGGTTAAGAGTCTGAAAGGAAAATATAAGCAGCCCATCTCCTTCACATTCTGCCAGAGTGCAACGAAGGCAGCGGAATTAAAAAAACTAATTCTAGAAGTACTAAACGCTGTACAAAGAACAGGATTAGAAGTTATTGCCACGGTTTGTGACCAGTCCTCGACAAATATGAGTGTCATTAAAAGCCTTATAGATGACACTAAACGAAAATATTTATCAGAAGGCAAGGAATTTAAAAGTTTAGCGTTTGAATGGAATGGAACAAAAGTATTTCCAATATTTGATCCTCCACATCTCCTTAAAGGATTAAGAAATAATCTCCTTACCAAAGATTTAAGGTTTATACAAAACGGACAAGTCAAATTTGCAAAATGGAAACATTTGCAAATGCTACTTGATGCTGATCCAGGGGAAGACGATATAAGAATAATAAATAAATTGACAGACAGTCATGTCATAAAAGAAAAAATACCTAAAATGAAGGTGAAACATGCAGCCCAGGTCTTCAGTCAGAGGGTGTCTGCCACAATGAGATATTTAGCGAGTAAGTATCATTGGCTTGTGAAGCAGTAATCATATTGATAGGCCTCGGGTGGTTTTACTGGTTGTCTGTTTTTAAGATTCTTATTAATGCCTATTAATTATTTCAAGATGCATCATGATTTTAGACCAGTAAAACCATAATAACAAAATATCATTTATCTTCATATCAAATCAATATCATTGTTTAAACTAAATTAAGAACCTTAATGCAGTAATAATACTCTCCAATATGTATGTTAAACATTCAAAACTAATTTAAAAAATATAAAATTGCCACTGCCACTTTATTAGGATACATAAATATTTTAAATCTTGAAATTCATTCAGTTATAATAATACCGAAATAATATTATATACTTGTAGTCTTATAACTAACTTGTAATCATTGTTTATTTCATTTCAGATTACGACATACTTCCAAAGGAGTGCCTGGACACAGCTGATTTGTTGCTTGTGGTGGATAAACTGTTCGACTCATTTAATGGTCATAGCTACCAAAATTCGGACAAAATTTACAAGTGTGCTCTAAAACAGAACTCGCCACATTTTAAATTATGGGATGATTTACTTCCAATATTGAGATCAATGAGATTTAAAGTGGAGAAAAAGTTAAAGGATGGAACGATTTCGACGAAATTTGAACAAGTGCCAAGTCTCAGGAACTGGATTTCAAATATTAATGTTTATAAAGAAATGTTTAAGTATTTAAAAGAAACACATGATGTAAGTAGTCTGTTGACAAGAAATATTAACCAGGATCCATTGGAAAATTTCTTCTGCAACATAAGAAGTAATGGTGTCAGAAACACGTCTCCAACTTGCTCGCAGTTTACTGGAGCGTTTAAAACATTGCTTATTAATAATTTAACATCACCACACTCTGTTGGGGCGAACTGCGAGCAAGATGATAGTAAAGCGTTAAAGCCCTTGACAAAATTAATTAATCTCAAAGAAAAGGACACAAGAGAACAACCTTCAGAGTCTGTTAATGTGGATTCAGTAATTAATTACTTCATGCAAACAGACACGGAGAATTTTCGGAACACAACGAGTAAAGAGGCAAAAAGATATGTTGCTGGTTATATAGTCAAAAAAACTTTACAGCAAATATGCAAAAGATGCCATGCTTGTAGAATGCGTTTGGTAAGCACAGTGCCTCCGAGTAACAAAGATTATATATTAGAAAGAGATTATACAAGAAGATCACTAAATTATCCATCGGAGGCATTGTGCGAGTTTGTAGATGATGTTTGCATAATTATTCAAACACAATTAAATGAGGAACCGCAGCAGCAACATCTGAAGGGTACAATTAAGCAAATAATAAATATATTTTGCAATTTATCCCAGTTCTCTTGTGTGACTCATGAAATCAATGTGCAAAATTTTCTAATGGATACCATTTCAAATATTATTATAAATAGCTGGTGCACTAACGTCAACAGAATACTTAAAGGTAAAACAAATATGTGTCATAACAATTCAACAAAAATACAAGCCTTAAATTATTATACTACTCATTGTAGAAGAAAATAAATGATTCAAAAACGAAGTATAATTTAGCTGGCGCACTAACGTACTAATAGGAACAAATTAGATCTACCTCGATTCAGATCGGCTAAAGTACACAATTCTTATATTTGGGGTTTTGCGTAAAATTTTATAACAAAATAGCACTCCCTTTTTCCCCACTGCTCAACTGTGACTGCTGAACTGCGAATAGTTGTAGACATTCTCCAACTAAATGATGTAGACAAGCATATTATAAATTAGAGCATTATATCCTTGATAAAAATTCTTGGCTTAATGCCGGTACTCCTCCACAGTCATAGCCACTTGAGGTCACTAGTTAGTTCTTTTTTAGGGTTCCGTACCCGAAGGGTCCAAACGGAGCCCTATTGTTGTCACTCACGTGTCCGTCTGTCTGTCCCTCCGTCGTCTATCACAAGATTTTATTACGAAGAATTTTTAATTGCCCGTTGATCTAAGAACTTGAAATTTGGTGATAATATTTATTACTACGTATACTATAACAAATAAGGTGTTTTTTTTTGGTTTGTTTTTGAATTATTTATTTGACATTGTTCTCATATAATAGAAGCAACAAGACATTATGTAACCAGGATTTTTGTAATACATAACGTGGTTTAAAAGAGTGTCCATGGAGTTTCTTGCACGTTCTTCTGCCTAAAGATCTATGCCTTGGAATGTGCAATTAGCTTCATTTTTCTGACTGACTGACTTAATATGACAATTCAAAAGTGCCTGTAAATGGTTTATTTGAAATAAATGCTTTGAATTTGAATTAGACATATAATTTATTATTTCTATCTACCAATTAATTCCGTTATATTTATCGTTATGGCTCTTGATGTCATTTCTAGCTTAAGATTTTGATGAATGATTTTCCTTATAAAGAATGATTGTTACTTATTTTGTAAAATAAGTAAACTTATAGGTGAATGTTTTCAACTCTAGATTTCCTTTGACGAGACTAGAATATGATGTCATTATAGTTATTATATTATTTTATACACATATTAGAACTTTGGTTACAAGGCTGAGTAAGTTTCCACGCAAAGGGTGTGTGCGTGTGCAGATGGTCAGCGTTGCCGAGGCCGGCCCAGGAAGAGGTGGCGAGACGATAGACACTGCGAGGGCTGGTTCATGGTGGTGCAAAAGAAAAGAGTACGTGGAAAGAGTCGAGAGAGGCCCTTGCATAGATAATACACTATATAATAACTAGGCCTTTGCCAAGCTGTGGGCGAATGCAGGCACCAAAAAAAAAAAAAACAAAAAAAAAAAAACGAAAGCGCCATCTAGAGAGCGTAAGCGGAGAGTACAGTGAGATTGCAGCGCCATCTCTGTGGTTGGGTACTCCCGTTTTACAAAACGAAAACCAGAGTGGACCATCTATACTTATTTATAAAGTGTATCATCTATGGTAGTATCGGCAGCGATTGTTGATGCCACATGATTGATAGATAGATAAAACATTTATACAGTGCACACAAAAGACAACACAACACACAAAATCACAAACACACAATAGATAGGAACATTATTTTGGCTTCAAATAACATAACAACAAACCCGTGTCATAACCAACTTCATTTTAGTCGAAAAATTGCTACACATTGGTTGGCGTCGAAAGGCGCGAAACGATCTCCAACCTCCATAAGGTATAGCCTGCAGTTGGTATTGATGACTGAACATGGAAGGGCCCGAGACGGCGGTACGCCGTGTTCTCTCTAAAAGAATTACAGCCGTGTGGCCACACCCGGGCCTGCGGACGGCGAGTAGTGGATAGCTCGCCGTCCGATCAGCACCAGACTCGAGAGTCGACGGCGCGTAGTGTTCCACGCGCGCATCAAAGAGTTGTCAGCAATACATAACGGGGCCCGTCATGGCCGATGCCTGCCCAGGATAAATTCTAAACAGAGTTACCGCGCCCCTGGGCACTCAGGGCAGGGAAGGAATAGGGGTGTGTTTTAGTCAGTAATAGTCTTACACGCCCTCCCGCTCCACCCAGAGCGGGAGAAGTCATAGGATGATTTCCACACCCAAAAAAAAAAGGTACGGCCACAGAGGGTGATGGGGTCAGCATGAATTTATACGGGTCAATACGACTTACGTATGTATCGTATACTGACGACACGGTTGTCGCAGTGGTTGAGCGTTCGACTGCTGCGCTGCGTGTTCGATTCCCGCAAGGAACAAATATTTGTATGACCTACAGATAGTTGTTCCGGGTCTGGGTGTCTTATGTTTGTGAGTATACATATTGGTGAACGCAGTAATTCTTAGTGTGGGGTAAGGTTTATTTAAAAAAAAAAAACCTGGTGCATGACGAAATGCGAAAGTGAAGTGGGCACAGGCCTATTCCAAGGTGGAGGATATCTATGAGGATTTCACAACTCAAAATAAAGTGGGGTGACCGATCCTGTGCAAAGCGAAAATTTAAGGAAAAAACAATCACACCTTCACCTTACATATATATAGTCGAATTTTTATTTAATTGCGGTTATTTGGTAACCCGCATTGGGCCCGCGTGGTGGATTACAGCCCACACCCTCTCACAAAGAGGAGGCCTGTACCACAGTAGTGGGGACATTAAAAGGCTAATTATGATGATGATGGTAACCCAGTTCAACTGTGGACATTTCATCCTACTAATATTATAAATGCAAAAGTTTCGTTGGGTTGATGAATGGATGGATGTTTGTTACCGAATCACGCCAGAACGGCTGAACGAATCTGCATGAAATTTGGTACAGAGATAGATTATAGTCCGGAACAGAACATAGAAGGAAAGTTAATTCCATGCAGGCAAAGCGTATTGCCAGGGTCTGTGCTCGGGGGGTCTGTGGATTAGCTACACCAAAAGGTCGCTAGATGTCCTGCGCATCCAGTACAACAATATTTTTAGAATGCTCTTGGGACTGCCCCGGTTTTGTAGTGCGTCAGAGATGTTTACACAGAGTCGTACTGACGGCTTCCACGCAATTGTGCGTAAGAAAATAGCGTCTCTGGCAGCTAGAATCCGGGCTAGTGGCAACAGCATTCTGAAAACAGTGGCCGTGAGTGTGTTTTCCCCGTTTATGAGGCATTTTATGGAGAGGATGAGCGTACGTTAATCTTCTGTGTGGAATGCTTCTTAAACTCTAATTTATGTACTAACACTATATATAAGGTATGTTACTAACACTATGGATTTCTGTTATCCGACTGTAGAAAAATAAATAAATAAATAAAGCCGCAAGCATAAGTTAGTAAATGATGATGCTTTTAAATACTTTACTGTAAGAACGCTATTTCTTATCACAGTGTAGAAGCTAAAGCATGTCATCGCTCATTTTAGATGGCCTAGCTTTATCGCCCGTCTTGGTCCAGAACACGCCAGCAATTTCATTATTGTGTTCCAATGAAGAATTTCGCCTTAAAGCAAGCATTCTCTTACGTGGCCGAACTTTGTAATAGCATACATGCTTACTGCATCGTGTGCTTCGAAAGTGTGCATAAATGTTTAATTTTACAAGGCATTTTATCGTCCTATATTAGAGTAATAAGACCCTGGCTGGGAATTCTACTCTTTTGTCTCTGTACGCACCATGAATGTGTTCCCAAAACGTTTTGTACGTATGGGTTGTCCACCATGTCACGGTGTTGCATCGCCGTACGTCTAGTGGTCCGATGATGAATTAATTATACTTTTAACTATTTTGGGTATACTCCGACAAGAATTCTATCCAAAAAAACCAAACTTCTCAATATAAATCATCTTCACACTTATTACACTTGCGTCCTTTTTTAAAAAATCATCACCAAATCAGTCCAATCAAACATACAACTACATATGAAAGATATATGAGATATACAACGTAAGGAATAAAAACAAAATCCAGTTGAAACCAGCGCAAGCGCACACTAATTATGGCAAAAAAGCGATTTTGGTTAAAAGGCACTGCTGTTCAATAGTTTACCGGAAGATATTAAAAAAGTGACAATGTAAACACATTCAAATGTAGATTACGGTAATATACAACAACACTTGAAATAATAAACAGAATTTATGTTAACACAATGTCTCCAACACTTCAGAGGTTGAATGTTAAAAGTACCTACCTACTAGTTATAATCACTAAGTATCATATTAAAGTTCTTTAAACCCATAAAGTTTTCGTGTACTCTATACATACATAAACTCACGCTTTTTTTTCAGCAGAAACTA
This sequence comes from Polia nebulosa, assembly GCA_951329385.1. Classification (NCBI taxonomy): domain Eukaryota; kingdom Metazoa; phylum Arthropoda; class Insecta; order Lepidoptera; family Noctuidae; genus Polia; species Polia nebulosa. The sequence continues at coordinate 5,924,252 of OX589596.1, forward strand.
CTGAACGCTACCTGTTAGCTATAGGAAAATATCTACCTTATCGAACGCTTTACTGAAGTCTGCGTATATGGTGTCAACAAGAATACGTTTATTCACAGATTCTGATGGAGACGACACGTAGCACATGCGATTTTGATTTGATTTTGTAATTTCTTTATTTTCACATAAATAAAACAAATTAATGACAGTTGGACCATAGTCTAAAAGCATTAAACATAAGAAGTACGTGTTTTTTGCAGACTATAGTGCCTATATAAAACATTTACGAATACTAAAAATAATGAAAGATGGATATCATATTACTTACGTTTAACAATTGACACACAGTTACACACATTACAGCTTATTTTTTAACACAAACTATTTATAAAAGAGATTGTAACAAGTACACTGATACTTAAAATTAATTTTACTTAAAAAACTAAATACGTTAAATGCAAATGAACTTAGTATACTGAGGGTGATTCTTTCCAAATTTACTAACATTCGTGTCGAACTTAAGAAAAAGTCCAGTCATCGAGTAGTTCCATCTTTGTTACTCATACAGCAGTAAGTGATGTGGGAGACAGTATCGATGATAATATGTGTTGATGTACTTTAAATTTTGAAATTCGACATGCAATTAGTGGTCGTAGATCTGGATTTGAAAAAGCCGGCTTTACATACCCCTTTTGCTTCGTTTACGTTCATAGAACTTGGTTTTACTCGCTCGCCGGTTTTGAGTACTACGCTCATGGCCTTTCTGAAGAATGTGTGTTTCTCCCAGCGTTTCTACGTTTCCAAAAGGAGGTCTGATAGACTCGTGTGATACTAAATATGAATGCGGTACATCTGTCCAGAACATGACTGTCGTACTGGAATGCCCCAAGTGCCCATAAACAGTCATTATGGAGAACAATTAATGTGGCTAGCTTCTGAGCCCAAAAAAATTAAGACAAAGCGTTTCCACTTTTTTTTACGCTTAAAATAAAAATGCTCGGCAATACTCTTCTGACTGGCCAAGTTTTCCGCAGTGGAATAAACGATTCCGGTTTCCATTGTTTGAGAGCCATACAAAATAAACCTATCACCCTGAATCACAAGTCTTTCCCTTGACTCAGCATTCCAAACTCCTCGCAAATACCAGATAACAGACTAATCCTGATAATACCTTTCACTCCCACACCAATAAATCATCAACAAAACTACAAAAAAATAAGGCAGAGTCCATTATAAGTGTTATCTTTTAATCTCAAGCAATAAGGGAAAAGATTAGTCAAGCAATTCACACCTCTCCACCGTCGGTAATAGGCAATGTTATCTTGGGTCCCGGACTAATGAGAAAAATAATGGCTTGGTCTTATCTTGCCTGGGCGCCGCTTAAGACCCTCTTTATCTGGAGCGAGGGCGTTAATTGAGCGAAAACTGTATGTATTTTTATTGTTTGAGGAAGAAAATATGAGGTGTTTTTAGAATAATGGTGGATTAATAATGTAACACCACATCAGCTTTCAACATTTCGCAGGAGTATTGGGGTTTTGACACCCACATTAAGTCTTTGACGTATAAGACCCATATAGAAGGGTGCGAGCCGATAGCTTTTGGCCGAGCATAAAGTCCATGCTTCAGGTTCATCATCATTATCCTGCCTTAACCCAAATTTAAAAAAAAAAAAATTGTTGTCTTAAAGTTGGTTTACGGACGATAGTTTAACGTGACAACGTCATAACAAAACATTGATGATATATAAGTAGATGCGGCGCATGCGTACAATGAGCGTAACGGGACACTTTTTCGTGCATGCAGCTGGCGTTCATCGATTTACTAGACGTTGTCACGTCAAAAAAGAGAAAGAGAAATAAAATTCCAAATAAACTTTACCCGACTTTTTTATTTTTAGGGTAGGGCATCATTAAATGACTTCTCGGGGGCGTGTCAGACTCTTACTGACTAAAACCCAACCACGTTCCTTCAGTTGCCTATTGCGTGACAGGGCCGCGGTGACTCTTTCAAACACTCCCGCGACCCTGGGCACTCCAGCGACCCTGGACTTTACCCGACCTGTGCATCGAACCTAAGACCTAATTCTAAGCAGCCGCATTTACAACAACAGGACTAACGAGACTGTCAATAACTGGTTGTGGATATACTCCGAGGAACAACGAATTCTTTTATAAATTTTCTGCTTAGAGTATCTCAGTAGACTATACAATATACACAATTGGACACATTCTTGACGTTTGCGTTCGCAAGTGGCGCCGGTACCGGCCGCCGAGCCAAATGCGAGACAACGATTTATTGGCATTTCCCGGAAATACACCGCAGGTACTTACTTCTCGGGATTAATTGACAGTACTTTTTCATCTTCATAGTAATCGTCAGAAGTGATCGTACCAAATTAGGGAATTATCAAAGAAAAATCTTATTTATCAATATTGGTATTTGCTATTAAAATATACGTAATAATCAACATTATCACAAAATTTCAAGTTCATAGGTCAATGGGAAATTAAAAAATTCTTCGGAAGAAAATTTTGTGACAAGACAGACGGACAGACGGACAAACGCACAGACGGATAGACGGTCAAACAGCCAGACGGACACTTGATTGACAGCAATAGGGCTCCGTTTGGACCCTTCGGGTACGGAACCCTAGAAAAATACCATGTGATTACTTTAAACACTGTTTAATAGGTTCTTAATTCAAAATTTTGCCCGGAAAAAGGATAAATGTCCGGTTTTTTTATGACTTCTTCCGCTCTAGGGTGGAGCGGAAGGGTGTGTCAGACTCTTACTGACTAAAACCCACCCCTGTTCCTCCCTGCCTCGAGTGCCCGGGGGCGAGGTAACTCTTTCGAATTTATCCTCGGTAAAGGACTGACTAATCATTTGTAGGAGGATTTGTCCTTAGACAGCTAAATATCATAAGTACGAGTAGGTACTTATACATAAAAAATGAAATAAAATCGTTTAATAAGACACTGAAACAATTTAGACGTCGCTTGTGACATAAATTAATGTCAATTTTTCTTTACTTTTTTGCATATTCTTCTCTCTACTTTTTGTATGCTCGCGTTGGGCATCTCAATAAAGTATTTTAATAAACTGTTCAAATATTTTAATAAAGCTGCGTCTTGGCTTTATGGCGTTCAAGATTTTGCGTAATAGACTATACGTGGGTTCAGCTTCATCAGAGATTTTGTTCCTTCACCTTGGAAAGGATTCATTACAGACTTCTATAAAAGCGGAAGATAGGTTTCACTAATGGTTGCAAAATCATAAATACTGTGAATGTGACATTTGAAGAGGTCGCATGAGAATACAAACCTTATTAGCAAACAAGCTGGTTGAACAAATATACTTTTAAAGGGTACTTTTAGAATGAGTTTAAAAGTCGATAGAAAATTACGTTTGGTTTTGTGGCATTCAATAGGAAATCTTCAATGTAGTCAATGGTGTCGATTCTGTTATGCACAAACTAAACTTAATTTAGCCTATTACTATCTTTTTCTCTCTAATAAAACAAGAAAGAGACGGACGTAAATTAGAGCTGTCAAATTTAGTTGAACCAATGTTACCATACAAATTTAGGGTACACGTAGTGTTGCCCAAAATCGGTCTTGGTACTGCAGTCTTGGTCTTGTCCTTGCATTTTCGCAAGACCAAGACCAAGACCAAGACCGCCTTATTGTAGCAAGACCAAGACCAAGACTGAACCCTGCAAGACTTGAGCAAGACAAGACTTAAGCCTGCAAGACTCTTGCGTCTTGCAGTTAAGACAAACTGAGATTTGGGCGTTATTAAGTAGGTATTTGGTTTCAATCCCGATTTTGAGAGACGCTCCCCAGTATCAAAACCGTAGGTATCGTCATAACACTAAACTAAGGGCTGCAGTTGTATCTGCAGTTGGCAACGTGCCGCTCGTCTGAAAGAACCCTAAAAGGTATTGTATTGATTAGGTAGGTAAGTACTTATTATATTTCAACTATTTATTAAGTAGGTAGCGTGTTAATACTCACAAATCTGTTCGCATCATCCCATGTGATAAAATGTACCTAGAATAACTTTCTAGCAAAGTTCATACCTTGTAGGTATCTACCTATAATAATATGTAATGCTTATTTATGTCTAATGTGCAGATCTAACGTTAGTACTCGTAGGTTGGTATGTGCTTAAAATTATAGCCAACAAAATTATATAAACATTATGTAGGTACCTACTTATGTTTCAAAGTTTATATTATTCTTCTATTCAGCAAAATTTAAAACTAACAGCGAGTCGAGTAGGTCTAGTAACAGTTTCTACGGCAGCCAATGTTATGGTACAGACGCCAGCACATCAAGCTTCTACAATCTGTCAAATTTCTTTAACAGATTTTCAACTTTATCTCTAAAGAATTAAGGTTCAAGGTTGATTGGGAAAATGTGACGTTCTGCGAATAAACTGTTGGTCGGTCGGTGAATTATATACCTACTTATTTAATAATTTACCGACAAAGACGCCGCGGTTTGCAACAAGTGTATCACAGCATTTGACACTGTTTGAGCGCCGCATTCGCCGACAAAGAGTTCCATTAAACAAACTAATTATTATTAGTTAGTAAATCATCGCTGAAGACTATTGTCTTCAGCGATGATTTACTAAATAAATAAAAATAATCGTCGTGTAGGTACGACGATTATTTTTCTAAGGAATACAATTTTGTTGTAGTAGGTACCTACATCGTTTCTTACTTACACGTATACTTACGACAGTACCTACGTAGCAAGCAAAGCGCGCCAGTCACGAGTACGACAAATTGCCTAAAAAATGTACCTACGCACACTGTAATGAAATCTGCTAATCTCAATACACACGCACTTCCTTATTTTGGCCGCATAGGTATAGGCTTTGCCTATAGTCTTCTTTTATTGGTTGATTAACATTGTACATTGGTGAATGCTCCAGGATAGCCCGCGAAATTCAAATTTTCTTATTTTTTTCCAATTTGCAGGCCTGTGCCAGATTGTTTGTTGATTAAAATATTATTGGCGCTGTAAGACGGATGTAGTTACAGAATCATAATCATCAAAATCATCAATACAACCCTCCAAGTTCAAAGATCGAGGAATGAGTTAGACCTTGAAAAAGTCATTTTTTTTTAATAATTTCTCGACCTTTATGAACTTGGAGGGTTGTATTGATGATTTTGATGATTATAATTCTGTAACTACATACTTCTTACAGCGCGAATCATAATTTAAAATCTAAACTAACGTGTTCAATAAATTAATAGCAATAGTCTAATAGGTATTTGCAAGACTTGCAAGACTTGCGAGACTCTTGCTGCAAGACCAAGACCAAGACCAAGACTGAGAGCGCAATACCAAGACCAGGTGTATTGACGCAAGACCAAGACCAAGACTGGCCTAAGTCTCGTCTTGGTCTTGCATTTGGGCAACACTAGGTACACGTAAAAACATGTCGACTAAAATCACGGTATAGTACAAGGCGTAAACTAATTTGACATCTCTAACTTAGTTCATAGCTATAGCCCTCCTTTTCTCGCACTGCCGTTTAGTAAAAGATAGCGATTCTCTAATTTTAGTTTTGTTATTCAACAAGAGAATCGGCACCACTAGCTATGTTTAGTGATCTAGGGTTAATATAACATAACAAGTATTCTGGATTAGTCTTTCCTTTATTACACACTCCTCAAACTAAAAACACTCTTAGGAAGTACTGCCGCTGAGCTACTCTACACGTCGCCAGTCATAACAATACCTAGTCGTGCATTCACTACTTTTACTACATTTACTTACTACTTTGATAATTGATAACAATATATTCGTGCATGACATACAATAAAATTGCTCTTTTAAGGGTTCCATAGTCCTAAAAAGGACAATAAACCCTTATAGTTTCGGTCTGTCCGTCTGTCCGTTCGAGGCATAGCTAAGAGACTGATAGTACTAGCAAGCTGCAATTTTGCATGGGTCGTGGATCACGAAACAATAAAATTTTGAAAAAGTTTTGTTTTTATGGTAGCACAAGTCAGTGGGGATGTTTTTTTTTCGCTTATCCTTTAGTGTGCGGTGTCGGGTAGTAAAAATGTTAAAATAGTAATAAAAATAAAGCCCCCTTCTAAGTCCGCATGTTATACTTAACGGGCGACTACAGAACCCTATACTGCGCGTGGCCATGCACTTGGCCTGTATTTTTTTGTTGTTGTAACATATGAACGTACACAACGAAACATAGCGCGCTGTAACTACGAGTACAGACACCGACACTCACCTATCACTAATTAAAATAGCAAATATCAACAAATAAAATATGGAACAAACTTTCCATCTGACGGCTCGATTCAAAATTAAACGCATCACAAATCACAATATTCACAGACAATCAAAACTCGTACCAACTCGTATTCCTACTCGTGCCCTGATTGAGGAACGAGCACGAGTGAACCCGCGAGCTATTGGATGTGCGCAGGGGCACCCGTCACGTCACAATTGATATTCATTTAAACGCCCCCAATTAACAGCTGGGAGTGACGCTCGATTGAATTGTAAAACATTTTCAGGAGACGAGGGGATGTATGTTGGGGGACGAAAATTAAGTGATGGGAAAACGTTTTGGAAGTGACATGAGATGGGAGAGATTCTATTGTTTTGATTATTAAGACGATAAAGGGTTGGAGCTTTTGTTTTTGAGCGTGGGAAATTATCAGTGTCTTCTCCCGCTCTCGGTGGAGCGGGAGGGCGTTTTAGACTCTTACTGACCCACCCTTGTTCTTTCAGTTGCCTGTGCATTCCAGGCAGGGCTGCGGTGACACTCCGCCTCCCCAAAGGGTTAGAGCTGTGGTGCAATCTGGCTGAAACGAAATCTTTTCTGTAGTTCGTTGTGTCCGCAGATTAACATAATTATTCAAGGGTTTTCGGCTGAATGTATCTTTGTATACCTTGACAAAGCAGTTAAACTCATTAAACACCTCATGTTTATTGCAGCATAGTTGCTAACACTATGATATCTCCTAAGATATTCGTCGAAATCAAATGATGTCAAGGGCAATTTTGTTCAAAATTAAATACTTATGCTGAATAACGTATTTATTTGGATAAAGATTAATTAATATCATGCTTATATTTACACCTTCGCAAATAATGCATTATTTTAGAACTTATTTGATTACCATAAAAAGATTAAAGTGAGTTAACCCTAAAAGATAGACATATGCTGTCGGAGGCTTTTTTAGAACTATTAAAAGAAAATAATTCCGTCAAGCATAATTTTTGCGTAACTTTAACCGTTTACGCAGCGCACGCAACGGAAGCTTTAAAAAGGAATATTTTTTTTCCGTATTTGCCACACTTTTCATTGATGCTCTGCTCCTATTGATTGTAGCGTAATGATATATAGCTCATAGCCTTTCTCGATAAATGGACTATTCAACACAATAAGATTTTTTCAATTCGATCAAGTAGTTCCTGAGATTAGCGCGTTCAGACAAACTTTTTTGTTTGAAAACATTATTAGTATAGATTGATATAGTCCATGTCACTTCGGATGTCAAGACCAACCAAATGATACCTTATCATCTTCCAGCCCTTATCTCATATTACTTGGGATCGGCGCAACACGTTGTTTTCTTCCATTCTGTCTTGTCATCTGTCACGCTATCACCAACTCCCTTTTCTTTCACATCACTCCTCACACAATCCATCCATCTTTTCTTTGGCTTCCCTCTCACTCTAAATCCATCCACATTTATATTCATAACTCTTTTAGTTACATGAGTTTCATCCCTCCTCTTCACATGAATCGTTTGTTCAGATTCATGATTTATTCAGTTGTTTATGCTGCATGCTAAAGTAAAAGACATACAAACATATAGGTATATGTACATATATACATACATACTCTCAAAAAACATTATCCTCCCTCTGAAGGAGTCCGGTAAAAAAGAGCAAAATCCTACTAATATTATAAATGTGAAAGTCTGTGAGGATCTATGTTTGTTACTCTTTCACGCAAAAACTACTGAATGGATTTTGATGAAACTGTACAGTAATATTGCTTATACTCGTATATCAAAATAACTCATAGCGACTATGAACTGGCAACCGCTCCTATCTCAATTTTTGGAAGATTTCAATTTTTTAATACTATTTTATACTATTTCATACTCCGCAGCGTTGCAAGAAATCCCATCTCAGATACATTTAAGGGCCTACCTCCCCGTAAGTGGCACCGTCATTGAATAAAAATTCGTATCTTAGCATAGAAAATAAAGATTAAAGAATCCTATGTTGCGTTTGTTACAGCGAGGATAAGGTATTTTTACGTTGTTAAAACAGGACTCCAAAGTGTTTCGTACCCAAAGTAGTAAGCAAAAGTGTCAAAAACGGCCGTTTTTTGCTACTTTTGCTTACTACTTTGGATACGAAACACTTTGAGTCATGCTTACACAACGTAAAAATACCTTATCCTCCTTGTAACAAACGCAACATAGGATTCTTTAATCTTTATTTTCTACGCTTTGCTACAATTTTTTATTCAATGAGGGCGCCACTTCGCGGCTATATACGCCTTAAAATTGCCGCCAGAATCGACTTTATAATCATATGTTTGAAAATTCTTGTGTTGGTTTATATTGTCATATCTCGTTTTTATATTAGAAAAGATCATGACCCGTATACTTATAGTACTCCTTGGGATGTTTTTAATAACATGTGTAATAAAAATATTTAAAAGTCACGTATTTTTATTTAATATAACAGATGCACAAGATGCTATGTAAATTTATTTATTTATTTACACTTCATGCAACAAAAGTACAAAGGCGGCGACTTGTTTGCGTCATTTTGCCTAAGGCATTAAGTCCTTAATGTCTTAGGCAAAATGACACAAACAAGTCTTTTCTTCATCCTGTAAAGTTGTCAAAATCGAGATAGTACCGGTTGCCAGTTCACAGTCGATAGGCTATAATTTGCAAAGGGGGGAAGTACTAACACCACGCGGGTGAAGCTGCTCGCAGTGGCTGGTCTGAAATATATATATCGTAAAACGATCGTCCCTCCAAATCAGCTCTACAGATAGCCACGCATTTCGTTTGTTTTCGCGTAGTCGCGTACAATTAGCTATACGTGAATTATCGGCCCCACTCGCGCCGACGACTGCAAATTGATTTTAATGTAACAATGGAGTTAAAGCTCCACTAACTAGCCCTTTGTACTAGCTGTTGAGTATTTTAATGTTATAATGGACGTCTATTCTCTCTTAAGGCGTAGTATATAGCCGCCAAGTGGCGCCCTCATTGAATAAAAAATCGTAGCAAAGCGTAGAAAATATAGATTAAAGAATCCTATGTTGCGTTCGTTACAAAGAGAATTAGGTATTTTTACGTTGTGGAAGCATGACTCAAAGTGTTTTTTATCCAAAGTAGTAAGCAAAAGTACCAAAAACGGCCGTTTTTGACACTTTTGCTTACTAGTTTGGATACGAAACACTTTGAGTCCTGTTTTAACAACGTAAAAATATCTTATCTTATGTGTAATAAACGCAACATAGGATTCTTTAATCTTTATTTTCTATGCTAAGATACGAATTATTATTCAATGAAGGCGCCACTTACGGGGAGGCAGGCCCTTTTTTTTTTTTTAAAAGGCCTAAGTTTTCTTTTCTGAGCTTAGGTAGGTGCTTAGGTAGTGAAATGTATTTTCAGCTAATTTCCATATTTTCCATTTTTTATTAGAGATGGGTTTGCTCTTGACTCTAGTCTAGATCAGACAGAGACAGAGTCGACGATGGAGCGAGCTTACCCAAAAGAAGCCTGTTCTGTGTTGAACGTCCCTCATGAATCACTCTGTCTATTGCTGAAAACCGCATTAATATCCGTTCAGTAGTTTTTGAGCTTAACACGAACAGACATACAGACGCGGCGGGGGCTTTGTTTTATAATATTATTATTTATAACTACCTACTTAATGATCATGTTCGATTGATGTATTAACATTATTTGAACACAATTAACTGAACTCCACTTGAAACTTCAGAGAATTCGATGAATTAAGGCATTTTGTGTATTAATTAATATTGAAAGCATTCTGTGGAAATCATGACTGAATAATTGCTTTATCTGTGATGCACTTTCTGTGTACTTTTGTAATTAACCTCCAGTAATAACATTATTGATATTACTTAAATATTGTTATCGAATGGTTTGTCTACCAGTTCAGACGGATTTATGTTGTAGGTTTTTCTTTGGGTACTTTTGTTTTTCTTGAGTAAGATCAATGTACTGCAATAGTCTCAACAGACCTACCAGACCAACTGAGGTTCGACAGTGCCGCCGAGGCCGGCCTAGGAAGAGGAATGAAAGAGAGGAGGATGGGAGGAGGGATGGATGGAAGTCGTATTAGCTCTCGCGATCCCCGGTCCAAGTCTGGGAAGGAACACCGAGGTGGTATTTAGTCAGTAAGAGTCTGATAGACCCGTCTCGACCCGTTGTCATGGATGTAATTCCCCTGCCCCAGGCGAAGGACATCCATGAGAATTTTCCACCCAGGCAACAAAAAAATAAAAAAACTTTTTTACAAAAAAAAAACAACCGACTTCCAAAAACAGAAAATACACTTATATACTGAAAATACACACAGGAAGTACAAACACTGACTTCCGAAATTAAAGTTATTTTTTAATTTTTAGTGTATTTTCTGTTTTTGGAAGTCGGTTGTTTTTTTGTAGTTTTTTTTTTATATTTTAATTTTTAGTTGTTATACCCCAGAACTAAAAACTCCAATAACATGGAAAGTGGAATTTAAACATACTCGTAATTGGAGAAAACAAAAACGTTATCGAGGTATACGTATTTTTCGTTTTTGTTCAGTTTCTCAAAAAGCGCTGAAGCAATTTCGATAAAATTTATATGGGATCACCTCAGGAGTACATGCTTTCGGATAAAAAAGGAATATTGAAAATCGGTCCACAACTGACGGAGAAATCGGCGGACATATATAAAAAACATACATACAGTCGAACATAGAACCTCCTCCTTTTTCGAAAGTCGGTTAAAAAAGGAAGAGGTGGCAAGACGACATAGAGGCCTACCGCAAGAGCTGGTTTGATGTGTATCGTGAAAAGAATACATGGAAGGATCTGGGAAAGGTCTTTGTCCAGCAGTGGGACATTATGAGCTACATTTAAAGAAAAAAATCTGATTTATCAATACTATTGATATTTGTTAGTAAAAAATACATTCCACACCTTATCTAGGGTTCCTCTTACATATACAAATTCTGTGAATGAGGATCAAAATTTCACGAAAAATTATGGAGGGTCTCCTAAGACCCTTTTCGTGTAGCTGGTAGTTCCTCTTACTGCCCCGCTGAAAGATTCCATTACATATTTTCTGATTAACTGAATTTTGTGGGATTTGAGTAGTGCTAGTATTTACTTGGAATGTACGCATACCTACTAGTTTGGGCCGACGGCCATTTTTTTTGGGTCCGTAACCGAAGGGTCCATACGGATGCCTATTGCTGTCACTCACGTGTCCGTCACTCCATCTGTTTGTCTGTCTGTCGTCTATCCTATAGGTTTTACAGCTAAACGGTTGGAGCTACAGTCTTCAAATATTCACAGTATAAGCATCTTGTTGGCCCAAAGCCATACAAATAGTCAAAAATGCATTTGCATGTAGAGCTGATATTCTGGCGGCTCTTGGGATCTTAGACTTATAGAATGAGTTCACGCATCACCGTGATCTCACCTGATGTTAAACGGTAAAGCGGTCAACAAGAGTCAATTTTAATTTATTATAAAAATACAACTTAAGAAAAAACTCTTTTACTCACAAAAAATACAACCGGCTTCCAAAAAAGAAAATACACCAAAAATTGCAAAATAACTTTAATTTAGGAAGTCGGTGTCAAATAACGAAGAAACAAAATACAAACACCAAATAATTTTTCTTTTCATTTTTAACTTTTCAGTTGTAAAACTAAAACTAAATATTTTTATGCCCGAATTATCGCAATAACGTGGAACTGGAACATAATTGGTGCAAACCAAAACGTTATCTCTGTATACATATTTTTTGTTTTTGTTGTTTTTTTTTTCAAAAAGCGAAGAATCAATTTCGCTGAAATATTAGAACCACCTCTGAAGTATGAACTACCAACCAAAAAAATTATAATCATCAAAATCTATTCACAAGTGGCAGAGTAATTGCGTAACAAACATACAAAAAAAATATGTTTAAAAAAGTATGTTTGTTACATACAAAAAAAAAATACATACAGAAGAATTGACAACCTCCACCAGTTTGAAGTCGGTTAATTAAGGCATTACTACCGGCCAAGTGGCGCCCTCATTGAATAAAAAATCGTAGCATAGCATAGAAAAGAAATATTAAAGAATCCAACGTCACGTTTGTTACAAAGAGGATAAAGTAAGTACGATTTTTTATTCAATGAGGGCGCCACTTGGCTGGTAGAAGACCCTTTCATATTCATGTCGAAAAACTCATCCTTGGGCTAAGACCATCCAGCGATAAGCAACCTTTCAGACACTTCTCTCATAAACAGCGCTTTAAATCTTAAACGGCCAATAAATAAAGCTGTATAAAGCACTATTATGTACGCTGTAAGCCATTCAGCCGTAAAAAGTAAACGTTGATTCACTTTCAAACGATTCAACTGCGTTATTCATGAGTGCTGATGCAGTGCCAGCAAAGTTACAGATAAGCACAGAATAGAGAATCAGACAGAAGACGCATAGGACTGAACTGACAAAAACATCAAAAGCTATCCTTAGCCGAATATGTCTCATTTGAGACTGAGATGGTGATTTCATTCTTTCGTCTAACTAACATTCTATTTTTAGGGCCTACCCGAAGGGTAACCAACAGATCCTCCACACATGTGACTTGATTTTTTCGGTTAATGCTAAGGAACCCACCCTCCGTATGCGAGTCCAACTCACACTTGGCTGGTTTTTTATGGGTATGCTACTTTTAAGCCTGTAAGCAACTGTAAATTACATATATTATGTAATTAAATGAATTGGGCACAGTAGCTGGCCCCGACTCCCGCATTCCCCTAAAACTTCAGGGGAAAATTTATAAAACAATGGTCAGACCTGCTATCTTGTATGGTTCAGAATATTGGACCACAAAAGGAATGAATGAAAAGCAATTGCATGTAGCTGAGATGAGAATGCTAAGAGTGATGTGTGGTGTTACGCGCATGGATAGAATTAGGAATGAGTATATAAGAGGAAGTCTGAAAGTGGCACCGCTGACTGAAAAGTTGTGTGGGAATCGGTTGTCGTGGTATGGGCATGTGATGCGGAGGAATGAAGAAAATGTCGTGAGGAAAGTCTTGTGTATGGATGTGGATAGCTATAAGAGTAGGGGAAGGCCAAAGAAACGATAGTTGGACTGTGTGAAAGAGGATATGGGTAAAAAAGGGGTGACTACAGAGATGACGACTAATAGAGGAGTATGGCAGAAAAAGACATGTTGCGCCGACCCCAAATAAATTGGGATAAGGGCAGGAGAATGATGATGGGCACAGTAGCTGGCCACCTCATGGCACCGTCAATGGTGGTTCAGGTCCTCAGAAGTGCAGGTGTATGAGTACTTCGGACTTGCCAGAGATGAGTTATGGGTATTGATAAAGGAAGAGACACACATAAGAGAAAACTTTTATCCCCAGAAATGGCAAAATGTTTCCTAGATCTATTAAAGAGAAGTGCGTAGAGAGGCAGGTGTCGTGTTTGTTTTGTATTCGAACACAGTGCACAGAACGGTATCTCTCCCGCAGAGATATCTGTTTTTACCAGTGGGAAATTTATTGGCACTGTTATGGCGCATCTTGGGAGAGGCCTATGTGCAGCAGTAGACTACAATAGGTTGAGTTAAAATGTGCAACAAGGAATTATTATAGGAGGCGCCTTCGCCTTCTGGTTTGTTCTTTACTCGGTGGCAATAAGTGAAGTTCCCTGTACTGAGAGGACACTGATTCATCTCGCTAATGTTTATATTTATTTTAAGTTGAGGTGCAACCCTGTTACGGGGTGGAACTGAATATTGAAGGTAAACTTGTGGAGTGCTTTGTGTTAGTGGACTAACACTGAAACAGTGAACCATAAATTCTACTCTTTTTTATTTTGAGAGTGGGAAATCGTCTAGCGAATGTTCCTTCAGTTGCCCTTTGAGTTCCAGGGCTTTTTTTTTTGTGGGGTGGGAAATAATTCTATGACTTCTCCCGCTCTGGGTTGAGCGGAAGGGCGCGTCAGACTTTTACTGACTAAAAACCCACCCCTGTTCCATCCCTGCCCTGAGTGCCCAGGGGCGCGGTAATTCTGCTTCGAATTTATGGGCAGGCATCGGCCATGACGGGCCACGTCATACATTGCTGACATCTCTTGAGGCGTGCGTGGAACACTACGCGCCGTCGACTCCCGGCCCTGATCCTGATCGGACGGCGAGCTACCCACTACTCGCCGTCCGCAGGCCCGCGTCTACGGTGGCCGGAGATCGTCTCGCGAACCCCAACTCCCAGAGCGTCTCCTGCGGCAGCTGCTGTTGGGGACGTGAGGGCGACTCCGTTGAGTCTCCCTCACCCGTTCCGCCCCCTCCTTCGCGAGCATTACTGCTTCGTAGAAGAAGGCGAGTGCTTCCCATTCCCTCTCGCTCCATACCATGGCCTGGACTAGGGCCGAGCGCGAGAGGTCGCTGCCACCGATCGCCTCCACGAGGACACGGCGGGGCTCCGCCCAAGCGGGGCATAACTACACCGTACGCTCCACCGTGTTCTTTGGACGATCCGCACAGTGGTGACACCCAGGCGTTTCCCTCCGACTTATCCTACATAGCAACCTCCCGAAACTTCCGTGTCCGGTGAAGACCTGCGTCAGGTGAAGAAGGTGAGGACGCCGTGGCGCCTCTCTAGCCACTCCTCAAAGCTGCGCTGAAAGCGCCGGGTGAGTTCCAGGGCTACGGTAACTCTTTCAAACAATTCCGCTGCACTACAAATTCTACTCTTACATTTTAAAATTTAATTAGTACGTAGTACAAATTGATATTCGCAAGAGAACTAAGGTTACCGTCATAGCCACATTGCTCGCAGAACAGATGGTCGATGGGGCCGAAAAGTTCTGGAGTGGCGACGGCGTACCGGAAGACGCAGCGTTGGAAGGCCTCCCACAAGGTGGGCCGATGACCTGGTGAGGGTCGCAGGTAGCCGATGGATGCGAGACGCACAGGACCGATCATTGTGGCGACACTTGGGGGAGGCCTATGTCCGGCAGTGGACATCTCTCGGCTGAAATGATGATGATGAGTAATAATAAATAGTAGTGCCATGATTAACATCGACGTCATATTAATCAATCAACCATTTCAAAAGAAGTTTCTTAGGAATGTTTTTGTTTACTATAACGTCATGGCACCTCTTTACACCATCATGGCCAGTTCACAAAAAAATATTTTTAAATTTATTTTTTGTTGTGTTTAATTTTTTTTTGGTCTGAATATCTATAGAAGACAAATAAAAAATCAAAAAAATGCAAAAAAAACCCGTTGCAAAAAAACAACTGAAAAGTTTCAAGCAGTCTGATGCAGTTGGTGGCAGTTATATTAGTTCAATCATTGATTTCATGCCACCAACCGCATCAGACTGCTTGAAAAGTAACTTGTTTGGAACTTTTTAGCTGTTTTTATGTTATGCAGTCGAGTTTTTTGAAAATAAAAAATTTTAGTGAGTTATATTTTTGGAATCACCTCCTCGAATCATCTAGTTCGTCAACTTTTTTTTATTTTAAAATGTAAGAGTAGAATTTGTATATTGTATTTTGATTCCTTCATTTCTTTAGTAGCACTCGCAAGATTAAGACGAATCAATTGACGGGAGAATTATAAAAATCGGCCCACGCGTTTGGTGTCTGAAGTGCTACAAAGGAACAAACATACATACATACATAGGCTGATAAACACATTACCCTCACTTGCGTCGCGTAGTTGGGTAAAAAGGATCAACTAGCTTATTTTCGGTAGGTATAGAATCAATTACTATTTCTATAGATTACCTTCCACAAACATATATTTAAACAAGCAAATAAACAATTTACCTCTTAATACTGCTTTAGATTTCATCTTCGACCAAAATCGTTGTCATTGTTCATTGGTCACAACATTCAACTTATTTGCAAGCCTTAAAATCGGCAATTTAATTACCATCATGTGGTCAATGAAATGAACACGATCTCTCTCCGAATTATAGCATTTTATTGCAAAAGGTAAATACGCTGCCAGTATATTGTTCTTATATGGAATCATATTATTATAGTAGTTATTTAAGCATTATAAATAATATTCCACACGTGGACAGTTTCACACCGGCTTGCGGTTAAGTTCCAAATGTAGCGTAACACGAAATTACAGCTTTGAAATTTATTTTTCAACACACTTGCTCGAAAACTGGCTCTTATTACCCCTGCTATTAGGTTCAGAATCCAGTACCTATATTTCTTGTTGCTTTTATCACTTCAAATGCTTTATTTTGGCAATTCCTATGGTTAGAGGTTTTTTTTTTAAATCTTAGCAAAGAGCATGCATGTTTTTTTAGGTCCAATCGTTTTTTGAATTTTTAAACTGGGTTAATAAATTGAAAATCATGATTATTTATTTAAATTATTTACTACTTGAGATTGATGTGTGGAGTAACGAGAATGGATAAAATGAGAAATGAGTACATTAGAGGTAGTTTAAAAGTGGCGCTAGTCACAGAAAAATTGAAAGGGAACCGCTTATTTTGGTATGGTCATATAAAGAGGAGGGATGAAATACATGTAACTAAAAGAGTTATGAATATAAATATGGATGGATGGAGAGGGAGAGGGAGGCCAAAGAAAGGATGGATGGATTGTGTGAGGAGTGATATGAAAGAAAAGGGAGTTAGTGATAGCGTGACGGCTGACAGGACTGAATGGAAGAATAAAACGTGTTGCCTCGACCCCTAGTAACATGGGATAAGGGCAGGAAGAAAAAAAAAACTACTATATGTGTTCTAAATACAAAAAGTTTAAGTTTTTTAATTTTAATATTAGGCTGTTTGGCGCACGGGTAAAAACCTTGCCCGGGGGTGGAGGATAAATTCGAAAGAGTTACCTCGCCCCCGGGCACTCGAGGCAGGGAGGAACAGGGGTGGGTTTTAGTCAGTAAGAGTCTGACCCACCCTTCCGCTCCACCCTAGAGCGGAAGAAGTCATAGGATGATTTCCCACCCCCCAAAAAATAAAACCTGTGAGCCATAAAGCCATTTCTCGCAAATGTTCTGTTGCACAACATAATGTTAATGAAATTTTATTTTATTTTTTGAAGTGTATAGAAAATCGTGGTTTTATACCCGTGGGCAATTGTCATTGCAGCGAAGGCGGAATACACGGCCAATCCAAATACTTGCATCATTTGGAGGAGGGACTAGGGGGCTATAGAGTTACTCTAATGTTTAATTACATTTTAAATTATGTAGAACATTGTGTGTAGGAAATTGTAAATACCCCTTTTTTTTTTTTTTTTTGGGGTGGTGGGAAATCATCCTATGACTTCTTCCGCTCTAGGGTGGAGCGGAAGGGTGTGTCAGACTCTTACTGACTAAAACCCACCCCTGTTCCTCCCTGCCTCGAGTGCCCGGGGGCGAGGTAACTCTTTCGAATTTATCCTCCACCCCCGGGCAGGCATCGGCCGTGGCAGGCCCCTTCCCTTGGCTGACAACTCTTTGAGGCGCGCGTGGAACACTACGCGCCGTCGACTCTCGGGCCTGGTGCTGATCGGACGGCGAGTTACCCACTACTCGCCGTCCGCAGGCCCGGGTCTACGGTGGCCGGAGATCGTCTCGCGGCGTCCGAACCCCCTGGCGTCTCAGGCGGCGGTTGCGGCTGGGAGCGCTAGGGCGACTCGGCTGTGTTCGAGTCTCCCTAGCGTATGCCGCCTCCCTCTTCGCGAGCATTACTGCTTCGCAGAAGGAGGAGACGGCCTCCCATTCCCTCTCACTCCGTACCATGGCCTGAACCAGGGCACGGCGCGAGAGGTCGCTGCCGCCTATCGCATCCACGAGGACACGGCGGTGTTCTGCCCAAGCGGGGCAAACCTCCACCGTATGCTCCACCGTGTCCTCTGGGCGATCCTCGCAATGGAAACACCCGGGGGTCACCTCCGCCTTGATCCGACACAGGTACTTACCGAAACAGCCGTGTCCGGTGAGCACCTGCGTCAGGCGGAAGGTGAGGGCGCCGTGACGCCTCTCCAGCCACTCCTCAAAGAGGGGCACTACCGCCTCGATGGTGGCGTGCCCAGCGCTGGGTTGCGACAGTCGCTCTCTCCATGTCACCATGAGATCCTGCCGGAGCTCGGTCCGCCGAACCGCGACTTGTCGCGGCAGCGGAGTTTCGCCCCGGCGTTTGGCCTCCTCGCGCCACTCGTACAGGTGCGCGAGGATTTTTGCCTCCAGATCCCACGGTGAATACCCCTTTAAGTCTTCTTCCTGATAGCCTCTAATACTTATATATATCACGATCTTGGAATAAAATGAACACAATAGAGTCCCGTTGTACCCTTCAGGTACGGAACCCTAAAAAGATGAAGTGGTTTGCACGTTACAAGGCGTAGATTTTGAAACGTGGAAACCACTTCATGGAGAAGAACGTGCAAGAAACTCACTGACGCTCTTCTAAATTAATAAATAGTTAGAAAATTTAGTTACATCATTATCATTTTTTCGCTCTTATCTCAATTTATTTGTGATTATGTCTTCTTCGTCCATATTTCTATGTTGGTCGTCATCTCAGTAACCACTCCCTTTTTAGGCATATCATCTTTTACACAATGCATCCATCGTTTCTTTCCTCTTTCCTACGCTTCGTTTGGTCTCACATTAATTATAAGCCTGCACTACACCACTCGCGAAATTACTTCCCGAAGTACTTTTCGAAGTTGACCGAAGTATGTAAGTGTGCGACCCGAGGTTGCACGAAGCGAACCGAAGTGCCCTTCTACACTATCGTATTCGCTCAACTTCGATCAATTTCGCGAGTAGTGTAGAGCAGGCTATATGCATAACCAACCTTATAATTTTCCCACTTTTTTATTTTTTTATTGTTGATAGGCACGTGTTTGACCACTATCTCACCTGATGGTAAGCGATGATGCGGTCCCACTGCTCTAGGAGAGAGAACGGGCAGTAATTCACCATGCGGGCCCAATTCCGGTTGCTGCATGTCACACGTTTTGGATTTTTTGGTTCTAGGACATGGGTGATGAAATAAATAACACAAAGTAATGGACTTGAGGGAGGCCTTTTGCCCAGCAGTGGACAGTGTAGGCTAGGAAAAAAGTGTCTGACTGGGTTTGAACCCGTGACGAACAACCCGTAAGTTGGGGCCGTTACCACTGAGCTACAACTGCTCATACTGACGTTTTCTCTTAGACATGCTTGAATATTCGTTACACGTAGGAACAGGTATTTTTACTACATCCCATTAGTCTTCTGAAACCCGACAACACCAAAAGACCATTTAAATACATCCCAAATAAAATAGGTTGACTACCCCTGAGGCAAAGAATGGAAGTTCAACATACTCGTCACAGGCATGTAAATAACGCCATTCCAATGTCCGACGCTGCACGGTGAAAAACAAATATTTTTCACGTGTTTTATTTATATCGAAAGTGTCCGTGTGGCGCGTGAATAATTAATGTTGTGTTGGCGATCTCTGTGGCTCTACTGCGAACTACCAATTATGTGCTGAAATGCGCTTTTGTTTATTTGAGTTTTTTATAAACGCCGACCAAGTTTTAAAATAATAAAAGGGAGGTAGTAGCACTTATAATTTCATTACGTCTAGCCGTCTGTCGACCTGTCAAGCCTGCCTGAAAAGTGGCCGTGTTCCTAAATTCGTTATAAAAATTTAACACAGTTCATAGAGGTTCACTGTACTTTAATATCATGACTGTAAAATGCTTGTGCCGCATTATCTGCCTAGCCTTTTCCCAACTATCTTGGCGTCGGCTTCCAGTCTAACCGGATGCAGCTGAATACCAGTATTTTACATGGAGCGACTGCCTATCTGACCTCCACAACCCAGTCACTGGGTAATATGATACCCCTTGGTAAGACTGGTTGTCAGACTTTCGGGCTTCTGATGACCAGTAACGACGACTGTCAAAGATCCACGATTGACAGCCGGGACCAACGGCTTAACGTGTTTTGCGAGGCACGGAGGAGTCTCGATAATGTAAAGATGGTCACCCATCCTTGGACCAACACCGGCAAGCGTAGCTTAACCTGATGCATCGACCCGTGCGGCTGTTATTACTTTAGAAACGAGCTCTTCCAGGTAAAATGCTTGTACCGCATTGCATTAACAAAACTTTTGTCCGAAACATAAAATCCGCAAAAATATACACCCGCAGCGAAAATAATCCTAAAATGGGGTAAACAAAACAAATAACGGATCTAAAGCCAACTCGGGCGTATCTTATTGAAGCAGCAAAATCAAAATGTGTGGATTGCATCCCATAAGTGCACGCAGTAAACATACACAGACTATGGAAACAATTCTAATAACAGTTACCGCGGCCAATGTGACTCGTAAAAACGTATTGCGAACGCGTGGCCCGTTCCATATCAAACTGACAACCACAGTCTAAAAAAATCTATACGATCTTTTTGGTCTGCTGGTGGTTTGATTAGGTTTTTGAGGTATTGTTTGTTGATATGTGGCCACTAAAGAGAGCATGCAATCGATACGCTGACCACAATAATGCCCTATTAAACGGACTGTTTTGATGTTACTTGCTAATGTGCACGCGAATGGATAGTTGCATATAAATGGGTACTTTAGAAAATAGTAGTTTTATTTTTTGAAGTTTATGGGCTGTTTTAACCGGTTTTGAAAGCTTATTATTTTCTGAAATACAGTTCTTGAGCTTTATAAGAAGAGATGTTATATCTCTAGAGCAAGGTTTATAGTTTTAAGCTTTGGTTTTATATTTTATTATAAAAAGTTATAATTGGGCTAAGGTTTAACGAATTCTATGTTATCTCGCAATTAGGTACTACTACTTGGCTTGTAAAATAGCACGTATCATTATTGTACATTTTTGAAGATAAACTATTATAAAAATAATAATAAATAACAATAAAAATAATAATAAATAACAATAAAAATAATAATAAATAACAATAAAAATAATAATAAATAACAATAAAAATAATAATAAATAACAACAAAAAAAACCGGCTAAGTGCGTGTCGGATTTCGCACAATTAGGGTTCCGTACCAAATGAGGGATATCAATGAAAAAATCTGATTTATCAATTTAATGGTATTTGTTACTAAAATAAACGTAATAATAAACATTATCACTAAATTTCAAGTTAATAGATCAATGGGAAGTTAAACAGAAGAAAGAAAGAAAGAAGAAAGAAGAGAAGAAGTTCTTCGGAACAAAATTTTGTGACAGACGACGGACGAACAGACAGATGGTCACGTGGTCACTCACGTGTCCGTCTGTCGTTCTGTTCGTCCAATCAATCGATAGGGCTCTGTTTGAATCCTTCGAGTACGAAAAAGAATAAAGAAAATTAAAAGATAAAAAGTTAGATAAATAAAATACAGAAAATATGCGTAAATAAAAAAACATTTAAAAAAAACTGCAGATGAGGTATCTGCAATTTTTTTACACTCACACCCAACAGTAAAACGACTGACACGTAAAACAAAAGACAATAAGTAATTTTCTTAACAGTTCAACTGGGTAACTTAATCGCCTCTCTTGATACAGTTAACGCCTCAGTGGCTCGTTCACAAGAGAGTTCATCGCACAGAATGCACTCAAAGCGGCGTTAACCATAGTTAGTTTACGTACGTTAACTACTAAGTAACCTTAGTATGGTATTAGGTAGGTACACAACAAGCTTGAGGCCACTTAGGTTTGGCCGGAGAGACAAGATTTGCTGATGTTATTTAATAATATTACGAAACTAGGGATTGTAACAGCGCTCTTGCTGCTCATACTTCGGAAGCAGCCAGGATGATGTTCAGATTCGTAATTATATAAACGCAGGGGTACGTAATTTAAAATAGTATAAGTTATTTTTTTTTTGTTTTATTTTGCATGTAAATTGTAAAGTCGATTTGTAACGATGAGGATGGCATCATCTGTCTACGACTATGTATGTATGCATGTATGTATGTATGTATGTCGGGCTGGTTTCCGCAACTCCACGCCCAAGGCGCGTATTTTGCGTACAGGTGGGACTGCATTGTCATTCGATCCACCCCAGCTCCTCGAGGAAGGCCAGCAACACCCTAGTGTTACTGACCATCTCGCTTAGGTTACCTGGATGTCCGAAGTGTTTTGCCCTGTATGCAGCGACTACTGGGCAGCTTAGCAGCAGATAAGCCGCTGTCTCGTCCTCCTCCATGCAGACTCTGCAGAGTGGACTGTCTGTGACTCCTATGACAGAGAGATGCTTATTAAAAGACCCATGGCCAGTTGTAACGGCCGTGTCTTTCCGCAACTGAAGTTTGGTCAGTCGTAGGGCTTGCTTTGTGAAGCGGTCATTAATGGAGGGGAGCGCCTCCTTGGCCTGCCTACACTCCCTATGATCAGCCCATAGCTTGTTGTGTTGATCTCTGGTGCGTTTCCTTACCAGATTGCGTAAGTATCCAAAGGGGAGAGGCACAATTGGTTCAGGTCCCATCGCTGCCATGCTCGACCCCCTTCTAGCGAGTTCGTCCGCTGCATTGTTGCCACGGGAATCGCTGTGTCCTTTAATCCATTGAATGGTTACTTTGTTGTGTTTACCTACCTGATTTAGGCGTTGGTGACACTTGGAGTTAACTGTTAGGCTGTTTAGCGCTTGCAGGACTGCCATGCTGTCCGAGAGTATACGTACCGAGTGGTCCTTAACATCCCTAGCTAGGATGGCTGAGGCTGCCAGGGAAATTCTCAAGCACTCTGCTTGGAAGACTGTATTATGGACCCCCAGTGGTGTGGCTATATGGATGTTGAGGTCCTCCGAGAAGATCCCCGAAACCGTGCCAGTACCTGTTTTGGATCCATCAGTGAAGATCCGCAGTTCTTCACAGCCCCTCACAACGGTGGTCCTCATGCACTTGGATTTTGTATTTTATGTCAAAGACAAATTGTTTGGGTATCCGGTCGTTGATTGCTCTAGTTATTGGGAGATCGTTGTTTAGTCCCATGAGCAGAGCGGTGTGTTGAGTTTCTCTCTTACCCCAGAGATCCAGTGTTTTAAGGCGTACCGCGGCCATCGTCGCCTCCTGCTGAATAAACAGATGAAGCGGTGGGAGGGACAGCATGGCTTCAAGCGCTGCCGTTGGAGTGGTCCTCATGCAGCCTGTGGTTGCTATGCAGGCCAGCCTTTGCATGTGTTGTAGTTTTCGAATTACTGCGCTATACAGCCAGAGTATAATTTTGGGACATAGGCCCCACCTCTTACCTATCATTTTCCTACATTGCCAAAAGGTGATGCAGGCCCTGCTTAGTTTATTGTCTAGATGAACACTCCAGTTTAACTTACTGTCTAATGTGACCCCTAGGTATTTGACTTCGTTAGATAACTGGAGTTCTGTATGGAATAGCTTAGGCAGGCTAAAGCGGCCCAGTGCTCTTTTTAGGGTGTCTACGACTAAACCCTCCTTTAATTAATATTAAAAAAAACCGGACAAGTGCGAGGCGGACTCGCACACGAAGGGTTCCGTACCATAAGTTACCTTAAATTTTTAATTTATTTTTATTATTTGTTGTTAGAGCGGCAACAGAAATATGTACAAATTCTGTGAAAATTTCAACATAGAGCCCGCTGACAGACGGACGGACGGGCGCACGGACAGCGGAGGCTTAGTAATAGGGTCCCGTTGGTTACCCTTCGGGTACGGAACCCTAAAAACTACTAAGTAACCTTAGTATCAACAAGCTTGAGGCCACTTAAATTTAACCGGAGAGACGAGATTTGCTGATGTTATATAATTATAATATTTACGAAACTAGGGGATGTAACAGCGCCCTTGCTGCTCCTACTTCGGAAGCAACCAGGATAATGTTCAGATTCGTAATTATACAGAGTGTAACAGAAAGTTGTGGTCATATTTTAGGAACCGGTTCTGCACATAGGTATAATAACTTTCTCTAAGAAAAATAGAATATTACCCAAAAAAAAATTGGACTTTCCTTACAAAGTTATCATCAGCTGACCAATCTGTATGGGAATCTGTATGGCAGGTAAATATTTTTTTTGAAAATTTCCTCAGGTTTTCTTGAAGAAAGTTGTTCATATCGATGGGCAGATGCAGTTCTTAAAATATGACCACACTTTTCCGTTACACCCTGTACAGGGTGTAAAAAGACACATCTCAAAGCCGTCAACTAACAAATATACAAAACAGCAACATCTAACAAAGTGGCTTTGAGCAAAAATTATTGCTATGTGTCAGCAAGTAAGTAAGTGCTGATAAAATAAAAAACTTTTTACAAAAAAAAAATACAACCGACTTCCATAAATAATAGTAAAAATGCAAAATAAC
Organism: Polia nebulosa; assembly: GCA_951329385.1. Taxonomy (NCBI): domain Eukaryota; kingdom Metazoa; phylum Arthropoda; class Insecta; order Lepidoptera; family Noctuidae; genus Polia; species Polia nebulosa. The sequence continues at coordinate 5,948,830 of OX589596.1, forward strand.
TTTAATTTCGGGAGTCGGTGTTTCTAGTTTGTTTTCTTCGTTATTTGACATCGACTTCCGAAATTAGTTATTTTGCATTTTTTAGTATTCGGTTGTATTGTTTTTTTGTAAAAAGTTTTTTATTTTTCACTTTTTAGTTGTTGTACCCCATTCTAAAACTAAATTAATGGTAAAGTTAAGCCCGAATTGATAGCCCCAAAAATAGGGAATTTGAACATAGTTGGTGAAATTAGGGTGTATCAGGCTGAACTGTACGAATCTGTATACCCCTTCAGAGCGTATCAGCGTGATGTAATGTTGTGAAGTGGTGAAAACAATATACAGAAATGCGATTGCAGCAGTTCTGGAAGGTTTGCTATTATTTATAGAATAGTTCCATTGTGTATATCCGAAATTCTTCATCAAATGTTCACCTAAAGCACCAGCTTTCAAATAAAAAAAAGTCATCAAAATCAATTCACCTAGTAAAAAGTTATGAGGTAACACACATAAAAAAATACAGTCGAATTGAGAACCTTGTCCTTTTTTTAAAGTCGGTTAAATACTGTATTTCAAGCCCACTAAGATCATAGTTTCTGTGCATAGAGAAATGGCTTCGTTTAAAAGTTACACAGAAAAGCCGTCTGCCGAACGTCGTAGTTTGGGCTCGAAATCGTCTTTCCATATCAGTCAAATTAAGGCCCTACTAACGGCCATGTGGCGCCCTCATTTAATAAAAAATCGTAGCATAGCATAGAAAATAAATATTAAAGAATCCAACGTCACGTTTGTTACAAAGAGGATAAAGTATTTTTACGTTGTTAAAACACAAAAGTACCAAAAAACGGCCGTTTCTGACACTTTTGCCTACTACTTTGGATACGAAACATTCTGAGACCTGTTTTAACAACGTAAAAATACTTTATCCTCTTTGTAACAAACGTGACGTTGGATTCTTTAATATTTATTTTCTGTGCTATGCTACGATTTTTTATTCAATGAGGGCGCCACTTGGCCGGTAGTAGACCATTAATACTTACCTACGTCCTGAAATTATGTAAAGGTATATATTATATATCATCCCTGTATTATTCTGGAAACTTTCAAACAAACTTGTGTAAAACAGACGTGGAGACAGTTTAAACATTGTAATCTATCCCTGACAAATTTACACGAGCCGCGAGCAGGAACACCTGTTTTTGTGGTTTCACAGACCCAAGTTTGCTTATTTGATACCTTGAGAGACCAACTTAAACCGGTCTTACTAAACCTCCTATTGTTTTTAACATAAGGTTGACTGTCACGTGCTTGTGTGTTAGAAGTAAATTGGCTAACGACAATAGGTAAGTTTCTTGCGACGCCCAAGTGAACTAATCTGCTAATGGTAAAGAAAGTTGGTACCGTTTCGTGCAATGAATAAGGCAGTGATTATCGTTTGCTGGGGTGTAATAGATTTCATGCAACTTCACACTCGTAAACAGGAATGAGGGTAGTCTGCGAGGCTTTTATTCTTCTTTTACACATTTATTGCTGGCTTTGTCTGCACTTCTTGCGATGTGTAATGGTTTCCAGCAGTGTTAATTTTGTGCTGAGATTCTCTTTTAAGGCACAGTTATACGACTTTTAGTGGTTTTTAATTGAACATCACGTCTAAACGACTAGTTTTATTTCTTTGTAAAAAATATATGTTACTCTTGACTATTTCTGTCGTAATTTGATCTGAGAATATTTGAAATTGTATTTATATAACATTGTGTAATTAATTTGTAAAGTTATGTCTATCGCGGATAAAAAATTGAGAATCACGCAAAAACTATAAAGCGTATTTTTTGAAACCTTCACCATTTTAAATAACACTTAATTATTTATAATTTAGTCTCAGTGTTTTAGTTTAATACTTGTTGTTTTATGTGTAATAAATTAATAATGCGTTTAATTTCGGACCGCGCTCCTTGATGGGCGAGTCCTATTAGTGGGTGGACATACGACTATAGATGCTGGCGGGGAAAATTCCGAATCATTCCCGTCGAATACTTCGGAAGTATTCCGAAATATTCCGAAACTTTGGGAATATTTCAACTGTCAAAAAAAACCAGGAAAATTGACCTTACTACCTATTTTTCAACATTTTTTTTATGTCACGTATACATATAGTGACTAATAATACTGTTCTGAAAACTGCATCAAAATCGGTTCAGCCAAACGCGAGATGATCGCGGACAAATATACATAAATACGGTTCAAACTCATAACCTCCTTTTTTTAAATCGGTTAAAATACCAAAACCTGCTCCTAAGTATAACACTTTTCTGAAAACCGCATCAAAACGTGTTTGCTTGCAAGGTTTGCCTTTGTTTGTTTTTATTGACTGGGCTATTATACGCGTTAAGTAGGTAGGTAATGATTAATACCTACCTATGCGACTCGCGAATACTCGCGATGCGTACAGAGGTACATACAAACTAACCAAAAACATAAGTAACCCTTTTTCAAAAAACAAATCAAATATGCTAGGCCTGGTTTTTTATTCCACAACTGACATTTATAAAAATAGCATTCGATTTCGAAATAAGTAGGTACCTACCTAAAAACAAAAGAATAAATCGCAGGCTAACATAGATCTACCTATAAAAATATCAACATATAATTCCCATTGAATTATTCGGGCGAAATATTCCGCGGAAACATTCGATTGCGGGGTACAAATCTTTCTCGCGCGGGTGAAAACTTCTCCGGGGAGCATCTCCGCTCTTACCGCACCTCGCACCGCCATCGCCTGCACGCACGACTCGTGGCAGTCGGGCGCGCGCGGCGTGGCGCCAGCGCGGCGGCAGCGGCCGGCGCACAGAGGAGCAGCGGCGGCGACGATCGACGATCGATGCAAAATACGATTTTTCAGCAAAAAAAAAAATCTTAGTTAAATTCATTTTGAATAATTCGGATTTAAAGAAACTTTCCCAGAAGTATTCCGGAATTATTCAGAATATTTCAGAAGTTTTGCAACTATACATACGACGCGTTACGTGAGCTCAGCGCAGAACACGCAAGCTAACCACTCAAGGTCGTTGGCAGCTAATAGGGCCTTAAGTTAAAACGATTGCTGTCGACACTTCTTGTTATCGTTTTGAAGTTCAGAATGCTTTTTGTCTAGCAAATGCACCTGAAAAGTCAGATTAGATTTTAAACACTTTAAGGCAAATCTTTTACCAGATGCGGCTGACTTTTACTACACATTACGAGTAAGTACTTCAGAGCTCAATAGTCCAACTGATGCGGACTCGATATCCAAAGGTTGAACAAAAGAGTCGGTAACTATCTGTTTTATGGTTGATCGCTATCTCTATCGCAGAATCATGAACAAGATGTTTGAAAAGTAAACTTTTCTACACAGTGTATGAAAATCTTTTCTGAATTTTCTCTGTTGCAGGACTTAATCATTTTCCTCTTTTAAAAATCCCACAGGATTCTTAAAGGAAACTTCTATAACACGAATATCTGCTTCATATTCAACAGCAAACTAAACATAACAAATTACGAGCAGAAGATAGATATTACTTAAACATTCTCGCAAAATAAAATACAGCGTCGAAATGAGACGTGGGAATATGGACCCTGTACGATACGTCACCGAACTATAGTATGGAGGACGTAAACGAATGCGGAAAACTCAAAGAAAGTAAGTAATTTTAATATTTTAGGACAGTGAAGCAGTCTTTCTAAGGCGAAGGAACATGTGAAAGCATATCAAAAAGCTCATCCCAGACATAAACGTACATGGTTCCCATATGATTTAACCAGTACACATTGTATGGATTTGAACACTTTAAAAGAGACTTTGACCTCTGAGTTTGTTTCGGTGTTTCTTCTCAGGGTAGTCAGCTAGGAAACACCGGCCTCATCTAGCTTAAACTAACAAAAACATTGACGTGTAAAAGTGTTCCTTGTAACCTATTTACTGAATAAACATCATTTATCATAGTATCCGTGTGTGAAAGCGTTAGAAGTACCTATCACTAAGTGACCTTTTGTCTAGTACAAACCAATACTGCAGATTTGTATAATATTTCTACGTGCCATGAGCACACACATGATGCATGCATACCAAGGGGTCGCGGATAAATTCATAACAGAGTTACCGCGCCCCTTAGCAATCAGGCAAGGAAGGAACAGGAGTTTTTTTTTGTGGGGTGGGTAATCATCCAATGACTTCTTCCGCTCTGGGTGGAGCGGGAGGGCGTGTCAGACTCTTACTGACTAAAATCCACCCCTGTTCCTTCCCTACCTGTGCCCAGGGGTGCGGTAACTCATTTTCAGAATTTTCCGCTACTCCTAGGCATGCAGGCACCGGCCACGATGGGCTCTGTCAGTGGTGGCTGACACTTATCTCTTTGAGGCGCACGTGAAACACTACGCGCTATCGACTCACGGTCCTGGTGCTGATCGGACGGCGAGCTACCCACTGTCCGCAGGCCCGGGAAGGAACAGGGGTGAGTTTTAGTCAGTAAGGGTCTGACACGCCCTCCCGCTCCACCCAGAGCAGGAGAAGTCATAGGATGATATCCAACAAAAAAAAAGGTGGGGGAATGGTCATTTTTCATCTATTTTCTTAAATAACTTTAAAACTTATAGACATTTATTCATAAACAAGTAACTGTATCTAATGTAATTATAACTATGTACAAATAAAAATTAATTAAATATTATCTTATAACTAATTATTTATAACCAAACTACATACATAATAATGTATACAAAAACAGAATATACTTAGGCGTCGAAGTATTCCTCCACATTACTGTCATCTGACATGTCTGAAGACACGTGACATCCACGAATTCGCATTGGGCCCACGTGGTGCATTACGGTCCACACCCTCTCACCGAGAGGAGGCCTGTGCCCCAGCAGTGGGGACATTATAAGGCTGATGATGATGATGATGACTGTCATCTGGACAAGCTAGAAACGTGCCCAGAAGACTGGCATCATTGCCACGTTGAATGGCAATGCTAATTCTTTGGGCGAAGAACGAGCCAGCCCTCTGGTCACGCAAAGTGTATCCAACCAGTCGGTGAGAAATATCTTTAAAAAGATGACGTGCACTCGGACCCCATGACCCAAATCAATCTGCCTAGCCTTTTCCTCAACTATCTTGGGGTCGGTTTCGAGTCTAACCGGATGCAGCTGAATACCAGTATTTTACATGGAGCGACTGACTACCTGACCTCCTCAACCCAGTTACTGGGTAATACGATACCCCCTGGTAAGGCCGGATGTCAGACTTTCGGGCTTCTGACGACCCGTAACGACTGTCAAAGATCCACGATTGCAGCCGGGACCAACGGCTTAACGTGCTTTCGGAGGCACGGGGGTAAGTCTCGGGTAAAGATGGTCACCCATCCATGGACCAACCCCGGCAAGCGTAGCTTAATCTGATGGATCGACCCGTGCGGCTGTTATTACCTAAGCTACGAGCTCCTCGAGATCCAAGCGTTAAAAAAAACATTATTTATTTTAAATTATACTTTGTTTTTTAATTTACCGATTTTCACCCCAAAAGTGACCCTCATATAGCAATTTATTTTCTATAGGGTACACGTTCGTGTTTGGGTTACAGATATTCATGTGTATACCAAATTTCAACTCTATTGGTCCAGCAGTTTTGGAGCAAATTGGCTGTGACAGACGGACAGACACATGAGTGATCCTATATGGGTTCCGTTTTTTAATTAAGACTTTCGGAACCCTAAAAAGAATATCGATTTTTAATTTAGCATATTTTTTCAGTGTTTGCCGAGATTTTTGATGTATTTTATGTGGTCAATGCTTCTTTTTTCGTGGTAAAAGCCACAGTTAGTAAGATGTTGTATTACGGGTGATGTCAGAACCAGGTAGGTATACAAGGAGTCACAGTTTTTAACATTTCAGTGTCTAGCGGCACACATGTGCGCCACCGAGGAAATTCCGTTTGACTTGCCAAAAACCCAATTCACGCGTTTTAAACCGCTATTATTACTATTACCCAAGGTCTTTAGACCTGTGGCAAGGTTTATACCACGGAATATAAAAAACAAGTGGAAGTGACCACGCAGCTATCCAGCGTGTGTCACAATTATGCGGAAAAATATGTAAAATAATACCAACCTTCGTCAGTTCTAATAAGTCTTAATTTTATAGGAACAATACATTCAATTTTGACAAAATTTAGACTTATTACAACTAACGAAGGTTGTTATTATTTTACATTTTTTCTGCATAATTGTGACACGCGCCGAATAGCTGCGGGGGCACTTCCACTTGTTTTTTCTATTCCGTGGTTGATACACTCGGAACCTGACAAAGTCTGTAGTTACACGATGGCCGACTGTCAACGAGGATTGACAGATGTTGACATTTGATGCGCGCGAGGCCTGAGGGGTGGTTTGTTTACTTATATGCAAAAAGCTATCAATCTGAATCGTACCCAGCTACATGGTATCTCAAAGTGTTCCCGCTATTGCTCGGCGTGAACTGTAAAGTCTCTCAGGACACACTACTTGAATGCTTCCGTTACCGGGGACTCGCAACTTATTGATTTTCTACTTCCTATTAACATAATAACAACGACGAACTATTAAAGGGCATAATAGACGTGGGCAAAAAAGGATGGTGGCTGGCTATAGGAGTAGAGGAAGGCCAAAGAAACGATGGATCGACTGTGAAAGAGGATATGGGTAAAAAGGGGGTTACTACAGAGATGACGGCTAATAGAGAAGTATGGAAGAAAAGGACATGTTGCGCCGACAATAAATAAATTGGGATAAGGGCAGGAGAATGATGAATAGACGTGGGCAAAATGGCTGCCAGGCTCAAATGGGAATGGGATGCACAGTGACCGCAGGGCAAGAGTCTCCACGCAGTTCCTGCAGATGGAAACCGCCGTTGAAAAATGTGGCCAGCTGATTTATATCCCTACCACAAAAATACCATGAAGAATGCTTGGAACTATTTGGGGGTGGTTATTGCCCAGAAGTGGGACAGTAATGGCTAGACAGTAAAAAAACAGGCCAAATGCATGTTGGACTTCGCACATTTTAGATTCCGTGCCAAATGTATTTTTTACTATTTGTATGGCTTTGGGTCAACAAGATGCTTGTACTGTGAAAATTTGAAGACAGCCTACTGTCTTCAAATTTTCACACCGTTCCGACCTGTTTGCTGTAAATCTGTTTGCTGATGACGGATAGACAGATGGACAGACTTAGTGTCAGCAATATGGCTCCCTTTAGACCCTTTGGGTATGGAACTCAAAAAACATATCAAAACATTTTCATTGCAGGGACGCTGGTCATGATTTTGGACAAATACCTATTGATATAACGAAATGTTGCCTGAGGCATTAAGTCCGCCTCTGTACTTGTATGTGCATAAAGTGTTTAATAAATAAATAAATAAATGTTTTCAATACGGATTTCTCGTAACCGTCAGCATAATTATCAGCACTTTTTATATTAAACGGTGATCCGATTACTGCTAACTAAATTTTTTGGTATAATCTAAGCATTTTTGTTATTTAAGTATGTAATAATTATTGTGAAAGATGATGGTTTAGGTGCATTGTGTTAAAAGCGCAAAAAGACCCAAGCGCACAACGTCAAAGGAGCAGATAGTCCTAAGCGTAAAAAGACAAAAGCGCAAAACATCAGAAATTCCAAAAATACAGAAAAAAAGAAAACTTATTGTGATCATTATCACATGTTAAGTTATTAAAATCAATGCAAGTTATGTTATGTCATCAGTTGCATCATGGCTACTCCTATAATAATGTTTTATCGGAAATTGTTCCAATGTGTTTTTACATTTTTCTAATAAAAGTGATTATAAACGAACGTGCACAGCCATAAGTTGGACAGCCCCCTTCTGGGCCACTGGGTACAAGCACAAGTGCGTGTGTCCGGGGTCCCAGAGGGCGGCCAATAGTTGAATAAATTTTTGATTTTGATTCTGATTTTGATTTTGATTTTGATTCTGATTCTGATTCTGATTCTGATTTTGATTTTGATTTTGATTTTGATTCTGATTTTGATTTTTGTTTGTACTTGATTTTAATTTCGATTTAATTTTTATTTTGAATTTGATTTTAGTTTGAATTTAATTTAATTTGATTTTGATTTTTTTTGGTTTGTATTTGATTTTAATTTCGATTTAATTTTGATATTAAATTTGATTTTAATTTGAATTTAATTTGATTTTGATTTTGATTTTGATTTTGATTTTGATTTTGAATTTGGTTTTGATTTTAATTTAATTTAATTTTTTTTTTAAATGTAACAGTTTAATCTAGGTGTACTACTTTACCAATGATACTTTACCAAATGTGTCTGAAATAAAAATATATATTTTATTAATTTATTTATTAAGATAATGATAAAATATAATGTGGCTTCTTTTATGTAATATAATAATATATATTTTTTTAATTTTCTAGAGAATGTTCAATAAATTTATACTTGTTCAGCCTATGTAAGTGATTCAGTACCTGAAGCCTAGCCAATCTTATTCTAAGTAATTGGATTTGCTGCTTTTATTTCCGGCACCCAATTTCAACATCAGACTTTCAGGAAACAGGGTTATGGGATTTGTGAGGGCATCTATAGTTGTTTTGTTTTAGTCTGGGTATATTGTTCATTGCCTTTTCCCTAATATCTCGCCTTATATCTCTTACTAGTGATCTTCGAACTGCCTCAGAATCAATCAATATTGTATCAAGTTATTAGCTGAATTAAATTCACGGTACGGTGATGCACCACCGGTACATGGAGGACATCTCATCCACACGCATAAAACGTTTTGGGAACACATTCATTGTGCGTACCTACAGCTAAGGTGTGGAACTCCTTGCAGAAGTCTGTGTTTCCTGATAACTTTTTTTTTTTTTTTTTATGTTTGATAGGCTCGCGTTTGACCACTATCTCACCTGATGGTAAGCGATGATGTGGTCGAAGATGGAGCACGCTTGCCTAGAAGTAACCTATTCACTCTTGACTTAAAGACTCCCAGGTTGTATCTTACAGGAAACACAGACTCCGGTAGAGAATTCCACTCTCTAGCTGTACGTGCAATGAATGTTTTCTCAAAACGCTTTGTGCGTATGGATGGGATGTCCACCATGAACCGGTGGCACTTCGCCGTACGTCTTGTGGTCCTTAGATGAAACGGGCTTGGCGGAATCAAATCATGCAATTCCGTCGCACACTCCCCAAAATGTAATCGATAGAAAACCGACAGGCTAGCAACTCGGCGTCTATGTTCAAGACTTTGGAGTTTTGACTCAACGAGTCTATCATTGCCGATGATCCCCTTGGCTCGTTTCTCAATTGACTCAAGGGCATCAAGCTGGTATCTTGCAGATCCGTCCCAAAGATGAGAGCAGTACTCCATACACGATCGGACTTGCGCTTGATAGAGTTGGAGCAGCTGTTCCGGCGTGAAGTATCGTCTCACCTTTGCGAGGACCCCCAACTTTTTGGCAGCCACTTGAGCCTTAGCCTCTATGAAGGGACCAAAATTGAGGGTAGATGTTAAAGTAACACCAAGAAGATCAAGTCGGTCGGTTATCGGCACGGTTACACTTCGGAAACATGGAGCCGGGTGAAATTGGCTCCTTTTAGCAGAAAAAAGACACGCCTGGGTCTTAGCAGCATTGAACTTAACCAGATTGGCAACGCCCCATTCTGAGACAGCCTGCAAGGACATGTTCAAGCGCCCAACCATAGCCTCTCGGAGAGACCGGACCTGAGACCCACTGACTCGTGCGTCCGGCACGTATCTCTCGGCAACAGTGCTGTCGTCTGCATACCCAAAGGTACCGGGCTTTAGCAGATCGTTAATATGCAGCAAAAACAATGTTGCCGAGAGCACCGACCCCTGAGGAACACCGGCATTAATAGCCAGCAGTCCGGACGAGCAGCCATCTATGACTACTCGGATAGACCGATCCCTCAGGAAATCCGCTATCCAATCACACAATCCAGCGGGCAGACCGAAGGAAGGAAGCTTGCCAATTAAGCTGTCGTGCCAGACCCGGTCGAAGGCCTTCGAGATATCAAGGGAGACCGCAAGGGCTTCCCCTTGTTTGTCGATGGCCTCACTCCAGATGTGAATGGCATACGCTAGAAGATCTCCCGTTGACCGATTTCGGCGGAAGCCGTATTGTCGGTCACTTAGGATATCGTTAGCTTCTAGGTATGCTAGGAGCTTACCATTCAGTATACGTTCCATACTCTTACAGAGAACGGAAGTTACCGAGATGGGCCTATAATTTGTTGGGTCAGCTCGACTACCCTTCTTGGGTACGGGTTGCACGTTAGCTTGCTTCCAAGCCATCGGCACTTTTCCAGTCTCAAACGAAAGGCGATATAGGCGTGTCAAGATCGGAGACAACTCAGGCGCACACGTCCTCAGTACAATTGCCGGTATCCCGTCGGGACCACTAGCCTTGTTCACGTCCAGGTTACGCAGTACCCTCCGGACATCCTTCTGATGAATGCGAATGTCTGACATAATCGACTCGCATCCACCAAGAGTACCAGGGGGCCTCGCGCCACCAGGATCTAGACGCGAAGATTCCGCAAACAGAGAGGCAAACAGGCTTGCTTTCTCCTCAGCGGAGTGGGCCAGCGACCCGTCGGGTTTCAGCAGTGGAGGTAGTGAGGAGCGGCAGAAGTTCGATTCAACCGACTTAGCCAGGGACCAAAACGCCTTACTACCAGCTGGGTAAGAAGCAAGTTTGTTCCCAATTCGGCCAATGTGGTCAAACCGAGCCCTCCGCAACACCTTCTTGCAGAACTTGGCAGCCCTGTTGAAGGCTCTCTTCTTCTGACTCACGTCACTCGCTTTACGCGTCCGAGCGTCGACCCATGCCAGGTAGGCCGCGTGTTTAAGCGCATCAACGCGATTGCACTCGGCACCAAACCATGGTCGAGCCCTACCAGACATTGTCACGTCAGAGAATGGAATGTAGTACTCCATTCCCCGCCGCAACACCTCCGTCACGGCGTCCGCGCACGACGAAACATCAGTCGAAGAAAAGCAAGTGGGCCGCCAAGGATAACATGCGAAGAAAGATCGCATGCCATCCCAATCTGCTGACCTGTATCGCCAAACCCGCCTGGTGCCTCTAGGGCTAGGATCGGGCGGGGAGTAGACGGATACAGATTTCACCAGACAGTGGTCGGAAGTACGCAATGGTGAAGAAATCGACACTGAGTAACGGTCTGGATCTGTTGTCAGCAGAAGGTCCAAGCAATTGGCTGTGTGCGAATCAACATCCGGCACCCTCGTTGCCCCCTGGACCAGCTGGGTAAGATTTAACGCCAGTGCTAGCTTATACGTCTCTTGTCCAGCATGGTCTGTGTACTGGTATGGGAAGAGCCACTCCTGATGGTGGGCGTTGAAGTCCCCCAGTAACACCAATTGGGCTGATGGGTACCGTTGCTGAGCCACATCCGCCGCTTTACTCAGGTGTTGTGTGAGCCCAGTTGTCCCCAGATCACCGCTGTGCGAACGGTAGACACAGGCGTAGACAATTTTATCTAGGCCTGTGTCCACTAGGACCCAAAGAGTTGAAAACCTGGAGTCCTCAAGGTTATGGAGACGCCGATAGCAGATGTCGTCCCGGGCGTACATGCATATACCAGCGCGTGGCTTAAAATTGTGCTCCAGGGTAAACCCTGGGTAAGATAGGTACGCCACGTCAGACGAACATCCGATCTGCGTCTCCGAAAGGAATAAGAGAGCTGGTCTCTCAGTCTCTAGGTGGTGGTGGACTGCGGCGAGATTTGAGTGCAGACCTCGAATGTTGGATAGGTGCACTTTGTGTGAGAGGGAGTGCTGCCGCTGTACAGCTTTTTTCTTTTTAATGCCATTCATTGTTGTGAAGAGTGAAGGAAGGAGAGGAGAAGGAAGTGAAATGAGGTTCCATGCTGGCTACCTTCGGGTACGCACTGACAGGACGGTATCATTGGGGGACTAGTCTGGAGACTGCGGGGACGCCCGAGCCCCCGCGGGAATGTCCATCGGGCCCTCTCGTCTGGTCGCCAACCAGCACGATGGTGCATTCCGGGACTTTTCGTCAGTTGGCGGGGCAGCCTTTCGTGTGTGGCTAGTACACTACTTGGGCCCCCTACTAACTGCGGTCGGCCAGCGGCGCACCGTGCCTCGGATCCCGCTACCCTCCGCGACTAGTCTCCCGATACATCCATATCAGCGCGAGCCCGGTTGGTCTGCCTGCAATGGAACAACTATTTCGACCCAACTCCTCTGGATTGGCTACACTGAGCATCGTACCGGAACACGGCCAGGCCGCTTGGCGGTACGTCTTTGGCCAGTGGGTGGTCGCAAGCCATCGGTCGAAACCTACCACCAGTTTGTGTCACCTGATTAGCACCACCCGGGGACCACGTGTAGGGACTCAATGGGTATACTCCTACGGACGCGGGTGACTCGGCCCCCAAAAACTACAACCTGGAAGTCTTTAAGTCAAGAGTAAATAGGTTACTCCTAAAAAGCGTGCTCTAGCTTCGACCACATCATCGCTTACCATCAGGTGAGATAGTGGCCAAACGCGTGCCTATCAATAGTAAAAAAAATCTATTCAAACAAACAAAAATAAAATTCATCGAAATCAGTGAATCAGTTCTTGAGATATCATAATAAAAGCCGTACCATACTAAAAAAAAAAAATTGTATGTTTTTTTTTTCTTGAATTTTCCGATGTTTTAACTATTCTGCCATATACTTGGGGAATCCAACAAATCATAAAAATCGGTCCAGCCGTTCTTGAGTTATAAATGGTGTAACTAACCCAACTTTGTTTCTGTATTTAAAAAGAACGATTAGAAATTTGAACAAAAGCTATACTTAGTTAAAAAATTGAATTTATTTAATTATTTATTTATTTATTCATTTATTTATAACAGCTTAAACTATCATTACTGGGTTTACGCTAATGCGACAGTTAAGAACTTAAACTAATAACCTAAACTATATCCTACTTACAATAACCAAATCAGAAAAATTAAAACTAACACCATTATTAAATTATTACACCATTAAAAAAATAGCATAACATAATTACTTGCATAAACATAGTTAGTAGATCGTAAGCATTATTTCGCTTGTAGCTTAATAATAGTAATACCTTTGCGAAATCACTCAAACCTCATGTAAACACATCGAAGCACATAGATTGCGTTCCGATCATTTTCCATCCAGGAAATTTGGATACCTAATAAAAAAGACGATTCCCCTAATTGTCAAGTGGCGAAGCGAAACTGATCTTTGAAATGGTTGCTGCATCACTAACTCCTTCGCTTACGCAATAATATATTTATAATAATATAAGCACGTGTTTTAATTATTTATATGAGGCTGACGTACCTTTATAAGGTAAAAGCCTCTAAATAAATGAAGATTAAAAAAAAAACATGTTGTGAATTCACTCAAACCAAATATAAACACATCGAATCACCATGTTGTGAATTCACTCAAACCACATGTTGTTGAAGCGTTGCTCCACTTTATAACATTATAAATTTAAGTTAGCCAATAATTGTTAGATAATAAGTTTTAGCTATATGAATTTCATCAGGCGTTAATTTACTGTTACGTACCGACCTCCGTTTTTTGTGAAGGTGATGACTGGCAAATTAAAACTGTTACACTGCAAGCTACGATCCTGATTTTTTAATTTCTAAAATTCCTGCAAAGTCCCTACAATTTTATTCATGGTCCATACGAATCGGATATTATATTATCTACAACTAGCAAAGTGGAAAAAGCTTAATATTGGATATTTTGGAAAATACCAGAGTGAAGAGGTGACGAACACGTTTTGGAGAAAAAGTGAAGTGAACATCGAGTGAAATAAAACTATAAGTGTTTAAGCCAAAACATTATAATATTAATTAAATTCACCCAACACTCATTAATATTTAATCAGGTAATATAAAAATATAGGTATTAAGTAGCGATTATAAGAACATAAATAAGGTTAGTAACACATTTTATACATTAATTACAAATTATTTACGTGTTTATATACAATTATATTTACAAGGAATTATTTACAGAGTATTAGGTTTAATTATATTTGTAAAATATAGTTAACAGGTGCTTATAATACAGTACAGTAGTGTTAGTGTTAACCTACATTAGTTAGCTATTTATTTTTTTATTTACAAATATTATTAGTTTAGCCTTTATAATCATTGATTGCTGCTTTGTAAACCTTTTAAAACATAGATAAATAATTATTTTGTTGTTACATTATTCTAACAGAATAGTAAACCTTACCTACCTACATACTTAACTACGGTAGTTCATTATAATTTGCAGTGGTCAAAGGTCAAAATTGTAAAATAAATCAATAACTTAGGCCAATTGTTGCTTAGTCTAATTTAACGTAGTCTATTCATTGCGATAGGTATTTTTGTAATACATAGTTTCTTAATTTAATATTTTTATTGTATAATTTCAGGTCTACGACACCCTCCTTTCAAAATGACTGATATTAAAGATCTTAAAAGGAAGCGAAGCAGTTATAGGGGAAGATTGACTGTCTTTGAGACCTATTTAAATAAATTTCCAGAATCTACGGTAAACCCGTCTCAGGTAATGGAGTTGCAGTTGCGAGTCAACAAACTGGATAATCTGTATGACGAATTTAACGAAGTTCAATCAAAGTTAGAATGCATGTGTGACACCGACTCTGAGGTTCTCGAACGAACTGTAATAGAATCTCAATATTATAGTTTGATGGCTCAAGCAAAGGTTTTATTAAATAAACTCTCAAAATCTGAGCAAGACGAAATAAAGTCCACCACTAGCAGTAAGCGTCAGTTTGTCAAGTTGCCCACCATACAGTTACCTAAATTTACAGGCTCATATGATAACTGGCTCGAATTTAGAGATACATTTACTAGTCTCATCCACGGCAATGACGACATAGACGAGGTGAACAAATTCCATTATTTGAGGTCATCATTAACAGAATCTGCTGCTATTGTAATTCAGTCAATCGAGTTTTCGGCTCAAAACTACAACATGGCATGGGAACTTCTTTGTGAGCGATTCGATAACGAGCGAATATTGATTGACAATCATGTTACAGCGTTATTCAATATCGAATCAATCACCAAGGAGTCCTCATCTGCATTAAAAGGCATCGTAGACAATATTAGCAAAAATATCAGAGCTTTGAAAACATTAGGTGAACCTGTGAATAATTGGGACACACTACTCATTTACATTATCAGACAAAAACTAGACACCAAAACATTTCGAGAATGGGAAGAACATAAAGGGCGTATTGATAAATCGAAACGAATCACTTTTGATCAATTTATGGAGTTTATACGTAATCGCGCTGAATTAATAGAAACACTGGAAAAGTCACGTCATTCCACAAGTAACGTAAAACAGAACACCAAAATAAAATCCTTTGTTACGACCGAAAACACCAGTAGTTCCTCATCACAAAATTGTCCAAAGTGTAAAGGCGATCATAACCTCAATTCATGCCCACAGTTTCTATCACTAAACGTCAGCGATAGAATGTCATTACTACCTAGTTATAAAGTATGTTATAATTGTTTGCGTCACGGTCACTATCCCAATAATTGTAAGAAATCAGGATGCAAAATATGTAAGCGCAAACACCACACGCTTATTCATAACGCAGATTTCAAACAAAAACCCGTTTCAAGCAAATCATCTGTTACGACCGATAAGACTAACAGTGAGTCATCCTCCACTATCGACACAAACAATCACGTTGCGCTCTCAGCTAATATCTCCGCACATTCGCATACGACTAGCGCAAGTAACATTCTGTTGTCAACCGCATTAATTAGGTGCTACGATGTAAATAATAAAGAACACATCGCTAGAGCGTTGCTTGATTCGGGAAGTTCCACTTGTTTAATGACGGAGAATTTATACAATAAGTTACAGTTGCCTTACTTAAACACAGATAAATCTATACAAGGTATAAACAACTCTCTGTCTCATGTGAATAAAATGTGTCGTGTGCACATTCAGTCGTTATCTGAATCGTACTCAAGTGATATTATATGTTTTGTCTTACCCACAATTACTGATAATGTTCCCGCTAGACAGGTACATGTAAATATACCCACAAATATTCACTTAGCTGATCCATATTTTCACACGCCGGCTTCTATAGATATCATTATAGGGGCTGACGTATTCTGGAGTTTAATAGGATCTGATAAGATTTTATTAGGTGATGGGAAACCAACACTTCATCAAACTAGATTAGGTTGGCTAGTTTGTGGCCCAATTAACGGCGGCTATAATTATAATTCTTCTCAACTTTCTTCTATTAAATGTAATTTTGTAAACAATTATTACGAAAGTTCTTCCAGTCCTAATGATGTAGATGACATCCGAAACCAATTGACGCGTTTCTGGCAGCTCGAGGAAGTAAGCCATGATGCATCGACGTATTCAGCTGAAGAGAACATGTGTGAAGAACACTTTATAAAAAACACGATGCGTTTATCCGATGGCCGTTTTAGCGTTAAGATTCCGTTGAAGGAAACTTTGGACAGTTTAGGCGATTCATACCATCGTGCACAACGATGTTTTCTGTCAATAGAGCGCAGAAACCTTAGCCAACCTCCACTTGACAAAATGTACAAAGACTTTATGACTGAGTACATTTATTTAGGCCATATGTCGGAGTGTCATCTTAATGAAGATCTGCGGTCATATTTTATTCCACATCACGGAATCCTGCGCGAAAGTAGTAGCACAACAAAATTACGCGTTGTATTTAATGCTAGTGCATCCACTACCTCTGGACTTCTTTAAATTCAATACAGATGGTGGGGCCTACCGTTCAGGACGATTTGACTGCAATCCTTCTTAGATTTAGGACTCATAAGTACGTCCTCTCTGCTGACGTAGAGAAAATGTACAGGCAGGTGTCTGTACATCCTTCAGATAGGCACCTGCAGCAAATCATATGGCGTGATGATGTTACTAGTACTCTCAAAACATACCAATTAAACACGGTCACATACGGTACGGCTAGTGCACCATTTCTCGCGACCAGGTGCATAAAACAGATAGGTCTGGAATGCCAGGATCAAAGGGTCGCAAAAGTCATTCTTCATGACTTTTACGTCGACGATTTGTTGACCGGCGAAGACGTGTATGAGGAAGCTCTCATGTTGCGTCATAAGGTGACTGATGCTCTTGCTTCTGCTTGCATGCCGTTAAGGAAGTGGAAATCGAACGAGCCCACTTTAATCTCAGAACCATCTGACGAGTCTTGTTTCGAGTTCCACAAGGAAGGTGATGTCTGTAGCAAAACTCTGGGTCTTAGTTGGCGAACTGATACAGATAATCTCTTTTTCCCTATAAAAAATCCCGACTGCATAGAAAATACTAAGCGTGGTATGTTAGCAGTAATTGCGCGAATCTACGATCCTTTAGGGTTGTTAGCACCGTGTGTTGTGAGCATGAAGATGTTGCTTCAAAAACTTTGGCTAGATAATTTAAAATGGGATGATCAGTTATTACCTGACGTTGCAACAAAATGGGCGAACATAATTAAAACATTACCTTGCATTCACAATTTACGGGTACCACGTCGCGTGCTCTGTGACGTATACAAACAGTTCGAATATCACATTTTTACCGACGCTTCGGAGCAAGCATATGGCGCTTGTTTGTATGTTCGTAGCACCAATGAGCAGGGTGACGTCGACGTGCGATTATTTACAGCCAAAAGTCGCGTTGCTCCTTTAAAACCATTAACTATACCGCGACTGGAGTTCTGTGCTGCTGTGCTTGGCGTACGCCTATATCAAAAGGTTGCTAGTTCCCTTCGTATTAAACCGTCTAGTATTGTTTTTTGGACTGACTCCATGATAGTGTTGGGTTGGCTAAAAATGATGCCAATAAAATTAAACACTTTCGTACGTAATCGTGTTGCCGAAGTGTTAGAAAACTCCGGTAATTACACCTGGAGACATGTGTCGACCCACGACAATCCAGCTGATTTAATAACGCGCGGAGTAGAACCCACCGCTATCCAATCACTGGACTTGTGGTGGTTTGGTCCATGTTTCTTAAAACACAACAGTACTACATGGCCACCCACAACTATAAATACAGAAACCTTACCAGACATAAAATCTAATATTTTAGTTAATTTAGCTCAAGATCATCATGCCCCTGAAGATTTATTAAAAGGAATAATCGAGTTTAATCGATTTTCTAATGTTATTCGATTACAGCATTTGTTATGTTTTTCGTTTCATTAACACTTCCAAAAAACGTTCAACAAAAAACACGTCATATTTTAGTACTCAAGAATTACAAGATGCGCTAAACTTCATTATTATTCAGTCGCAAAAGGAATCCTTTCCTGAATATAATTTATTATTAAATAACAAAAAATTACCACACAAAAACAGGTTGTTAAATTTAAATGTGTTTCTCGATAACAACAAAATTATTCGTATAGGGGGTAGGTTGCACAACTCTGAATATTCATACACAAAGAAACACCCCATATTATTACAGTCCACTAATCATTTTGTTAAACTTTTATTTAAATTTGAGCATATTAGGTTGATGCATGCAGGTCCTCAATTATTATTAAGTACACTTAGAAAGACCTACTGGCCACTCGGCGGTCGCAATTTGGCCAGAGCCTGTTATCGTCAGTGCGTACGCTGTCGGCGACTTAAACCACGCAACTGTGACTCCTTATCTGATAGTGTAGCTCAAGATGGTATAAGCTTCCACTTCATACCTGCTTACGCTCCACACTTTGGTGGTCTTTGGGAGGCGGGTGTCAAATCGACCAAATTTCATTTATTCAGTGTTGGGAAATTGTAGTTTAACGTACGAGGAGCTTAACTCCGTCTTAGTACAAATTGAAGGTGTATTAAATTCTCGACCGCTCACACCGCTATCGTCGAACCCAGAAGACCTGTTGCCTCTCACTCCTGGTCATTTCCTAATCGGACGACCTCTCACATCTCTGCCTGTTAAGGATATCCGGGACCACTCCACTCCTCACTTGACGCGCCATCAACGCATTGAGCAGCTGCGGCAGCATTTTTGGGCAAGATGGAGCAAGGAGTATGTTTCGGAGCTTCAGCAACGTGTGAAATGGCGGACTGGCAACGACAGTCTGAACCTGGAGTCCCTCGTTGTCATCAAGGAGGACAACCAGCCACCCATGAAGTGGAAGTTGGGCCGCGTTGTTGCTCTTCATCCTGGCACAGACGGCATAAGCCGAGTCGCCGATATCAGGACTTCAACCGGAACTGTCAGAAGAGCATTCTCCAAGATCTGTCCGTTGTTGGAAAACAGCTGTTGAAAGGCAAGCTTTCAACGGCCGGCGGCATGTTGAAGCGTTGCTCCACTTTATAACATTATAAATTTAAGTTAGCCAATAATTGTTAGATAATAAGTTTTAGCTATATGAATTTCATCAGGCGTTAATTTACTGTTACGTACCGACCTCCGTTTTTTGTGAAGGTGATGACTGGCAAATTAAAACCGTTACACTGCAAGCTACGATCCTGATTTTTTAATTTCTAAAATTCTTGCAAAGTCCCTACAATTTTATTCAAAACACATCGAATCATCATGTTGTGAATTCACTCAAACCACATGTAAACACATCGAATCATCTTGTTGTGAATTCACTCAAACCACATCGAATCATCAGGTTGTGAATTCACTCAAACCACATGTAAACACATCGAATCACCAATTCACCATGTTGTGAATTCACTCAAACCACATGTAAACACATCGAATCATCATGTTGTGAATCGCGAACGATGCGTAGGTTCAGGGCGGCTTTGGGTCTTTATTTCTGAAATTAAATACAGGTAATAAGTATATCAATAAAATACCTACTTACAACTTAGGAGATCGATATTGTGCCCTTAATAAAATTTAAAATGCAATTAGATACTGTGACGATTGTAGACACAGCCTTATATTAGCGGGTGTGTACCGGCCTTAACTGGCTGGCTAGAACGTTCTAGAAATGTTGGAAAGCCGTTTGAAGATTAGAATAAATGATAGGCTTGACGGATGTGTCAGTTAGATAGAGAGTTAGAAGAGAGCCCTGGCAAGGGGGCACCTATGTTATGGTTTTCCCTATTATTTCAATATAGTTAATTGAAGTCGCCCTCAGCAGTTTAACTTATCCGCCCGTAGACAGATCCCTTCGATATAGTCCTCTCGCACCGAGTCAACGAGTCACCAAGCTACGCGACGTCCCCGGGATTTCGAAGTGCCTCCAAGTAGCCCGGCAGCCCACAAGAGAACTTGGTGTACATGTGGTGGCGGTCGCCAACTACGAGGGCCAGGATAAGAGGAGTATAATCAAAGCTGAGTGGTTCTGTTTTTATAAGTGTCAAATCATACAAAAGTGAATATGCGGTACTTTTCAGGCCACACATATCAAGTGTGCCTTGAAGAATTTATCGATGAGTTCGTGTCGATGGCCATTGCCAATGGGTGGCGAAAGAGCGATTATGCTCTCATTTTTGGAGTGTGGCTCCAAGGCGCAGCCCAGCACTTTTTTAGATATACGTTCCAGTATGAAATGGAATTTGACACGCTGTGCGCAGAGCTTAGGAAAGAATTCCAATGCAAGTGTGTGTCTTGCAAGCAGAGAATTAATCAGTGTTTTAATAATCTTGAGAGCTGGACGTTGTGTCCGAGGCGGGTGAACAGCCCGAGGACAATGTGAGCGAAGATATTGATACACAGTTACTTTCTAGCTCAACAATCGCAACAAATGAAGAGGACGATGAGGACCAGAGCTGCGCTGAAGCCAGCCTAGTCAATGATGTCCAAGACTGTGAAGACTGCAGCCTAGACGATGATGACCGAAGCTGTGACAATGAAAATACAGAATCGGGTCAGTTCTTTCCAGTTAGTCCTGTTAGTAATATTTCAGAAAAACAAGAAACAATTTTATTAAAAGAAACAAATGGCGAGCACGAGTCGAATGAAAATTTTATTCGTTTGGATGTTGTTTCGGCTGATGTCGTCGTTATGGAAAGCTGTGAGGTGGAAGTTCCGTCGGAGACACATGGTTTTTGTGACGATAATCTTGTTCAGGTTGAGTGTGTTTCTACTGAAATTTGCGAACAGGAGAGTCAGTCTTCGAAATGACGGTGGAGTCCGAACAGCGGTGCGTGCCAGTGGAAGTGATGCAGGATCCTTCTATTATTGTTCCAATAGGTGATAGTCCAGCAGATATCTATTGGGATGAAAACTGCATCATGGATGTCACTTCACAGCGTCACAACATTCCACAGCAAGCGGAGCGGCGTTTTTTCCAGAATATGCTAGAGGAGGAGATATGTAGCCGCCCGTATTTTGCGAAGACGGATGGTTTCCATTTCTTTGATAAAAAATAAGGTTATTTTTGTGTATATTTTATTTATTCTAGCTGACGTGTATTGTCATAGCCACGTGACAAACAAGTTTCGATAAATATAAGGTATGGATGTAGTAAATCCGATGATCCAAATTCTTCGATAAAATATGCGAAAGAAGTCTGGAAATGCTTGTGAGTAATTTAATAAAGCAGTTTCCTGTAAATAAATATAAATTTTGGAAATTTATGAAGAAATTTATAAATTGTTTTTTGAAAATTATTTTATTCTTTAGAAAAAGAATTTTAGAGAATAGACAATGGTGTCAGATGTCATTTGACATGACAAATAATTGTCAGATATCTGGTAAGTCAACGTTGGTACGGTTGACAATGTAGAAAAAGTTTAAATTTTAACCGACCTCAAAAGTAGGAGGTTCTCAATTAGATTGTTTTTTGTGTAATATTAACCGTTGTTTTTTTGTAGGTTTCATGTAATCGATATGATGAGGTGCACGGACGTGACCGAAGACCGATGGGAGATGTAACCACATACCATGAGCAAGGAATTAATTTTATTAGAATTTTATTAGAAGTTTTTAGGAAGAAATAGGTGCGGGAATTCCTGCAGAGTGCGATTTTAATAAAGATATTACTACAGATAGGAGGGAGAGGGATTGCGATCCTCTCTCCTAGGGAAATGTGTCTGGGTTTGTTGTCGGTTTATACCAGCTTTGTTTATGGGGAATAGTGCCTTCGCAAAGTAGGGTCGAGTTGATCCCGTATGGTGTAACCGAGCCCATGACATTTTTATGAATTATTCAATTAGAGAATATTCTTCAAGTTATATTTATGGAGCACTCTGGGGGAAGTTCAAGAAACAGTGAGTAGGTGTTCATAACGGTGGTCGTTTCTTCTGGTCTTCATAAGCGTCCAGTGGAGTAAAAACTATTCTAGTTCTGAATTTTATTTTTGTGAACCCTTTCTGGGTAGATGCTAACTAGAGCATCTTAGGTCAGAAAATTTAGCAGAGCAGTGTGGGGTTTTAGCGAGGTTTTACCTCACTGAAGCCATGTGCATTGCCGGGATATGTGGTGCGCCGAATGGGTTAAACTAATAATAAGAAAGAAGACCACACTACTCGGGGTTCATTTTTGGCTATCCATAGGTGGACTTCTGCTTCTTCATTTACCTCCCATAGGTAGGGAAGTTCGGTTAGGGTTAGGTAGGTTTCAATCGGCTTTTCAAGTATTCAATTGAATAGAAGACTTACTAGCGTTTGCGCTTCTATTCGTAGGGGCGTAGCTCATGTGACGATTGTAGACACAGCCTTATTGCGGGTGTGCACCGGCCTTAACTGGCTGGCTAGAACATTCTAGAAATGTTGGAAAGCCGTTTGAAGTTTAGAATAAATGATAGGCTTGACGGATGTGTCTGTTAGATAGAGAGTTAGAAGTGAGCCCTGGCAAGGCCTATGTTATGGTTTTCCCTATTATTTCAATATAGTTAATTGAAGTCCCTCAGCAGTTTAACTTATCCGCCCGTAGACAGATCCCTTCGATATAGTCCTCTCGCACCGAGTCAACGAGTCGCCGAGCTACGCGACGTCCCCGGGATTTCGAAGTGCCTCCAAGTAGCCCGGCAGCCCAC
This sequence comes from Polia nebulosa, assembly GCA_951329385.1. Classification (NCBI taxonomy): domain Eukaryota; kingdom Metazoa; phylum Arthropoda; class Insecta; order Lepidoptera; family Noctuidae; genus Polia; species Polia nebulosa. Next base: position 5,971,883 of record OX589596.1, read on the forward strand.
AAGAGAACTTGGGTTCCTACAATACTCGTACCTACCTATTTTTTTAACTGAAATTACTGTTTTTAATTTTTTGCCATGCTATGATGACAAATCTCGGTTACATTTAGAATTTAAGGTGATACACCTACATATTGATCGTCTCTTAAACACAGAATGGACTCACAAAAAGCTCCAACACAAACACAGTATAACAATACAAAACCGATGCTACTAATAACCATTGTCATAATACCACAGTCCCCTTTGATGACCTGAATAGTGCGGCTTATATAATCGAAGCTAGGAAGTCTGAGAACATAGGAATAGAATCCAAAGTTCCCAAGTGGATGGTAATACGAGTTATCGGCTCTGAAAACAGGTAAATAGATACAGAAGGCCTGTTCTATACAAAGAGCGAAAACGAGGGATTAAGGCCCTGTCCACACCGCGATATTTCACTACGCGATTTTTTTCTCGCAATTATGTAACACATTGAATCTTGAATCGCACCGCATCGCGTTCAATTTGCATCAAATTACTGTTTTTTTTCTGCGCGAATTTTTAACCGCCAGTGCTCCTATATAATTGGCCTAAGTCTTGAAGTCTAACCAAAATAAAACTACTTAGATTTTGCCCAACTTAATTGACTGAGGAACAAAAGTACTTTCATTAAAATTTAATAAAATAAACACAAAAGATCTCTAGAAATGCAACGTTGCCAGCCCGCGCGCGATGAACGCTTTAAAATTTGTTTTTTTTAGGAAGCATGGATTTGGTTCATGGAATAGATCACGGAGCCAAAGCTGTGAGGACAGCAAACTGCGAGAACAGCTAGTGTTGAATAAACTGCCACAAACTAGACAAATATAGATATAGATATTGCAATCAAAAGGACCAGTTTAAAAAAAAACCGGCCAAGTGCATGTCGGACTTCACACATTTAGGGTCCTGGTACCAAATGAGGGAATTATCAAAGAAAAAATCAGATTTATCAATAGATTGGTATTTGTTAGTAAAATATACGTAATAATAAACATTCAAGGTCAATGGGAAGTTCAAAAAAAATCAGAACTAAATTTTGTGACAGACGACGGACAGACAAACAGACAGACGGACATGTGAGTGACAGCAATAGGGCTCGGTTTAGACTTTTCGGGTACGGAATCCTGAAAAAGACTATCGGAAGAGGTGCGTATGAAGTTTATGTACTGAACCTACGTTGAGTCTTAAAGTTTTTAAGAGGGCCCAGACATTCTATCAACGATAAAAACTGTCGAAAATGAGTGGGATTGACATGCACTATCGAAATTCCACATGGTAAACCAAATATTTTTGACTTTTGAAAATCTTTATCTATGAAAGGATGTCACTTTTTTTGAGGTCCAAGAAGACACGCGTTTTTTTATGGTGTGGAAATCCTCATGGGTGTCTACCGCCCCAGAGTGGGTGCAGGGGTCTGTCAGACTCTACCTGACTAAAACCACAAGGTATTCTGCAGCTACGTTTAGCCGGGCGTTGGAGTGCTTGCCAATTTCGTCACATTCCCCCGACTAGGTATTGTGGCGATTGTATACACTGCCTAAGTCCGCGTGTGGGTGGCCTTCAGCTGACAGTTGAAGGAATAGGCATCACGTTTGTTTTACGAGTTCTGTTTGTCTGGCCGAAGTGGGCACTTGTATAATTCTGAGTGGAGCAATATAGTTATCAAGAGTGCCCTATCCCTCTTTCCTTCGTGGGAACTTATTTTTCCCGGGCCAAAAGTAACCTATGTTACTCGCTGATAATATTTCTACTGGTGAAAAAATGGTTAAAATCAGTCCAGTAGTTTCTAAGTTTATTCGTTACATACAAAAATACAAATCTTTCCTCTTTATAATATTTGTGTAGATGTAGACATGTGTGCACAAATTTTCGCTCATTATGTGCAGCTGGCCTTCTGTGCTCATCTGTATCTTATATAGTTGAAGCGACACATAGGAATAAGTTTGAGAGGCTGCCACTTAAGCTACTTGCACCGGATGCAGAGTATACCACAGTTTAACTCGACTTTGGTATTGGTAGAATAATCTGGCTTAGTTTAACAATTAAGTACTAAGTTGTAGGTCCTTTTTGAGGTGATCAAGTAGAGCATGCATGTAGATGCATGACTTTTATTGGCTCATCGTCCCTTAAGTTTGGCGCTTTTCTTTGGGCTACGTCGATAACCTGCCCTCCTAGTCATATTACTGCCATACTACTTTTCTATTATCGTTTACGCTAACGCTTAGTACAAAATGTATGGCATTGACATTACCTGCGTAGAAGTGTCACGTGACTTATCGCAGGTAATTCATTGCCATACATTTTGACCTAAGCGTTAGCGTAAATGATAATAGAAAAGTAATATGGCTGGGGGGGGGGGGCCTGGATTCTACAGCGGATATCTTCATTTGTGATTCGATTACGCTAGCAAAATCTGAGCCCTTTCCATTGACCTTTGGGTGACTTTAAGGCTTCTGATGTGGCCCATTGTGATTGGCCACGTTTCAGTGCCATATGTCATCACTGACAATACGCACTGGTCATAGACTTTCGTCTTGAGATACTTTTTTTTTTTTTTTTGTTGGGTGGGAAATCATGCAATGACTTCGCCCGCTCTGGGTGGAGCGGGAGGGCGTGTCAGACTCTTACTGACTAAAAGCCACCCCTGTTCCTTCCCTGCCTGAGTGCCCAGGGGTGCGGTAACTCATTTTCAGAATTTATCCGCTACCCCTAGGCATGTCTGTGGTATGTGTAAAAGAAGATACAAATAAAATCATGAAAAGCAACATTATTGGACGTATACTATGTAGGGACAGCGTCATGAACTGGTTACTCCCTTTTCTCAGGTGCTTTAATGACGAGAGGTACCTTATTAATTAGCCTGTACGTGTGACCAGCCCACTGGTAGTGCTGTGTCTCTGATCTGAACCAGCAGTTACGGATGCGTAACTAAAATTACCATATTCTGTATATACCTATGTTCTGTCTCACTGGTAAAAAACCTCACTCTCCTTTTTCCACGATCTTCTATCATCTCTCATTGCGATATCTTATCGATGTAGATTTCAGATTGCAACAGCATATCGTTGCCAAGTTTTAATACCGAGTAAGTTGTCTTTCTAACAAAATACGCTAATATAGCGGTTACCATATCAAACACTAGGATTTGAACAAATGTTGATGCAAAACAGCAAAGGCGCGTAACTAAGTTTTATGCAATAGTAATAGTGCGTAACTCATCGGTGATGCAATACCGCGTAGGCTTTTCCCATAAAACCTAATTTTCAATGTTGTGTCATCCCAAGTTCTACCTTATGGAAAAAGCTAGTTATGCGGTGTTGCAGTATCACCGACGATCTCGTTTTTTTTTCACAAAACTCCTGAAAAGTAAGAAGATTTTGACAATCGCAGTGTAAAAACTTAAGCGACGATATTGATAATACCATACCATTAATCAAAATCAAATCAAATCAAATCATTTTTATTTCAGGCCTAATGACCCATATAATTAAAAAAAAACCCATGTAAGTCCTACCAAAGCGGGCCTGCGAACGGCGAGTAGTGGGTAGCTCGCCGTCCGATGAGGACTAGCCCCAAGAGCCGATGGCGCGTAGTGTCCCACGCGCGGTTCAAAGAGTTGTCAGCAACGCATGACGGGGCCCGTCATGGCCGATGGCTGCCCAGGGGTCGTGGATAAATTCGACACAGAGTTACCGCGCTGTGCACTCAGGGCAGGGAAGGAACAGGGTTGGGTTTTAGTCAGTAAGAGTCTGACACGCCCTCGCGCTCCGCCCAGAGCGGGAGAAGTCATAGAATGATATCCCACCCCACAAAAAAAAATGGTTTACCAGCAAATTGAACATCACTTTTGAAGGTATGAATAGGCCACAATTTTGGATTCCGTGGCCATCTGAAGCGGAGTCCCCGCCTACACGCGCGCGCGTTTGCCTACTACTTTGGATACGAAACATTTTGAGACCTGTTTTAACACAAACGTGACGTTGGATTCTTTAATATTTATTTTCTACGCTAAGCTACGATTTTTTATTCAATGAGGGCGCCACTTGGCCACTTATGCTAAGTTGATGAAATTGTGTATTTCTATCATTTGTTGGTGAAAACTTGAAAATAGAAGGTCGAAGGTCGTCAAACTATACGTCAAACTAATACGTTGTGAGAATTCTTATCGACTTTTCAACTCAACTCAACTTCGATTCAATTTCGATTCAAATTCAATTCAAATTCGATACAAATTCGATTCAAATTCGATTCAATTTTGATTCAATTTCGATCCAAATTCAATTCAAATTCGATTCAACTTCGATTCAAATTCGATTCAAATTCGATACAAATTCGATTCAAAATCGATTCAAACACAATTCCAGTTCAATTCAAATTCGATTCAATTTCGATTCAATTTCGATTCAATTTCGATTCAATTTCGATTCAAATTCGATACAAATTCGATTCAAATTCAATTCAAATTCGATACAAATTCGATTCAAATTCGATTCAATTTCGATTCAATTTCGATTCAAATTCGATTCAAATTCGATACAAATTCGATTCAAACACAATTCCAGTTCAATTCAAATTCGATTCAATTTCGATTCAATTTTGATTCAATTTCGATTCAATTTCGATTCAATTTCGATTCAATTTCGATTCAAATTCGATTCAAATTCGATTCAATTTCAATTCAAATTCGATTCAATTTCAATTCAATTTCGATTCAATTTCGATTCAATTTCGATTCAATTTCGATTCAATTTCGATTCAATTTCGATTCAAATTCGATACAAATTCGATTCAATTTCGATTCAATTTCGATTCAATTTCGATTCAAATTCGATTCAAATTCGATACAAATTCGATTCAAATTCGATTCAACTTCGATTCAAATTCGATACAAATTCGATTCAAATTCGATTCAATTTCGATTCAATTTCGATTCAAATTCGATTCAAATTCGATTCAAATTCGATACAATTTCGATTCAAATTCGATTCAAATTCGATACAAATTCGATTCAAACACAATTCCAGTTCAATTCAAATTCGATTCAATTTCGATTCAATTTCGATTCAATTTCGATTCAATTTCGATTCAATTTCGATTCAATTCGATTCATTTTAGATACAAATTCGATTCAAATTCGATTCAAATTCGATACAAATTCGATTCAATTTCGATTCAATTTCGATTCAATTTCGATTCAATTTCGATTCAATTCGATTCATTTTCGATACAAATTCGATTCAAATTCGATTCAAATTCGATACAAATTCGATTCAATTTCGATTCAAATACGATTCAATTTCGATTCAAATTCGATACAAATTCGATTCAATTTCGATTCAAATTCGATTCAATTTCGATTTAAATTCGATACAAATTCGAAACAAATTCGATTCAATTTCGATTCAAATTCGATTCATTTTCGATACAATTTCGATTCAAATTCGATTCAATTTCGATTCAAATTCGATTCCAGTTCAATTCAAATTCGATTCAATTTCGATTCAATTTCGATTCAATTTCGATTCAAATTCGATTCAATTTCGATTCAAATTTGATTCAAATTCGATTCAAATTCGATTCAAATTCGATACAAATTCGATTCAAATTCGATTCAAACAAAATTCCAGTTCAATTCAATTTCGATTCATTTTCGATTCAAATTCGATTCAAATTCGATACAAATTCGATTCAAATTCGATTCAATTTCGATTCAAATTTGATTCAAATTCGATTCAAATTTGATTCAAATTCGATACAAATTCGATTCAAATTCAATTCAAACAAAATTCCAGTTCAATTCAATTTCGATTTATTTTCGATTCAAATTCGATTCAAACACAATTCCAGTTCAATTCAAATTCGATTCAATTTCGATTCAATTTCGATTCAATTTCGATTCAAATTCGATTCAAATTTGATTCAATTTCAATTAAAATTCGATACAAATTCGATTCAAATTCGATACAAATTCGATTCAATTTCGATTCAATTTCGATTCAAATTCGATTCATTTTCGATACAAATTCGATTCAAATTCGATTCAAATTCGATACAAATTCGATTCAAATTCGATTCAATTTCGATTCAATTTCGATTCAAATTCGATTCAATTTCGATTCAAATTCGATACAAATTCGATTCAAATTCGATTCAAACAAAATTCCAGTTCAATTCAATTTCAATTCATTTTCGATTCAAATTCGATTCAAATTCGATACAAATTCGATTCAAATTCGATATAAATTCGAAACAAATTCGATTCAATTTCGATTCAATTTCGATTCAAATTCGATTCATTTTCGATACAAATTCGATTCAAATTCGATTCAAATTCGATTCAACTTCGATTCAATTTCGATTCAAATTCAATTCAAATTCGATACAAATTCGATTCAAATTCAATTCAAACAAAATTCCAGTTCAAATCAATTTCGATTTATTTTCGATTCAAATTCGATTCAAATTCGATTCAAATTCGATACAAATTCGATTCAAACACAATTCCAGTTCAATTCAAATTCGATTCAAATTCGATTCAAATTCGATTCAAATTCGATTCAAATTTGATTCAATTTCAATTAAAATTCGATACAAATTCGATTCAAATTCGATACAAATTCGATTCAATTTCGATTCAATTTCGATTCAAATTCGATTCATTTTCGATACAAATTCGATTCAAATTCGATTCAAATTCGATACAAATTCGATTCAATTTCGATTCAATTTCGATTCAATTTCGATTCAAATTCGATTCAATTTCGATTCAAATTCGATACAAATTCGATTCAAATTCGATTCAAACAAAATTCCAGTTCAATTCAATTTCAATTCATTTTCGATTCAAATTCGATTCAACTTCGATTCAATTTCGATTCAAATTCAATTCAAATTCGATTCAAATTCGATACAAATTCGATTCAAATTCAATTCAAACAAAATTCCAGTTCAAATCAATTTCGATTTATTTTCGATTCAAATTCGATTCAAATTCGATTCAAATTCGATACAAATTCGATTCAAATTCGATTCAAATTCGATTCAATTTCGATTCAATTTCGATACAAATTCGATTCAATTTCGATTCAATTTGGATTCAATTTCGATTCAATTTCGATTCAATTTCGATTCAAATTCGATACAAATTCGATTCAATTTCGATTCAAATTCGATTCAATTTCGATTCAAATTCAATTCAAATTCGATTCAAATACGATTCAAATTCGATACAAATTCGATTCAAATTCGATTCAAACAAAATTCCAGTTCAATTCAATTACGATTCATTTTCGATTCAAATTCGATTCAAATTCGATACAAATTCGATTCAAATTCGATATAAATTCGATTCAAATTCGATACAAATTCGATTCAAATTCGATTCAACTTCGATTCAAATTCGATACAAATTCGATTCAAATTCGATTCAAATTCAATACAAATTCGATTCAAATTCGATTCAAACAAAATTCCAGTTCAATTCAATTTCGATTCATTTTCGATTCAAATTCGATTCAAATTCGATACAAATTCGATTCAAATTCGATTCAATTTCGATTCAATTTCGATTCAAATTCGATTCAAATTCGATTCAAATTCGATACAATTTCGATTCAAATTCGATTCAAATTCGATACAAATTCGATTCAAACACAATTCCAGTTCAATTCAAATTCGATTCAATTTCGATTCAATTTCGATTCAATTTCGATTCAATTTCGATTCAATTTCGATTCAATTCGATTCATTTTAGATACAAATTCGATTCAAATTCGATTCAAATTCGATACAAATTCGATTCAATTTCGATTCAATTTCGATTCAATTTCGATTCAATTTCGATTCAATTCGATTCATTTTCGATACAAATTCGATTCAAATTCGATTCAAATTCGATACAAATTCGATTCAATTTCGATTCAAATACGATTCAATTTCGATTCAAATTCGATACAAATTCGATTCAATTTCGATTCAAATTCGATTCAATTTCGATTTAAATTCGATACAAATTCGAAACAAATTCGATTCAATTTCGATTCAAATTCGATTCATTTTCGATACAATTTCGATTCAAATTCGATTCAATTTCGATTCAAATTCGATTCCAGTTCAATTCAAATTCGATTCAATTTCGATTCAATTTCGATTCAATTTCGATTCAAATTCGATTCAATTTCGATTCAAATTTGATTCAAATTCGATTCAAATTCGATTCAAATTCGATACAAATTCGATTCAAATTCGATTCAAACAAAATTCCAGTTCAATTCAATTTCGATTCATTTTCGATTCAAATTCGATTCAAATTCGATTCAAATTCAATTCAAACAAAATTCCAGTTCAATTCAATTTCGATTTATTTTCGATTCAAATTCGATTCAAACACAATTCCAGTTCAATTCAAATTCGATTCAATTTCGATTCAATTTCGATTCAATTTCGATTCAAATTCGTTTCAAATTTGATTCAATTTCAATTAAAATTCGATACAAATTCGATTCAAATTCGATACAAATTCGATTCAATTTCGATTCAATTTCGATTCAAATTCGATTCATTTTCGATACAAATTCGATTCAAATTCGATTCAAATTCGATACAAATTCGATTCAAATTCGATTCAATTTCGATTCAATTTCGATTCAAATTCGATTCAATTTCGATTCAAATTCGATACAAATTCGATTCAAACAAAATTCCAGTTCAATTCAATTTCAATTCATTTTCGATTCAAATTCGATTCAAATTCGATACAAATTCGATTCAAATTCGATATAAATTCGAAACAAATTCGATTCAATTTCGATTCAATTTCGATTCAAATTCGATTCATTTTCGATACAAATTCGATTCAAATTCGATTCAAATTCGATTCAACTTCGATTCAATTTCGATTCAAATTCAATTCAAATTCGATACAAATTCGATTCAAATTCAATTCAAACAAAATTCCAGTTCAAATCAATTTCGATTTATTTTCGATTCAAATTCGATTCAAATTCGATTCAAATTCGATACAAATTCGATTCAAACACAATTCCAGTTCAATTCAAATTCGATTCAAATTCGATTCAAATTCGATTCAAATTTGATTCAATTTCAATTAAAATTCGATACAAATTCGATTCAAATTCGATACAAATTCGATTCAATTTCGATTCAATTTCGATTCAAATTCGATTCATTTTCGATACAAATTCGATTCAAATTCGATTCAAATTCGATACAAATTCGATTCAATTTCGATTCAATTTCGATTCAATTTCGATTCAAATTCGATTCAATTTCGATTCAAATTCGATACAAATTCGATTCAAATTCGATTCAAACAAAATTCCAGTTCAATTCAATTTCAATTCATTTTCGATTCAAATTCGATTCAACTTCGATTCAATTTCGATTCAAATTCAATTCAAATTCGATTCAAATTCGATACAAATTCGATTCAAATTCAATTCAAACAAAATTCCAGTTCAAATCAATTTCGATTTATTTTCGATTCAAATTCGATTCAAATTCGATTCAAATTCGATACAAATTCGATTCAAATTCGATTCAAATTCGATTCAATTTCGATTCAATTTCGATACAAATTCGATTCAATTTCGATTCAATTTGGATTCAATTTCGATTCAATTTCGATTCAATTTCGATTCAAATTCGATACAAATTCGATTCAATTTCGATTCAAATTCGATTCAATTTCGATTCAAATTCAATTCAAATTCGATTCAAATACGATTCAAATTCGATACAAATTCGATTCAAATTCGATTCAAACAAAATTCCAGTTCAATTCAATTACGATTCATTTTCGATACAAATTCGATTCAAATTCGATATAAATTCGATTCAAATTCGATACAAATTCGATTCAAATTCGATTCAACTTCGATTCAAATTCGATACAAATTCGATTCAAATTCGATTCAAATTCAATACAAATTCGATTCAAATTCGATTCAAACAAAATTCCAGTTCAATTCAATTTCGATTCATTTTCGATTCAAATTCGATTCAAATTCGATACAAATTCGATTCAAATTCGATACAAATTCGATTCAAATTCGATACAATTTCGATTCAAATTCGATTCAAATTCGATACAAATTCGATTCAAACACAATTCCAGTTCAATTCAAATTCGATTCAATTTCGATTCAATTTCGATTCAATTTCGATTCAATTTCGATTCAATTCGATTCATTTTAGATACAAATTCGATTCAAATTCGATTCAAATTCGATACAAATTCGATTCAACTTCGATTCAATTTCGATTCAAATTCGATTCAATTTCGATTCAATTTCGATTCAAATTCGATTCAATTTCGATTCAAACAAAATTCCAGTTCAATTCAATTTCGATTCATTTTCGATTCAAATTCGATTCAAATTCGATACAAATTCGATTCAAATTCGATATAAATTCGATTCAAATTCGATACAAATTCGATTCAAATTCGATTCAACTTCGATTCAAATTCGATACAAATTCGATTCAAATTCGATTCAATTTCGATTCAATTTCGATTCAAATTCGATTCAAATTCGATTCAAATTCGATACAATTTCGATTCAAATTCGATTCAAATTCGATACAAATTCGATTCAAACACAATTCCAGTTCAATTCAAATTCGTTTCAATTTCGATTCAATTTCGATTCAATTTCGATTCAATTTCGATTCAATTTCGATTCAATTTCGATTCAATTTCGATTCAATTTCGATTCAATTCGATTCATTTTAGATACAAATTCGATTCAAATTCGATTCAAATTCGATACAAATTCGATTCAATTTCGATTCAATTTCGATTCAATATCGATTCAATTCGATTCATTTTCGATACAAATTCGATTCAAATTCGATTCAATTTCGATTCAAATTCGATTCCAGTTCAATTCAAATTCGATTCAATTTCGATTCAATTTCGATTCAATTTCGATTCAAATTCGATTCAATTTCGATTCAAATTTGATTCAAATTCGATTCAAATTCGATTCAAATTCGATACAAATTCGATTCAAATTCGATTCAAACAAAATTCCAGTTCAATTCAATTTCGATTCATTTTCGATTCAAATTCGATACAAATTCGATTCAAATTCGATTCAATTTCGATTCAAATTTGATTCAAATTCGATTCAAATTTGATTCAAATTCGATACAAATTCGATTCAAATTCAATTCAAACAAAATTCCAGTTCAATTCAATTTCGATTTATTTTCGATTCAAATTCGATTCAAACACAATTCCAGTTCAATTCAAATTCGATTCAATTTCGATTCAATTTCGATTCAATTTCGATTCAAATTCGATTCAAATTTGATTCAATTTCAATTAAAATTCGATACAAATTCGATTCAAATTCGATTCAATTTCGATTCAAATTCGATTCATTTTCGATACAAATTCGATTCAAATTCGATTCAAATTCGATTCAATTTCGATTCAAATTCGATACAAATTCGATACAAATTCGATTCAAATTCGATACAAATTCGATTCAAATTCGATTCAAATTCGATTCAATTTCGATTCAAATTCGATTCATTTTCGATACAAATTCGATTCAAATTCGATTCAAATTCGATTCAATTTCGATTCAAATTCGATACAAATTCGATTCAAATTCGATTCAAATTCGATACAAATTCGATTCAAATTCGATTCAAATTCGATACAAATTCGATTCAAATTCGATTCAAATTCGATACAAATTCGATTCAAATTCGATTCAAACAAAATTCCAGTTCAATTCAATTTCGATTCATTTTCGATTCAAATTCGATTCAAATTCGATACAAATTCGATTCAAATTCGATACAAATTCGATTCAAATTCGATTCAACTTCGATTCAAATTCGATACAAATTCGATTCAAATTCGATTCAATTTCGATTCAATTTCGATTCAAATTCGATTCAAATTCGATACAAATTCGATTCAAACACAATTCCAGTTCAATTCAAATTCGATTCAATTTCGATTCAATTTCGATTCAATTTCGATTCAATTTCGATTCAATTTCGATTCAATTCGATTCATTTTAGATACAAATTCGATTCAAATTCGATTCAAATTCGATACAAATTCGATTCAACTTCGATTCAATTTCGATTCAAATTCGATTCAATTTCGATTCAATTTCAATTCAATTTCGATTCAATTTCGATTCAATTTCGATTCAATTTTTATTCAATTTCGATTCAATTTCGATTCAATTTCGATTCCATTTCGATTCAATTTCAATTCAATTTCGATTCAATTTCGATTCAAATTCGATTCATTTTCGATACAAATTCGATTCAAATTCGATTCAAATTCGATTCAACTTCGATTCAATTTCGATTCAAATTCAATTCAAATTCGATACAAATTCGATTCAAATTCAATTCAAACAAAATTCCAGTTCAAATCAATTTCGATTTATTTTCGATTCAAATTCGATTCAAATTCGATTCAAATTCGATACAAATTCGATTCAAACACAATTCCAGTTCAATTCAAATTCGATTCAAATTCGATTCAAATTCGATTCAAATTTGATTCAATTTCAATTAAAATTCGATACGAATTCGATTCAAATTCGATACAAATTCGATTCAATTTCGATTCAATTTCGATTCAAATTCGATTCAAACACAATTCCAGTTCAATTCAAATTCGATTCAATTTCGATTCAATTTCGATTCAATTTCGATTCAATTTCGATTAAAATTCGATTCAAACACAATTCCAGTTCAATTCAAATTCGATTCAATTTCGATTCAATTTCGATTCAATTTCGATTCAATTTCGATTCAAATTCGATACAAATTCGATTCAAATTCAATTCAAATTCGATACAAATTCGATTCAAATTCGATTCAATTTCGATTCAATTTCGATTCAAATTCGATTCAAATTCGATACAAATTCGATTCAAACACAATTCCAGTTCAATTCAAATTCGATTCAATTTCGATTCAATTTTGATTCAATTTCGATTCAATTTCGATTCAATTTCGATTCAATTTCGATTCAATTTCGATTCAATTTCGATTCAATTTCGATTCAATTTCGATTCCATTTCGATTCAATTTCAATTCAATTTCGATTCAAATTCGATACAAATTCGATTCAATTTCGATTCAATTTCGATTCAAATTCGATACAAATTCGATTCAAATTCGATTCAACTTCGATTCAAATTCGATACAAATTCGATTCAATTTCGATTCAATTTCGATTCAATTTCGATTCAAATTCGATTCAAATTCGATTCAAATTCGATACAATTTCGATTCAAATTTGATACAAATTCGATTCAAACACAATTCCAGTTCAATTCAAATTCGATTCAATTTCGATTCAATTTTGATTCAATTTCGATTCAAATTCGATACAAATTCGATTCAAACACAATTCAAACAAAATTCCAGTTCAAATCAATTTCGATTTATTTTCGATTCAAATTCGATTCAAATTCGATTCAAATTCGATACAAATTCGATTCAAACACAATTCCAGTTCAATTCAAATTCGATTCAAATTCGATTCAAATTCGATACAAATTCGATTTAAATTCGATTCAAATTCGATTCAATTTCGATTCAATTTCGATTCAAATTCGATTCAATTTCGATTCAAATTCGATACAAATTCAAAACAAATTCGATTCAATTTTGATTCAATTTCGATACAAATTCGATTCAAACACAATTCCAGTTCAATTCAAATTCGATTCAAATTCGATTCAAATTCGATTCAACTTCGATTCAATTTCGATTCAAATTCAATTCAAATTCGATTCAAATTCGATACAAATTCGATTCAAATTCAATTCAAACAAAATTCCAGTTCAAATCAATTTCGATTCAAATTCGATTCAAATTCGATTCAAATTCGATTCCAATTCGATTCAAATTCAATTCAAACAAAATTCCAGTTCAAATCAATTTCGATTTATTTTCGATTCAAATTCGATTCAAATTCGATTCCAATTAATTCGATACAAATTCGATTCAAACACAATTCCAGTTCAATTCAAATTCGATTCAAATTCGATTCAAATTCGATACAAATTCGATTCAAATTCGATTCAAATTCAATTCAAACAAAATTCCAGTTCAAATCAATTTCGATTCAAATTCGATTCAAATTCGATTCAAATTCGATTCCAATTCGATTCAAATTCAATTCAAACAAAATTCCAGTTCAAATCAATTTCGATTTATTTTCGATTCAAATTCGATTCAAATTCGATTCCAATTCGATACAAATTCGATTCAAACACAATTCCAGTTCAATTCAAATTCGATTCAAATTCGATTCAAATTCGATACAAATTCGATTCAAATTCGATTCAAATTCGATTCAATTTCGATTCAATTTCGATACAAATTCGATTCAATTTCGATTCAATTTCGATTCAAATTCGATACAAATTCGATTCAAATTCAATTCAAACAAAATTCCAGTTCAAATCAATTTCAATTTATTTTCGATTCAAATTCGATTCAAATTCGATTCCAATTCGATACAAATTCGATTCAAACACAATTCCAGTTCAATTCAAATTCGATTCAAATTCGATTCAAATTCGATACAAATTCGATTCAAATTCGATTCAAATTCGATTCAATTTCGATTCAATTTCGATACAAATTCGATTCAATTTCGATTCAATTTCGATTCAATTTCGATTCAATTTCGATTCAATTTCGATTCAAATTCGATACAAATTCGATTCAATTTCGATACAAATTCGATTCAAATTCGATTCAAATTCGATATAAATTCGATTCAAATTCGATACAAATTCGATTCAAATTCGATTCAACTTAGATTCAAATTCGATACAAATTCGATTCAAATTCGATTCAATTTCGATTCAATTTCGATTCAAATTCGATTCAAATTCGATTCAAATTCGATACAATTTCGATTCAAATTCGATTCAAATTCGATACAAATTCGATTCAAACACAATTCCAGTTCAATTCAAATTCGTTTCAATTTCGATTCAATTTCGATTCAATTTCGATTCAATTTCGATTCAATTTCGATTCAATTTCGATTCAATTCGATTCATTTTAGATACAAATTCGATTCAAATTCGATTCAAATTCGATACAAATTCGATTCAATTTCGATTCAATTTCGATTCAATATCGATTCAATTCGATTCATTTTCGATACAAATTCGATTCAAATTCGATTCAATTTCGATTCAAATTCGATTCCAGTTCAATTCAAATTCGATTCAATTTCGATTCAATTTCGATTCAATTTCGATTCAAATTCGATTCAATTTCGATTCAAATTTGATTCAAATTCGATTCAAATTCGATTCAAATTCGATACAAATTCGATTCAAATTCGATTCAAACAAAATTCCAGTTCAATTCAATTTCGATTCATTTTCGATTCAAATTCGATACAAATTCGATTCAAATTCGATTCAATTTCGATTCAAATTTGATTCAAATTCGATTCAAATTTGATTCAAATTCGATACAAATTCGATTCAAATTCAATTCAAACAAAATTCCAGTTCAATTCAATTTCGATTTATTTTCGATTCAAATTCGATTCAAACACAATTCCAGTTCAATTCAAATTCGATTCAAATCGATTCAATTTCGATTCAATTTCGATTCAAATTCGATTCAAATTTGATTCAATTTCAATTAAAATTCGATACAAATTCGATTCAAATTCGATTCAATTTCGATTCAAATTCGATTCATTTTCGATTCAATTTCGATTCAATTTCGATACAAATTCGATTCAATTTCGATTCAATTTCGATTCAAATTCGATACAAATTCGATTCAAATTCAATTCAAACAAAATTCCAGTTCAAATCAATTTCGATTTATTTTCGATTCAAATTCGATTCAAATTCGATTCCAATTCGATACAAATTCGATTCAAACACAATTCCAGTTCAATTCAAATTCGATTCAAATTCGATTCAATTTCGATTCAAATTCGATTCAATTTCGATTCAAATTCGATTCAAATTCGATTCAAATACGATTCAAATTCGCTACAAATTCGATTCAAATTCGATTCAAACAAAATTCCAGTTCAATTCAATTACGATTCATTTTCGATTCAAATTCGATTCAAATTCGATACAAATTCGATTCAAATTCGATATAAATTCGATTCAAATTCGATACAAATTCGGTTCAAATTCGATTCAACTTCGATTCAAATTCGATACAAATTCGATTCAAATTCGATTCAAATTCGATTCAAATTCGATTCAAATTCGATACAATTTCGATTCAAATTCGATTCAAATTCGATACAAATTCGATTCAAACACAATTCCAGTTCAATTCAAATTCGATTCAATTTCGATTCAATTTCGATTCAATTTCGATTCAATTTCGATTCAATTTCGATTCAAATTCGATTCAAATTCGATACAAATTCGATTCAAATTCGATTCAAATTCGATACAAATTCGATTCAAATTCGATTCAAATTCGATACAAATTCGATTCAAATTCGATTCAAACAAAATTCCAGTTCAATTCAATTTCGATTCATTTTCGATTCAAATTCGATTCAAATTCGATACAAATTCGATTCAAATTCGATACAAATTCGATTCAAATTCGATTCAACTTCGATTCAAATTCGATACAAATTCGATTCAAATTCGATTCAATTTCGATTCAATTTCGATACAAATTCGATTCAAATTCGATACAAATTCGATTCAAACACAATTCCAGTTCAATTCAAATTCGATTCAATTTCAATTCAATTTCGATTCAATTTCGATTCAATTTCGATTCAATTTCGATTCAATTCGATTCATTTTAGATACAAATTCGATTCAAATTCGATTCAAATTCGATACAAATTCGATTCAACTTCGATTCAATTTCGATTCAAATTCGATTCAATTTCGATTCAATTTCAATTCAATTTCGATTCAATTTCGATTCAATTTCGATTCAATTTTTATTCAATTTCGATTCAATTTCGATTCAATTTCGATTCAATTTCGATTCCATTTCGATTCAATTTCAATTCAATTTCGATTCAATTTCGATTCAAATTCGATTCATTTTCGATACAAATTCGATTCAAATTCGATTCAAATTCGATTCAACTTCGATTCAATTTCGATTCAAATTCAATTCAAATTCGATACAAATTCGATTCAAATTCAATTCAAACAAAATTCCAGTTCAAATCAATTTCGATTTATTTTCGATTCAAATTCGATTCAAATTCGATTCAAATTCGATACAAATTCGATTCAAACACAATTCCAGTTCAATTCAAATTCGATTCAAATTCGATTCAAATTCGATTCAAATTTGATTCAATTTCAATTAAAATTCGATACAAATTCGATTCAAATTCGATACAAATTCGATTCAATTTCGATTCAATTTCGATTCAAATTCGATTCAAACACAATTCCAGTTCAATTCAAATTCGATTCAATTTCGATTCAATTTCGATTCAATTTCGATTCAATTTCGATTAAAATTCGATTCAAACACAATTCCAGTTCAATTCAAATTCGATTCAATTTCGATTCAATTTCGATTCAATTTCGATTCAATTTCGATTCAAATTCGATACAAATTCGATTCAAATTCAATTCAAATTCGATACAAATTCGATTCAAATTCGATTCAATTTCGATTCAATTTCGATTCAAATTCGATTCAAATTCGATACAAATTCGATTCAAACACAATTCCAGTTCAATTCATATTCGATTCAATTTCGATTCAATTTTGATTCAATTTCGATTCAATTTCGATTCAATTTCGATTCAATTTCGATTCAATTTCGATTCAATTTCGATTCAATTTCGATTCAATTTCGATTCAATTTCGATTCCATTTCGATTCAATTTCAATTCAATTTCGATTCAAATTCGATACAAATTCGATTCAATTTCGATTCAATTTCGATTCAAATTCGATACAAATTCGATTCAAATTCGATTCAACTTCGATTCAAATTCGATACAAATTCGATTCAATTTCGATTCAATTTCGATTCAATTTCGATTCAAATTCGATTCAAATTCGATTCAAATTCGATACAATTTCGATTCAAATTTGATACAAATTCGATTCAAACACAATTCCAGTTCAATTCAAATTCGATTCAATTTCGATTCAATTTTGATTCAATTTCGATTCAAATTCGATACAAATTCGATTCAAACACAATTCAAACAAAATTCCAGTTCAAATCAATTTCGATTTATTTTCGATTCAAATTCGATTCAAATTCGATACAAATTCGATTCAAACACAATTCCAGTTCAATTCAAATTCGATTCAAATTCGATTCAAATTCGATACAAATTCGATTTAAATTCGATTCAAATTCGATTCAATTTCGATTCAATTTCGATTCAAATTCGATTCAATTTCGATTCAAATTCGATACAAATTCAAAACAAATTCGATTCAATTTTGATTCAATTTCGATACAAATTCGATTCAAACACAATTCCAGTTCAATTCAAATTCGATTCAAATTCGATTCAAATTCGATTCAACTTCGATTCAATTTCGATTCAAATTCAATTCAAATTCGATTCAAATTCGATACAAATTCGATTCAAATTCAATTCAAACAAAATTCCAGTTCAAATCAATTTCGATTCAAATTTGATTCAATTTCGATACAAATTCGATTCAAACACAATTCCAGTTCAATTCAAATTCGATTCAAATTCGATTCAAATTCGATTCAACTTCGATTCAATTTCGATTCAAATTCAATTCAAATTCGATTCAAATTCGATACAAATTCGATTCAAATTCAATTCAAACAAAATTCCAGTTCAAATCAATTTCGATTTATTTTCGATTCAAATTCGATTCAAATTCGATTCCAATTCGATACAAATTCGATTCAAACACAATTCCAGTTCAATTCAAATTCGATTCAAATTCGATTCAAATTCGATACAAATTCGATTCAAATTCGATTCAAATTCGATTCAATTTCGATTCAATTTCGATACAAATTCGATTCAATTTCGATTCAATTTCGATTCAAATTCGATACAAATTCGATTCAAATTCAATTCAAACAAAATTCCAGTTCAAATCAATTTCAATTTATTTTCGATTCAAATTCGATTCAAATTCGATTCCAATTCGATACAAATTCGATTCAAACACAATTCCAGTTCAATTCAAATTCGATTCAAATTCGATTCAAATTCGATACAAATTCGATTCAAATTCGATTCAAATTCGATTCAATTTCGATTCAATTTCGATACAAATTCGATTCAATTTCGATTCAATTTCGATTCAATTTCGATTCAATTTCGATTCAATTTCGATTCAAATTCGATACAAATTCGATTCAATTTCGATACAAATTCGATTCAAATTCGATTCAAATTCGATTCAAATTCGATTCAAATTCGATACAATTTCGATTCAAATTCGATTCAAATTCGATTCAATTTCGATTCAATTTCGATTCAATTTCGATTCAATTTCGATTCAATTTCGATTCAATTTCGATTCAATTTCGATTCCATTTCGATTCAATTTCAATTCAATTTCGATTCAAATTCGATACAAATTCGATTCAATTTCGATTCAATTTCGATTCAAATTCGATACAAATTCGATTCAAATTCGATTCAACTTCGATTCAAATTCGATACAAATTCGATTCAATTTCGATTCAATTTCGATTCAATTTCGATTCAAATTCGATTCAAATTCGATTCAAATTCGATACAATTTCGATTCAAATTTGATACAAATTCGATTCAAACACAATTCCAGTTCAATTCAAATTCGATTCAATTTTGATTCAATTTTGATTCAATTTCGATTCAAATTCGATACAAATTCGATTCAAACACAATTCAAACAAAATTCCAGTTCAAATCAATTTCGATTTATTTTCGATTCAAATTCGATTCAAATTCGATTCAAATTCGATTCAAATTCGATACAAATTCGATTCAAACACAATTCCAGTTCAATTCAAATTCGATTCAAATTCGATTCAAATTCGATACAAATTCGATTCAAATTCGATTCAAATTCGATTCAATTTCGATTCAATTTCGATTCAAATTCGATTCAATTTCGATTCAAATTCGATACAAATTCAAAACAAATTCGATTCAATTTTGATTCAATTTCGATACAAATTCGATTCAAACACAATTCCAGTTCAATTCAAATTCGATTCAAATTCGATTCAAATTCGATTCAACTTCGATTCAATTTCGATTCAAATTCAATTCAAATTCGATTCAAATTCGAAACAAATTCGATTCAAATTCAATTCAAACAAAATTCCAGTTCAAATCAATTTCGATTTATTTTCGATTCAAATTCGATTCCAATTCGATTCAAATTCAATTCAAACAAAATTCCAGTTCAAATCAATTTCGATTTATTTTCGATTCAAATTCGATTCAAATTCGATTCCAATTCGATACAAATTCGATTCAAACACAATTGCAGTTCAATTCAAATTCGATTCAAATTCGATTCAAATTCGATACAAATTCGATTCAAATTCGATTCAAATTCGATTCAATTTCGATTCAATTTCGATACAAATTCGATTCAATTTCGATTCAATTTCGATTCAAATTCGATACAAATTCGATTCAAATTCAATTCAAACAAAATTCCAGTTCAAATCAATTTCGATTTATTTTCGATTCAAATTCGATTCAAATTCGATTCCAATTCGATACAAATTCGATTCAAACACAATTCCAGTTCAATTCAAATTCGATTCAAATTCGATTCAATTTCGATTCAAATTCGATTCAATTTCGATTCAAATTCGATTCAAATTCGATTCAAATACGATTCAAATTCGCTACAAATTCGATTCAAATTCGATTCAAACAAAATTCCAGTTCAATTCAATTACGATTCATTTTCGATTCAAATTCGATTCAAATTCGATACAAATTCGATTCAAATTCGATATAAATTCGATTCAAATTCGATACAAATTCGGTTCAAATTCGATTCAACTTCGATTCAAATTCGATACAAATTCGATTCAAATTCGATTCAAATTCGATTCAAATTCGATTCAAATTCGATACAATTTCGATTCAAATTCGATTCAAATTCGATACAAATTCGATTCAAACACAATTCCAGTTCAATTCAAATTCGATTCAATTTCGATTCAATTTCGATTCAATTTCAATTCAATTTCGATTCAATTTCGATTCAATTTCGATTCAATTCGATTAATTTTAGATACAAATTCGATTCAAATTCGATTCAAATTCGATACAAATTCGATTCAATTTCGATTCAATTTCGATTCAAATTCGATTCAATTTCGATTCAATTTCGATTCAAATTCGATTCAATTTCGATTCAAATTTGATTCAAATTCGATACAAATTCGATTCAAATTCAATTCAAACAAAATTCCAGTTCAATTCAATTTCGATTTATTTTCGATTCAAATTAGATTCAAACACAATTCCAGTTCAATTCAAATTCGATTCAATTTCGATTCAATTTCGATTCAAATTCGATTCCAATTCGATACAAATTCGATTCAAACACAATTCCAGTTCAATTCAAATTCGATTCAAATTCGATTCAAATTCGATACAAATTCGAAACAAATTCGATTCAATTTCGATTCAATTTCGATTCAAATTCGATACAAATTCGATTCAAATTCGATTCAACTTCGATTCAAATTCGATACAAATTCGATTCAATTTCGATTCAATTTCGATTCAATTTCGATTCAAATTCGATTCAAAATCGATTCAAATTCGATACAATTTCGATTCAAATTCGATACAAATTCGATTCAAACACAATTCCAGTTCAATTCAAATTCGATTCAATTTCGATTCAATTTCGATTCAATTTCGATTCAAATTCGATTCAAACACAATTCAAACAAAATTCCAGTTCAAATCAATTTCGATTTATTTTCGATTCAAATTCGATTCAAATTCGATACAAATTCGATTCAAATTCGATTCAAATTCGATATAAATTCGATTCAAATTCGATACAAATTCGATTCAAATTCGATTCAACTTCGATTCAAATTCGATACAAATTCGATTCAATTTCGATTCAATTTCGATTCAAATTCGATTCAAATTCGATTCAATTTCAATTCAATTTCGATTCAATTTCGATTCAATTTCGATTCAATTTCGATTCAATTTCGATTCAATTTCGATTCAATTTCGATTCAATTTCGATTCAATTTCGATTCAATTTCGATTCAAATTCGATTTAATTTCGATTCAATTTCGATTCAATTTCGATTCAAATTCGATTCAAATTCGATTAAAATTCGATACAATTTCGATTCAAATTCGATTCAAATTCGATTCAAATTCGATTCAATTTCGATTCAAATTCGATTCAATTTCGATTCAAATTCGATACAAATTCGAAACAAATTCGATTCAATTTCGATTCAATTTCGATACAAATTCGATTCAAACACAATTCCAGTTCAATTCAAATTCGATTCAATTTCGATTCAATTTTATTCAATTTCGATTCAATTTCGATTCAATTTCGATTCAATTTCGATTCAAATTCGATTCAAATTCGATACAAATTCGATTCAAATTCGATTCAAACAAAATTCCAGTTCAATTCAATTTCGATTCATTTTCGATTCAAATTCGATTCAAATTCGATACAAATTCGATTCAAATTCGATATAAATTCGATTCAAATTCGATTTAAATTCGATTCAAATTCGATTCAATTTCGATTCAATTTCGATTCAATTTCGATTCAATTTCGATTCAATTTCGATTCAATTTCGATTCAATTTCGATTCAATTTCGATTCCATTTCGATTCAATTTCAATTCAATTTCGATTCAAATTCGATACAAATTCGATTCAATTTCGATTCAATTTCGATTCAAATTCGATACAAATTCGATTCAAATTCGATTCAACTTCGATTCAAATTCGATACAAATTCGATTCAATTTCGATTCAATTTCGATTCAATTTCGATTCAAATTCGATTCAAATTCGATTCAAATTCGATACAATTTCGATTCAAATTTGATACAAATTCGATTCAAACACAATTCCAGTTCAATTCAAATTCGATTCAATTTCGATTCAATTTTGATTCAATTTCGATTCAAATTCGATACAAATTCGATTCAAACACAATTCAAACAAAATTCCAGTTCAAATCAATTTCGATTTATTTTCGATTCAAATTCGATTCAAATTCGATTCAAATTCGATACAAATTCGATTCAAACACAATTCCAGTTCAATTCAAATTCGATTCAAATTCGATTCAAATTCGATACAAATTCGATTCAAATTCGATTCAAATTCGATTCAATTTCGATTCAATTTCGATTCAAATTCGATTCAATTTCGATTCAAATTCGATACAAATTCAAAACAAATTCGATTCAATTTTGATTCAATTTCGATACAAATTCGATTCAAACACAATTCCAGTTCAATTCAAATTCGATTCAAATTCGATTCTACTTCGATTCAAATTCGATACAAATTCGTTTCAAATTCGATTCAAATTCGATACAAATTCGATTCAAATTCGATTCAAACAAAATTCCAGTTCAATTCAATTTCGATTCATTTTCGATTCAAATTCGATATAAATTCGATTCAAATTCGATACAAATTCGATTCAAATTCGATTCAACTTCGATTCAAATTCGATACAAATTCGATTCAATTTCGATTCAATTTCGATTCAAATTCGATACAATTTCGATTCAAATTCGATACAAATTCGATTCAAACACAATTCCAGTTCAATTCAAATTCGATTCAATTTCGATTCAATTTCGATTCAAATTCGATACAAATTCGATTCAAATTCGATTCAACTTCGATTCAAATTCGATACAAATTCGATTCAAATTCGATACAATTTCGATTCAAATTCGATACAAATTCGATTCAAATTCGATTCAAATTCGATACAAATTCGATTCAAACACAATTCCAGTTCAATTCAAATTCGATTCAAATTCGATTCAAATTCGATACAAATTCGATTCAAATTCGATTCAAATTCGATTCAATTTCGATTCAATTTCGATTCAAATTCGATTCAATTTCGATTCAAATTCGATACAAATTCAAAACAAATTCGATTCAATTTTGATTCAATTTCGATACAAATTCGATTCAAACACAATTCCAGTTCAATTCAAATTCGATTCAAATTCGATTCTACTTCGATTCAAATTCGATACAAATTCGATTCAAATTCGATTCAAATTCGATACAAATTCGATTCAAATTCGATTCAAACAAAATTCCAGTTCAATTCAATTTCGATTCATTTTCGATTCAAATTCGATATAAATTCGATTCAAATTCGATACAAATTCGATTCAAATTCGATTCAACTTCGATTCAAATTCGATACAAATTCGATTCAATTTCGATTCAATTTCGATTCAAATTCGATCCAAATTCGATTCAAATTCGATTCAACTTCGATTCAAATTCGATACAAATTCGATTCAATTTCGATTCAATTTCGATTCAATTTCGATTCAAATTCGATTCAAATTTGATTCAAATTCGATACAATTTCGATTCAAATTCGATACAAATTCGATTCAAACACAATTCCAGTTCAATTCAAATTCGATTCAATTTCGATTCAATTTCGATTCAAATTCGATACAAATTCGATTCAAATTCGATTCAACTTCGATTCAAATTCGATACAAATTCGATTCAAATTCGATACAATTTCGATTCAAATTCGATACAAATTCGATTCAAATTCGATTCAAATTCGATTCAAACACAATTCCAGTTCAATTCAAATTCGATTCAATTTCGATTCAATTTCGATTCAATTTCGATTCAAATTCGATACAATTTCGATACAATTTCGATCCAAATTCAATTCAAATTCGATTCAACTTCGATACAAATTCGATACAAATTCGATTCAAATTCGATTCAAACACAATTCCAGTTCAATTCAAATTCGATTCAATTTCGATTCAATTTCGATTCAATTTCGATTCAATTTCGATTCAATTTCGATTCAAATTCGATTCAACTTCGATACAAATTCGATACAAATTCGATTCAAATTCGATTCAAACACAATTCCAGTTCAATTCAAATTCGATTCAATTTCGATTCAAATTCGATTCAAACACAATTCCAGTTCAATTCAAATTCGATTCAATTTCGATTCAATTTCGATACAATTTCGATTCAATTTCGATCCAAATTCAATTCAAATTCGATTCAACTTCGATACAAATTCGATACAAATTCGATTCAAATTCGATTCAAACACAATTCCAGTTCAATTCAAATTCGATTCAATTTCGATTCAATTTCGATTCAATTTCGATTCAATTTCGATTCAATTTCGATTCAAATTCAATTCAAATTCGATACAAATTCGATTCAAATTCGATTCAATTTCGATACAATTTCGATTCAAATTCGATTCAAGTTCAATTCAATTTCGATTCAAATTCAATTCAAATTCGATTCAAATTCGATACAAATTCGATTCAAATTCGATTCAAATTCGATTCAAATTCGATTCAATTACGATTCAATTTCGATTCAATTTCAATTCAAATTCGATTCAAATTCGATTCAATTTCGATTCAATTTCGATTCAAATTCGATTCAACTTCGATTCAATTTCGATTCAAATTCGATTCAAGTTCAATTCAATTTCGATTCAAATTCAATTCAAATTCGATTCAAATTCGATACAAATTCGATTCAAATTCGATTCAAACAAAATTCCAGTTCATTCAATTTCGATTCATTTTCGATTCAAATTCGATTCAAATTCGATTCAAATTCGATACAAATTCGATTCAAATTCGATACAAATTCGATTCAAATTCGATTCAAATTCGATACAAATTCGATTCAAATTAGATTTAAATTCGATTCAAATTCGATACAAATTCGATTCCAATTCGATTCAATTTCGATTCAATTTGATTCAATTTCGATTCAATTTCGATTCAAATTCGATTCAAATTCGATACAAATTCGATTCAAATTCGATACAAATTCGATTCAAATTAGATTCAAATTCGATACAAATGCGATTCAATTTCGATTCAATTTCGATTCAATTTCGATTCAAATTCGATTCAACTTCGATTCAATTTCGATTCAAATTCAATTCAAATTCGATACAAATTCGATTCAAATTCGATACAAATTCGATTCAAATTCGATTCAAATTCGATACAAATTCGATTCAAATTCGATTCAAATTCGATACAAATTCGATTCAAATTAGATTCAAATTTGATACAAATGCGATTCAATTTCGATTCAATTTCGATTCAATTTCGATTCAATTTGGATTCAATTTCGATTCAAATTCGATTCAAATTCGATTCAAATTCGATACAAATTCGATACAAATTCGATACAAATTCGATACAAATTCGATTTAAATTCGATTCAATTAAAAATAACTAAAATAATGAAAATAATTTTAATTTCGGAAGTCGGTGTTAAATAACGAAGAAAAAACAAAAATATGAACACTGACTTCCGAAATTAAAGTTATTTTGCAATTTTTAAAAGTCGGTTGTATTTTTTGAAAAAAAAAAAAATTTTTTTTGTGGGTTGGGAAATCATCCAATGACATCTCCCGCTCTAGGGTGGAGCGGGAGGGCGTGTCAGACTCATATTGACTAAAACCACCGCCCCTGTTCCTTCCCTGCCCTGAATGCCCACGGGCGAGGTAACTCTTTCGAATTTATCCCTTATCCCTGGGCAGGCATCGGCCGTGGCAGGCCCCGTCCCTATTGCTGACAACTCTTTGAGGCGCGCGTGGAACACTACGCGCCGTCGACTCTCGGGCCTGGTTCTGATCGGACGGCGAGTTACCCTCTACTCGCCGTCCACAGGCCCGGGTCTACGGTGGCCGGAGATCGTCTCGCGGCCCCTGGCGTCTCCTGCGGCGGCTGCGGCTGGGGGCGCTAGGGCGACTCGGCTGTTGTTGAGTCTCCCTAACGTATGCCGCCTCCCTCTTCGCGAGCATTACTTACTGCTTCGCAGAAGGAGGAGACGGCCTCCCATTCCCTCTCGCTCCGTACCATGGCCTGAACCAGGGCACGGCGCGAGAGGTCGCTGCCGCCTATCGCATCCACGACAACAGCCCCCCTTAGCCAAATAACTTTTATAATAGCTCTAACGCTAACGTTTCGTGCAAAATGTTTAGCAAAGACATTACTTGCGGAGAGAACCGTCACGTGACTCACGCCCAGTAATGTCGTTGCCGTACATTTTGCACGAAGCGTTAGCGTTAACGTTAACAGAAAAGTATTTTGTCTAACCCCTCAGTAGTGCTGCGGCAGCACTGCTGCGTGCTGCAGAGTTCGGAATCATACCTTTATGTCGGTAGGTTGGTAAACGTTATTCATTCGTTTGTCTGTAAATGTAGGTACCTATAGTAAGAATATTCTATATGTGTCTATTCACCATTTTTTATTTTTCAGGTCATATCGATAACAACCCGTCATCATAATAAGTAAATTATATTGGGACGAATATATTATAATTTATGGTTTTAAAAACTTTAAAAAGATTTTGTTTTATGAGCAAAAAAAAAATCCAAAAAGTTTCTCTCCGGCGGGGAATCGAACCCCGGTCTCCCGCGTGACAGGCGGGAATACTTACCACTATACTACCGAAGACTTGTTATTCGTCGCAAAATAACCGTTCAGCTATTGAAGACATATGGTAACCACACACAACGCTTGTTTCCAACAAGATGCCGGCAGAAATCTATTCTGATTTTATTTTATTTTTAGCCGACTTCAAAAAGAAGGAGGTTATCAATTCGGATGTTCTTATTTTTTTAAATTTTTATTTATTTAACAATTTATATACACACAGAACAGACAGGAATGAAATTGCATGGCATGATGATGATGGTTTTATTATGTATGTTCGGGTATCTTCGTCATTTATAGACGGATTTCCAAAATTCTTATTTTTCGAAAGGGGTTTGTTCCGAAATTGTCCCATTTAAATTTCATATACATCTGATAATTGGTTTCGGAGACAGACAACGGAATTCTT